>JAWWNH010000027.1:2282500-3482500 GCA_034641385.1 Darevskia mixta
CTACTGTATGCGATGTTGCTAAATGCTGGTGGGCTTTGTGGCTTGAAGAATGCCTTAATTTAAATAGTAGAAATTACAATTTTAGAAACAAAGAACCCAGATCAGTAATCAACTTGTAACGCCACACTCGGTCTGTAGATTAAAGAATGGCTTTGGCATCTTGGAGTTTGTCCTGAGCACGATGCAAAGAGGGGCATGGGTGATTTCTGGGGTCAGCTGTGGTTTTTTTTTTGGGGGGGGGTCCTTAAATCCAGCAGATGAGAATCATTATAGGACTCCTTTTCTACAAAGTTTGAAAAATTTGGTGAGGGCATGCTGGATGCAGCTAGCAATTCAGGTATGGGAGGAGTCCATGGAAATTGATGTTTCTTGTCCCCAAACTTTCTGCTGAGGGGTAGCTGTCTAGGATAAAATTCCTACTTATCATGTAGTTTAGTGGGTGGCTTTGAAGGAATATCTATCTTTTCAATTCTTGGTCTGTAAAATGAACAGTGACCTATTTACACGACAGCGTTGTTTCGAAGACAAATGAGACAAGAGACTATACAGCACTTTGAAAATAAAAAGCACTTTCTTTAATGATGATACTAATAAGTAATACTGATGTATGAGCCATCGGGCTCTCGACAGTACGAATGAGCCAGCAGGAGAGTGTTTACCCTTTTTCTCCTACAGCAATGGAGTCCCATTGACCTTAATGGAAGTGGCCATCGTATCATACTTGACGTTTCGAAATCTGATCTGTTCCTTTGTTGTGGACTTACACACCCAGTCACACTCGGCTAGATGGCAATGAGTGTAAGAGATACAGAAGGAGAGCCTTATTTAATAAATTGGACTGCTAGCTTACCGTACTTTTCCGTAGGGCTTGGGGTGAGTAAATAATATGCTCTGTCCAAATAGGGCATTTGCCTGGCTCTAATATTGTGATTTCCCCCAAAAGTCTGGCAAAATACCTTGTTTCGTTACTCAGGTATTTTAACAATGTTAGTTTCAGTCTGTTTTATGGCTTGTCTACTGTTTTATTGAAGAAGAAGAAGAGTTTGGATTTGATATCCCGCTTTATCACTACCCGAAGGAGTCTCAAAGCGGCTAACATTCTCCTTTCCCTTCCTCCCCCACAACAAACACTCTGTGAGGTGAGTGGGGCTGAGAGACTTCAAAGAAGTGTGACTAGCCCAAGGTCACCCAGCAGCTGCATGTGGAGGAGCGGAGACGCGAACCCGGTTCCCCAAATTACGAGTCTACCGCTCTTAACCACTGCAACACACTGGTTCTCGCTGTCCTGAAATCTAATGTGACAAAGACTGTCATATGATTTGTTTTTTATAACAAAAACAAGCATATCCATCCCTATTCAACTCAACTTGTAGCCACCAAAAGCCCATTTGAATAAAACCATCTTATGCTGCCATTGGGAGAGGCAGATGCTCTCCAGAGGAGCGGTCCAAAATTAAGCAGCTCTGCCTCTTTCTGTGCCTCTTGGAGTCCGAGCAATGTAACAAAATATGGACTTTGTCTTCCATGCAACTTTTTGGAAACCACTTTCATTTCTTTAGGAATGCAGCTGTGAACTGCTATAGAGTACATACCTAAAACAGATTTGTCTGGTAGTTTACAAATGGCGATTAGTCATGGCAACTGTGTATAGTCGTACCTTGGATCTCAAACGCCTTGGCTCCCAAACAAATCAGCTCCCGAACCATCGAAACCCAGAAGTGAGTGTTCCAGTTTTCGGAAGCCGGACGTCCAGCAAGGCTTCTGTGGTTTCCAATTGGCTGCAGGAGCTTCCTGCAGCCAATCAGAAGCCTCGCTTTGGTTTCTGAAAGTTTTGGAAGTCGAACAGACTTCTGGAACGGATTCCATTCGACTTCCAAGGTACGACCTGCTATTTCAGGGGATCTGCCTCTGAATACCAGTCCTACTTGTGGCCTTCCCATGGGCACCTGGTTGGCCACCATGTGACTATGTAGCTGGACCAGAGAGGCCTTTGCTTTGATCCATCTGGGCTCTTCTTTGTGGAAGGCATCAGGTCTGTGGACCACGGTTTGCCCATCCCTTCGATTTCACCCTCTTACCTTTTTGTTGCCACTGGGCTATTAATTTTGGTTATCAAAAATGAAAGGGACGAGAACCCCGAGGCATTTGGGAATGCTGCCGGAATCACTAAACCTCCACAACATATGTCAAAAGGTTGTCACTGATTCATAACATCTGTCACGGCGAGAATAATGGGGTTCCTTTTTTTATGACTAATCCCGATATGAATTTTGCTCACCTGGCTGGTGGAGAGAATAAATCGATTGCTTGTCAAATACGTTTCATCAGTAAATATGTCTGGCAGCTCCTTGAAATGTTCACGGGCTATCTCTCGCAGTCCCAGCAAGTGGTTGTCTATTGCCATCCCTGTAATAGCCTAGCCAAAACAGCATATAGAATGGGTTGTAATTGAACATGCCTCAAATTGCAGACACATCCCTTGGATGTCAGTACCAATGAACTTAATTTCATGCCACTTGGTTGGAGTGGGAGGGATTCTCTATTCCCTCAATTTCCAGTTTTGGTTCAATGCTCACTTACCTGGCAGCATGTCCCACTGAACTCATTGGGACTTAAAGGTAAAGGGACTCCTGACCATTAGGTCCAGTCGAGGACGACTCTGGGGTTGCGGCGCTCATCTCACTTTATTGGCCGAGGGAGCCGGCGTACAGCTTCTGGGTCATGTGGCCAGCGTGACTAAGCCGCTTCTGGCGAACCAGAGCAGCACACAGAAACGCAGTTTACCTTCCCACCAGAGCGGTACCTATTTATCTACTTGCACTTTGACGTGATTTCGAACTGCTAGGTTGGCAGGAGCTGGGACCGAACAACAGGAGCTCACCCCGTCGTGGGGATTTGAACCGCCGACCTTCTGATTGACAAGCCCTAGGCTCTGTGGTTTAACCCACAGCGCCACCTGCATCCCTATAAAGAGAGCTTTATCAGTGTAATATACTATTGCCTGCAATTGTTTCTGGTGGGTTCAGAGCACACTTCCAGATCCTACACACTGTGGCCCTATTTGCACTATAGATTTAAACCAGTGCCATACCACTTTAAATAGTCATGGCTTCCCCCAAAGAATTCTGGGAACCGTGGTTTGTTGAGCAGTGCTATTTTTTCTTGAAAAAATCGGTTCCAGAACTCACCATAAATGCAACCCTCGTTCTCTTATAACGGCAATGGGAGGTGTCATAACTGAGTTGCAGCTGAAAAAAATCCCTGGTGTTGATAGTTGTTCAGAGACCCCATACCCCTCCCAGAGCTACAGTACTCAGAGGGACTGGACAGTGATGCGCAATGGAAATGTTTGCTTTTCTATACTTTTCCCATGAGAAAACCCCCTACCTCCTAGTGTTTCCTAAAATTAGCAACACATTGAATGAACGTCATCTATGTCAACGTAGATCAGGCAACTGGAATGGATACAATATTAGTCAAATCTAAACTCAAAGTAGTAAATTAAGTTTGTAATCCTAAACACACCTGGGAATACATCCCACTAAACTCAGTGAAGTTTCTCGCTAGACCTGCACTGCACATTTTTTCAGGTGACTATCCCTAGAAATCACATATATGTGTGTGCACAGCTCTTCAGCACGTTTAAATTTGTAATTTAACAGTGTTCAGTTCCTTAATTTCTCACATAAAAATCTAAATAATTGTAAGAGAAGTATAACCTACTGAGTTGCAGAATATTTTAAAATATGACAAATGCCCCCAATAATTCCCCCCCCCCCAAGTTAAGGTTAGATTTTGTTCAAACACCACATTTAGTGCATGTTCTTGATTTCTCTCCCTGCTGATCAAATATTCAGTTTAGGAGCCTGGTGACAGATAATATCCCCCCCCCCCCAAGATAGCCGACAGTGATATGTGAGGCATGATAGCTTCTGGTATGTATGCAAGCTGATTTTGTGGTCATCTCTGTTTAAAACAGGTCTTGCAGGTTGTTACAGTGCTTCGAAAACCTGCCAAACCTATTTAAACATTGGTGTGAGCACACTGTGAGAAATGGTGTCTCTCTCATATTACTTTCCACTTGTTTGTTTCCAGCTAGAAATAAATTGGGGAACTATTGATGAGTTAGAGCAGAAAAACTGCAGAAATAACATGAAGAGGTACAGTCCCATAAGAAATGGGAAAGTATGTATGTAATAATAATAATAATAATAATAATTTATTATTTGTACCCTGCCCATCTGGCTGGGTCTCCCCAGCCACTCTGGGCGGCCTCCAACAGATACCGGTATTAAAATACATTAAAATATCACAGGTTAAAAACTTCCCTAAACAGGGCTGCCTTGAGGTATTTTCTGAATGTCAGATAGTTATTTATCTCTTTGACCTCTGCTGGGAGGGCGTTCCACAGGGCGGGCGCCACTACCGAAAAGGCCCTCTGCCTGGTTCCCTGTAGCTTTGCTTCTCGCAGTGAGGGAACCGCCAGAAGGCCCTCGGTGCTGGATCTCAGTGTCCGGGCTGAACGATGGGGGTGGAGACACTCCTTCAGGTATACAGGACCGAAGCCTGTATGTATTTCATTTATCATTACCCATCTTGCCCTCAGTGGAAGAACTTGGTGTCTCAAATTTCAGTGGGGCCCCATGTGATGCCAAAATCCGGCACCCCCCGTCTCCCACCTTCTGTTGGATGCCATATTTGTGGCACCCCAGAAGTTCTGTGCCTGGTGTGATGGCACCGTTAATGCTCCGCCTTTGCTGCCTTTCCTCAAAGAGCAACATGGTTCTGCCCTTCGCTATTTAATCTGCACAACAACCCTGGAAGGTAGGGTATGGTGGCCCAAGGTGAGCATTTACAAAAAAGTACTTGCATGTGTTTAAACCATCTCTCATATACACTATATACAGTAATAATTAACGCTATAAAGTAGGATTTGGGGTTATTATTCTTATTTTACGGAGAGGGATCTGAAAGTAGGAGGCAGTAGCTTTCCTTGGGCCATGTAGCGAGTTTGTGGCAGAAGCAGAATCTAAACGTCCAGTTTCACAGAATTTAGGAAGGGAGAAGAAGAGGGTTCCAGCTAAGCAAAATGGTGGTTGCCTTTGCTAATATCTTAGATGGATGGTGCTAAGGCCAAGGAATGAATTAACCTTTCATGCCTCATTTGGAAAACTTACACCCTGGAGACTAATACTGGCATGTCCACTGGTGCACATATTAAATGACTTTTGAGAAAAGATCATAAAACCTAAGACTGGTCACCATCCGTTCTACCCCATCAAGAGGAACAGACTGAAGGATCAATGGAAATATTTTGCTATCCAACATGATTTATAAGCCTCTGACCCACGACGTTTTTCCAAGATAGATTAATATCATGTCGGAAGAGAAAGAGACTAAGCTGAGCTCACAAAAGAAAAGGTGAGTCAACGCAGGGGTGGGAGGGACGGATATACTATTTTTTTTTTTTAAGATGACGTGTAATCTAGCAGCACTGTTTCTCTAACAAAGGGACAACTAAATAACATCACCCTGTGATGAATTTTGTTGTTAATAATGAGGTGGGTATTTTTCCTATTTGGTTCAAATCTATTTGGCTTTGGGTTGTTAGTGGGCCAGAAAGAAAACCAACTGTGGCTTTCCTGTTCTTCACTTTGAATGGAAGCCAGGTGTGGTGATGTATTAATCCAATCTACCAATTTGTGGTATATTTTGTGTTACTTCATATGAAGGAAGTTTTATCGTCCATCTTCAGAAATGTTTGCAAATAAATAATAAAGCTCCTACTAACTGCTGTAGCAGATCAAGTGGCTGTTAAAGGCCCAGCAGTGGAAGCAAGTTCAAAGTCCTTTTTTCCTTCCTCCCCTTCCCTTTTTCTTTGAAGAAACCTTTTCTGAGACCCTACATTTAAACCCTTCCCTGGTCTCCTAACTGGCCATAGCAGGAATAACTTGGCCAGTTAGCCCTGGTGATGTTCATTATGTTGTATTTGATGCTGTTTTTAACTTTTTCTTTTTTTCTTTTTAAGTCGTTTTTAATCAATGTTTTATATTTGTTGTTAGCCGCCCTGAGCCCGGTTTTTAAATCGGGAAGGGCGGGGTATAAATAAAAAAATATTATTATTATTTTATTAAAAGTTGGCAATTCAGGCTCTGTCATCCTTCACACCTCAACTGATGAGCTACACAAATGTTTCAAAGTGTGCTACTTTAAAAAGTAATTAGGAAATATAAATGATCAAAGCTGACGGGAAATTTACATCTAGTCTCTGAGAATTAAATTCCTGAGTCTACTCAAGGATGTACCATTAATTATTAGTTTATTTCAGTCTGCATCCCAACCTAACTCTGAAGCACAAGAGATTTGTCATCCATTAATTAGCATGCCAATTGTGGGATTAAGACAGTGGTGGCCAAACTTGGCCCTCCAGCTGTTTTGGGACTACAATTCCCATCATCCCTGACCCACTGGTCCCTTTAGCTAGGGATGATGGGAGTTGTATTCCCAAAACAGCTGGAGGGCCAAGTTTGGCCACCACTGGATTAAGAGGATGATCTGAGATCAAGTGATGCTGTACCACTGAAGCCAAGCGAGGGATGACTCAAACAGTCTCCAGGATAGGAGACTCTTGGACATCCTAAGTAGGAGCAATATATAAATTTAGGGGAGGAGCTAGACTAAATTAGTTGCACACAGATCTCACTGAAATGAACAAGTCCTCAGTTAGTCATTACTAACATTTCACATTGACTTCAGTGGGACTGAATTATAACTAACTTAGGCTGCATATGCAACAAACATTTAAAGCACCTCTCCAAGTATCCTTAGAACTATAATGTACCCCTCAGAGCTAGAATTTCCAGCAACCTTAAAAACTAAAATTCACAGGATTATTTGGGGGAAATTACGGGCTTTAAAGGTATGGTTTGCGCACCACCTGGATCTAATCCTCTCTCTCTCTCTCTCTCTCTCTCTCTCTCTCTCTCTCTCTCTTTCTCTCTATGTGTGTGTGTGTGTGTGTGTGTGCGCGCGCGCCATTTTGATTTGCTTCAAAATGGTCTTTGATGCCGTTTTGCACCCATCCCCCCAAACCCGTTAATGAGATCTTGTCAGCGAAACTGAATCTGAAAATTCAAGAAGGCCTTAACCATTTAAACTAGGTTCAATAAATTCCATTAGATTGTTTGGTTATTATGGCTTTTTTGAGAATCATTGTTTATTTTGATAACTGAGAAGAAGAAAGCATTAATTGTCATTGACACTAAAGTGTCACCCTATTGTTCAGTGTGCAAATAATGATCCAACTAATTCAATAAACCAAGGGTGGATCTACACAGGGAAAAAGACCCAGTTCACTTTCCAAATCTGGTAAAGATGGAGGACAGTTTTCTTTCATCTGTATGCTCTACATTTTGTGGAAACATATAGGATGTTTGTCAGTATTGTGCTCCATTTTTTAATCTACTGACTTCAGAAGAATAAATTAATTTCATGGTTAGGCATGCCAAACAATTCAGTTTTACCAAGACAATGTTTTGCTTACCAAAATAGTGTAATTTGTCTGAGCTGCTATGGCATCCTTAAATTGTTGCATTTTCTCAGAGTCCTATAGGCAAGAAGAAATATTTAGAAATAATAAACTGGCAGAAGGCTTTGTAACCAAAGTACTATTACTATTAGATTACACAAATTTAATTAAAGATAGTGGATTGAATCATGGGTGTAGCCAGGATTGTTGTTAGGGGGTGTAGCCTTTTGTTGGGAGGCAGGGTTTTTTTGGGGGGGGCAGAACCTCAGATTTGTATTGATCTTATTGATTTGGGAGGGGACAGCTGCCCTCTACCTTTCCTCAGCTACGCCCATGGATTGAATGCAGTCTTTACAAGCAGTAGACAAGCAAATAAAAATCATTATTCTTCCAATCTTACATTCAGTTCCCCACATTTCTGTAGCAATTTTTTTTAAAAATGCAATCTTCATGAAAATTCTTCAGCATTTTTGCGCAAATTTCTCCTAATAAGCACATCTATGATTGTACACATTTTTGAATGCATTTCCAGTAATATAATGCATTTTTGTATGCTGCTTTCACTAATATATTTATTAAAATATTTTAATGGATTTTCCACATAAACCTATCAAACATACATCCATTTGAGTAAACCTAATGCAAATATATTACTTTTTATGCACATCCCCCCTCACTCCGATGCATTTTTGTGAACACAAGTTGGTTGGACAACTGTATCACAAAATTTGGATAAGTGTGCATTTTGAAGGACGGCTGTGTTTCGGTTCTCATATTGTTTTGGAAGTGCGAATTTTATACATTCAGCTTTAAATGTAAACTGAATTGAATTGGTCCCCTATCCCCATCCTTTGTTATCCCAAATATTTACTGTGTGGTGGTTACTTAGAATGCATTGGATTCTTACTTTTGCTGAGAAGTTACACCTGAGTATTGCAAGGTCTCCAATGATATTGTCTAAGGAAACCAAACCCAATGTATGCTATGGCACCCCTGAGGTCTTTCACTGCTTGGAAACTGGGGTTCATGTAACATTACCAAATATTAACAGGGGCAGGTGGAACAGGGGATGACAGCCCACTGTTTTTAGCATTAGCCCGAACATGTAGTTCCACAATAGAGGCAGATGAAAGGGTTTTTCAGTTACTGGTGGGATGGCAAAGGCACTATTGCCACAGCATGTGGCACACTCATCCCACTGTCTTCTCCATTTGCACTTTTCTCATATTTTCTGGGTGCTTCTCAAACATGCACCAGGTCTGTTGGGTCAGAGAAAACACCTGGGCAAAACCAGTGAGAGTGACAGAGTCTCCTTTACCCCTCTGAGTGGTCCCCCCCCAAAAAAACCCTATTGTCTCCAGCTGCAAAAAGGAAGTCGAAATGTTGAAAGGAAAGACTAAAGTATATTGCATTTGTAGCTGGAAGGATTTAACGAGTTCAAATGCTATGAGGTGAGATGGGATAATTACCTCAGGGGGGAAAAATATAGTGGGAGAAGGTACAGAATTGGCCCACTGAGCTCCCTGCTGTGCTCATTTGTATTGCAAGCACCACTGAATTGCTTTCCTTAGGGGCGAAGGGCACACTTCACGCAAATGTGTGCTTTGGCAGACTTTTTGTTTGTTCATGAAGAAAAGCATCTTTGGGACGTTTCAGTCGAGAGCTGAGAGTGGGTGCTTAATTCTTTGCTTGCCTGCCTGCCTACCATTTTCCCACACCGAAATGGCTCCTCCAAGCTGATTTCCCCCTGTAGGATTCCAGATGCACGTTTTGTTTCTGGAGATTTACGTCGATGTGAAGAGGGTGGGCGGCTGGGGGAAGCAGCTGGGTGGATGTGATTTTGAGCTGAAAATTGCCAGATAGGGAAAGAGTTCATCACTCTTATCCCTTCACCCCTTTCTGCTTAGAATTGCAGACTCCAAACCACTGCTTTTCTTCGTTGTGTGTACATTGCACCTTAAAAATAAAGGTAAAGGACCTCTGACTGTTAAGTCCAGTCACGAACAACTCTGGGGTTGCGGTGCTCATCTCGCTTTACTGGCTGAGGGCATTTGTCTGCAGACAGTTGTTCCGGGTCATGTGGCCAGCATGACTAAGCCGCTTCTGGCGAAACCAGAGCAGCGCACCGAAACGCCATTTATCTTCCCGCCAGAGCAGTTCCTATTTATCTACTTGCACTTTGACGTGCTTTCGAACTGCTAGGTGGGTAGGAGCTGGGACCGAGCAAGAAACGGGAGCTCACCCCTTTGCGGGGATTCGAACCGCCGACCTTCTGATTGGCAAGCCCTAGGCTCAGTGGTTTAGACCACAGTGCCACCCGCATCCCTACATTACCCCCTACTAAATGTTTGCAAGTGATCCAGGGCCTATACACACTGGAACTTATGTGGATTTGAAGCGGCTTCTAAATTAATTTGGTTATCATGTTATTACTATTACTATTACTATTACTATTACTATTACTATACCCCACCCATTCGGCTGGTTTGCCCCAGCCACTCTGGGCAGCTTCCAGCACATACAAAAACATAATATAACATCAAACATAAAAAAACTTCCAAATACAGGGCTGCCTTCAGGTGTCTTCTAAAAGTTGTGTAGTTCTTTATCTCCTTGACCAAAATTTGAGTGTGGACAATGAAAACAAAGGCATCTTATTCCATTACGACAGTGTTCCCCAACCTTGGGCCTCCAGCTGTTTTTGGACTACAATTCCCATAATCCCTGACCACTGGTCTTGCTAGCAAGGGATGATGGGAGTTGTAGTCCAAAAACAGCTGGAGGCCGAAGGTTGGGGGACACTGTATTACGAAAGGAGAGTGCACTCCTTTAATTTTTAAAACAAAGGCGCACACCTTTCTTTGAGGGATGGAAAGCCCACTATGGCAAGAGGCACCATGACATGGGCCATCCCTTTATGATAGTGCTATGTGGGCAGCTGCACTGTGTGGAAGCTGCAACTCTTCAAGTCACCCTTAAAAAACCAAAAACCAAAAAACCCACCCTTTACAAAATTGCTGCGGCCAAATCTGAAGTAGAATTAGAAGCTCAAATTTGCTTCCAAAAATTATGGGCAATCTATCACAACAATCTCTTGACATTCTCATTGTTTTGCTGACTGGATCCTTTAACTTAGGGTTGGTTAATCTGAGGACCACATGCCGACTCCAATTTTTAACTGCAAGGGGAGCTGAGTATTTGTCAATAATATCTCTTAGAGTGGCAAATGGCACCATTTAGTGGGAAGAAATTCCAATGAAAATCCTTATTGTTACATATTTTATGTGGCTTTTTGTTTGTATATATTTTAAATTTTTATATATGGGCTTGCCGATCAGAAGGTCGGCGGTTTGAATCCCCGCAACGGGGTGAGCTCCCGTTGCTCGGTCCCAGCTCCTGCCAACCTAGCAGTTTGAACGCATGTCAAAGTGCAAGTAGATAAATAGGTGGGAAGGTAAACGGTGGGAAGGTAAACGGCATTTCCGTGTGCTGCTCTGGTTTGCCAGAAGCGGCTTAGTCATGCTGGCCACATGACCCAGAAGCTGTACGCCAGCTCCCTCGGCCAATAAAGCGAGATGAGCGCCGCAACCCCAGAGTCCTCCGCGACTGGACCTAATGGTCAGGGGTCCCTTTACCTTTACCTATACTTGTAATGCCTAATAAAGATTTGGCAAAGTAAGTACTCCAATTTTTTGGGTGGGTTCCCAACTGCCCCAATTGTCATTTAAAAACTTTTTCTCAAGTTTTTTATTATTAAAAACTGACACATCCAAGTGGGACTCTGCTGTGATGCCCAAAGTGTTTTTTTGAGGACCTCCAAGTCCCCACCCCTTTGTCCATTTTAGAAACCATGAGCAGCAGTAGTTCTCTAAAGTTCCTTACAGGACGTATCCCCAACTTTACCTGGAGATAACATTTATTGCACCTTTCACCTTCTGCATGCCAAGCACATGCTCTGCCACTGAGCTATGGCCCTCCCACAGGAACTGAGCAAGAGAAGGGCCAGAGAGACAGGAGTGGTGAGAGTGGTCTCCTTCAGAGAAGTCTGACTAAGGACATTCTATTCAAGCCCCACCTCTGCAAATCCAGAGTTGGCCCTGTTCCTGCAGGATATAACAGCATTAAGGGGTGCGTGTAAATCCTCTTACCTGTAGAGATGATTTTTTATCAGTCATTCCTTTGACAAAAGTTAAAGCTTCGGGAGTCGCAGATCGGATGTTGTCTACTCTTCCTTCTTCAAACCGCCGTATGGAAGCGCTTTCATAGGTGGGAACAAGTCTCCCGTATAATCTACAGGCACGGTGAAAGACATGTAATGGTTTTAGTGGGGGGGGGGGTTGACGGTATGAAATAAAAATAGGCTCTCCGGGTTTTCGTCTTGCAGCCTTTGATTTTTATTTGGCATAATATTTCATGTTTATGCTAACAGAGTTCTAGACGAAGGCCAGACATGGCATCCCCCTTTTAAATGACAAGATTGATGCACATATGGCTGAATTCATTTTGGTTAATGCGGTACTAGCCAAGGAATCCTTTATGTCTGACGGCAGGGCTAGTAAAGCCGTTTGCTTGCTGTAAGCTCAAGGAATATGTCATTTGTGCTACATAATGAAATCACGGCATGATTCATCATTGGCTTGTAGGATGGCAACTCTTTTTTATTTCAATTCAATACAGAAAAAACAACACCATACTGTTCTGTGATTAAAGGGAGACATGGAAGAGCAGCGATTCCTACGCTATGTACCAGGGCATGAGACTGATACAGTGGCACCTTGGTTCCGGAATGGCTTGGCTCCGAACAAATCGACTCCCAAACGCCACAAACCTGCAAGTAAGTGTTCCGGTTTGTGAACGTCCATTTCGACAGTTGGCATTGTTTTTGGGGCTAATCAGCCAATCAGAAGCCATGCCTTGGTTTGCAAACATTTTTGAACTCAAACAGACTTTCAGAACGGATTGAATTTGGGAACCAAGGACATCTTGGTCCTGTTTGCTATAAGAGGGCCTAATGCGTGCTTTGAAAATTTAAGGCATCATAGATGAGATGCATCCACCATTCTATGTCCATTGGAGTGGAGAGGCCCAGAAGTGTTGATCCTTCCACTCTTCACCAAAATAGGGGTAGTTTCAAAAGTGCCAGAAATTTACTCCTGATTGTGGGAAGGCCACAATCAGCAAGCGAGAAGCAGGAGCGGACTTTGGTCTTTCAAATTTCAGCCATGTGCTGTGTGAGGCCAAAAGTCAGCACCTCCCTGCCTCTCACCTTATATTCTTCTCAGTTCACTACGTCATAGTTGGGGCGCTCTGAGGTGCCCTCTAGGCCCAGGCCCCTGGGCGGAACAGGTCAGATTGCCCAAATCCACCTCTGTCCTGCAGAACCTGATTGTGCCTACTTCACTCGTCCTCCATAGTGCTGGGACAAATCCCTTGCTTAGAAAGACATGCAAAAACCAGTGATCAAATGTTGTTGTTTGTTGTTGTTGTTGTTGTTGTTGTTGTTGTTGTTGTTTTGCTTTAAACTATGGTGATAAGTCAAAGTTTGTTCTTGGCTTATTTACTGATCATGGCTTGTATGAGTGAAACAAACCATTATCCCTGATTTGGACATGACACTAAGAGATTGTAGTTGGTTTCTCCCTAGCACTAGTGGGAAGGAGCAAAACAGCCCAGTTTGGCATATTGATAGTAAATCATAACTATGGTTTACTATAGTGTGTGAACTAGGAGGGTATATTTTTCAGGAGTTAATGTAACAATGGAAAGTATGAATGCAACAAACTGAAAACATGTGCATAGGCACAGATTGCACCGGCTGCAAATCGCAGCTGAGCACAAACTCCATGTTTAAGACTACGAGAACATAAATTGGAGGTTCCATCATAGCTTATGTTCATGAACAATTGGTCTATCGGTGGCTGTGTCTAATCTCTTTTAAAAGGCATCTAAATGGGTGGCTGTCATCATAGCTTGCGACACTGAATTCCATAATCCAGCTGTGCGTGGGTGAAGATGTATTTGTTGTAACGGGTTGTGTGAAATGGCCTTAAAGCTAAAGCATGTTATCTCTAGACACTCTAGCTGCAGTTCCCACATCTGTATTTCCTCTGCTGTGAGGTCCTCCAGGTTGTGGCTGACAGATGGCACTTGGTCGAGGCAACGTTGGTCCTTAGCTTATAGTGGAGGACACATCGAACCAATTTATAGGCACAGCTATCTTTCCTCCTCACAGTCTATTGCACAGAGATAGGATATCGCATTGTTATTGTGGCATTGAGGCTTGCAGTTGAAGGAATGTGCTGCCCCACCAAGGTTAGAATGAGGCCAGGGCATGCTTTGATCAACTGGGTGGAAAAGCTTGCAGTTTCACGTTAAGGTCCCATGCTGAAAAGCAACACAGAGAAGGCTCCAAGGGAATGTGTGTGTTGCTCCCCACCCCACTCTTTAGATTAATTTACTAAAGAGAATTTCAAAGCCATTTATCTACACTGAAAGCAAACCTGGCTGGGTCACAGAGCAGCAGCTAAAGCACCTTAATTTTGTAGAATGCCCTTTGTTCACCTCCATCTTCACATGCCCCCTTTTCTTTAACACTACGCTGATAAATGTTTGCTGTCTAGCAAAGCTATTCTCCCCCTTCTTTTTTTACATGGCTCCAGGGCATCTCATTTAATTTCCCAGTTAAATTCACGATGCTTTAAGCAGGGAATGTTTGCTACTCTTCAGATTCTAATGGCAACAGGGATAATCTGCATCTATATACTCTGATTTGTCTGCTAATTAGGGCCTATTACTCTTCTGCTTGTTCACTGCAGAGTGGGCTTATGACTGACAGAGTGGGCTTTGTTTCCTTGCTGGCTGCACCACAACTAGGAGGCTGGAAGTGGTTGGACAGCTACCTATTGGTATGACCATTTTACTTTGGTAAAATGGCACCCTGAGTGAGGACAAAAATCCCCCCCTCTTATTTTCACAATAATTCATTCTGGTACAGTTGCTTGGATCTTCTCAGTAGGCACCTGTATAAATATAGGCTGTGTTGTTGTTGTTGTTGTTGTTGTTGTTGTTGTTGTTGTTGTTGTTGTTGTTGTTGTTGTTTGTTGTTGTTGTTGTTGTTGTTGTTGTTGTTGTTGTTGTTGTTGTTTTGTGCCCCCCTTGGCTTGACTCCCTGCGCAGGGGAAGCAGGCAGAGGGCCTTCTCGGTAGTGGCGCCCGCCCTGTGGAATGCCCTCCTATCAGATGTCAAGGAAATAAACATCTATCTGACTTTTAGAAGACATCTGACAGCAACCCTGTATAGGGAAGTTTTTAATGCTTGATGTTTTATCGTGTTTTTAATATTCTGTTGGGAGCTGCCCAGAGTGGATGGGAATGAATGGATGGATGGATGGATGGATGGATGGATTTATTTATTTATTTATTTATTTAAATCCAGCAATGCTGTTAGCAAAAGCCAAGGAAGTGGATCAGAGGCAGGGAAATGCAGCATGTAATGACATTAGGCCAAATGCAGCATGTAATGACATTAGGCCAAGGCCTAGGTTGTACTACAGTTTATGCAGGAGAGGAAGGAAATGCCACACAGGGCTGCCCTTTTCAGAGGGGCGTGAGGTTGGTTTGATTGGGCAGCAGGCAGGTGGGAGTTGGGAACTGATCTGCACACTGGAAGCAGAATGACGGAAGACAGGTGTAGCAAAATCTGGCCAAGGGGAGGGAGGATCATTTGTTCAGTTATCCTATCTGTTTGCTTGCTTGCATCATGTGCGTTGATATACCTCCCCTTTCAACCAATTGGTTCCCAAGGCGGTGTGGAATAAGATTAATAGTGACCAAAACAATAGAAGCATCTGATAAGAGATGAACTTGGACCAAGTGCAAGAATCAGGAAGAGGAAGGGGAGGTAGACCTTCTGCTTGCATTTCCTTCTTGCATTTTCTAACCATCATAGTTAGACCCTGCATTTAACACCCAGGATGGCCAGGTTCAAACACCACAGCACCAAGATGCTTCTCTAACACAACCTCTAATCTGTCATTCTACTTGGTGCTCCAAAGATGAGCAAGGATGAATTATAATGTTCTCTCTGGACAGACTGTGTGTCTCCACTGGTGATCTCAAGGCTTCCTGGATGTCAGGCTTGACCCAGATGTCAGGTGGGAGGGCAGGGAGAGACAGAGACAAATATTAGCTCTCTTATTTTGTGCTCTGTGTCCCAAAATGCTGGAGGCAGCATAACCTTGGCCTTCCTGAATATCTGATGGAAACAGATATTCATCTCAGGGCCAACCTAGATGATATATTTGTGTGAAGAATGTCTTTAAGTATAAACTGTAGGTGTGAGTCCCCATTCCCCGACAATCCAGATTTAGATCCTGATGGAAGACCCCACCATAGTCTTGATCTGGATTGGGTCCTGCATGTCTGCTATTTGCATGAAGAAGAAAGCTCCCATTGCCAGCAGTGGGAGCTTTCCTCCTGGTGCAAATGGCTAGTGAAGGGTTCCTGGTGTAGATTGGAAACAAGGGAGACAAAGGGTTAAATAAGCGTACCCACTGCTAGTGTCCCACTGTCCCAGTCTTGATTATTTCCCCAAAACCTGCAATTTATACTTACATAACCATTCACACAGTTACTAATAGTGTGAAGAATTTCTAGCTTGACTATACTCTCCTAAAGGTGAGTAGGTGGGGTCCCTGGGTCATGAGAAAAGGCTCTGATATTTTGCTCATTCTTGCCTGGGGGTCTCCCAGAGCATAATCTGTGGTCAGCTATTGAACTGCAAGCTTCAAATAAGAGCTGATAGCTGGTTTATTGATTTTATTATGTGAACTGCTCTGAGACCTCTGGGTATAGGGCGTTACAGTATATAAATTAAATCAATAATCAATAATAAAAATAATTACATACCTGTAAAATGCCAGCTGTAGTGCCACTTGGATGTAGGCATCTGGGCTCATCTTCTGTTTCTTGATAAACTCTTTTCCGTAGTTTTCAAATTTATAAGCAATAAAATCTAGATTTTTCACCATCCTAGAAAATGATGAAAAACTCCAGAAGTGAAAACAGGAAAGTTATCACGTAATTTATTTATTTCAATCTATTTTTGTTTCTCCTGGTGTATGCCCCAAAGTAATTAGGTAGGTGATCTTGGGATCCGGGGCATTATGTCAAACTCATTGTATTATATGTGTTGTTCAGAGTTGAGCTATAAAAGCAATATGATCATATGGCGTGTTGGAAAATGCAATGCTGGAGAAAAAGGCTTTGTAGGGGCAGAAGGGAACATGCAAAGAACTAATACTTCAATTCAAATTGTCTACTCAAATGAGTTGTTTGCTGTCACTCTTGCCTATACATTTTCTCCCCACTCTGTATGTCTTGACTTATTCATTTGCTTGCTTAGGGTGCACCATGTGTACAAATAGAGGTTGCTCTTTGCATTTTATGCAAAGGCTAAATGCTGTATCCAATTTACTTCCTGTCATGTTTGCAGTCATTTATTATGCGACAGAAACATACCGTTAATAATAAGGATTACATTGCCATGGCAAATGTGGAGGCACAATCTTAGCCCTCATAGTTTGCTTTTGTTCTGTTATTCCTCTCCACCCCCTGTTATACTAAAGATGAGATATCATTATGGTGTTATTAAAACCCTTATCAGTGCAAATTTCCAGGGTTTGCCACAGCACATACCCTGAATTTGGTTCCCCTGGAATGAGGCTTACTGGTGTTTTGTGGTATATTGGATATTTTTGCATATATACAGGTTTTGCAGGTGCTATTTTTTCATGAATGCCTCCCTTGTTCTCTTATAACTGCAATGGCGCCCACCTGAGAGGTGCCGAAACTGAGTTCCAGCAAATTGAAAAAATGTCCTGGATTTACCATATTGGAGAGTCATATCTTAAGTTGCTGCAGCAGATATTTCTTCAGAGCTGCCTACAGCTCTGACCTTTTCCTCAGATCACCTCAGTCAGAACCTGCAGCTCCTGAACAAACAGCTTGTTGACATCAACCCACAAAGCAAGGGGGAAGGCGGAAGAAAGACATGCCCCTTTCCCAAAGAAGGCTCCACCCATAGGAGCCAACTCTTAGGGGCTGAGGTCCTTTAGACCCCACCAATAAAATATTTGAGGAGGCCAGGCCAAAGTTGATGAAGAAGAGTTTGGATTTGATATCCCGCTTTATCACTACCCGAAGGAGTCTCAAAGCGGCTAACATTCTCCTTTCCCTTCCTCCCCCACAACAAACACTCTGTGAGGTGAGTGGGGCTGAGAGACTTCAGAGAAGCGTGACTAGCCCAAGGTCACCCAGCAGCTGCATGTGGAGGAGCGGAGACACGAACCCGGTTCCCCAGATTATGAGTCTACCGCTCTTAACCACTACACCACACTGGCTCCCATTTGATGGGCACTGCCATTCAAATGGTGTGTGTGTGCCACGTCATGTGATCGATTATGTGGGGCGGGGCTTACCAGTGCCCTCCCAATATTTTATTCAAGTTATCACCTCTGGCTCCACCCATCTCCTTAGTTATGAATTGAACAACCATTGAGGCCCATTGGTGCCAATTATCCTAACGAAAGGGATTCCGCCAGGCTGAACGCATATTGGCGATCCACTCTAGCACTCTCTGACGATAAAGAGAGTCATGGAGATTATTCAGACTCCTACCATCTCATTGCAATGCATTTGTCCTCTAAAAACGTGTCCATAACTTTTCCCCCAAGGGGTCAGACAACAGCTTTAGTGAAAGAAAGGGGGATGTTCATTGGGAAAATGGCAGAGAAGAAGAGTTAAAGCCCTTTTCTTCAGCCACAATCTATCTCTGTGGCTGAAATGGGTCAAAGCAGAAAGAAATAGGCAATTCAGTCAATGAATATCTACCTTTACTGATTACAATCAGCTCCCACTCAGCAGTTAGTCAATAAAAGCTTGCAGCCCTAATAACTTAAGTTGAAAGCACTATGATCTATAGCTGATCTTTCTCTCAGCTTTTATTGTTTTTATTCATTGATTATATTATTAAGGAAAGACCAACACATTAAAATAACCGCCCATACACACACAAGTTGAAAATCTAATGAAACTATGGTACCTTTGAAGTTTTTCTGCTGATGATGCCAAGTGTCCCTGAATTTCTGGAGAACATTTCCACCTTAGTCTCCTCGGAGCAGGAAGTTCACTCACTGAATCTGCTCTGACCAATTTCTTTGCACCTTCTTTCCTGTTTTTTTTAAATGACAGAATGCCAATAAATTTGCTGTAGAACTCAAAAAGGTTTTTTTTTTTTTACATCAGACAGATTTCTGAAGGTCCTACTGCAATTAACTGATCTACATGACATTTGCTGTCTGATTTATACTCACTGATGCTTCTGAATGGTTAATATTAATGTATTGGTAAGGTACTGTTAGTTACATTAAGTTGCATCCATTGGGCAAAATGGCCATGAATGGATTGGATACACCCAAGTACCCAGAGGTGATCAATCCATTTGTGCCAATCAGTCCACTGGCACTGCCACCACTGATCAATACTTCTAGGCTGGTAGACTATTTTACCAACAAGACACACTAGAAAGCTCTCCTCTCCTGTTACTTAAAGTCATTGATGTGCTGACATCAAAGCTGAAATTTCAGGTTTGTAATTTCATCACATTACCTAATTCTTTGGAGTTGTTATGCCATGGAAGCAATTGGCATTGCTAGGTGTCTCAAAAGGCGGGCAATAGGACATCCCTTTGCAAGAGTCAAAAGTTTAAAAAAGGGTTTCACGGTGCTTAGATTTCTGCATCTTTTTACATAAGCAAATTATAACCTACGTCAGCTGTGAAACAGCGGCACTGGTTTCCAGTTAGCTGCTGGGAGCAATTCAAAGTGTTCACATTGGTGTTTAAAGCTCTAAATGATTTGGGTACCAAATATCTGAAAGACCCAACTCCTTCCACAAAGATCCTCTTGAGTGTTTCAATCAGCATATGGGGCCCTCTTGGTAGTTCCAGTGCCCTAGGAAAATTGGGGAGTGTGTTGCAAGTGAGGGAATTCTCTGTGGCAACTCCTAAGTTTTGGAATCACATGCTGAATGCACCTCTTTATCCTGACCTTCGACACCTGATATATATATATATATATTAGGACCCACCCTATTTTTCAGATTTTAAGTTGTTTTAACTGATTTTATTGTATTTTTGCATTGTTGTAACTTGCTCTGAGATTTTATGACAAAGGGTGGGTAAGAAACCTAAGAGTTGTACCTTGGAAGTCGAACAGAATCTATTCTGGAAGTCCGTTTGACTTCCGAAACGTCCAACAACTAAAACGCAGCTTCTGATTGGCTGCAGGAAGCTCCTGCAGCCAATCAGAAGCCCCAGAAGCCCAGTCGGACATTCAGCTTCCAAAAGAATGTTCATAAACTGGAACACTCACTTCCAGTTTTTCAATCAATCGGGAGCTGGAACATTTGACCCCCAAGGCGTTCGGGAGCCAAGGTACGGCTGTACATAAACAACCAAATAAAATTTAAAATGTGCATCTCATCAAGGTGCCGCCAATTTCCAAAATGTCACTGGAAGAACTGCACAATTCCAACAGCTGAGGAGGATAAGCAATACTCCAGTGACACTGGAGAAGAGAAGGAAGTAATAGCTTATAGGCCCATCACAGGCAACTTACATGTGTCTGAGCAAATGTTCAATGCACTGTACCAAGACGATCCCGTCGAAAGGAGAATGTTCGCACACTGTTCCACAAACTCCATCTCTTCCCACAACAAACTGAGCAGGGGGGGGGGTATATACAGACAGAAACAGCAAGTGAATCCTTCCGCCTCTTTTATTGAGTTGTATATTTATTTCAAACTTCTAGAAAACTTCTTAAAACTTCAGTTTTTGTTGGGGGGGGGGAAATCCCGAAGCAGTTTAAATCCTGCAGGTACATTCCCATACCCTCCAACATGCTGCAGCGGAAAAACCAGGATGCCCGGCTTCCGGGGCCGTGCTCCTGTATGAGTCACATGACCCATGCAAGAACATGGCCCAGAAAGACAGATGTTTTTTCAGGGCCACAAACTTGCACATTTTGGGGTGCTGTGCTCTTGCACAAGAGCATGGCCCCCCAAAATGGGATTTCCTAATTCAATTGGGGCAGTTGAGGGGTATGCATTCCCACATGCAAAAATATGGACAGTCACTGGATCAGAGTGCAAGCATTATTTGTTCACATTTAAAAACGATTCTGTTCACATTTAAAAACAAACCTACCTAATTCACACTTTCTGAACACAGAAATTCAAAATTCACACTTCTCTGAATTTTGCAGTGTATTCCTCCCCCCCACGCCCCAGTCAAGCAATGCCTACAAAATGCACCTGCTGAGGCAATGCGTGCAAAAAAATGCATTTGCTAGTGAAAAGAATACACAACAATGCATTCTTTACGGGACCACATAACACCGGTCCTGAGAGATCTACATTGGCTCCCAGTACATTTCCGAGCACAATTCAAAGTGTAGGTGCTGACCTTTAAAGCCCTAAACGGCCTCGGTCCTGTATACCTGAAGGAGCGTCTCCACCCTCACCGTTCAGCCTGGACACTGAGATCCAGCGCCGAGGGCCTTCTGGCGGTTCCCTCACTGCGAGAAGCGAAGCTACAGGGAACCAGGCAGAGGGCCTTCTCGGTGGTGGCGCCTGCCCTGTGGAACGCCCTTCCATCAGAGGTCAAAGCGATAAACAACCACATGACCTTTAGAAAACACCTAAAGGCAGCCCTGTTCAGGGAAGTTTTTAATCTGTGATATTTTAATGTATTTTTATATTTGTTGGAAGCCGCCCAGAGTGGCTGGGGAGACCCGGCCAGATGGGCGGGGTACAAATAATAAATTATTATTATTATTATTTAAATGATATTGCTTTGCGAAAATGTGTGTGTGTGTGTGTGTGTGTGTGTGTGTGTGTGTTAGGCAAAATTGCATACAAAAAGTATATTAGGAGAAATGTTGATTTCTCATAAGGACTTTGGGTGGGGAGGGGATTTCGGAAACTGATGTGGAAATGTATAGAACAGAACTTGATGACTGGGAAACTGAAATGGACAGATATGCCCATCTCTAGGCCCTTTGCAGATGCCTGAGGGTGCTGGCACTTGATGCTGGTTCCTCCCCATTTTTCCATGCAGATGCAAGTTCACCCCTCACTATCTGCTGTATTGGGCTCCTAGTCCTGCATGCCTGTATCTGGAGTGGAGTCAAAGGCCACAACCCCACAAAGTCTTTGGTTGCAGGATGACATTTCCAATGCAATTACTGAACCACTTGCAAGCAGCAAAGGTCCTGATAGGCTGCACAGAGGCACCCAAGAAAACTAACCCTGTACAGAAAGGTCATTTTTTTTAACCAGTAATGTGTGTTAACCCAAGCGAATTACAACAGCAGATATGCTCCACCAGATATTAATATAACATAAAATAATGCAAGATTGGGGAAAACTAGATTCCTCACCTTCCCATGATGGATTCTTTAGCTTAACATTTTCCATTTGACTTAATTGGAAATGAATACAGCTATTTCTGCCTGTTACGCACTGTAGGCCAATTAGACTCACTCTCATGAGTGGGGAGGAAATTATACGCTGGGAAGCAAATTATATATAGAGGTAGGGGACGTTATGCCACCCCATGGGGAGTTTGACATTGAGAAACACAAATGAGGATAGTGTTTGCTTAATGGGAAACCTGAGTGAGGTAGATCTGCTCCTCAGGTCTAGAGGTTAGGGGTTGACTATGTGAGGCTGTGATGAAGAGAGCAGGCCAGTGTGATGTGTTGGTTAGACTGGCATGGTTTCGGCTAGGGACTGGTGATTAGCTAAGCAAACCTCAGGGTCAAGGTACATAGAGTTCCAGGTAATCTTCTGTCTACATAAAAAGGTAAAGGTTAAG
The DNA here is from genome assembly GCA_034641385.1 of Darevskia mixta. Lineage (NCBI taxonomy): Eukaryota > Metazoa > Chordata > Lepidosauria > Squamata > Lacertidae > Darevskia > Darevskia mixta. The sequence continues at coordinate 2,304,963 of JAWWNH010000027.1, forward strand.
GACCCCTGGATGGTTAAGTCCAGTCAAAGGCGACTATGACTAACTAGGCACCATGTGTCTTCAGTCTGGGACAGCAGCTCTTGGAGTATAGGGAAGGTTCTCCTTCTTGATTCAGTTACTAATGACATAGTACATGCAACTACAGGTAGGGATGGATGGATCGGTCAGTTTTGGTTCCTCTCTCATTTTGCTAAGTTCAGTCTGAGCTTAGTTCTCCCCATTTCCAAACCAGTTAGCAATTTTTAAATACTTTCTATCTCACCTTTTCTCCAAAGAGCTCGAGACAGTGTACATGGTTTTCTCCCTCCCCAATTCATAATCTCATCAATCTTGTAAAGTAAGTTAGGCCCAAGATCACCCAGTGAGTTACATAGCTGAGTGGAGATCTGAACTCTGCTCTCCCAAGGTCCTAGTCTAACACACTAACCGCTATATACTAATTGCATTTAAAAAATGCACCCATTGTCTTGTGCATTTCACGTTTTTGCAAGTGATTTTGCTGAATGTCTGTCTGTCTATAAGCAATTTCCCCTCCTAGACTGCATTTTTGGTGCAACATTTTTGTGACCATTTTTGTGCACATTACCTGCCAAAATATGTTTTGTTATATGTAGTTTTGGGGTTGAAAAATTCAGAGAAGTGCAAATTTCAGAGGGTAGCTGCGTCCTGGTTCATGTTTGGGAAGTACATATTAGGAGGGCTTGCATTAAAATGCTATAACCCTTCCATGTTGACCAGCCATTGACATGAGAACTCGCATGCACCAATAGCAGCTTCTTACCTGCATAGGCTTATCATACCAACGATTGGCACCATTTTTACTGTAGCCTCCTCCATGTAGAAGCTGCAAAGCCATGTTGGTATCTGTGGGTTCCTCCCCACTTGGACTATCAAGGCATACTAAGCAGATGCTTCGTTCGATCATATCAAGAGAGTCTCTGTTTGTAGAATCTGAGGAGAGAAACAATTGGCTTGGTGCAATGAGTTACTGTCGGTTCTTCCTGCCAAGACATGCCTCTTCTACAGTGTGCCACTGAGAGCTCCAAAACTGTATTCTGCTCTTTGAAAAATAAGCTTAAACTTTTACAAAGGGTGTGTGTTTCTATGTATGATATGATGAAGTATGAGCTTGGTAATGTAGGAATACTTTTTCACACAGCATATGTGTAAGGATTCTGTAGTGGCTTCTCATGAGTAAAGAGTCAACTTTACAACGATTTATTTTACAAGTATGTACAGTGCAGAGTTCAGAAATCAGTGACTGTCAGCGTCACTCTCAGATCCCGGAAGTGGCGCTCTTCAGGAGCGCCCCCAACAAAAGAACTTCAGTACCCCAAGTCTCCTCCTCCCCTCTTTGCGTTTCATCCCTCTACGCAATTGGGGTGATGGAACTAAGGCTGTTTCCTCTGTTCCTGGTCCGCTGGGTAGGTGTTGCGAGCCAGTAGCATCCCGTAGCCCTTCCACCCCAGAGCTCCTGTCCTGTCCGTCGCTCCCACAGGAAGTCTCCTCACCCACCGGACTGTTCGCTAGCCTCTGCCAGTTCCCTGACAATATGGTTAAACTATGGAACTTGGATGTCTTTAAAAGAGGATTGGACAAATTTGCAAAGATTAAGGCTATCAATGGTTTTGAGCCATGATGGCTCATCCTCCATGTTTTCTTTTTTTCCAGTTTCTCATTTTTCTAATGTTTCCTCATCTGTTTGCTTTAAAAAAAAAGTCATGAAAGTTCACCAGCATTTTACTGTGAATTTCTCCTACTACACAGTTCTCTATGCAATTTTGCTTACTGTCATGGATCTGCCCACCCCTGCCAGTCCAGCTCTGAGTGCTTACAGGGAGCCGCAGCCTCTGTTAACGACAGATTCATCTTCGAGTGAATCTGGCAGCCCCTTTTCGAGGGAGGAGCAGTTAGTGGCTGGGAGCCAGAGAGTTCCAGGTGCCCAGGGAGTTGCTGACAGACCTGGCAACACCCAGCAGACTCGCTCGGAGGGGGAGGCATCAGTTCCGGCACATATATCACGTAGGAGGAGAAGGCGGCAATTTAGGATGCCAAGGTTTTGGTGTTGGCGCCAAAACAGAAGGAAGGCACTTCCGGATTCTGCTAGTGACTGAGCAGACATGATAAACTGAGCTCTGCACTGTAAATAGCTTGGCACTGAATAAAAAGACTTAAAGACAAATGGTTTGGCATTTCTATTGAACAACCGATAAGAGAACCTGACACTTAACATACACACTTTTGAGCAAAATGATTTCCCCTACTATAATGTATTTTTGGTATGTTCCTTTCAATAATATATGCATTTAAACGCACCCTTTACCCTAGTATATGCATTATTATTTTTTTGTTCATCATTTGGCTGGAGAACTGCAATGCAAAATTCAGAAAAGTGCAAATGTCAAAGGATGGTTGTGTTTGAGTGGGTGCAGAGTTTCGGAAAGTGCAAATGAGGTAAGTTTGCCTTTAGATGCAATTGATTCAAATTTCTCACCCATCTCTATTCTGTGCTGTGCCATTTTAGGTTACCGGTGTAGACTCACCAGATTAAATGTTCTGCAATGCCAAAATAAAAACTCTGCATGTGTGTGTGTGTGTGGGGGGCATCTGGCATGCCACGAGAAAGGCTTGGCTAGAATCCTCCTCTCTGACATCTAGTTTTGTATGTGTAAGATGTAATGGAGAAGCATTCTGTTGTGTGGTCCTTTCACCTGCAGTTGAAAGTGGCACAGCAGAGAAACAGTTTTGCCACCTTGTTTGCTGTTTATGAGAAGCTGGTCACTGTCCCATCTAGAGACCATAGCTGTCAACTTTCGGATTTGAAAATAAGGGTTTTCTCCAAACTTTCGAATTTGAAAATAAGGGATGCTGCGAGGGCGGTGCAATGGCACCAAGTAGCCTCGCCACCCTGCGCTCCAGAGGCTGCGCCCGAACGGATGAGCAAAAGAGCGAGCGCATAGACGGCAGGCAGGCTGTCTGTCTGGTTGGGCGTGAGGGTCTGGCTGCACAAGGCATGCAAGCTCCACCCCCAGTCGGTCTCAGACTCCTTATTGGCAGCCGAGCAACGCAGCTGAGGAGCCTCCCTGGCCGGCAGGGAGGGAGAGGAGCTGCTTCCTTTGAAATCTGGGAAATTTAAGGGATATCAACAATCCGGGATAGCAGCGGGAAATGGCATTGGAATAAGGGAGTTTCCCGCAAAAAAAGGGAGGGTTGACAGCTATGCTAGAGACATGATGAGCAGGGTGAATGACAAGAGAGGCAGTTTGGTTGCCACTTGCTAACCTTCAACAAGGATTGTCCTGGCTTCAGCCCACTCTGTTCTTCCATCAGATGTCAGGAGACCAATTGGAGGCAGCCTCTCTTCTTCATTCTCTGACATTTTGGCTATCTTCCGCAACTGAGTAAACAGATCCCCCTCACTGAGACGGCGGAAATTAATGACAACATCCAAAACAAAAAACTGGAGAGGGGGGGGAGGGAGAGAGCAGTTAAAAGAAAGGGCAAAGCAATAGCGGGAACACACAATGTTAGTAAAAATGATCCTGCATGATTCAAAATGACTTTGAGCCAGGGTACTTAGCAGGATCCACTGACAAAGCTTTATCCCTTTCCTTCTCAACCTCCCCACATCAAAAAACTACACCTTGTTCATGGGAAGATAGTATGTCAAGGCAAAGACTACTCTGCATGGGTAAATGTCCTGGAATTTATCATTCCAGAATATAATAAGTAAAGACCATCGTTCTAAAAATCTATCACTTCGTTCATTACTTGCTCTTCTGCCTTGTATCATTTTGGTCATTAGTACCCTATCCCCAGATTTTTCTTTTCAAACTAACGGTGCTGGTGATTATTGTAGTCTTTAATAGATAAACTACAGAAGTGAAATGTGATGGAGCTTAGTGGGACTTACTCCCAAGTACAGATGGAAAGGCCTGGGGGGGGGACGGAAAAATTGGGGGGGAAACTCAGGTTCCCCCCTTTTTTACCAGGCCTTCCCATCTCTACTCCCAAGTAAGTATGCTTAGGCTTGCAGCTTTATAGTGGCCAATTGTAGAAACCCAACCACAGAAAGAATTCAAGGGACAGTTCATCTGTGGTACATTTTTGGTGCTCAGTTAGAAAGCAAACCAGCACCCCCTCCCCTTGCTTAGTCAATTTCATAGCAAAATGAAGTGGGCTCAAGTTTTGAAAAAGAACTGCATCCAATGAATATCCACGCACCTGATTGTTACAAGCAACAATGATATGTTCCGGTTCGGGCATGATATTGCTTTTCTGGGCCACAAGGGTATCTTTGGTATGTCCTGGAAGACGATAGGAAGAAAAGAGTCCATAGTATTGCTTCATACAGAGTGGGTGACCAGACAGCTGTCCACGAGCAAAATCAACAGGCACAGCATGGCTGGAGGGACAGAACGAGAGAGACAAAGCAAAAGAGACAAAGAGAGAGAGAAAGAAGTAGACAGAAAGGAAGAGAAATCTAATCCGTCCTTTGTCTGTTTACAATTAGGTTAGATACACAACACAAATAGAATCATACAACAATAAGATTACAGCAATGGGAAATAGACGGGCTCCCAGAGGAAAGCTGAAATTCATGACCCTTGACATGACTAGTAGCACCTTAGAGACCAACTAAGTTTGTTCTTGGTATGAGCTTTCGTGTGCATGCACACTTCAGATATCTGAAGAAGTGTGCATGCACACGAAAGCTCATACCAAGAACAAACTTAGTTGGTCTCTAAGGTGCTACTGGAAGGAATTTTTTTATTTTGTTTTGACTATGACAGACCAACACAGCTATCTACCTGTAACTTGACATGACTAGGTAAACTTATGATGCAACTGTATTTGCATTCAGTGGGCGAGTGTTGAAAAAGCAAACGGTAATGTATGCAAAATATAAGGACAGAAGGACACATTCCTTTTCCACCTCCTCTCTGTTAATGCACTCCACCTGAAATTCTAATCACACAGGTGAAAATATGTATGTGTTGTCATACGAGAGGGTGTGGCCTCCTGCCCCCACGTATCTTGTGGGGAGAAAGGGAAGGTCTGCCTGAGTCTTTGCATGGCAAGTGTTTCATAAGGAGAACCTCTACATCTACACCTCTAAAAGTAGAGCAGCCCAGCTGGAAAAAGAAATAACCAACGCAGTACAACTGCTTCTTAAGGAACAACATCTTAGAAAGATCAAGATGCAACAAGATCTCTCAAACAGGTGTTTTGTAAAATATACATGGTCAGCCAGTGATCTGGACTGGTGGGGATTGGTTAATTGGATGGATCTGAAGCAGCCACATCAGACACATTTATCATTGCAGAGAAGAAGCTCTCACAGTACATAAACCACAGGAATTATATGAGAAGCATGCTGCATGCAAGAGGGTTGAGCTGATGCACTTTTATTGAATTGGCAGCACTGCTGAGGTAACAAGCTTTGAATTGCACAAATGGATGACTAACATTTATTGAACATGTTCAGGAACCGCAATGGAATGAAAAGCCACTCAAGATGCTATGCCCGGCCCATTTATTTAGTATTAAGATTTATACTCCACACACACATTATCAAGGGAGGCTTACAATATTAAAGTTAGGTTGCTAACCTGACAGAAGTTCGGTTCAGTTCGGTAATGTCTACACTCATCAGGGTGCCGTTGGGGCAGAAGTCTAGCGTCTTGCTCAGTAGAATGAGCAGAGGGCCCCCACAAATGCATCAAGATTGGCTTACCACGTTTGGAAGCAAGTACTGTCCGCGACTGGACCTAATGGTCAGGGGTCCCTTTATCTTTACTGTCATGCACATTACCATCTTAAGCAGGAGGCCACCCGTACGACCAATAAGTGCAGACTCTAAAATTACATAACTGCACCATTGTCTCTGCACTAGGACTGGTTAGTTTGCATGACATGGCTTCCTCTCCAATGAACTCTAGGCTATGTAGTCATTGGAGTGCCAGTCAGAAGTTGCTCAGAAATGCACTGTGCACATGCACACAGTCAATCTTGCCTTTGTACTTTTCATATATTCTAGGGCTGAGACCTGCCATCAAAAAGATATTCCAGAGGTGACGCTAGACTTCACATTCTGGGACTGATGTGTCTAGAGCCCAGCCGTCAAATTACTCCCGAGTCAGGACTTTTCAGCGCACTTCTGAAGTGATGACAAACTAGTTTTTAAGGTTACATGTACACTAGTTTTTAGTGTACATGTAACCTTAAACTACTATCTGATGCAATCGGATCCTGCAGCTTTGTGAATGTGATTATGTTTATGCTCCCAGTGAAATCATTGATTCTGTTCACAAAAGCCAAGTTGCTTACGTGTCCAGCAGTGCTTTATAATCAACAACTCCAGAAATGAGATTGGCAGCAAACCTGTAAGATTCAAAGACAGAAGGAGCAAGAACTCCCTGTGATGAAGCAAGGGTGGCATTGTCTAAATAATAATACAAAAATAGAACGGATACAATTGACCCTTGTAAACACCAGTTACTGGACGTGTTTCAGATTTCCAATGTGGTGCCCTCAGACACCTATTGGCACCCAAAACCCCTGTCCCCCTCATTTTTGAAATGAGTTATTTTGTTTCATTGTGTGTGGGTGTATCTGTATTTCTTCTTGTCCATGCGGTGGGGGGGGTGAGGTGGGGTAGACCGCACAAGTCTGAGATGCTGTGGCTCATTCCTGCTAGTGTACAGGAATATGCCCATTGGTAAATTCACAACTCTTGGTAAAAAGCTATATGTATTTCTCTTGGTATTGAGAAACATGTCATCTTTTGAGTCTCCATTGGAACAGCAGGGACACAAATTCACCATCTCAATGAGGGCCAAACCAGAAGTGATGCAGCAGCCTTGCCAATAGGTTTCCTTTATTCTTAAGTACGTCTCTGCTCACTCCTTCCTTTATATGTGAATGAGGTGATGTGAACAGAAAACCATCTGCCCTCATTGCATTTAGTTTGGTCCTCAGAAGTAGACCTCAAAAGAGCTTTGTCACTGAAATCAATACCCTGGCCAAATTTTGCCTAAGACCCAGACAACAGCCCTATCATTTCCTCCTGCTACAAGGTTCCTCCTGTTAGTTGATAGGCTTTCCATCTGCTCACAAGAGTTTACTGTTCATGGGCTCTCTGCACTGGAGAGATGCAAAACAGTTTTCCAGAAAACAACGGTCACAATGAAGCTATTCAGTTTCAAAACAAAATAAAAAAATTCCTTCCAGTAGCACCTTAGAGACCAACTAAGTTTGTTCTTGGTATGAGCTTTCGTGTGCATGCACACTTCTTCAGATTCTTCAAGTGTGCATGCACACGAAAGCTCATACCAAGAACAAACTTAGTTGGTCTCTAAGGTGCTACTAGAAGGAATGTTTTTATTTTGTTTTGACTATGACAGACCAACACGGCTATCTACCTGTAACTATTCAGTTTCATGAGAGAAAGCATGTGTTCATGCCAGCACTTAGAATAGGGTGTTGCTGCTGTTGATTTTCCAAGTCTGTGTCCATTGCCATTGCAAAACAGAGTAATTCTGATTGACAACTAGGCCAGAGGTGGACAAACTATGATCCTCCAGATACTGCTTGACATTTTAAAATAGCATTTGCACATAACATTTTGTATTTAGTTTTGTCTTGGGAACAAATAGTAAGGGAGTTCTAACAGTTAAGGAGGAACCTGGCTACAGTTCAGCAGGCTTCTCATGCTCCAGATCCAGAGATATGGATCTCTCAGGAGGCTGCATGCCATTGTGAGCACTGACGGGCCCAATCAAGAAATGATTATAGTGTCATTCTTGCCAAGAAAACTTGCCAAGAACCAGTTTGGAAGGGGACGAACCTATGTATTCCATCCCTTTTTCAACAGAAAAAGAAGCCTAGGTCTGCATTGTGAAAGCTGAAGTCACTGTTTATTGGTTCACTTGATATATTTGTGTAACGCCATATTTCATTTTTTGTTCCAAGGTCTTGGGAACATATTCAAAAACGTGTTGCACCAGTCTTTGAATACAAGGTAGGGTGTAGTGACCATTAGGTCACAGTGTACAATGTTACTCCAGCCTTGTGGATATTTTGAAATACTTGTGTCATTGCAGCTAAATCAGTGGCTCATGCAGTTTGTCTAGGACTGCGCTCATAAAATGCTGCAGATCATTTGTGAAAAAATGGCAGCCTTTCAAACGGATCTGATTTTTCAGCATTGGACTAGGCATTGTTTACACAGGGCTTTAAAATCTGAATAACTTCCCTGGATATCTTTCGTCTTACACTCCCGCTACACCCCCCACCCTCTGTTCCACCGAGGCTTTAAACTGAACACAAGAGCACTTCCCTTCGTGACATGGACATCTCAGATCAGGCGACATGCTTTGCTTTGCTGCAGTTCAGTGAGTTGTAACTATCGCAAAGCAGAAGCTGATCTCTCATTGGGCAGGATCTCCCTGAAGATACTTTCCCTGCAACAAACTATGCCATAAAGCAGGAACAGAAGCTTCACAATACAGTCTGTTTTCTAGGAATGTTGTCATTTTGTGTTCACATACAGTAGCAAACACACTGAATATATTTTCCTTGAAAAACATGACCCGTGGCCTCTGATTTCCACATGACAAGACACAGAAGCTTCCTCTTCCAACTAAGCCACAGGCTTTGATCCACATCAACCCTGTTAGGCAGAAGTACTTGCATTGAAACCCATTTTTAAATTTGCAAAAGGTTTTTATAGCAATGTTGTAATACTAAAGAAAACGTGTATTTATATCAATGACATCTACAACATTTTGTAAATTCCTTGATATATTACAAATCAATACCAGTAACGAATGAACACAATCCATTTTATAAGAGCAGTATTAATGCTTCTTCCTTTCCATGCCCAGACCACAAAGGCTGGCTTAAGGGTGGTACTACTAATTGGGACGCGGGTGGCGCTGTGGGGTAAACCACAGAGCCTAGGGCTTGCCGATCAGAAGGTCGGCGGTTTGAATCCCCGCGACGAGGTGAGCTCCCGTTGCTTGGTCCCTGCTCCTGCCAACCTAGCAGTTCGAAAGCACGTCAAAGTGCAAGTAGATAAATAGGTACCGCTCCGGCGGGAAGGTAAACGGTGTTTCCGTGTGCTGCTCTGGTTCACCAGAAGCGGCTTAGTCATGCTGGCCACATGACCTGGAAGCTGTACACCGGCTCCCTCGGCCAATAATGCGAGATGAGCGTGCAACCCCAGAGTCGGTCACGACTGGACCTAATGGTTAAGGGTCCCTTTACCTTTACTTGGCCACAATAGTAGATGGAGGGATGGTTCTCCCCCCACCCCCCAATGTGATCTACAGATACCTTACCTCAGTTGGTCATTCACATCTTGGAACTGTTGCCGAGCAAAGATAACTGCTGGGCTGGAATTGACTGGAAGGGCCAACCGGTTGTTAAGGTACATGTCATCCAGCCAGTAGTTTAAAACCTACAAGAAGGGGGCAAATGGTTATAGATGACTACATATCTGAGCAATACAAGGCATGCTCTCTGTGCTTATTAGTGTGCTTAATTCTGAATCTAGGCATCTGCTGGAATAAAATTCCTTGGAGACTTTTGTTCATTGCTGTAGGAACAGACGCTGTAAGAAAAAAAAAGTCCTTTCCCCCACATTCCCTGGAGTCCTAAGGAAGAAGAGCAAAAGCCAAATTCTGAATTAGAATCTCTCGGGTTTATGATCAGCCACTGGAATTTTACCCTTAACTATTGCAACCTTTTTAAGGTGGAGAAGAAAAACTGGCCTGCTACTGTGGTAGAGCTTTTGATTTCTATAGTTAACCATGGTTTTGTTTTTGTTTTTCTACTCTCGGCTATCATGTACTATAACTGTCACAGCTGAAAAGTATCATAATATAAGCTTGGACTTCCAATCCTTCTTCCTATATATGTTTTTTTTTTATTTTTTATAATAGAACACCTTCATTGCTATTTGTGTCTTTTAGTCTTGAATAATGAAATTATTGTTTTTGCATTGCCAGCTCTTTAGGACTGTTTCAGGGAGGGGAATAGGGAGGACGTGGAACAAGAACCTTAGGACAACTTTCACCTGCACGGCGCTAATTCATACTAAGATACAGTGAAGTTCTTCTTCTTCCATCTTTAAAAATTATTTTTACTCAAGGGGCACATTTTTCTTTGACCTTTTCTCTCTTGAAATTCATGGATCCTTTGTTCTTCTTTCTCTCAGGCCTCTGTTTCCTCTAGTCATTGCTTTGTAGGCCATTGCCTATCTTGTTCTCCTTCATTCAACCATCTGGCCCTCTGTCCTGTTACCCCACTCATCTTCCGGGCTCTCAGCCTCCCTGTTTTTCTTATCAACACCAGCATCTTTGCCCTTTGTGCCAGCAGTATATGACACCTTGCATTTCATATCTATCTATCTATCATCTATCTATCTATCTATCTATCTATCTATCATCTATCTATCATCTATCTATCATCTATCATCTATCTATCATCTATATCTATCTATATCTATCTATCTATCTATCTATCTATCATCTATCTATCTATCATCTATCTATCATCTATCTATCATCTATATCTATCTATATCTATCTATCTATCTATCTATCTATCTATCTATCTATCTATCTATCTATCTATCATCTATCTATCTATCATCTATCTATCTCTGTGTGTGTATGTTTTGTTTTACAATTAAAGTTTACATTCAAATATGGGTTAACATCACAAAGATATAGGATTCCCCGAATCCTTGGACTTCCCTCCACCCCCTGTGGGTTCTCTTGTTAACCTCTTTCCATTGCATCTTATATTCTCCTCCATTTTTCTTTTAAAAAACTCAGTTATATCCTTATTTCTTGTTACATTACAAGTGTTGTTACAATCCTGCTAATGTTTTTAATTGTTTACAGTGTTCTCCAAGATAAATTATAAAATTTCCCCATTCCTTATTAAAGTTTTTATCTTCCTGGTTTCTGATTTTCCCAGTCATTTTTGCCAGTTCAGCATAATCCATCAAGTTGGTCAACCATTCTTCTTTGGTAGGAATTTTGTCTTCCTTCCATCTCTGGGCACCTTGCGTTTCTTGACTCTGTGGGACTCCACCCATGCTAATTTCGGTCTCACTGTGCACCAGCCTTTCTTGGTAGCTGAAATGTTTCAAAGCCTACCATGCCATCAGAGCACTTGAACCAATCCCAGAGGGGAGGTGATGCGGGAGAGCGGCTGTAACACAAGCAAGCAACATGAATTTTTAGACTATACTACACAGTCTATCTGATGAAGATATCTGGAACAAAGTAGCTTACCCAGTTCTCAACTTTTTCTCGTCTTTCTAGCAGTTTTTGCTGGAGTACCTCTCCTGGGCCTCCCGGAGCTTCAAACCTATCCACCATGACCTTAGTCTTCTTATATTGGTCTTCTGACACCAAATGTTTCATGCAGTGAAGATACATGTGCAATGTTTGTTGCAGTGGTGGGACTGGAAGTTTGGGCAGCACCTATTTAAAAAGATATTGATTGATCAGACACTGGATAGCTCTTTGAAATTTTGTTACAACTATCAGTTACACGTGTTTGAGATCTGTCAGATTCCATATGGAACATGATTAATGTCTTTGTTGTCATTGCACCAAAGGAAGGATTTTGGCCAGGGCATCTTCTTCCATTATGGTGTTGCAGTGAGTGACTCTAGGAGTGAGTGAGCAAAATTCCTCCTCTTGTCATAGCTGTCAACTTTCGGATTTGAAAATAAGGAATTTCCCCCAAACTTTAGGATTTGAAAATAAGGGATGCCACGAGGGCGGTGCAATGGCACCAAGTAGCCTCGCCACCCTGCGCTCCAGAGGCTGCGCGCGAACGGGTGAGCGAAAGAGCGAGCGCATAGACAGCAGGCAGGCTGTCTGTCTGGTTGGGCGTGAGGGTCTGGCTGCATAAGGCATGCAAGCTCCGCCCCCAGTCGGTCTCAGACTCCTTATTGGCAGCTGAGCAATGCAGCTGATGAGCCTCCCTGGCCGGCAGGGAGGGAGAGGAGCTGCTTCCTTTGAAATCCAAGAAATTTAAGGGATATCAACAATCCGGGATAGCAGCGGGAAACGGCATTGGAATAAGGGAGTTTCCTGCCAGAAAAGGGAGGGTTGACAGCTATGCCTCTTGTGCAACTTTCAAAGATGCAGGAATCTGATCCCATGACAAACCTATCTGGCACGCGCATATCTTTTGCCTCTGGGGTATAACCCCTACCCTCTCAAATAGTTAAATGCAGAATTTGTAACAATTTGAATTCCAAAAAGCAATGCAACTGTTTCTGTCTCCGAAATCTGCTACAGTACTTCAAGCTGTATGCATTAATGATGTACTGAACAGGGCAGAGATTTCATTTATTTTATAAAATTGTATCTTATTAATGTTCTCCAAAAGAAATAGAACAGAACAAGAAATGGTCTAAGAGTCTTACATTTTGCACACTTGCTACAAACGGGGTACAGGAAGCAAAAACCAGAGTAGACTACTACAAAATATCTGCTTGTCACAAGGTCCAGTCGGAATTTCTGCCCTAGCCATGCAATTCATCATTATGTATCAGCTACTTTCATACAAGGGTGTCTTCATGAAAAGAGAGTTTGGGGGTCATGTACCTTTCACTATAGCATTAATAAAGGAAATGAAGTGAAGCCACATTGCTCAAAAGCATCATTCTGAGTCACCCACTTTGCCAACATTGTATTAAACATCAAGTTTGTAAGTAAGGACTATGAACCAGCTGTGAGTATACCAGCATTGCAAAGAGAGGATGATTTCCATCTTCTAGAAATCACCAATCTGGCTACTACCAGGAGAAAGATTTTTGGATCTTTATGAAATACCCTGGGGCCTTCAAAATTGACAACAGAACCCAAAAGGAGATTTTGAAACCAATTGATCTGTTCTCCCCAAGATGTGATCAAACACCAGGTCTCAGAAGACTTCCCTATAAGGGCAGTGTCCCTGTATGTGAATTAGTGAGCTCCAACCTAATATTTATGTAAAATGAAATAGGTTAATTGATTTATTAAACCTTCTTAATTGACACTCATTTTTCTGATACATTCCATCCTGGTGTCCCCCACTGCAACGTGGCATGTTATATCTTTCAATGCCACCTTTTGTGTATTTTCCAAGTGTTGAATTGTCATGAAAAATGACAAGGTCACATCGACCACTTTCACGCACACCCAGCAATCTCCCCTTGTTCAACATCCCATTCTGATGTTATTTTCCAGAAACAGTTGCTCACCGTCTCATCTTGGCTGCAAGCTTCTTTCTCTTTCTTCTTCGCGACTTTCTCCAGGATTGGCATCTTTGCGTTGTGTTCGGTCCTTTTGATGGAGAGCTAAAATCGAAAACACTTGCAGGTGATTGCAGAGTCGTACGTCTTAGGTCTAGAAATAAAAATAATTGGGAGTGTGTGGGGAGGGGGACAGAAACAAATCATCGATTGAACAGGGATTCAGCAAAGTCTGCTGCATCATGTTCATGTGTAAACTCGCAGCTATTACAGGAATGCACAGGGGGAAGAAAATGGGATTTGTAGTTTTCGGAATTAAAAACATTTTTGTAGATGCGATGCACACTAAAATCGCAGTGAATATTGCATATGGCTTTTCTTGTTTCTTTTCATCCACTCCCGTCACCAGTCACCACCATTATTATTACTGCTAATACAGGCACCCCATTTTCTAAGTAGTGAACTCCTCAGGGGTGCATCGTTCCTCAAGTTCTGTTCCTTTTGAGTGTCATCACTAGAGGGTTGTGGTGTGTGTTGTATGATTTTATTTACACATCTATACAGTCTGAGCATAAGTGAAGCAACAGGTGAACTCCAACAAATGTCCCAAATTCAAACCATTCTGTGCTATCCTGTTTACATATCACAGGAATTGCGGGAGTCTTACTACGGCATAGTTATGAATGGGCTGCAAACGGGCACCCTATCTCTCTCTTAATGCATCATGGGAGATGCGCACTCTTTGGAGAGAGGGGAGCACAGAAGAAGTCACTAAAGGAAGAGGGAGAAGAAACAGAAAACAGGTCCACAGCAAGACATTGGAGAAGGCACTTCACTGTCAATCACTCAATTGTTGGTTCAAGGGCTATCATGGTTGTTACTATAGCAAGGGAGTGAACAAAATTAATGTCAGGGTGCTGTCCAGCGGCTCCCGACTGGTTGCCCAGGAATTATAAAGCCAAGGAAAAGTTTCTTACAGTCCTTTTTTATTTCGATATTACAGAGAGCGGCTATAGAACTCAGCCTCTTGGATAATGGCGTTGTCCCGAGTGAATCTCCACCCCCACCGTCTCTCCCACTTCCTCATTCGTCATTCTCATCACCTCCTCCACGGGTGATGCTAGGTGCCCTCTGAGCTCTTTGCTCTCCTACTTTTAAGGCTCGCTGGGTTCTGGGAGATGGAGGGTCTGGAACGCTTTCTAATGACAACGTGTCAGCCTGGTGTTGTTCTGGCTCTCCCATGATTTCCCAACTTTCCCCCTCATCTGCCTCTGAGCTGTGACCCCCCTCAAACCCCTGTTGTAAATCTATGCTGTCTTCCTCTTCCTCCTCCATGGAAGGGTCAGGAGGGGGAGGTGGTCTCCATCATTCCTCCTCTGCCCAGTCCCTGACAATTAAGCAAATACAACATAAAATGAGAGGAATAGGCATTGCTCATGACCAGTGACGTCACAGGCACCGTCCAATAGGTGCCCGTTATTCCTCACCACCATTTTGCCTCCAGGAGCCCGTTATTCCTGAGGAACAGCATTCTACAGAATGCTCACTGGTGTAATGGGAGTGCGAGTGAAAAGTGTGTGTTTGTGCTGGACGCAGACTTCCTGATTCCTAGTGACGGAATAATGTGTGATCAGCGTTGTGACAACTGCTAGTTGCTCATAGGCAGAGAAATGAAACCCTGCCAAGCTCACTTTGATCAACAATCTGCTCAAGATGTGGAAATGGATATTCCAAGGTGAAAGGTTAATGCATTGACTAACAGCTCCCCTCCACTCTTGGTCTTTGCCAAATATCCATTATCCTTTATGCCAACATAAATTCTCAAAAGGCTCCAAGTGAGCTTGGGTCTTTTATTCCACGCCTGGGAAGTAATGAAATAAGGTAGTGCAATTCCTTTTAACTAATTTTTTCCTGACTCAACTGCAGCTTACTGATGCCTTCATTTGCCACCTGACTCAAAATATCATTTTCTTTAAATCCCTGGTGTTCATATCACCTTGCACCAACTGAAGGAACCCTGGGCAAGAACTGGATCATTTCTGAGTTCTGCATAGCACCTGGCATATGGCAACAACTGCATAGATTTCTGAAATAATGTTCCAGGTATCCACATGTCTGCCCACTCCCTCCTTCTGAGCTATTTCATGGGGGGTGGGAAGTTGAAAACCACACCAGAAAAGTGCATACCAGACCTCCTTGTGATACTGGTACCTCAATGCTCAAAAGAGAGATCATGTGACAATATGCTTTACATTTTCTTTGCCCCTCTCTGAAAAGAGCACATGGGGGAGCATCACAGTTCCCAGAACAGTTCCCAATACTGAAGGCAGATTGTCCTGTACAATATATATTGCTTCCTGCCCTCCCCAAGTTTGAAAAGTGTGCAAGACGAAAGAACCCCTCATGTGTAAACTTAGAATACTGGAAGCATAAAACTGGCACACCAAATTTCTTTCTTATATCTCAAGGCTCAAGGGAGGTATTGTGCTCCAAACCACAAACCTATAGTCCTCCAGATGTTGATGAACTACAACTCCCATCATGCCTTACCACTGGCCATGCTGGCTGGGCAGTAACATCTGCAGGGCCACAGGTTGCCTAGCCTTGCCATAAACAAGGGATGGATACAGCCAGCATCAGAGGCCAACAACACTGGGGATCTGTTGAGGCCATGTCAAGGAGTGAGTTAGAAAGCTCACTGGACCTACTCTAGTAATAGGCAATAGAACAAAAGAACAATATTCCCATCTCTCTACCCCACCTTCTCCTTTCCCCCAACTTCAAGATGTCTATGACAAAAGTATCTCTCACCAAACGTAAATGAACAAGACTATGAATTGGAAGTGGAGACAATAGATGTACCTTTCTCTGTTTATCTGTTTGCTTTGTAACACAAACAAACTTAATATGGATTATTATTATTTTTTAAAGAAAGCTCATTGGACCAGACCTTGTCCCTTTAGCCTAACCTGCCTCACGAGGTTCTTGTGAGGATAACATGGAGAAGGGGAGAACCAGGTAATACCATCTTCAGCTCTTTGGAAGAGGGCTAAACGAACAAGCAAAACAGGAAGTCTCGGTTTTGAAACATTTCCTGCATCTCGCATCTTCAATGTCAAGCAGCAGCTTCTTTCACACGTGGTTCATGTTGCAAAAGGAAGACTGGATTATGCCAACGGAAACAATTCCCTGGATGGCTTTACAGCCAGTCACCCAAATGACTGAAAAGAGCAGAGGATTTTGGAGACAAACGAATGCCAGCTACTTCGATTAGACCCCGCTCCATATGCGCCTCTCTTCCAGTTAGCCCTGTGATGGGGAAAGTGACATTTAAAGGATCCTGTGGTTTTCACTGTTCTTCAAAGCGACAGCAGTAACTTGTGGTGGAGGAGGCAGACGAAGGAACCCTCTCCAGTATAGATGAGAGAGGTCAACCTGAATTTACATCATCCTTTGATTGAAATTTGCTGCGCTTGTCAGTGAAAAAACAAAACCCTCCTTAATTTTTCTACCCTTGTAGAAAACATCTTCATCATAGAATAGTAGAGTTGGAAGGGACCCAAAAGGTCATCTCGTTCAACCCCTTGCAATGCAGGAACACGCAGTTGTCCCATATGGGGACTGAACAATCTATTTGGTTCCAATACTATGGGTGCCTACTCAGAGGTAAATTCCACTGTGTTTAATTAGGCTTACTCACAGGAAGTGTACAATAAGATTGCAGGCTCAGGAAGCAATCCGATTTGGTGGTAGCTTTTTTAAAAAAAAAACCCAATTATGGTCATAGTTTTAAAAAGCAAAGCAAAAGAGATGTGCTTGTCAATGACAATTACACAAATGTAAGGAAAGAAATCACAACTACACAAGGGTAGTTCTTAAGAGGTCTTCATTAACATCTCTGTTCCTGACAATATTGCTGGATTTCTTTTAGTTTGGCATCTCTATTTGGTCTTGATGCACTTGCCCAAAAGGAGTGTGTGTGTGTGTGTGTGTGTGTGTGTGTGTGTGTGTAAATAGCATGGCAGAGTTATTCCCTTGATATCACAGTTGCTTGCACTTCAGTTCATTTTCTTTTGGCAATATTTACCCTGGTGTAGCTGCCATCTGTCCCTGTATTATGCTAAAGGTAGACTCAAGGTATGCACACATTACGGATCTGAAGCATCATTTGAAGTATGGGGCAGGGCAGTGATGCTGAGAAAAAAGGAGGAAGAAACAGAATTGAGCTGGGGTAAACAATAGGCCGGTTAGTTAATGGAAATAAGGTTCATTTGTGGGGGCGGGGCGGGGGTATTTTGAAAGTCATATTAAAAATAAAACACAAATTTATGAGACTTACTAACTGGCATTTTGTTGTTGCTTTTTTTAAAAATACGAAATGCACATTTGCCTAATAGGAACTGGATATTCATACAAAATATAGTGTAGATTAGATGCCTGAAAACAAATATGTACGGAAATGCAAAGACACACACACAAAAATTCAATAAGAAATTTCTACAGATAACCATTTAAAAGGACGGTGCAAAGTGTGTGGGTGTATGTTTTATCTTGATTTGTGATTCTATTTTTTATACTTATGTGTAAGCTGCTTTGTGAAGCGTATTCTTGGAAAGCAGATTATAAATTGGTTAAATAATGTACATTTCTGTTGCCCAGTTAGAGAAACTGCAGTATTGTAATTAACGTTAGTCAGCAGCCGCATTCACAGCAGGCTGCCTCTGTGGTGTGGGGGCCACAGGGAAAGGGCTTTCTTCACATCTCACATTGGTAGAACTTTCCATTTCTAATGATGACTACAGAGCTTTCCCAAGTCACATGGCTGCATCAGTATCACATCTCCAGCTGATGTGGGAAGTAACCACGTGACCTGGGCGATCCATACACCATCAATGCAATCTTGGAGCCCCGCCATGGAAAAAGAGTTTTCTCCCTCTCCCGCCACAATTTGGGCACCTCCTATGCTTCAGACAATATGTCAGGCTAGAGATGTTCACAGTTGAGCAACAAGAGGCCAATTTGCATGAAAACATGTTTCTTAACTGAGAGCTGCGGCCATCATCGCTTGACAGCTTGGCAGGGTATGCAAAACGGTTCTCCGCAACTGCCTTTCATAAACAGAGCTTATATCAGAGAAGGCGAGCTTGCCAAGTGATGAGATGTGGTCGTGCAATTATCAACACCTCCGCCGAATGTGTGGGTTGATCCTGCACTCTCTCAGAGTTAGGATCCCTACTCTGAAGGGTGATTAGGAGGTGCTGCTTGCAAAGGGCTCAACGATGAGACTTGGCTCAGACAGGGATGGGGTGTGAAATATTTGTTTTGCTTCCCAATGTTCCTTTGTGCTGGAACAAGGCCTGCTCCCAACCCTGTGGGCCAACTTTGACATATTAATAGAATATTATATATTAGCACATGGTTGACAGGTGGGTTTCCCTGCCCATCGGCCAAAACCCAGCACTGGTTCTTTCAACTTCAAAACTGTAGGTTGAGAGCATCAGTGCAGAGTGAGGTTCTATTCCCCTTGCACCTCTCCTTTCAAGCTCTGTAGTCAAACCTCTTCCACCTCCTTGAGTGACACAGGCTCCTACCACCCACCAGCTGATGCCCACTTGGGAACAAACCTTGTTCCAGCATGAAGGGGCAATTGGAAGCCCACTTTAAGCTCCTGGTGGCTCCTCTGAAGGCCACCCTTTCCTGTCCCATACCTGACATCATGTATGAGCATGGTTTCCCCATGGACAAGTGTAGCTCCGAGGGCCTTCTGGTGGGTCCCTCACTGTGAGAAGCCAAGTTACAGGGAACCAGGCAGAGGGCCTTCTCGGTAGTGGCAACCGCCTGTGGAGCGCCCTCCCACCAGATGTCAAAGAGAAAAACAACTACCAGACTTTTAGAAGACATCTGAAGGCAGCCCTGTTTAGGGAAGCTTTTAATGTGTGACATTTTAATGTATTTTTAATCTTTGTTGGAAGCTGCCCAGAGAGGCTGGGGAAACCCAGTCAGATGGGCGGTGTATAAATAATAAATTATTATTATTATTAGCTTCCTCTAAACAGCCTCATGGACCAAATGGGGATACCTAGTAGGACATGTTTGGTGTGTGTGATGCCAGGTTCCCCACCCCTCCTCTAGACGGTGTCCGACTCCAACTCCCATCAGCCCCAGCTGGCATGGCCAATGGTCCAGAAGGACCAACAACATGGAGGGGCACAAGCTCCCCATCACTGCTCCACAACTTTGCTGCTAAACCAACATTCTGACTCAGTCTTTGCCAACCTGGTGCCCTCCAGATGGTTCGGACTATGACTCCCATCAGCCCCAGCCAGACTGGGAGTTGTAGTCCAAAGAATCTGATTGGAGAAGGCTGCTCTAACTAGCACACCACACGGACTGCAGCTCGGTGCATGGAATTCAATGAAAACAGCATGATTTATATTTTATTAAGATAATACTAAGGCATAAGCAGCTTTAATACTTCCTGACATCTATTTTGCTACCAAAACCACAAACCTTTGAAGGTCAGGCTAATTCTTCTTAGCTGACAGCGGCTGGGGTAGACATTTATTTTTTAATTTATTTGCGAATGGGGCCTTGGATGTATATAGGGTTTGTGAGCTTTTTGTAGAGCTTTATAACCTTGTTTGTCCAGTGGGGACAAAAGAATGTTCATGGAGACACCAAAGGCAATGATAATACCTCTTCCACGATAGTTGCAAGTATCGTCTGCTTCCAGCCAAAGACAGAATATAATGGTCTTATTAAGTACAGTATTTTGTATCTGTATTGGGTCTGCCTAAATGCATAAGCCAGCTCACTTTGTTTCCCAAGTGCCCTTTGTCCTTTACCCTCTCCTCCAGCAGTAAGAATAAATCAAAACAGGTAGGAAAATCCAGGTGTGTTCCAAAAGTAGATTTCAGTACTTGCACATGTGATACGATGGACATTCTCAGAACCTGCATCAAGAGGTAACATGAAGAATCATGGAACTGCAGAGTTGGAAGGAACCCCGATGAACATCTAGTAAAAACCCCTGCAGAATATGCAGCTGTTCCATATGGGGATGGAACCTGCAAGCTTGGCATTATCAGCAGCACGCTCTAACCAACTGAGCCATCCATGTAGGCCCATAGCTCAGTGGCAAGGCATCTGTTCTGCATGCAGAAGGTTCTAGGTTCAATCTCTGGCATTTTCAGGTTGGGCTGGCAGAGAATCCTGCCGGAAATAGTGGACAGCCACTGCCGGTCCATTTGGGGGCATCGCTTAGCTAGGCTGTTGAACAATCTGACTCACTAAAAGGCGTGAGGTCAAGAGCAGTGCTTCCCAAACCTGGGTCTCCAGCTGTTTTCCTTTGCCTCTAGAAAGCCCCTCATTTGAGCTCTAGCTCTCCAAGGCCAGCTCAGTTCTGGTTCAAGTTCAGGAAAACTAAAGAGGGTGGTAGCTGCTTTTGGCACGTACAGAGGACATTTTTATCATGAACACCCCTCCCCCAAAACAAAACTTGGGACTAGAGAGTGGCTTCCAGTTACATTTAGATGCAGCATGGCCTGTAGATAGCTTAAAGCCTATCTTTGTGGAGTATGAGATAGAATCAGAGGGCCTTCTTGGTAATGGCGCCCACCCTGTGGATGTCAGATGTCAAGGAAATAAACAACTACCTGACTTTTAGAAGACATCTGAAGGCAACCCTTTTTAGGGAAGTTTTTAATGTTTGATATTTTATTGTGTTTTTAATATTGTGTTGGGAGCCGCCTAGAGTGGCTGGGGAAACCCAGCCAGATGGGTGGGGTATAAATAATAAATTATTATTGTTATTGTTATTGTTATTAGCATAGATTTGTAGAATTGGAAGGGACCCTGAGGATCATCTAGTCCAACCCCCTACAATGCAGGAATATGCAGTTGTTCCATATAGGGATCAAACTTGCAACCTTGGTGTTATCAGCACCATGCTGCTGCCAACTGAGCTAAGCATGGTGATTTGCAAGAGGTGCATCAGAATTGACAAGAGGAGCCTACATGTGGTATATGGTACTTGGAAAGCAGCAACCAATACATCCTAGACAATATGTGGTGACACCAGTATGCATAGTGCTATTTATTAATTTTTTAAAAAACAACCCAACATGTCACATGTCACCACCACCTTATCCATTTCTCTTGACAACTGAGCCTTGCAACAGCCCTTATCAGAGCTTAACTGTAAGCTCCTGTTGAAAAGGAAGGAATCTGTCTCTCTTTCTCTCATTCTGTAAACTGCAAAATAAAAGACAACGAAAAGCCTGGATTGATTGCACTGCAATGATAAACAGACCTTAGAAAACATTTTTCCTGTCTTTTAAACTGTACACAATTTTCATACCTAGTTTCCCAGCAAGAAAACTTGCTGTGAAGGCGCCAATATTTCCCTCATCCCTGTGGATGTTCGCTCATCGCAAGGGAGCATCTAGATCAATGTGCTCTGAAGGCAATCCTATGCAACTTTTAGCTGGGAGTAAGTTCCATTGAATTCAATGGGGGCTTACTTCAGAGCAGACATGGTCAGGATGGTTATACTCAAGGAAACATATATAGCAGAGGGATGTGAGAGGAGTTATAATAATAATAATAATAATAATTTATTATTTATACCCCGCCCATCTGGCTGGGTTTCCCCAGCCACTCTGGGCGGCTTTCAACAGAGTATTAAAATACAATAATAAAAGTTGCGTGCATCCATTGATTTACAGCTGCTGCCTATCCATTTTTCACCAAGAAGGAAACATATATAGGAGAGGAATGGAAGATGAATTGCCAACACCCATTGATTTACAGCTGCTGGTTATCCATTTTCACCAGGATAGCGGGAGGGGGAGTTTTAACTTCTGGAAGAGGTAGAAGAGAATGAGGACGAGGTGCCTTTGTTCTAGACAAGGGGTTTCCCAAACTTGAGTCTCCAGCTGTTGTTAGACTACAACTCCCACCATCCCTGACCGCTGGTCCTGCTAGCAAGGGATGATGGGACTTGTAGTCCAAAAACCGCTGTAGACCCAGGTTTGGGAAGCACTGCTAAGCGCATGCTGAGAAATCCCGCATAAAGAGAAGAGCATTTTGCTGTAGTGACTGTGTGGGGGACGCCAGGAGGCGAGGTGTTGGGAGGAATGGGGCAGGCTCCGAAGCAAGAAAAAGGGACCAAGAAAAATGCCCATCTATAAAGCTTGATATCCGCATGCTCTTCCTCTCTCGGGAGAGTCTTGAATTCAAGTCCACTACTAAGTGACCAAGTCCTAAAGTAAAACCAGAGGCTGATGGGAAGTAGGAAGCTTAAGACAAAACGATGCGAGAGAGGAAGGATTTAATCGTTCCTGTGAAAGTCTGTCCCCAGCCAAGGGCGCCTTGTGAAGGGGTGTTGCGGACGCAACAGGTTATTGCAGCTTTCGAAAACAACTGGGCTGCTGCGATCTCAACCCCCAAAGCTACTTGCTCCCGTTCGTTTCAGGGCCACTGCTCCGGATTAAGCATTAGGGGACCGCAGCCTCGATGGTCATTGAGGATCGCGTTCCTCTCCACTCTACCGTAGTAGTTCAGCATCAGGATAGATGGGCCTGAGGATGATTTCCAGCAGGAGCCTCGGCACGTTTACTCGGGAGCAAACCGCACTGACTTCAATGGGCCTCACTCCTTGGGAAGCCCTAGCCGGGAATAATTATTTAAACCGGGAGGGTAAGGTTCCAGATCGGATCATTTCGGCGCATGCATGCAGTTAGCAAAGACAGCGCTAGCGTAAGATATTCCCCTTACACTCATCTCCTTCCCCGAAGTTGAGAAAGGGAATGGGGGACTGGAGCGAGGTTAGTAAGATGCTCTCCACCACCATCACCACGCGACCCTAGCTAGCAACCCAGAGCCGGATGCGCCACCCACTTAAAATATGGACATTTTGAGCAGACGGAGAGTCCCATTGAAACCAAAGAGCGCGCAGATCAGCAAGGAAACGGGCGTTCGTTGCTTTTAAAAGAAAATTATTCCCTCCTTGGCGAGGCAGGATAGGATAGAGACGGCAGAAAGTTCTACCGTGTTTGTTTGTTTGTTTTGTTTGCAAAGAAGCCCCTTTTCCTGGCGACCACCCATTCCTTGCTTTTCAATGAGACTCAGGCGCCAGACACGCGTTCGCAGCGCGCGTCCTTTGGGGCCATGAGTTTGGAAACGCGCAGCGGCACTCTCCTTACCTGGCTCTCCTATACCGATCGCGGCGAGGCAAAGTTTCTCCCTAGGACCGGTGCTGATGAGCAAGAGCCCGCCAGCGAAGAAGTCTCGGGCTTTGGGCAGCTGGCAGAGGAAGGAGCTGCTCAGCAGCCTCCAGCGGAGCTGTCCATGGTACCTCGGCGCCGCCAGCTGCGCTTTGGCGAGCCTTGTGGCCACGCGCGCGAGCGCTCGGAGGGCTGCCCCCTCTCCACGCGACCCACCTTCCTCCCCCCCCCTGCGGCTGGGTGTGGAAACTCCTCCCCTTCGCCCTTCCTATTCGCGCAGCCTGGGATGGGCGAGGAGGCGGTCCAAACTAGGGAACCCGACGAGCAACAGAAGCTCACCGAAAAATGTTTACCTCTCTCAGGTGAAAGAGGGTCGCTGCTTGTGGATGATATGGGCGGTGGCGGTGCGCCAGGAAAAAGACCACTGCAATAGGCCAAGGAAAGCGCTCTCTGCTTGGACCAAGTGCTTGTGTGAAAAGCAAGGTCGGCTTCCGAACTACACAGAGCGCTGCGTCAGGCAGCGTGGGGAAAGTGGGGCTTTCTGGGCAAAGTTAGGGCGCGTCTACACATTTGAAAGGGGGGCCATAGGTGTTTCACTTCTAGGGCTCCCATCCAAGGGGCTGGAGGTCTCTTGAGTGCGAATTCTTAGCATCCTTCCTCCAAACCACAGCGGTAATTTAAACGTGCCCTGCTCTTGAGTAATCCCAGAAAGGAGATTGTAGTGGATTTCGATAGGCACGTAACCTCGCCCCTCTCCGCTCCCCGCCTCCAGACTTACATTTCAGAGATAATTGCTTCCGTAAATATAACCGAGCCTTATAATAACTGGTGTGATTTATGTAACACTCTTTGTTGGCGAAGATGTTTCCTGTCGCTTTCTGGGTTCAAACTCGCCAACCCAACTGTGATATGTCAAGAATATTTCCCTTTCTCAAATTGAGCTAGGGGACTTGCTCAAAGTTTGTGGCAAAGATATTCCAAGTCCAGCGCTCTTCTTCACTGAACCTCACAGCCGAGGGGGAAACACAGACTGTCCCTCACTGCTCCAAGGAGACAATAAAAGACATCTCTTTGAACCCCCTACTGTAGGATGCAAGTTCTGGGGCGGAGAGGTTGCAAAAGACTCCCAGAATCTGGGAGGATTGAGTCTCTCAGCCTTACCTACCACACAGGGTATGCTGCCTTGTATGCTGCCTTGAGCTACTTGGAGGAAAGGTGGGACAAAATGGCAATTTTAAAAAAAATGTCTTGGACATTCGTTGCGACGTTGCAACAATCATGGTACTAGTTAAGTGTCCGCTTCACTCTCTCTCTCTAAAACCCAACAGGGCAATCGTGCTTGCACCTACTTGGGAGCAAGTCCTATTCAACCCAACCCGGTGAATCTTCGTTCCGATTAAACGTGCACATGAGGCTCAGATGATCTCGCAGCACGTTACTGTTCTGAAGCAGAAGTTGCAGACCCAGGGCTGTGATCCTATCTGCACTTTCCTGAGAGTAAATCCTACTGAACTCGATGGGGATTACTTATGAAGAGACAGGCAAAGACTTGCACCACTTATTTCTCCGTGGGGGAAGTGTTAGCGATGATTTTGCTAATCTGCCAGCTTCCGCCCTCGGCTCCCCCCCCCCCCAGTTCAGTCCCATATCCAGATTCACCGCCTCTCTTTTATAAGAGTGGGGCTAATGTCCCTCCCCCTAAAACAGATCTCAGAATGATCAAGCAACGATGAAGATAAGAAAGCAGACCCGGGTCCAAGCGGCCTTCCCCCAACAATGTGTAATCTGCGATCTGTTTCACGCGCAATGTGAAAAGCACGGTGTTAATTCGATTTAGGGACCCTCGATCCTGTGCATCCCACTCCTATTGGCGGGCTGTATAAATTCAGAGGGGCCTCCTCGCGAGTAAGCGTGAATCGGCTTTCAGGCTTTAAAGTATTAATAACATTCAACGGGCTTAGAAGGAACCTTTTCTTGAGCTTAGGTGACAAACGAGCGAGCTGGAGAGGAAAATTCGTTGTTGGGTTTCTTTCATTCCTCCCCAATAAAAACCACCACCCCCTTAAAGTGGCGTCAGTTTTCTTCTTTCTTTCCCCCTACCTAGCTCTTTTGACTGCATAATCGAAAGCCAACAACCCCCCACCATGAGCTCCTTTGTCAAGTGTGGCTGGAAATGCATTTCCAAAGCGCTCCTTCGAGTAGACACCCCCAACAGCTCGACAGGGCCCTTCTCGTGCGTCGGAATCAGATGGCTTTTCAACGGAGCTGCGGAGAAAATACCCAACTTGTGTGTCTGCGAGGAAATGATTGGATCGTATTGAGCCACAGCTGGAGAGCTCCGAGGGTGGGCGGGGGAGAAAGGGGGGGCGGCGGCGAGAGAAAGAACCGGGGCTGCCGGGGGAAACGAAATATTCGGTTCCCCGGGGTTCTGACACGAAATGAACTCTTGGATGTGAATGCAGGAGGTAAGATCCTACCTCTTTGCTGCCCCCCCCCAGCTGCAGATACAAAGGTGTGTGTGTGTCCCCCATCAACCCTGGGAAAGGGACCTAAGGCTGCGATATTATACTATCTTACAAGGGTGCCAACTTGAATAAAATATTGGGTGGGGGGCAGGCAAGCCCCGCCCCGCATAATCGATCACACGACAGGTGCACGGACACTATTTGAATGGCGATGCTCATCAGTTTTTTGGGGGGCCAGCCCCCTCAAATATTTTATTGGGGGCGGGGGCGAAGGGACCTTGGTAATTCCTATAGGCTGGATCCCCCCCAAGCAGGCGTCTTTAAGATCCGAATGAAAACCGGTGTTGAATGATAGGGGCTAAAAATGAATTGGTGGTGGGGAGGGGTTCTTGGAGAGAGAACAAGCAGAGATGAAGTGCCCTTGGCTGGGGTCACCGAGTGTAATAATCTCCATGTTCAGAGTCAGTCCGCCACTGACCTGTTGTACAGGCAGGTTTTGCGTTTAGGCTGCCCGGATCATCTGCGCGACCAATTTGGGGAACGGGATACTAGACAACACACACACACACACACACACACAACCCCAACCCCTTGAGATGCTAGAGTATAGAGAGAGACCCGGAGAAGCTCTTGTGATGCTCCTGCACACCCGGCGCGAAATAGCACCAGGGAGAAGCAAGAGGAGGAAGAAGATGCCACAGTCTAATCGCTTATTCATCAGCTCAGCGCTACCTCCCGTTTCCCCAGCTTGACAGAGGCTGATCTGGAGCTGAACAGCGCTCCAACCAACCTCCTTCTCATAGCTTGTCTGCAGGAGAGTTGTGAGATCTTTCTCTCCCCCCCCCCCTTTTTCTTTCTTTCTTCAATTATGATGACGATTGTATTGACTTTTCTCGAAAGCTGTCCACCAACGCCCTCAACCGATCTCTTGGGTCGCTAGCTCGTTTGGTCCTTTTTCTCTAGCTGAGGACCCCGAGTGAATTAAGGGGAGCCAGTCCAGCGCACGTGAATATTGGGAAATTTAAACGTGGGTGGGAAGGTGGGGAGAGGATTAACAATTAATTTGCCGGATCCAAGCGTGGTGGGGGTGGGGGAAAGCCATGAACAAGGTGGGTGTCCTTCTGTAGGTTTAGGAGCAGAATGAAAGCGACCACACCAGGTGAACTTGAGACGCTCCAGAAGTTGCCTCTGTCTTTTGAGGGCACGTAGGCTGAGGAGCGAGGCACTTACTCGAAAGTAAGCCCCACTGAGCACACAGGAGGGAGCTAATTCCAAGTAAAGTTGCACAGGACCACGAGTTCAAAAGCTGGGAGCCTGCTCATTTAGGATGGGGTCAACCCATCCCCGAGAAACCCATGGGATGAAGTGTCTCAGGGTCGTGTGAGTTCGAATCCCGTGTTGGGCGAAAGATTCTTGCCTTGCGGGGCTTTGAACTAGATGATCCTAGTGGAATTGTAGAGTTGGAAGGGACTACTAGGATCATCTAGTCCAGTGTTTCCCAACCAGTGTGCCTCCAGATGTTTTGGGACTACAATTCCCATCATCCCTGACCACTGGTATTGCTAGCGAGGGATGATGGGAGTTGTAGTCCCAAAACATCTGGAGGCACACTGGTTGGGAAACACTGATCTAGTCCAAGGCAAGAATCTTTCGCCCAACTCGGGACTCGAACTCACGACCCTGAGGTTAAGATGATCCTAGTGGTCCCTTCCAACTCTACAATTCTATGATTCTATTACATACGTTGACCAGCTGTGGCTAGCCAGGGTTTCAGGCAGAAGCCTCTCCCACTCCGACCTGGAGATCACAGAGACTGACCTGGGACCTTCTGCATGAAAAACAGCTGCGCTAATCCTTCTCCGTAATCCATTTGTTGGGAAGTGAGCGCCAGTAAATGTATTGAGACTTTACTCCGAGGAAGTAACTTTAGGACCGCGGTCTTAAGCATCCTAACCCTTGCGCAAGATTGCAAGGAAGGAGATTCGCAGCGGGATCCTAAGTGCCGCTTGGTTGATCCAGTGGACTTTCTCCCTTAGGAGGCACACTGCAGGCTCGACCCTGCTTACTCGGAAGTAAGCCACACTTACTCCATAATAAGAATCACAATCCTTGCACGCTTAACCTCAGGATCCACCGGGAAGTTATCCTGCGCAAGCCCCATCGAAATAAACGAGAGGCGCGCAACAGCACACACTCTCTCTCCTGATCCAGACCCGTCACCAAAATCTTTCCGATCCCTGCTGTCGCTCACAAAACTTTTCAATATACTTTTACATTGTATAAATACTTGCGAGAGAGCGGTGCGCCAGCTGGAGACGCGCAGTTTTGAAATTTCCATTGATTCCAAACCTTCATTTAACCTGTGATCAAAGGCTGTGATCCTACGCATACCTTCACCAGGAGGCAAGTCCTCTTGAGCTCAGCGCAACTAATTTTTGAGAAACCGTGGGCAAGAGAGGGAGGCACGTCTCACTGAGTTCCACGGGCGAGACTGGCAGTGCAATCCTATGCACGTCTACTCAGAAGTCCCCAGCTGATTTCAGTTGGGCTTACTCTTAGGAAAGTGGGTAATGGATTGTAGCCTTAAGCACATAGGTGTACATTAATGGCAGCGGCTTTTTTTAAAAAAATAAAGTGCTTCTCTTTTATTGGACCTCGCCAGCCCGCCTTCGTCTTTTTTCTATAGCATTTGGGTAGGTGGCAGGAATATAAGATTTCAAGAGGATTTCTTGCGGGGGACGGAAGTTGTATTTCCAGAATGACTCCTATAACTTTACTGTTGAAGTCAGGAGTTAAAGCTCCTATATGGACCCATCTGACAGTCACGTGCAATATTATTTGAAGTTCCACCGAATTCAATGGAATTTGCTCAATAAGGGTGCTTAGGACTGCACACAGAGTCTTTACACAAACAAACAACGAAGCCAAGACTTACGGTTCCCCTGAACGCCATTTATTCAGCCGGCACAACCAGTGTAGCAGTTTCACACTAAAACATGGTACGGTATATTGCATTTATCAGAGTAGCAGCACAACAGAAAAAATAAATAAATGGTTACAGATTTCTTTCCCCCTCACTGAGAGGAGAACGTGATTTCCATTGCTGGCATTAAATATGAAACCGATAGTTTCCACACAGGTACCTATATATATTTATAAAAATGTACAATATTTATTGAGACCCCGGGTGTGCATTTTGCAACTTACTTTTTTTCTCCCTTACAATTTTAAGAAGATACTTCAGAGGTGTTGTAAGGTGTTTCTGTGAGAATTTATGCAGGACAGGGTGATTGGCACCTGTCTCCCTCGAGCTACAAAATCCAGGGGATAATTCACAAAGGAGGAGCAGACCCTCACAAGCCCAACACCACAGACATAATTTTCAGACCGCCTCAAAAACACAACGCTTTCTCGGCGGAGTCAGTTCACACATTCAAGTCATCAAGTGTGCCGCAGTCAAGTGTAGGGAAAAAAAAGAAAAAGAAAACCCGTGTAATTGTGTGAAACGCTTCCAAGGGATAGCATTACCCCCGTGTATGTGGCAAACTTAGTGATGTACATGCATGTGTGAACCAGCCGAAAGTCACACACAAAACATTGCGAGAAAAACCTCTTGGCACAACAGGCTTTTGTCAGGGAGTTTTGGACGTGTGCCCTCCCCTCTTTTAACGGGAAAGGACCATCACAGATCTCTACAAATGCACCGTTCATGTTAGGATAGTTATCTGGCGCTTTCATCTTGACAGGGTGTTTAAGGTAATACCTTTGAGAGAAGAGGAAGAGGAAGAGGAAGAGGAAGAGGAAGAGGAGGAGGAGGAGGAGGAGGAAGAAGAAGAAGAAGAAGAAGAAGAAGAAGAAGAAGAAGAAAGCCATCACATCAAGACAAAGGTTAAAGTAGTATATTGGCACATTGGGGCATAACAGCCAAGATGCTTTCCATAACTCCCTCTTGGGGTACTCCGCCCACCCTCTAAGTATAGTCATAGTCTGAAGAGTCCTCTTCAGACGCCTCTCTGAAGTCTCTATGGAAAGAGTCTACGCTATTCTCTTCAGCGCCCCCTACCGGGTGGAGGTGTTTGCCCTTGCCTTTGCGTTCTTCCATCTTGATAGTGTCGTAGAGTCCCTTGGGCCCCTCCTCCAGGAGAATGTTCCTCTCCGAGTGCGAGGGCTTCATCTGGCAAATGTTTTTGAGGGCCAGGAGGATGGGGGCGTAAAGCACGTTGGCCAGGCCCATGCCCAGGTTGAGTTGCACAAAGCCAAAGGAGTGGACGATCTCCCCGGCCACAATAGGCCCCAGGGCGTATGCCACCGAGTAGGAGATGTCGGCGATGGCATAGACGCTGCCATAGACCGACACGTAGCGGACGTCAACCAGGAAGGCGAGGGTGGGAAGCAGGGCGGTGTCCACCAAGGCGATGCCAAAGCAGATGCCACACAGAGGGATGGTGAGCTGCCAGAAGTTCCGGCAGGCGGGCACCATGCAGGAGGAGGCCCCTATGGTGGCCAGGCCCAGCGCCCCATAGAACCACTGGAGGTGGGGGTACTTGTCTGCCAGCTTGACGGTCATATAGACGCCCAGCACGTGGGGGATGAAGGCCGGCAGCCAGGTGAGGCCCATCTCCCACTCGTTGGCGTCCATGGTCTTCTTCATCCAGTTGGAGATGGTGGGCTCCAGGAAAGCCAAGGGGATGTTGCACGTGGTGAGGGCCCCGGCTACCACAACGATGTAGGGGTCTATCATGAGCTTGTAGATGGGGGTGCCCACGGGCATGTTGTCCCGAGACCTGTCGCTGAAAGGCTTGATGGCCAACAGGAGGAGCAGCCCGTCCAGGAGCGAGATGAAGGCCAGTACCAGGAAGGGCACCCTCTTGCCCGCGAAGTAGTACAGGATGCCTCCGAAAGGGGGCGCCACCAGGCTGCCGAAGGAGATGAAGGCGAGCGCTATGCCCAGCGCGCGGTTGCGCTCCGACTCTTCCGTGTACTTGTCGGCGATGAGCGCGATCCCCGACGTGTCGGCGAACGCCGAGCCCAGGCCCTGCAGGCTGCGCGCCGCGAACAGGGTGCCGTAGTTCTCGGCGAAGGCGAAGATGATGGTGGACAGAAACATGACGCCCAGTCCGATGAGCAGCGGGATGGCGTAGCCCACGCGGTCGATGAACGTGCCGCTCAGCGGGTTGACCAGCAGCTGCAAGATGGCCTTGGAGGCGAACAGCACCCCGATCCGGATGTCGTCGCTGTCGGCCGGGTAGCGAGGCCTCAGCATGGGCCGGCTGCTGTTGAGGGACCAGCCCAGGCCACCACCAGTCATGGAGATGTTGGAGGCGTCGGGGGCAGGGGCGGGCGCCTGTTGCTGCTGCTGCTGCTGCGCCCCCTGCTGGCGTTCCTCGGCGACGTTGAGGGCGGCCACGAAGTCCGGGACGATGGGCACGATCACCATGTACAGCATGTTGTCCAGCAGCAGCGCCACGCACACGATGACCAGCAGGAGGCGCCGCTGGCGGTTGGTCTCCTGCAGGGCGCTGCTCAGGGCTTTCGTGCGCTGGCCCACCGCCTCCGACAGCTTTTCCACCGCCGAGCGGGGCCCCGACGGGGCGGAGGCCTCCTCCTCCATCCTCCGCAGCCGCTGGGAGTTCAGGGAAGAGGAGAAGCAGCCGCAGCAGGCGTTAGCTGGGCATGGGGCGAGGGGAGCAGAGGAGCCCTGCTGGGATGGGTGGAGGTAGCGGCAAGAGGAGCCTCGTCTGTCCCACCGATCTCTCTCTCTCTCTCTCTCTCTCTCTAATCTATCTCTTCCCTCCCTCCCTTCACTTCTCCACGCCTTTCAACCCCCTCTTTCCCCAGATCTCATTTCCCAGGGTCTAACAATGCTTCTTCTCCTGTCTTACCCAGCTTCCCTCCTTTCTCCAGAACGAACTTTCTTTCTTTTCTCTTCCTCCCTCCCTCCCTCCTCCACTTCCCCGGGAGGCTCAGCCGCCTCCCTTCACTCCTCGCCTTCCCCCGTTCTTAAACGCAGCCCTCCTTCCACGACGCCACCCCTGGCTTTCCCGGCTTTCCTTCCAGAGGCCCCCTCACCGTCCTCTGCTCCCCCACCCACCCACAAGCCTTTCCTACCGACTCCTCTCCTTCGGGTGTTCCACGCTGCCCTTTGGAGCCAGACGCGCACCTCGGCGGCTCGACTTCCAGACGGAGCCCTCCCTCCTCCCTCTCTCCGTCTGTCTTCTCCCTCCTGCTCCTAGACCTCACTCGCCTGCTCGCCCGGAATCCTGAGCCTCTCTCTTCTTTCGCCCTCTCGCCTTTCTGGCTCTTTCTGGTCAAGCGGCGCTCCGTGGCTGCGCTCCTTGAGCGCTGTCAGTCTTTTTCAGGAGGCATCCGAGGGCGCCTCCTCTTGCGCTTGCCTTCGCCTTTCCCCCCCTGGCCAAGGCTTGGTGAGGTGGCAGGAACCGAGGGTTGCCCATCAATCCGTCCAATCTGGAGAGTGGAGGGCAAAGATTCTCTCTCTCCCTCCTCGCCCCCTTGCTTCTCTTTCCAGCTCAGGGACTCTTGGAGAGCTCAGACCGTCCCTTCCGCAACTCCATCCTTGGCTGCCTCCAAGCGCTCTCTCTTTGCCTTCCTTGACGGAGAAGCCTGCCTCTTGGTGCCACCGGCGCGGGTGGACTTGCCAGCTCTTACTTTTTCCTTCCACTCCGCCCCGCCTCTCCAAAAAAAGCCGGCTCCCCCCTCCCCCACTCACACACTGGCCCCCCCACCCCGCGCAAGTTGTGACGCACAGTTCAGCTCCGGTCCCCGAGTGGTTCCTTCGCCAGCTGCGTTTCTTTATGCTAATTTAACACATGGAGGAGTCTTAGCCAATTGCTAAGCGGGGAGTCCGCACCCCGGAGAAAGACCCCCCTCGGAAGGAGGGAGAGAGAGCCGGCCCGGTGTGTGTGTGTGTGTGTGTGTGTGAGAGAGAGAGAGAGAGAGAGGACGCGTGTGTTGAGTGCAGCGCTGCTGCGCCGCTCGGCAGAGAAGAGTGCCAAACCTGCTGGAGCTGGAAAGGGCTTTTTTAAAAACGGAGAAAGTCGCAATCCGCTCAAGTCCGCGCAGGCGAGCGTAGCAGCCACCAATCAGGCTAGCGGAGTGGAGCCTCCAAGCTCAGAAGTAGTCTACCGCGGAGGACTCGTAAGGAAAGGAAAGGAGAGGGTTGAGTGCGTTTACTGGAGCGCTTCTCAGACGCATTGGACTGGGTTCCTGTTGGAAACGGGATGCGGGGCGAGGAGGAGCCCTTGTTCTGAGCCAGCCAGGACACACTCCCTGCCCCAGCTCCTGCTTTAGTAGAAACAGATTCAGCTCTGAAGAGGACTGTACAACGTGAGAATCTGACAACCCCAAGAGGATAAATTCCAGTTTCCCTGAAATGATTTCTGACTCGCTGGGAGAAAGGGGGCAGGCAGGTGGGTGGGTGGGAAGAGAAGGGGATTCACCGGCCCCACGGACACTATTGGCAGAGTCGGGACAAAGGGAACATTCAGACAGGGCTGGATTAAGACTCAGTCTTGGAGTCCCGGTTCACAGCAGAGGCTTAGGTTTAACAGAAAGCAAAGTGATTTTAAGCATATGCAGACAGCATATGCAGAGAGCACAACTGTGATTTACAGGCTGGCTCAAGCTCAGCCTCTGAGACTTTCCGTTTTTAGATACCAAGCCTTGCATGACACCTAGAGAAAACACTCTTTACAAACCCTACAGAAAAGATCCCCTTGCATTATCTTCTATTCCCGCTCCCCCCACAAAAAAACCGCTGCCACCAACACTATTATAGAATTCAAATGCCTTGATTGTATAATGAACAGCAACACGAAAATGCCTTTTTTTATAATGATGTAAGCAAATTGGACTTACTTCTGAGTAAACGTGCTGGAAAAGTGCTCTATGAATGTATTAAACCCACCGCTGCAGCCAACTTCTCTCCAACTTACTAACTCAAAGCAGGGCTGTTGGCTAACCAGATAATAACATGGCATTAGCGGGTTGCTGCTTCGGAGGCCGCCTTTCACCTGCATTCAGACTGGATGAAGGTTCAGCATGGCAATGAGGTGAAAGGCGGCCTCCGCACCCATCCTTCTGCAGCCACCTTTCACCTGCATTCAGACTGGATGAAGGTTCAGCATGGCAATGAGCTCATGGTGGCTGCAGAAGGATGGGTGCGTATATTGATTAGGAGTTATTCTACCCAAGCCACTGATGGTAGCAAAGGCTGATAACAATAACTACGGGCTAAACAGCACTGCAAAATCATCACCTTTACTCTCACTGGAGAGAACACTTCACCGACCATTTAGGTTGAAGGATGACAGCTTGTTTTCATTCACAAGCAAAAGATGTATTTATTTTAGTAAAGAGCAAGCTCAAAATCCAGGGGAGGGTCATGAAACGCAAAACCGAGACAGCCAGAACCATCAGTGGGGAGAACAGGACAACTCAATCGCCCAACAGTTGTGAGGTTTCAATTGCTATCTAGTCAGCTATCTGATGGAGAACGACATTACACATTGCATCCTCCCCTTGCAATCTATTGACAAGAACCACTGCTTATGTACATGTATTAACTTAGCTGAGCCTACCTCACAAGGCTGTTGTGAATATAAAAGGGGAGGAAGGGAGGGGAAGGAAACACACATAACCTTGAACTCCTGGGTAGAAAAGCAAGATACAAGCATATGTGTCAGGCTTGGGGAATTCTATCCCTCCTGCGGTGGCAGCAAGAAGTAGAGAAAACCCCCCCAGAAGAGTTCTTACTAATGAGTTTATTCAATCCTCATGGCGAGAGACAAAGGAATGCAATCAGTCTCCTGTTAATGGTGTTGCTCCAACTGAGCTCCCCCCCTCCCTTCCTAGCAACAGCACTTCCCCTTATGGGACTAATGGTCTCTGAACCCTTTTGCTCTTGCACTCTCAACAAACGCCAGGTTCTGGGAGAAGTGGGGGGGGGGGTCAGAAATACTCTCCAGTGATAATGTGTCAGCCGGCTCTGCCTCCTCCTTTTCTTCTCCCAACATCTCCCCACTCTTCTGTTCTCCTGTCTCTGAGCTGTGACCTTCCTCAAACCTAGGGGTCAGCAAACTTTTTTCAGCAGGGGGCCGGTCCACTGTCCCTCAGACCTTGTGGAGGGCCAGACTATATTTTAAAGGAAAAAGAAGGAAAGAAAGAATTCCTATGCCCCACAAATAACCCAGAGATGCATTTTAAATAAAAGGACACATTCTACTCATGTAAAAACAAGCTGATTCCCGGACCGTCCGCGGGCCGGATTTAGAAGGCGATTGGGCCGAATCTGGACCCCGGGCCTTAGTTTGCCCACCCATGCTCAAACCACTGCTGTAATTCAATACAGTGGTACCTTGGTTCTCAAATGCCTTGGTTCTCAAACGCTGAAAACCAGGAAGTGTTCCGTTTTTTGAATGTTGTTCAGAAGCCAAACATCCGAAATGGCTGTCGGTTATTGTTTCCAGGGCATCTGCACCAATCAGAAGCTGCGCCTTGGTTTTCGAACATTTTGGAAGTCTAACGGACTTCTGGAATGGATTAAGTTTGGAGCTTTTGTTTCTGCTATTTATTTAGCATTTTTTTTAATATAAGAATTTTATTGGGTTTTATAATTAAACAAACAATTAACAAACAAAAAAAGCATCCTCATTTCTAACATAATTTCTAATATTTGGTCATATAAACATACACAACATATACCGTACTTTCCCCTCCATTTTTCATCCACATCTTTGGGGTGACTTCCTCACGTCCCCCCCCCCGCTGCGTTTCATTTTATAACATCTTAGTAATCTCTTAACATCTTTAACTAGCTTTTATAATTCACACTAATGCTTTTTCCTTAACCAATAGTCTTAACTTATGTCATCTATCATTAATACATCATGATATCTATTTAATCTGCAGTCTCTTATGTAATCCAACTTTTATTTCATTGTTTAAATCTTGCAATGCTTTTAAAAATAGTCTTTTAGTTTTTTCCAGTCTTTTTCCACCGTCTCCTCCCTCTGGTCGCGGAGTCTTCCGGTCATTTCGGCAAGTTCCATGTAGTCCATCATTTTCATTTGTCAATCTTCTATTGTAGGTATGTTCTGTGTTTTCCAGTTTCTCGCAATTAATATTCTGGCTGCTGTTGTGGCATACATAAAAAAAAATTGGTCTTCTTTGGGGACCACCTGATTCGCCATTCCAAGTAAAAAAGCCTCTGGTTTTTTAACAAAAGTGTTTTTCAACACTTTTTTCATTTCATTATATATCATCTCCCAGAAAGCTTTTATCTTTGGGCAGGTCCACCACATGTGATAAAACGTCCCCTCTACCTGATTGCACTTCCAGCATTTGTTATCCTGCAAATGATAAATTTTG
Source organism: Darevskia mixta (assembly GCA_034641385.1). Classification (NCBI taxonomy): domain Eukaryota; kingdom Metazoa; phylum Chordata; class Lepidosauria; order Squamata; family Lacertidae; genus Darevskia; species Darevskia mixta. The sequence continues at coordinate 2,341,307 of JAWWNH010000027.1, forward strand.
GCAAGTTTGACTGGGGTGAGATACCATCTGTACATCATTTTCATTATATTCTCTCTTAGCACATTACATGCGGTGAACTTAATTCCTTTTTTCCACAGTCTTTCCCAGTCATCCATCATGATGTTGTGTCCAACATCTCTAGCCCAGTCAGTCATTGCAGACTTCACTAATTCATCTTGTGTATGCCACTCCAGCAGTAAATTATACATTCTGGATAAATTTTTCGTTTCTGGATCCAATAATTCCGTTTCCAACTTGGATTTCTTTTTTTGAAAGCCAAGTTTTTTATCAGCTTTAAAGGCCTCATTAATTTGATGGTAATGAAGCCAATCGGTTACCTTGCCTTTAAGCTGTTCGTATGGTTTTAATCTGACACCATCTCCTTCTTGTATCAAAATGTCATTGTATTTTGGCCAATTACTTTGCATGTTCAATTTCTTAGGGGTTTTTGCTTCTAATGGGGATATCCATCTGGGTGTTTTTCTTTCCAACAAATCTTTGTACTTCATCCAAACCTTAAAAAGAGCACTCCTAATTATGTGTGTCTTAAATCCTCTGTGGGCCTTAACCTTGTCATACCATAGATACGCGTGCCAACCAAATACATTGTCATAACCTTCCAAATCTAATACATCAGTATTTTCTAACTTAAACCAGTCTTTCAACCAGCAGAAGGCTGCCACATCATAGTAAATACTTAACTCTGGCAGGGAAAAGCCCCCTCTTTCCTTTGAATCTGTTAAAATCTTATATTTAATTCTGGGTTTTTCCCCCCTGCCAGACAAATTTTGATATAGCATTTTTGTTTTTGAGGCTTTTTCGGTTAATTTGTTTTTGTGACTGTGTGGAACCCAGTTCAGCTACTGATTGATTGATTGTGTGACTGCGGAAATGGAAAAAAGCCCCCCATCCAAACAATGACTATCAACAGTGCATGTAAGAAAAAAAAGTAATTTTAATTGTTATCATCTACATTACTGTTTTATTTATTTTATAGTACAGTACATTAATTATTGCTTTCATTTCATGGATCAATGGTCTCGTTAGATAGTAAAATTCATGTTAAATTGCTGTTTTAGGGGTTGTTTTTAAAAGTCTGGAACGGATTAATCCGTTTTGCATTGCTTTCTATGGGAAAGTGTGCCTTGGTTTTGGAACGCTTTGGTTTTGGAATGGACTTCTGGTACGGATTAAGTTTGAGAACCAAGGTACCACTGTACTCCTCTTCTCTGGACGCTTCAGGAAGAGAAGGGGGGTGGGTGATCTCCACCATTCCTCCTCAATCTCAGCCCCTTCAGTCCAGTCCCTTGCAATATGTCACACAACACATAGTTAAACTATGGAATACACTCCCGTGGGAGGCAGTGATGGCCACCAATTTGGGTGGCTTTAAAAGAGCCTTGTACACCTCCTTCCGGCAACTCCTGCAGACAAGCTGCTGCCAAACGGATTGCTCTGTTTTCCTTTGGACCACATCAGTGAGGCCAAGATGGGGGTCTTGCTGTCTGGGCAGCCCAGAACCCCCATACACATTGCCCAGACTTGTGCCCCAGGAAGGTCATTTCAGTAATACTATGGTTCCCATTCAGACTGAATATATGGGACATTAGTTCCCCCAAAACTTAAAGGCAGCTGGATACAGTGATCCTTGTCCATACACATTCATTGTTTTGTTCTCCATCAGTGGTCTCTGGCCAAACAATTTTTGCAGGTTTTTGAAGCACTGCAACCCTCTGTGAGATCTAACAGAATAGAGACTAACGATGCACATTCACTTAGCAGCAAGTCCCACTGAAGTTTGTCGGATTCATTTATTTGTTATCTATAGCCATCAGACCTCCACAAAGCAAAAGTTTAGCAAAGTAACATATAAAAAAGTTAGCCCAAATAAAACTATATACAAGTCTTACTGAGTTCCATGGAGCACTGAGAAGACACATAAGGCCACGGATCTGAAGTAATGCCAAGGAGGTTGACATCTGCATACTATCTACAGTAAATGATAATGCCTTGATGTTGCAGAATTATGACTAGGCTAATTCAAGAAAGTACTTTGACAAATGCTGTTGAAGCTCATTAACTCTGCCGGTGGTACAACTTTTGTCATTAGTATGGAGTCCAGACCATCTTTATTTGTGTTATCAGTCTGCTGAGGCCAGCAGGAAAGGCAGTAGTTTATAATAATATAATATAATATAATATAATATAATATAATATAATATAATAAATATAATAATATAATATAATATAATATAATATAATATAATATAATATAATATAATATAATATAATATAATATAATATAATATAATATAATAATATAAATTTATTACTTATACCCCGCCCATCTGGCCGGGCCTCCCCAGTCACTCTGGGCGGCTTTCAAGAGAATATTAAAAACACACTAAAACATCAAACATTAAAAAATTCCCTAAACAGGGCTGCCTTCAGATGTCTTCCAAAAGTCAGGTAGTTGTTTATTTCCTTGACATCTGATGGGAGGGCATTCCACAGGGCGGGCACTACTACCGAGAAGGCCCTCTGCCTGGTTCCCTGTAACCTCACTTCTCACAGGGAGGGAACCGCCAGAAGGCCCTCGGCGCTGGACGATGGGGGTGGAGACGCTCCTTCAGGTATACTGGGCCGAGGCCATTCAGGGCTTTAAAGGTCAGCACCAAAACTTTGAATTGTGCTCGGAAATGTACTGGAAGCCAATGTAGGACCAGTGTTATATGATCTTGGCGGCCACTGCCAGTCACCAGTCTGGCTGCCACATTCTGGATTACAGTAGTTGTAGTTTCTGGGTCACCTTCAAAGGTAGCCCCACTTACATTGCAGTAATCCAAGCGGGAGATAACCAGAGCATGCACCATTCTGGTGAGACAGTTTGTGGACAGGTGGGCTCTCAGCCTGCGTAACAGATGGAGCTGGTAAGCAGCTGCCCTGGACACAGAATTGACCTGCGCCTTCATGGACAGCTGTGAGTCCAAAATGACTCCCAGGCTGTGCACCTGGTCCTCTAGAGGCACAGTTACCCCATTCAGGACCAGGGAGTGCTGTGTTAGAAACAAAACTAGCATTTAGCCGGGATGGTCAAATGTCTTTTCTCAGCAAGCTGCCCTACAAGTTCCGTGGCAGGATGGAGACTTTGTCAGAGGATCTGACCCCCTCGTGTGTCATTAGGTTTGAGATGTGTAGCACATGTATATACCCCTGCCTGAGATGTCCTATGCAAAATCCAAATAGAGACTCCTGACTGAACCCCTGAATAAAGTTTGGTAAGCTGGCTGTGAGTCCAATAAGACCTGGTGGCTTGGGAGCTACCGGTTTGTCATTGCTGGTTTAGTCTTAAAAGCTCATCTGCGCCAAACTGCAGAATTGTGAGGTGCAGTTCCTGCTGTCTGGTGTCCCATCTTGTTGTAGTTGGGAGATTGCAAGACTGAATTGCTTTCCTTGTGTCAATTGCTTCTTGGTCAGAGCAGGCAAGACCCCAGGAAGAAGGCTTCTAGCTTGGCAAGTTAGTTCTTTGTGGGGAGGATGTTGTGTGTGTGTGTGTGTGTGTGTGTGTGTGTGTGTGTGTGTGAGAGAGAGAGAGAGAGAGAGAGAGAGAGAGCATCAAAACATGTGCCACCCCAACATTTTGAAGTGGAACAGTCCAGGAACATTTCTACTGCATAATCAGGGCACAGCTATGACATAAGTACACAAAGGAATGCCTGATTCAATGTGAAATTGCTTACTTAGATTAGCTTTAGAGTGTCTGTCCACGAGTTAGATAGGAGATGGCGGATGGATGGAACCATTTTTATAATGGCAGTCCGGATGCAGAATTACCATCTCCAGAGATGTCCCCCTGGTTTCTACCTTTTTGTGTTGTGGACTCCAGGTTAAAACTGTTTTATTTACCCAGGCGTTTAATGAACAAGGAAGTGGTTTTTAGCCCTGTTGCTGCCATTTTATTGCTGTTTTTATTAGCTGCTTCTACTGGTTGCATATTTGGTAACTATGCTTTTATTTTTGTTTTGTGATTGGAAGCTTCCTTGTGAATTCTTTGAACTGGAAGCCAAGGTATGAATAAATATCAGAGAGAAGATTCATTATGTACAAACACCGTTTCATTTGTACACTGCCTTTCCACAGTTAAAACCATGCTCAAGGCAGCTTACGGCATGAAAAAAAGTTACACAGTTCAAAACACTACAAAAATAGCCATCCGCAATGAATGAAACATCAAAAAGTACACAACCAAATTGGACAATTTCCACATAAATCATAATAAAAATACAAAATAAAGATTAAAAAAATAATAGCAGCAACAACTCTGCCCCAACTAAAACCCCTAAGCAATATTTCAGCTCAAGAGTCTGTTTAGCAGCCTCAGCTTTTGTAGCTGCCATCCTCCATGAATTTGTCTATTCCTTTTTATAAAACAAAGAACAAATGCCAATCACTGTATCCACCCATTTCTAAGGCAGCTTGTATCTTTACATCTTTACAAAAGTGTCTCTCATCAAGAAGGATCTCTTATCATCTTAACCAGAGCTTTTTTCCAGCCAGATTTCTCCAGAACCCAGTTCTGGCATCTCTCAGGTGGGTGCCAATACCATTTTAAGAGTTATGGTGAGTTCTGGCACCTCTTTTTCTAGAAAAATAACACCAATCTTAACTAGGGATGGGGAACCTGTGGTTGTCTGGATGCTACTGTACTCCGACTCCCATCTGCCCCAGCCAGCATGCCCAGTGGGCAGGGACGATGGAGTTGTAGTTGAGCCACAGGTTCCCCATACCTAAGTCAATGTCTGCAGGTCTTAGATCAGGGATAGACAACCTAAGGCCCGTGGGCCTGATGCGGCCCAATCGCCTTCTCAATCCAGACCGCGGATGGTCCAGGAATCAGCGTGTTTTTACATGAGTAGAATGTGATCTTTTATTTAAAATTCACCTCTGGGCTATTTGTGGGGCCTGCCTGGTGTTTTTACATGAGTAGAATGTGTGCTTTTATTTAAAATGCATCTTTGGGTTATCTGTGGGGCATACGAATTTGTTCATCCCCCCCCCCAAAAAAAAATATAGTCCGGCCCACCACATGGTCTGAGGGATGGTGGACCAGCCCACGGCTGAAAAAGGTTGCCGACCCCTGTCTTAGATGGATGCATCAAGTTGTCATGGGGCTTTTAAAAAGAGGTCCTCTACAGACTCTGAGGACGAAAGCAAGAATGTATAAAGGAGGAACCAAGCAGAAGGGTGTTCTCCTTTATTTGAGATGCAGGTCACATCCGCAACGAGTGGTAATGGGTTTTGTGGCTGCAGCACGAAGAGGGACATTGACTTTGCCTTACTGCTGTGTGGCAGCCAAGAGTATTGGAATCTTGGCCCTTGCTTGACGATGCACTCTATTTGATTAGTCCCTCTTTTAATCAAAGATAAAGCCATTTCCCATCATGAAAATGGAATCTGTCCGAGCTGGAAGGCAGGGTGGAAGAGGACGAGTTGTGTCTGGAAAATGCAAAGGTCTCTTTTCCGGTCTCAAGGGAACCAAAAGCGACATTTATTATTATTGTTGTTATTAGCAAGGAGAAGCTGGGATTACATTTGCTAAGAGGTGCATAATAAATTTAGCCTTCTGGACAAATCAAATCAGCCGATTTGGTTACAGCTGCGGTGGATGAGTCATTTGTACGTGGGCTTCATTGAGTGGGCAACACAAAGGGTACCTTTGCAATGCGACTATCCTTGAAGGCACCATTGCAGTATTTTGGAATGAAAGATCAATGAGGGGAAGGTGGCTTACAGGCCAAAATTCTCATTTTAACAAAGGGCCGCAAGCTGATTGGAGGCAAAATAGCATGTCATGCAACTCCATAACTGAGGCTAGGGCAATAGGTCATAGATTTTTTTTGTAGGTCATTACACACACACACACACACACACACACACAACTTAAAGTTTTACAGAGATACATCAAACATAAATAATAAAAACAAGATTCCAAGGAATCTCCTGGACTTCCATCCTCCCCTTTGTGGGTCCTATTACTAATCAGTTCCTCCCACATCATTTATGATAATCCAGACCCTTTACCTCTTCCATTATGTTCGGAATCAGCCTTAAACTACAAGTGATATTCCAACCCTACTAACGATTTTAACTGTGTACAATGGTCTTTAAGATAAGTTGTAAATTTTCCCCATTCCTTGTTAAAATTTTGGTCTTCCTGATTTCTGACTCTTCCCGTCATTTTAGTCATTTCAGCATAGTCCATAATGGACTATGCTCTGTAAGATTTTTTAAATGTTGTAACATCTCAATTGGTAAAAACTACTGGGTAATATTTTTTTAAACTAGTGCTTCCATTTTTACATTATTCATTTGCAGTCCAAAGACAAAATTAAGGGTTTCTAGATATCTGGCGGTGCTCCCAATTAAGGACCACACCCCCTTCCGTCCCTATTAATCTACATCACTGTAATATTTTAGGTAAACTAAACCATTCAGTATTCCATTATTACATCCATCAAAACTTATTTACACTGTTGAATTTATCTTAATTCTGCCAGCATTTTCAGCTGTACACAGTTATTCCCCATATATTCAATAAACGCTTTCCAATCGTATGTTCTTCTTGTTCTCTTATTCCATATGGTAAGTCTGCAAGCTGCACATATTCTGTCAACTTAAGTTGACATTCTTGTTTAGTTGGGACCTCACTTCGTTTTACATGTCGGGGCTAACGAAACACGGGCCACAGTAGTAGCATACATAAATAACCTTTTTTGACACCTGGTGTCAAAACTGCCTAGCTCTTCTGTGACTCAGGTTTACCCAGTCCATTGGCTTACTCCCCTTCAATCCATCCCAATCTTCCTATGCTTCATTGCTAATGCTGGCTGGTTACGATCCCAGTAAGGCCTTGTTGTCCATCGCCCTGCTTCTGTTCTCCATGTCCTGCGGCCCAGTGATATGGTTCACCCCACCAGGAACCAGGGGGCTCACAAGCTCTTAGGATCCTGCCCCCTTTCCTCTCTCAGGCTTCTAGAGTATGGATAAAATGCAGGTCCTGAGCTCTGGTTTGTGTGTGTGTGTGTGTGTGTGTGTGTGAGAGAGAGAGAGAGCGAACACCTTGGGGACCTTCCCAGTGAAAGTCACATCACGAGGACAACCTGAAAATCAGCCTGACAATCCTGAAGTCAGAGATGGAGTGACCTCAGAAAGCAATGCAGATGCAACGGGGTGCCAACCTTCTTCTTCTAGTGGGGCTCCTGTGCTTTTGAGAGGCAGACAACAGAGTAGCCGCTGGCAGTGCAGCTGTTAAGGATTCCACCCCGCCCATCCCCTTGCACGACAGAAGGGGAAAACGCTTTGGTGTAAGGACACTTAATGATTCATCAAGTTAAGGTCGTTGATATCTTTCAAAATACCCATTTCCTTAATGGCTCCTCCTGTACTTAATGTCTTTAATAAAGATTTCATCCTTTTAAGGATCTGGCAGTACATTTTGGCATTCGTCTCCGAGCTGACTTCTTCTTTCTTGTTGGGACCAGAATGTCTTTTTCCTTTACGTGGGGGTGGGGTGGGGAAGAAGAGGAACAATTATTTTTAAAGCAATTGTACTAGGTCCTCTTGGACAGGGAATTGAGGAAACAGACTCAAGATACAGACAGGCAATGCAATGTGTTCAACGGGGCTTACTTCCAGGCAAGGGAATACAGGATGGAAATGAGTGGTATGTAGTCAGTAGACTAGTGAGACTAGGCTAGTCCCCCAAATGTTCCCGGTAAATTAGAGTATTAAAGCCTGTTGCCTCCTTCCTAAGGCCTGGGGGGCTTCTGCCTGGTTTAGAGGGAGGCATGCTGCTCTGATGGGGTCTAATAGCCCTCCCACCACCTTCCCAAAACCAGGCTTTGAGAAGGAGGCAGGAGGGCTCCAGCATCTTGTTGGAGGCCTGCCGCCTCCTCCCTGAAGCCCAGGAAGCTTCTGTCCAGCTTAGGGAGGGAGGTGCAATGCTTGTGATGTCACGAAGGCACCCCCATCACCCTCACAAGCTGCCCCCTATAGACTTAACTTTTCCCCTCCGAAAAATTTCACCGCACGCCACTGAGACAATCATCTACATATGTCCAATCCAGGATCCCCATCAGCAATGCTGGCAAAGACCTTGACCCATGACTGTGGAGTATTATTTATTTTTATTTACTACGTCTTATACTCCACCTTTCTTCTGTCATGAAGCTCAAGACAATGTACATGGGATTCCGGGGCAATCTTGTGGGAATGTTGCGGATACTAGGAGAGGATATATTGATTAAATATTATCCTTCCTCACTCACACTTGTGAGTCAGCAGCAGAGTACATTCCCCAGCATATAGCAGGAAGCTAGTTGGTAGATTCATTGGAATAACTTCACATAAGCAATCCAATCTGGCTTTGTCCAGATTGGGTTTTGTTCCTGGTAAGTCCCCTTTTATTCCTCCTAAAAAGAATAAAGACACAACAGTCCTCTTTTAAAAGTAATTAAGACGTTGACTCACATTCAGTTCACAGTTGGATTCCTGAAGGCAGGTTTTTAGCTTAGAGTTACAGAAGAGAATGTGGGTTCATCCCAGATGGGGATTTGAGCCCATGTCCTGCTGGCTCTCAGCAAAATACAACAGTACCAGCAGCAAAAGAGAGAGAATGGCATCAAGAGAAGAACAACAAGAAGAAAGGAAGATGGCTGCATGACGGGCCCTTTTATGGGGTCTCCCAGGATCATGACCACCTACTTGGTCACACGCAGGGGGAGGAAGCTCCAGACCAGGTGTGACAGGAAGTCCTCCTGGTTGGAGTAACACCCCCCCCCCGCTGCATGTCCACTCTGGGCAAACAGGAAGTGTTGTACTTGACTGCTTATGTTACATCCCACAAATCTCCCATCCAAACACTGGCCAGGCCAAGATCCGCTTGGCTTCAGCAAAACAGGGTACAACGTGCCCTTAGGTGGTGCTGGTATTTATTCTACCTGTTCCTTTTCCTCATAACTTGGGGGGTTGGTTTGTGCATGGTTATGCATTATGACAACTCCACCATCCATTGGTGACCCCAGAACTAGAGCTTCCACATCACCTCATATACAGTGGTTTTCAGGTATAAAATACCCACAAATCACTTCAGACAGAAAGTCTTGATTTAAATCCAATCAAGAGAATAGTCACGGGACAACACGGAGGCTTTCAGCTTGGCTTCTCGCTAGACATCTCTAAAAATGCCAAAGATGAAACAAAGTTCAGTGTGGCGACATGCCCACCATTTGACGTGTTATAAATTCTGTTAGGTTACTGAAATATACTCGGAGTCGAGTGTGGATTTCATGCTCTTTATTCAGCTCATAGTAGCAAGGAATGAATGTTCCCCCAGAACATCTGCTTTATATACATTATTTACACAATGGGCTCCACGTGATTGGCTAATCCCAGGATACTCCTGTAGGCCAATCAGGTTGCGGATTCACTTCCACCTGGAGCTGGATTGGGTGGCTCCTGCGGACCAATCAGACTGCTGCATTCTTGATCCTATTGTTCTAGGACCAATCAGACTGCTGCATTCTGAATCCTATTGTTCTAGGACCAATCAGACTGCTGCATTCTGAATCCTATTCAACTCAGTACATAACAGTTACCTTGCAGTAAGATACCGCGGATAATTAATAGGGATGAATGGAAACACAAGCAACACTTTAAAAGGGTTTTGGCAGAGAGGGGAGTGAATGCATTACCACTCTTCTCTGCTGAACCCATGGAGTTCATATGGAACAGATTCAGCAATTGACTCATGTGCTGAGAGACCCACAGTGCCTAGGCCTCCGTAAACTTGCTCCAAATTCTTCAGCGTGTAGATGAAATTACGATACCACTGCCCTCCTTTGGGCACTGGAGACTTTGCAGTGCACGCCTCCCCATGCCCAATAATTAGTCTTTCATATTTGGCTACATAAATAGCATTTAATTGTCAGTCTCAGAACTAAAAATACAACGGCTAGCTTATGCACGTCTCTGTAAAATCTCATCAGTAACAATAGGAGACTCAAATGTATTTCGTGTTAGCTTAGAACTAACCTTTGCGTCTCATTACCAATCCGATCAAAGCCTCTCTTGCTAGGAAGTCGTCTTTCCTTCATGGCAACAAAGCTGTCTTTATTCACCTGTGCTTTCTTGACAGGACCTTCAGTTTTCATGCAGGCTATATGTGCCTGCCTTCATATAACCACACCTATTCTCTCCCTACCTGTAAAAGTTGCTTCGAAATGCCAACAGCTTTTCAGCCGACTTTGACACCTTATGCAGAGAACCGAGTTTCCTGATTAGGTAACCGAGTGACGTTTTCCAGCATTGTGGCCATTCTGATCATGCTTCTTGTGCAGGAGCAGTGTCATAAACAAGCAATCCGGAAAGTCATGTTAAGCAACCGGTAGGATGATTGATAGGTCTCGTGCATCCAAAACACGCACAAACTGGCTTTGGCAGTCAGACTGAATGGATGATGGAGTGGAAGGAGAAGCAGGGAACTTCCGCCGCTCACGGAACAAAGTGTCTAGTGACTCTAATCTTATGACACCTTCATGGCGCACAACTGCCTTCTGGCTTAAAAGACTTTTGACATGTGCTGCTGACACGGGCAGGCAGAGGACAGATGCACAGGTATGTGCCTGGCACATTTCAGTCATTTTCATCACTGCATTTTCCAGTATCACGGCAAGTTAAAAAAAGAGATCAACACTGCGGCCAGAGATTTTGAATGTTGCAATAACTTCCCATATGTTAGCTCAGTCGTCCGTACAACAATCCAGTGAGGTAGGTGCGGTTGTGTAAGTTTAAACAACAACCACAACTATTGCACATACTGTACATGCAGTCTTTTCCGCCCTTGTTTTCCCTAGAGGAAAGGGTCTCACGGATTGGGAAGCTGCCTTTTAATGAGTCAGACCCTTGGTTCATCTTGTCCAGTATACACAATGTGACAAGGGCTGTCCAGGGTTTTGGACAGAGAGTATTCTTAGCCCTACCTGGAGAGGCCAGGAATTGAAGGTGGGATCATCTTCATTCAAAGCAGGTGCTCTGCTACTTGGGTCATGACAATTCATGTGAAAATGGGGGGGGGGTAGATTTCTAGTTTCAGTTAGGTAACCTTCTCTGCAATGTGAAAAGGCTTATCAGCCTGGCAAGTATTATCTGTCTGTCTGTCTGTCTATCTAATCATCTATCTATCATCTATCTATCTATCTATCATCTATCTATCTATCTATCATCTCTATCTATATCTATCTATCTATCTATCATCTATCTATCTATCTATCTATCTCTATCTATCTATCTATCTATCTATCTATCTATCTATCTATCTATCTATCTATCTATCTATCTATCATCTATCTCTATCTATCTATCTATCATCTATCTATCTATCTATCTATCTATCTATCTATCTATCTATCTATCTATCTATCTATCTATCTAATCATCTATCTATATCTATCTATATCTATCTATCTATCTATCTATCTATCTATCTATCTATCTATCTATCTATCATCTATATCTATCTATCTATCTATCTATCTATCTATCTATCTATCTATCTATCTATCTATCATCTATCATCTATCTATCATCTATCTATCTATCATCTATCTCTATCACCATCTCTCTCTCTCTCTCTCTCTCTCTATCATCTATCTATCTCTATCACCATCTCTCTCTCTCTCTCTCATCTATCTCTTCTTCTTCTTCTTCTTCTTCTTCTTCTTCTTCTTCTTCTTCTTCTAATCTGTCTCAGGATACAACGGAGGAGTGTCCCTTTGGGTTGAAGTCAAACTGTTGGAAGGTTCTATCCATCATTATAGTCATCATCATCATTTTATTTATTTATACTCCACCTTTCAGGACAACTCCTTATAAGTAGCTTACGGCTTTCAAAATGTACTTCTTGCCTCCAACACACAATGTTTTTTTAGTGGTTCAGTGGTTCAGCGGTTCAGCTGTCAATCACTGAAAATTGAGACTGGCAAGAACTGACTGGCAAGCAATAAAATAAAAATAAAAATGTGTACACGTGTGAACCTGGCAACCTGCCCTTTAAGGACCATGGATCCATTAGATGACTTTAAAAAAAAAAAAAAGACTGGTGCCAATGACTTGAGGCACATAGCAGCCGTGGGAGAGGTTGGGACCATAGTAAGGGCAAATGATTAAAATAAAACCCCTTCCAGCCTCCCTCCAGCTATGGTTCTGATCAGATTCCCCCACTTACTTTAGATCAGCTTCCCCCAATTAAGGGTCTTTCAGATGTTGCGGGACACCAGCTCTTATCAGTCCCTGTTAGCATGGCCAAAATGATCAGTGATTATGGGAGTCATGGGACAACAACATCTAGAAGGTAACAGGTATGGGAATGCTATTCTGAACAATAAATCACACAAATGCTAATAGTCACAAAGAGCACCATGTGTTGCGCAGCTCTGAATGTGAAAGGACTCTAATGTTTGAGGAGTCTATCTGGAGCGGAACAAAGGAGCTGAGAGGTTGCTCCAATCTACTGAGTAGTCCTTGTGACACCTTGTGGCTGAAAAAAATACAGCTTGAGCGTGGAAAATGGTTTTGCTTTTACACAACAGCATCTCCTTTCAGTTGACTTAAAAAAATAAATGAAAGAACGATTTATTCCCTTTGATTGTCTGGCGACTATCACTTGAAGTGCATGTTCCATTTTAAAGGTAAATTTGCCAAGTCTGTCGGTTGTCCTGGCAGGTGTCAAAAGGTCAGGTTTCCACGCTGATTCCTTTAGAAGCATCAAAGTAATCTTTGATACCATGGGGACAGCCAAGTGCATGATTCATAATTAATACATTTTCTCAAGGAACTGAGCTGTTCCTGCTTATGAGCTGATTTCTGAGTGATCTGGGCTTGTATCACATTCATAATCTAAAAATCCACAGATTGCCGTGAGTTTACAAATCCCTTAACAGGAGGCTGAGAGGGGTGGGGGTCGGGGTGGAACCCAGCAATATTTAATATTGAAATTTATGCTGTATTGCACAGGCTTAACCAGGTAAAGGTTTAACGTCTAATGCTGTGATCCTATGGAGACTTTCTGTAAAGTCCCATTGCACAAATGGGTCTCAGGTCCTAGTTCAGCGCTTTAATCAGGGGTCAGCAAACTTTTTCAGCAGGGGGCCGGTCCACTGTCCCTCAGACCTTGTGGGGAGCCAGACTATATTTTGAAAAAAATAAATGAACAAATTCCTATGCTCCACAAATAACCCAGAGATGCGTTTTAAAGAAAAGCACACATTCTACTCATGTCAAAACACCAGGCAGGCCCCACAAAGAACCCAGAGATGCATTTTCAATAAAAGGACACATTCTACTCATGTCAAAACACGCTGATTCCCGGACCGTCCACAGACCGGATTGAGAAGGCGATTGGGCTGCATCCGGCCCTTAGTTTGCCTACCCATGGCTTTAATCCTTGCAACTTCTTCTTCTTCCATGAGAGGTCTGTGGAGTGGGCAATATGAGATTGGATCTTTTCTGCAGTGACTCTCCATTTGTGAAATGCTCTTCCCAGGGAGGTTCGCTAGCATCTTCATTACATAACTTTTGGCACCAGGCAGAAAGATTCCTCTTCTCCCAGGCCTTTGGAAAATTAAACAACCGTCCTACGTCCTTTTAAACAACTGGGTGTGTTTGCATTGCTTTTGTTTGTTACTATGGGCTAACACTCACCTTTTTGCCCCGCTCTTTCAAGGCAGATGTCTGCGCTTTAACGCTCCATGTCCGTGTGTGTGTGTGTGTGTGTGTGTATGCCACAAGCTTCCCCCACAAAAACCCACTCTTTAAAGATGAATCGGAGCAGAGACAATTTCCCACGGATTGCTGTTTGCTCCAATTGAGTTTTAAAGAGCAGCTTTTCGTGGGGAAAGCTCCAGACTGCAACGTTTCCCAAACTTGGGTATTCAGCTGTTTTTGGACTACAACTCCCATCATCCAGGAAGACCAGTGGTCAGGGGTGATGGGAATTGTAGTCCGAAATACTCATAAAACATTCCTAGTAAGATCAGTATATATACATATACTCTGCCGAGTATTTTGTTATACTATACTGAAAAACTGAATAAAAACATATTGGGGAAAAAAAAGGGGGAATTGTAGTCCGAAAACAGGTGGAGACTCAAGTTTGGGAAACACTGCTCCAGGGCAAAACAGGATGCTCATACGCAGAGCTTTAATTTGTGGACCATGCCTAGAAAGAGTGAAGGAAAGGTAAATGTGGATATGCTATGTATTTTTGTGTTTTTATATCGTAACCCCCCCTGTGTTCCTCAGATGAAATTTAATAATAATAATAATAATAAATAATAATAATAATAATAATAATAATAATAATAATAATAATAATAATACACCAGACTGGCAGTTTAGTAAAAACACTTTATGTACCAGTTGGTCTTCATCTGCTGTGTTCTTTCCAGAGCTATGAGCCCTTTCTGCTGTTCTCTCGACGCATGATCTTTTACATGCTCCTCCACCACTCAAACTTGGCACCAAAGCTGTGGGAAACCTGCACAAGTCTGTCTGACTCTGTACTCTTATGGAGAGCTCATAAATGGATTCTGGTGCTGTGATTAACATCTGGAGGGCTGCCATAAATCAGACTGTATGTACAGTACTTAAGAAGGCTGCACTAGTCTAATGGGAAACAATGTGCAGGAACGATGAAAAAAATTAACCTGGGGCAGTGCAGATCAATGCAATCATATGGTGCATCCCTTAATGTTCTGATCAGTGCCACTACGATAGGGATCACAGGAAACTATCCAAATCTCTCTCTCTTAAAAAAAAACACCACGGTCCCAAAGATATCTGACAGTAGCCTCTTGGGTTTTTAAAGGCTAATTGGCTGCAAAGATTGAATTGTTTTTGGCTGGTGAACATGCTCTCAGTTGGGTGGAATATTTTCAGCTGAAATGGTTATTTTTAATTTTCAATTTTTGCTGCTGCTCAGATATTTGCTGAAGGTTTGAATATTTGCTAAAGGGTCACTGAATTTGATTAATGACTACATTTAATTTTAAGATTCATTTTTTATGTTTATTTTAAGTTCTTTTCATTAGTTTGCCAAATGAAATAGAGGTATGCATTTCAAGCACGTTCTCTGTCTATTCCACTGCGGTATGCTTAATGCAATCATTGGGTTGTATCCAACCATGTCATCCCATTAGCACAATAACTTCAATCAATACAATTTTTCCTGTATCACTATCTTCCAAGCTCATAGCAACCAGCTGTTTATCATGGGAATGCCCTGACTTTAATATCTGCATGCTGCCTCAATTATTGGCAACGCTGAATTAAACTGGTTACTAATTCTATATCTGTATAATAGGTATCGCCCAACCCAGCCTCCTCAAACTGTGAATGGTGGGACAACTTTGCACCCAGCAATGGATGAGGCACACGCAACAGACATGTGTACAAATTTTGTTCAGCCAGGTCAGTATGGAAGCACAGCTCTGGTTGTTAGAAAGCAGAGGTGGGGGAAATTGTTGCCTTCCAAACAATGCAACTCCCATCATCCATGACTATTGGCCCTGGTGGGAGGGACTGATGGGATATGGAGTCCAACAACATCTGGAGGGCCACGGGTTCCCCATTCCTCCTCTAGACCTTCAGGGCTACTAGGTCCAGAGTGGCAAGGGATGGGGTCTATTTTGAATTTGCCTGGACCGCCCACCCAAAACTAATAGTCAGGGGAGAGTGGAGAGACCTGGAGAGGCCTCCCTCGAGGCATAACAGGGTGAGCAGCAATGAGGAACCAGGATTTGCTGGGCCACCTCGTCTTGGGACTCAGATGCTGAGCACAATTCAAAGTGTTGGTGCTGACCTTTAAAGCCCTAAATGGCCTCAGCCCAGTATACCTGAAGGAGCATCTCTACCCCCATCGTTCAGCCCGGACACTGAAGTCCAGCTCTGAGGGCCTTCTGGTGGTTCCCTCACTATGAGAAGTGAAGCTACAGGGAACCAGACAGAGGACCTTCTCGGCAGTGGCGCCCGACCTGTGGAACGCCCTCCCATCAGATGTCAAGGAAATAAACAACCATCTGACTTTTAGAAGACATCTGAAGGCAGCCCTGTTTAGGGAAGTTTTTAATGTTTGATGTTTTATTCTGTTTTTAATGTTCTGTTGGGAGCTGCCCAGAGTGGGGTATAAATAAATAAATAAATAAATAAATATAATAATAATAATAATAATAATAATAATAATAATAATAATAATAATAGTTGTGGAGCATTGACACCTGCAGCCTCAGCCCAGGGAGCTACCTGCACTGGTGGAGGTTTAGTTCAAGTTAAGGCACTTGAATATTCCGATGGACTTGTACACCCATTCACCTTGAAGTGAGGTCAATTGAAAACAGCAGGGCTTCCTTCTGAGTAGACAGGTGTAGGACTGCACTGTTAATGTAGTTGTGATGCAGATGTGTGATGGCCCCTTGCCTAGATTTTTAAGTTTAGATCAATGCTTGGGAAATAGGTCTACAGGCAACTCAATGGACCTTCCCTGTTCAGAGGCAAACTACATGCAGAGGGGGACAGTTAACGTTGGAGTGTTGTGGTCTGCTGGATCAGGGTGATAGCCCATCTAGTCTAGCATCCTGTTCTCACAATGGCCAACCAGATGCCTAATGGGAAGCCTCAAAGCAGGACCTGAGTACAACAGCACTGTCCCCTCTTGTGACTCCCAGCCATTGGCATTCAGAGGCATACAAACCCACCCAGTTTATACACAAACACACGTCCCCCGTTTAGGAAGCTCACGTACTGAAGCCACTGCGCACAGCTGTTTCTTTCTCCCAAGGTACCTCTGGGAAAGTTCTGCTCAGCGACCTCGTCACCTGCACCATCCCCCTAAGTGCTAAGAGTTATGTTTAGCCTACTAATAGCGTGTCAAGAAACAAACAGCCCTGTCTCGCCCAGCAGCTGCTAAGGCTTGCTTACCCCGCAGGGATCTCCTCGGTGTGGTTGTCAGATGGACAGAGATCGTTTTGTTCCCACCTGACGTGATCAGCCGTCAAGGTTACCAACAGATTATTTAAAGATGACTTGGCACAAGGCCCCTTTGGTTTATCATGTTGGTGACAGAATGTCATTTCCTTTACTGTAGGGCTGGAGCACACCTTTGTCTCAGCATGTCGCTATCTCTTCAGAAGCAGAGATGAGATCCTCAACTTCTGAAATAGCTTCAGTCTGGAGATTGGCTAAAACTGGCTAATGCGAGTCTCTCTGCAGGACTATTTTATTGTCAGAGAGCATCGTCTCTATTTATGAATGCCTTTTATGGATGGCAAACAACGTCCATTTACAGTGAAAGATTTCCTGGTTCTCACTCCATTAATAAACACATATCTCTTTTTAATGTGTCTCCTTGTTCCCAATGAATTCAAATAATACTTGTTTTACAAGGAAACATAACATGGAAGACTAAAACCATGCTCCCCCACCCCTCTGCTTCATAAAAGGAAACTCTTTAAAAAAAATGATATAAACACATACAAATTATATTGAAAGGGATGAGTGTAACCAATAAAAATGCATGCAGAAATTGAAAAAAAAAAACCAAATAAAATGAAAACACAGTGCAGAGGAAAATCTGAAAACAACTGAAAATGCAACACAACACAATACAATAAAAAGAAACTTGAAACATTAAGGAATGGAACATGAAAGAGAAGAAAAGGCTAGAAAGAGAGGCTGTGATGGAGCCTTTTCCTTTGAGGCACAAACAGCCTGATATGGAACACAAGGTTTTGAGGGAGCATTTTCTGTGTGAGATGGACAAAAATATAAGATATTGGGTAATGATAAGGGCATAGGAAAGCAAATTCTTGATCAGGTACAGGAGTCTGCGCACGCAGAACAAACTTGTAGATAAATGTGCTCAGAGAATTGTGTTCAGCTGGGAATTGCTGTGGATTCTGTGTCCAGGGCAGCTGTCTACCAGCTCCATCTGGTACGCAGGCTGAGACCCTACCTGCCCGCAGACTGTCTCGCCAGAGTGGTGCATGCTCTAGTTATCTCCCGCTTGGACTACTGCAATGTGCTCTACATGGGGCTACCTTTGAGGGTGACCCGGAAACTGCAATTAATCCAGAATGCGGCAGCTAGACTGGTGACTGGGAGTGGCCGCTGGGACCACATAACACCGGTCCTGAGAGATCTACATTGGCTCCCAGTACGTTTCCGAGCACAATTCAAAGTGTTGGTGCTGACCTTTAAAGCCCTAAACGGCCTCAGTCCTGTATACCTGAAGGAGCATCTCCACCCCCACCGTTCAGCCCGGACACTGAGATCCAGCACCGAGGGCCTTCTGGCGGTTCCCTCACTGCGAGAAGCAAAGCTGCAGGGAACCAGGCAGAGGGCCTTCTCGGTAGTGGCGCCCGCCTTGTGGAACGCCCTCCCATCAGAGGTTAAAGGGATCAACAACTATATGACATTTACAAAATACCTGAAGGCAGCCCTGTTTAGGGAAGTTTTTAATCTGTGTTGTGTTAATGTATTTTAATGTTTGCTGGAAGCCGCCCAGAGTGGCTGGGGAGACCCAGCCAGATGGGCGGGGTACAAATAAATTATTATTATTATTATTATTATTATTATTATTATTATTATTATTATTATTATTATCGTTGACTGGGATCATGTCCCTTTCTGGTGCTCCTTGGCTGATCTTTCTTCAGACTAAAAGTTTAAAGACTCTTAAATACACACAATTAAATAGCATGAAGGGTAGTCTGGTACTGTACAGCCGGGGAAAGGGAGAGTCACCAGCAGAGCAGTGGGAAGTCCAAGGTTCAGTACTTGACACCTCCACTTTAAAGGAACAGGGAGCAGGTGAAGAATTGCCTGGCACCCTGGAGAGCCACTAGCAGTTGGACTAGAAAACCGCCCCCTCCTTTCTTTAACATGTTTTAGAGCCTGCGAAGGATGGATGGTAGCTTGAGGGCTGGGGTGAAGGGGCAGCTGCTGGAGCTCAGTTGCTGTGCCGCCAAAGCTGTTGGCAAGACCAGAAACAAACAAGCAAGGTTCAGAAGTTTAAAACATTAAAAAGAAAGAGAAATGAGAAAGGGGTGGGTGGGGGACAGAGACGAGCAAACCCCCCTGCCAAGAATTGTAAGTTCCTCCCCATCAACCACCAAAACGGTTCCAATTCTGAACCATTTTATCACACCCCTTTTATATCTCTGCTGGTTTCAGTTTAAATGCCCAACCCTTAAATCCCAACAAAGTGGAATGAAATGAGACCAGCCAGCTAGCTAGATGAACAGATCTAGTCTGATCTGGTATAAAACAGCTTCCTAAAGGCAGAGGCGTAGCAAGCCCAGGTGGTACCCGGGGCGGAATTTTTTTTGTCACCCCACTTTAATTAATTTTTTTTTTAAATTAAAAAGTGTCACCCCCCTCTGATAGTGCCACTTTGCGAGGTTTGGGGGTTTTGTGTGTGTGTGTGTGTGTCTATTATCTCTTTTTTTCCAATAAAGTTAAAATTTTAAAAAATAATAATAAAAATGTAAAAAAATAAAAATAAATAAAAATAAAAAGTGTCACCCCCCTCTGATGGTGCCACTTTGTGAGGTGTGGGGGTTTTGTGTGTGTGTGTCTATTATCTCTTTTTTCAATAAAGTTAAAAAAAAATAAAAAATAAAAAATAAAAAAATAAAAAATAAAAAGTGCCCCCCCCTCTGATGGTGCCACTTTGTGAGGTGTGGGGGGTTGTGTGTGTGTGTGTCTATTATCTCTTTTTTTCAATGAAGTTAAGAAAAAATTAAAAAAAAATTATTATTATTATTTTTTTAAAAAGTGTCACCCCCCTCTGGGGTGGAACCCGGGGCGGCCCGCCCCCCCGCTCCCTTGCTACACCCTTGCCTAAAGGCAGGATATAAATTCTCTTTTATATAATTGCTCAAATAGCTTTATCAATAAGTTCATTGGGTCGCTCTCTCTCTTGCTGAATAAGCAAGCAGAGGATGCTACAAGATGAGCAAGCTCCCCAGTTTTATTTCCCAGCCAATGTTGTTATTTGTGAATGGAGGAACTAAAGGCCTTTTAGTTATCAGTCAAAACAGACTTGGCTGTCCCTTAACTTTGCATAGAAAAGGAAATTCCGTTGACAATGTGGGACGATTCCCTGCTCTGACTCCCAGGCAAGCACAAGAGCAGAGAGATATAGTGAAACATTAATAGTCATTATTGTACTATTAAAACATCATATAAGATTCCCCTTTGTGCAGTATAAACCATCTGGAAAGGTAGAATGCATCTGAACCCCCCTCACCCCAGCTGAAGCCATGTTTAGTATTACCTTTTGGAATAGGACCCTTTTTACATACAACCTATAATATGTCAATGAGACAAATTTATTAAAGGGGCAGCTTATCCTACATGCATGCCCACCAGGGAACCAGGAATGGTTCCCAGTTGACAGCCAGTGTGGTGTAGTGGTTAAGAGTGGTAGACTCGTTATCTGGTGAACCGGGTTCGCGTCTCCGCTCCTCCACATGCAGCTGCTGGGTGACCTTGGGCTAGTCACACTTCTTTGAAGTCTCCCAGCCCCACTCATCTCACAGAGTGTTTGTTGTGGGGGAGGAAGGGAAAGGAGATTGTTAGCCGCTTTGAGACTCCTTCGGGTAGTGATAAAGCGGGATATCAAATCCAAACTCTTCTATTGTCGGGCCAAAGCCAGATGTTTCTGCTATATAATCTGTGGAATAACCATTAGACACAGAATAGTTCATTAATCAGTTTTGCTCACATAAAAATGATCCTTACTTCAGCACTAGGGGATGGCGGACAGCGGATTACAAAGAGTTCAACTTTGGTTATCTACTGTCACCTTGTGTTTCAAAAATATAATTGCACTTAAGACCACATTACTGTGAGCGGTAAACCCTGTAATGTAGAAAAACAGCTTGCAAAACACATGTGTCTTTAAAATATGGGTTTTGTAAAAGTCATTGAATTAGCTAATGTGTATTAATTACTACAGCATGTGTCTGTTTCCCCCCTGAAATATATAAAACATGCCTTTTGGGCTTACATATGGTTTTTTCCCCCATATCAAATTAAACAAACAAAAAGAAGTATTTGCAGTCATCACAATAAAGCTTGATTATGGGCTCTTGCTGAAAGAAAGGCATTTAGACTTCCCCATATTTTGTTAATTTCACATATTGTTGCACATATGGTTATGCAATAAGGCTAAGGAATGTAAAATGCAATTCCTGTCAGGGAAGAAACTGAAGAAACCTTCAGTCATGTAGCCCTTGTTGATGCATTGCACTATTTTTTGCTGTAACATTCTGTTCTCAATATTTTTACCATGCATGGAGATGTTTACCAGACATAAAAATGTTGACTTAGTTTACAAGATTTCTTGATCAATGACCCTATGACCTGAGGATAGATACCTGGCTAGATTTGGAGGGTAGTCATTTCCGTCAAAAAAATGTATTTTTCCTGTATCTGTATACACAAGAATCCCGTGGAGACAAAGCATAACATTCCAGCTGAATTGCAGCTCCTAGAGGACAGAGAATGTTTGTGTGGTAAATGAGATTGATGCCATTCCAGTCAATATTGTTTTCCCCAGTAGGGGGTGCACATGTATTTTTATTTTTTATTTTGTGCTAGCGGTGGGGAACATTTCATCAATATACTTGTTTCTGTTCCTAGTGAAAGATCGTTTCTGAATAAAAAGGGGTTTGAAAAGTATCTCTGCGGAATGCAGATTAGATAAAACCATGCCCAAGTTGACTCAGATATTTCCTAATTCAAACAAGACTCTGCCAACTTCATACAGACTCATAAGCTCCCAGTTTATTGTTCTCCTATCCCTAGGATGCGGTGGTATTCAGCCAGGTGAGGAGGGGAGGCCTACCCTCCTTCTACAGACATGGCTGGCAAAACATCTGTGCTTGACCAACTCTTTAGATATGTAAACAAGGTGTCTAACAGGCTGGTCAGACTCATTAACCCAACGAAGGACTGGTTTGACCACTTCAGTAGTTCCCTCTGCTACGAACTCCCATCCTACAGATACAAAATGAAAGACTTGAAGGTGACCCACAGCATTATCCACTCCCCCAACCCTGTAACAATAAGCTTGACTGCAAAGCTCAGTTGCTACAGGTGCTTGACAAATGGGACCCACAACAAAACGTTGCAGTGTTGAGTGCTCCTGTTCTTGCTGCCTGCCAGTCAGCCAGCCATGCCTGCCTGCCTTCTTTCAAGATACTCCATTCCACTTTCCCTCAAGTTTCCCATATTTCCCACTCCTAACTGTCAATCAGCATGCAGTACCTGCTGAGCATGCTCAGTGCACACAGAGATGTTTTTGTACTTTTAAACCTATTGATGATGATTTATTACTTATACTCCGCCCATCTGGCCAGGTCTCCCCAGCCACTCTGGGCGGCTCCCAACAGAACATGGAAAAGACAATAAAACATCAAAAATTAAAAACTTCCCTACATTCTTCAGATGTCTTCTAAAAGTCAGATACGGTAGTTGTTTATTTCCTTGACATCTGATGGGAGGGCATTTCACAGGGCAGGCGCCACTACCGAGAAGGCCCTCTGCCTGGTTCCCTGTAACCTCACTTCTCGCAGGGAGGGAACCACCAGAAGGCCCTCGGAGCTGGACCTCAGTGTCCGGGCTGAACGGTGGGGGTGGAGACACTCCTTCAGGACCGAGGCCATTTAGGGCTTTAAAGGTCAGCACCAACACTTTGAATTGTGCTCGGAAACGTACTGGGAGCCAATGTAGGTCTTTCAAGACTGGTGTTATATGGTCTTGGCGGCCACTCCCAGTCACCAGTCTAGCTGCCATTACTGGGAGTTGATGCCTACCTCTTGCACCAATAGGGACATATGATCCATAGCTGGAGAATAAATTTGTTATTTGTATATGTGCGACAATGATGTTCACTTGATGGTCCTACAACAGTGGTGGCTAACCTTGGCACTCCAGATGTTTTGGGACTACAACTCCCATCACCCCTGACCACTGGTCCTGTTAGCTAGGGATGATGGGAGTTGTAGTTCCAAAACATCTGGAGTGCCAAGGTTAGCCACCACTGGCCTACAATCATATTCTGAAATAGCATGTAGTCCAAAGCATACCTAATTTTTCATTTTGCATCCCTAGTGAACCAATTTTTGTCAGTCATGTCATGGTTTATGTGTGTACAATTTTGTAGCAGAAAAATAATAATAAAAATAGTGTGTGCAAACTCTGACTGTGGATGATAAATCTATCCAGAATGAGAGGACCCAGTCACTGCAGGGTTGTTTTATCATACAGGCTCAGGGAACCGGTTTACCCTAACATTACATGAAGACCATAGTAAATTCCCACTTGGTCACTTCACCCAAGGAAAGAAGAACCAGAGGCATGTGAGATTCTTTTTTTGTGGCAGTGGATACAACAAAGATTTGCTTTATTTCTGGAAAGAGAACAGGAAGTGGGAAGCCCAGCCTGCAAGTGAGTCATGTTCATGGAAGGTGAGATTTGCCAGGTCCCAAAGGTCATGTCCACAGGTGAGTAACTCCATAAGCCTTATTGGGAGTGCCCCTAAGTATTTAATAAAATTAACCTGTCTCCTTGAATTAGTCACTTGTTCCCTTCCCCCAGTGTGTGTGTGTGTGTGTGTGTGTGTGTGTGTGTGTGTGTGTGAACTAAAATGCCACTTTCTCCCCTCGAAGAATACGCAGGACAAAAGGAACCATAACCAGCCTTCTTTTTCTCTTTTAAGCTTTTTATTTCATTTTAGGGGGGACAGAACCAGTTGGTTTTTTTTTTTGAAACATCAGGCACAGTCCCTGGTTGTTCGATATAAGAGCGTAAGAAGATTATACTAGTTTGAGTTTCCTGTGGAAATCAAAGCACAGGTAACCACTTAATGAGCTAATCTCGTAAAAACATCAATTTAAAAGTTGCAACAAATGGTTCAGACACAAGTTATATATATGAAACTCATTTGGCTTTCAAAGTTATCATTTAGAAAAGAAAGTCTTTCCCCCTTGCCCCAAGCACAAGTGCTTCACAGTACATGTGATTATTCCTCAGAGGAATTTCTTCCCTTAGGGGTCCCCCAGCCTGTTTCTCCCACCATCTAGCTTGTAATATTAATTTTGCTCCCCAATGTATTCTTTTTTTTAAGCCTTACATAAATTAATTCTTTTGGGGCCATGGCAAAGGTGTGGAGGTGATTGATGTGCAATGAGCATCACAAAAAACAATTCGTCAGATATGGCAGCCACATTGAATGAAGGAAAGAAATAAACAGCAGCAAAGCACTGAATGAAATACAAATGTCATAGAAACGCCTGAATCGACATTTGACTGTACAAATGCCCAGAGTTCCCGGCAAGGAATCATTGATTGTTAAACCACACCAGGAATTGTGGCTGTGGGAGGGGAATCAGGGTCTCCTAACAACTCTGAGCACCCGTAAACAAACTACAGCTCCCATAATTCTTTGGGGGAAGCCATCACTGTTTTAAGTGGTACACCTTTAAATGCATGGTGTGAATGTGGCCTTGGGGGAGGCTCTGGCTCCCAGACATTCTGACTCATGGGTTCTATTAATGCAATAATTTATGCCACACAGGCTAATTTAGGGAAGATAGGTTTCTTTTTTCTTCAGTTTTAATCTTCCATAGTGAAGGCCTTTGAATATTTCTCTGATTCTTGTCTATTCCTTTCGCTTCATGTTGAAACCTAAAAAGGGGTCTCAGTACTTGCTCCTAATCGCTCTCACTTTCCTAAGCTTGGTTAATTTTTCTTTCTTTCTTTCTTTCTTTCTTTCTTTCTTTCTTTCTTTCTTTCTTTCTTTCTTTCCTTCCTTCCTTCCTTCCTTCCTTCCTTCCTTCCTCCCCTCCCTCCCTCCCTCCCTCCCTCCCTCCCATTCTGCTCAACTAACTGGCAATGAACCATCTGAGAAAACTTGTTTGGAATTTCCCATTCCTTCTTTCAGAGAAATAGTTCTAGCTTAATCCTGTTTCGCCATAGTGCCTTTCCTTAAGCATATTAGCTGGCAAGGCTCTCTTGCGGCCTCCACAGTCTGGCTGGAGGTAGTGTGATGTCTATAATAAGGTCTGCTCAGTTTCTAAATCAGTCAAATCCTCTTGGCATGTTACAAGTTACCAGTCACCTCAAGTAAACAGGTCACTGTTATTGAAGAGGACTTGGGATTTGTAACACATGCAGGAATTGACGTTGATGGGACTTGGTGTCTACTTATTGGTCTGGGGAGTTCTACCACATTTTCTTTCCTCTAGGCCAATCTACCCCTACCTGGTACCCTCCAGAGAGTAATGGCTAGTGGGGCAATATGGCTGGGGCTGTGCTGCCCTCCTGGCTTCCCAACACTGTGTGTCACTGCTGTTGACAGGGAGGGTGGGAGGGGCATAGTAGTAGGAAGCTTGGATAAATGATATCCTGCAGAATGGTGTGAGCAAGGCAGGATGAAAGTATTGCAGAAGAGCAACCCACCAAGGCAATTGCTTCCCCCAACGTACGTTGCTCTATAAACCTCCTTATGGTTCAGCAGGGGACGCGGGTGGTGCTGTGGCCTAAACCACTGAGCTCCTTGGGCTTGCTGATCAGAAGGTTGGCAGTTCGAATCCCTGCGACGGGGTGAGCTCCCGTTGCTCTGTCCCAGCTCCTGACAACCTAGCAGTTCGAAAGCACATCAGTGAAAGTAGATAAATAGGTACCGCTGCGGCCCTTCCGTGTGCTCTGGTTTCCGTCATGGTGTTGCGATGCGCCAGAAGCAGTTTAACCATGCTGGACAAACGCCGGCTCCCTTGGCCTGAAAGCGAGATGAGCGCAGCAACCCCATAGTCGCCTTTGATTGGACTTAACCATCCAGGGGTCCTCTACCTTTTATGGTTCAGGACCTCAATATATTATGGAATGCCTTTCCTAATATGAACTTACTTAGCCTCTTGGAGGTTCATCTGAGGACCTCCTCTGAAGAAGTCTTAGAAGATGTTGATGGGGGAAAGAACCTTTACAATGGTGGCTCCCCATTTGTGGAATGTTCCCCACGCGAGGTCTGCCTTGTTCCTTGGCTGACATATTCTCAGCATGAGATAAAAATGTACCTGCTTACCTGGGTTTCCAATGGGCTATGAAAACATTCTTTGCTGTAAATGTTGCTGCTGAAGCTTTTCTGCTGCTGTAATTGGGGGTTGTTTGTGGGTGTTTTTTTTTTTTAAAGAATTGCATGCTTCGACCGGTATTATAGTGTGTGTGTGTACATGAATGTATATATATAATGCTTATGCTCTTAAGATGTTGCTGGGAAACCATTTTTGTGTAACAAGCAACTAACAAATTCAATTGATAATAATTTTGGAAAAGATCTGTTGAAAGTTCTCTGTGGACAAAAGTTATTTGCCACTGCTTACTGATGGACTTTCTGAAGCATCAGTCAACAGCAAAGGTCTTAGAATGGAATAACTATTTTTGTGGTTTTGTGGACAACAGTGCATACACTCCTTATAATGTACTCCCTTCCGTGCTATTGGTTTTCTGGATACAATAATGACAAATCCAGATCCAGAATGGACATCTGGCCAGTCCCAGTTTATAATCTCATGTTTTCTTCTGGCGTTGAATTGGCTGCAGCACGTTGACACTGTGCATTGTCCTCACAAGAGTACAGTCCTCTTAATCCTTTTCTGAATATATAAGAGGCTTAAAGTATGGAGAAATATAAAGCAAGCACTTGTTTTATACTAAGCTCTGGCTATGCTACTTTAATCGTATTTGCACTTACACAAATTCCTCATTTGCCATGGAAATTGTTCATACTGGGATATAGCAATCAGGGCTGTTATTTTCCCCCTCCTTCCAATACTGCAAGGAAATAACAGATTATTCCTCCGCCATTTTCTACTGTTCAACCCAAAGCCAAACCCACATATATCAGGCTTCCCACAACTTCGATCCATGTTTCCTTCACCTTACTTCTTTGTGAGGTAGTAAGTCTCAGTGTGTATCATACGAAAAACATTGCTTCACATAGATAACTAGCATGTCAGGGAGGCTAGGCTAGAACCAGGGATGGTGCCCCACCAGAAGACAAGGCAAACGCTTGTCTCAGATGGAAAGGTGCAGCAAACTGGTGTCCTCTTGGCCTGTTTGCCAGTTCCTACCATTTGCAGAGCCCCGCACTGCCTGTTCCTGTTTTGTTGACTGGCTAGCAGACTGCGGCTGGTGCTATGACCAGTCGGCCACCACCTCCAGCCCAGTGACAGCTAGCCAGGACTTCAAGAGTTCTGCCACCACTTTACTGCCACAGGAAAGTGGTAGCAGGGGTCCCAAAGTGCTGCCCTTGGCTATTGCCTCTGCCTTTGAGGTCCCTTCCTCAGAACAAGGCATCGAAGGCAAGGCGAGCCTGCAGAGAAGGCCTGTTTCTGAGGAAGGATACTATGCTCTGCAGAGCAAAGTGGCCCCATAGTAGCTGGTGGCAGCAGTGGATGAGGAGGCATCATTGGGAGCAGGGGAAGAATGAAGAGGTGATGGTGGTGTGGTGCCAGGAGTGGGGTCCAGGGCACAGGGAGGAGGCAGCTGGTTTGCTGTCTATCATAGAATCACAGCATCATGGAATTGTAGAGTTGGAAGGGACAACAAGGATGAGCCAGTCCAACCCATTGCAATGCAGGAATCTTTGTGCCCAACGTGGGCCTTGAACCCATGACCCTGAGATTAAGAGTCTCAAGCTCTACCGACTGAGCTATCCCAACACTAGTTGGACCTGGTTAGACCTGGCTTTTCATCTGGAGAGCATTAATTTTTGAATGGAAGAGTATTCAGTCACATCAGGCCCTTCCTGAAGTCTGCAGTGGTACAACCTGAGCCCTCAATAAAAACTAGGCTGGTCTCATATGAGAAAGGAGCAACGCATATGCTTGTGCCAGGAGGTGGAATGCCTTTTATATCATAATAACCTGCCTAAATAGTTATGATTAGCTGCTCCATCTTTTATTCTGCTTGGGCCTTAAAAACAAGCAAACAACCCCCCCCCACCTCATTAAGGAAAATTCAGTTTGAAGCTCTTCATTATAGCCCATTGGCTATAATGAATTAGTTTGACACAAGGCAGTTTAAAAACAAGATGGTGTGTGTTCCTTCCTGCCTTCGCCAAAATAAAAGGACATTAGCATGCATGTCTCTCTCATGCAAAGCATCTAACCCAAAGTTGCTTAGGAACTCTGCTTAGCATGGGAGATTCTGTACATAGGAAATACATTTTTTGTTGTATATTGCAGCCCCAAGAGGGAAAGAAAAACCTTTCCTTGCTTCTATCTCATCATCATCAGATGATTATATTTCCACTAACTGGGGTTAAAGAATGTTCAACTCCAGCAATGCTGGAATCTGTGGCCTAGGACCTCAGACATAGCAGAAAGCTACAATTACTGCAAACCAGCTTCCAGCCATAGTTTGGAATCTACTTTGGCAGCACCTCACAGACTATGGCTTGTAAGCTGTTGCAGTTTCAGACATAACACCAAACCATAGCTTGGCACAACATCTGCACAGAGCCATTATGTGTTATTAAACATTCCGGGGTTGCGGGTGGGAACAGCCTCAGCCTCAGCATCAGGGGGGCTGCCTTTTGACTGAAATCACATACATCTCACAACTTTAATATAGCAATACAGAACTCGCCAGGCAGATTGCTAAGATGAGAGGCATTAAACCTGCAAAACACATTACATAATGAAGACTGATTTGGCAGGCTTGACTGATGAGAGATCCAGTCATGCATCCCTCCATCAGTTGCCAGATTTAAATAAATGGTATTCATGAAGCAGTAAGAATTTTAGAAACAATTCCCTCCTTTTGCAAGCACCCATTTTATGCAAATAGGAAAACAGAGGCACAAACATACGGCCTAAATACTGGATACTGCCTTAATCTCTCAACAACCCAGAAATACCCTATGTACAAACAAGCAGAAAGCCTTAACAGATCCCCACTATTTCGCCTCCTGCTTGGTTTCCTGCAGTTCCATCTTGCAACAACAACAACAAAACAATGTGCCTCACAGCTTGCAGTTCGTTTGAGTGACATGTAAAATGAGAGTGACCTGCAGAGGTTAGAGGCAGCTTGCTTGGCCAATGGCACGGGGCAGATGGAGAGGCAAGTTCGGCAGCGACATCTGCACGGCGTTCCTTTCAGTAATGCGATAATTGCTGGTAGCCAATGAAAAGCCTTTCTAGTGTGGGACCGCAGTCGATAGTAAGTGGTTTCTGCTACTGGATGCCTCCAGTTGTGCCTGCCTCAATTTGGGACCGTTTCACACATTACACAGCAACAAGCCTGACACAGAGTGGGATACTTCAATGGGAGTACGCAGCTAAACCTGGCTCCCTGGCGAGCATGACATACGAGGTTTCAAACACCAATTTGACACGATATTTTCGAGTGCGCACTTCAAAACCCAACCTAGGTGTACATTTAAGGGATGTAGTGTGTGTGTGTGTGAAGAGGCCCTTGCTTAATGCCACAATCCGTTACTTAGTTTTGTTATCAACTTCAGCCTTCTCAATCTTCTGTCCTGTGAGGAACTGCCATATCCCGCCTCTGTAGTTCTCGTTCCCCAGAGCATAGACCAAAGCATTCACGGCTGGCGAGGTTTTGGCAATAACAGCAGGGATCTGTTAGGAAGCAAAACATTTAAGGAGGTTAGATAAGGATGGGTTCGTGTTTACACAGAATTTCATAATGAAATGTATGAGGTCTAGGTGGTACCCTGATCAGCAACGAATTTTGAACAGCGGCCATGTTTTTCACTGAGCTGGGGCTGATGGGACAACCTCCCCTATTATTCCACACTCTCTCTATTCCTACGTTCTGCCACTTCCATTTGGGCTCCTTAAATCTTGGGTGCACAAAGCCGTTCTTGGCTCTACCAGCGGAGCAACGGACCGCACATTTCCCCTGGGTTGTGGTGCATTTGCCAGGATCTCAGATGTGCTCCTCTTTGCCTGGACTCAGTGGCCAGGCAGGGGGTGATGGTGTTTACTTCCCTACTGCCATCCATTTATACGGTGCTTTGCAGAGTTAGGCAAAAGGGTTAGTGGCCCGTTCCCAAGGATTTTACAGTCTAAAATGGATTGTGTTTGGGGAAGACAGCAGAGGGGGTGGATGGAGAAGAAAGGGATGGATGGGAACCCAAGAAGCTGCCTTATACCATGGAGGACCATTGATCTAGCTTAGTACTGCCAGCAGTTCTACAGGATTTCAGACAGGGGACCCATATCTGGGGACATGAGGGATTGAACCTGCGTGCAAGGAATAAGCCCTGGCATTGAGATACATGCTCCAATCTCCTTGCCTCAGGCTTCTGGGTCTTCTTTCTTGTACTCTCCCATTGATACCAAGGGCTTAGAATTGTCTGGATTGCACAAAATATCTTTGTGCTCTTGGGCTATTTTTACATACCATTCGAATTTTGGGGGAGATGAAGCTCACATTTTCAAATGCGGCATAGAAACATAAAAGCGAGTAGGGACCCCAGCAGATGACCAAAGATTTCACTGGCAAGCCAGTATTAAACTGGAGAAAACAAGAACAGAGAACGTGGCATTGCGTAAATAAAACCCATATAAAAAGTTAAGATTGATACAACCCACGAAAACCCTTTGGTTACAACAGGAGCACATGATTTTGAGACAAAATAAATGTTTCCAGCACTTTGCCACAAATAGATTCCCCCCCTTAATAATAATAATAATAATAATAATAATAATAATAATAATAATAATTTATTATTTGTACCCCGCCCATCTGGCTGGGTCTCCCCAGCCACCCTGGGCGGCTTCCAGCAAATATTAAAAAACAAAACATTAAAATATCACAGATTAAAAGCTTCCCTGAACAGGGCTGCCTTCAAGTGTTTTCTAAAGGTCATGTGGTTGTTTATTGCTTTGACCTCTGATGGGAGGGCGTTCCACAGGGCGGGCGCCACCACCGAAAAGGCCCTCTGCCTGGTTCCCTGTAGCTTCGTTTCTCGGAGTGAGGGAACCGCCAGAAGGCCCTCGGCGCTGGACCTCAGTGTCCGGGCTGAACGGTGGGGGTGGAGACGCTCCTTCAGGTATACAGGACCGAGGCCGTTTAGGGCTTTAAAGGTCAACACCAACACTTTGAATTGTGCTCGGAAACGTACTGGGAGCCAGTGTAGATCTCTCAGGACCGGTGTTATGTGGTCCCAGCGGCCACTCCCAGTCACCAGTCTAGCTGCCGCATTCTGGATTAATTGCAGTTTCCGGGTCACCTTCAAAGGTAGCCCCACGTAGAGCGCATTGCAGTAGTCCAAGCGGGAGATAACCAGAGCATGCACCACTCTGGCGAGACAGTCTGCGGGCAGGTAGGGTCTCAGCCTGCGTACCAGATGGAGCTGGTAGACAGCCGCCCTGGACACAGAATTAACCTGCGCCTCCATGGACAGCTGTGAGTCCAAAATGACTCCCAGACTGCGCACCTGGTCCTTCAGGGGCACAGTTACCCCATTCAGGACCAGGGAGTCCCCCACACCCGCTCGCACCCTGTCCCCCAAAAACAGTACTTCTGTCTTGTCAGGATTCAACCTCAATCTGTTAGCCGCCATCCATCCTCCAACCGCCTCCAGGCACTCACATAGGACCTTCACTGCCTTCACTGGTTCTGATTTGAAAGAGAGGTAGAGCTGGGTATCATCCGCATACTGATGAACACCCAGCCCAAACCCCCTGATGATCTCTCCCAGCGGCTGCATATAGATGTTAAAAAGCATGGGGGAGAGGACGGAACCCTGAGGTACCCCACAAGTGAGAGCCCAGGGGTCTGAACACTCATCCCCCACCACCACTTTCTGAACACGGCCCAAGAAGAAGGAGCGGAACCACTGTATAACAGTGCCCCCAGCTCCCAACCCCTCTAGACGGTCCAGAAGGATGTTATGGTTTTTAAATGGCAACCATGAGGAAGTTGAAAGACTGCTTCTTTTGTGTATCAGACTACCGTATATAACCAACCTATAGGTCACAGTGATGGCTAACCTTGACACTCCAGATGTTTTGGGACTACAACTCCCATCATCCCTGACCACTGATCCTGTTAGCTAGGGATGATGGGACTTGTAGTTCCAAAACATCTGGGGTGTCAAGGTTAGCCATCACTGCTATAGGAGATGGTTCCTTGAGTAGTAAAGGAAGCTGTGTACAACCCTTTATATGCCGGGGTATTTTCTTACCTTGAACTGTCCTGTTTTCTTGAATTTCTGATCTACCGATTGATAGGCTGTTAGCATGATGAACACCGGAATCAAGAAATAGAAAAGGGCCAGAGGAACAAGATAGGAAATATAATTCCTGGAGCGGGGGAGGGGAGAGAGGAAAGGACAGAGATCTGTCATTCTGTTTGCAATGTTATATACTTGATATTAAAAACCACTTAGGAGAGAAATCATATATTCAATTAGGTTTAGCAAAACATCTTAAGGGGCAGCTCTCTGTGTTAAATATAATAATAGTTCTGTAGGACGACTCTCTCTGGTGGGCTGCCTGATTTCTTAGGAGGCAGCTGCATGTGGAGGAGCGGAGACTCGAACCCGGTTCACCAGATTATGAGTCTACCACTCTTAACCACTACACCACACTGGCTCTCCCCTAATGCATTGTTGCAAGTGATTGCCACCAATGTGTGTGTTTTATGCATATTTTACCGCAGTATGTGCATTTTTGTACATGTTATATGGCTGGAGAACTACACTGCACCATTCAGAGAAGTGCGAATGTCAAAGGATGGCTGCGTTTTAGCAGCACAAGAGCGATGTTCTGCCAGGCAACCTTTTGCCACTGCCATGGATATGTTTGTCTGTAAAATTCAGGATGTGGGTGGTGCTGTGGGTTAAACCACAGAGCCCAGGGCTTGCCGATCAGAAGGTCGGTGGTTCAAATCCTCGCGACGGGGTGAGCTCTTGTTGCTTGGTCCCTGCTCCTGCCAACCTAGCAGTTTGAAAGCACGTCAAAGTGCAAGCAGATAAATAGGTACCGCTCCGGCGGGAAGGTAAACAGCGTTTCCGTGTGCTGCTCTGGTTTGCCAGAAGCGGCTTAGTCATGCTGGCCACATGACCCGGAAGCTGTACGCTGGCTCCCTCGGCTAGTAAAGCGAGATGAGTGTCGCAACCCCAGAGTCGTCCGCAACTGGACCCAATGGTCAGGGGTCCCTTTACCTTTTTAAAATTCATTTTTACCATTTGCGCCTCTTTTTAATTTTTTAAAAAAGCCACACGTATATATGCTCATGCATCAGAAATGCCTAGACCGAACACACCTGTCTCCTTTGCTATAGTCCAACGTGCAACATGTTCTTAGAGGCTCGTAGTCATATTCACCCCATCCTAGAAGAGGCATCACAGCCCAAAAGGCAGCAAAAAGCCATATAAATATCACCATGGAAATCACCGAACCCCACTGTAGCTTACTTCCTGTAAACGAGAAGAAATCAGATTCATAAACTTGGAATGGAAATAAAAACAGTAACTCTGAGTCAATTGACCAGGGATTTCTATTGAGAGAGCAGGCCGTGGTTAGAGAAAGAAGTGACCAGCTTATGTTGAAATTCTTTAAGACAATGGGTGGTGTAAGAAAAAGCCAACCTTCACGCAGTGCATCTTATTTTGAATATATCTAAAAATTCTAATACTTGTTTTTCTACATTCCAATGATGGCTGCTTTAGATTGTCTCAAGATGGAGACTTAGGACAATATAATTTTTAAAATTCTGACTTTAAATTGTTCATGGACAATTGAATCCAATTTAAAGTAGAGATAACACTGTCTTCCCTACTGGTGCACGGGATAATTACAATGCCTCATAACAATAGTATTGCATCATCAGCCGTGTTCTACAGGCAGTTTACTGTCATGCCCAAGAATTTACTGTCCTACTGTCATGCATCGGACTTGTAATGTGGCAGAATGAAGAAGAAGCAGATGTTCCTCATGTTTCCTGCTCTCCATGCCAGAAAAGCATCTTGGAAAATTGCAATATATCTGGTGCATCTACCAGAATCCTTGAATCTGCGGTATTGTGGGGAAGGTTCAGGGGAGTCCCATACGCTCAGAGAACTTGTCATTGTGCCCTGGGAGTGGTAGAGTCCACCGAACATATTCTCCTGACCTGCCCTTTCTATGCAGATCACAGGCAAAATCTTATAGCTCCACTCATATGTCAACTTAGCTCTCTATCCAGAGAAAGACAGGTTCTATATTTGTTGAATAATGTTACTGGAAAAACAGCCTCCCTGGTGGTCAAATTTCTTTTTCTAGCTCTTAAGCGTCGCAAGATTAAAATTGACAGCATCGACATGGGTATAGCTTCATTTTATTGTTGGCTATGTTTTACTCCAAAGTTCTTTTAGATGTTTTAATTTTGTATGGAAATGTATCTTTTCTGACTGACGGTCGAATAAAGAACTGAACTGAACTACTAGAATCCAGACATACGGACATTTCCCCCCTCCCCCACCACCCCAAGGCCAGCACCACCACATCCATTGTTCTTGTTATTTTCCAAAACATTTCATGGAAGATTATGCTCTCAGAATGTTAACATCCGTTTCAGAGCTACTGCAAACAGTGTCTGATGCTTTTTAAAAGCACATATGGTTTAAACTGATAGGTAGAGATGAAGGTTTGTATCAAATACAGTCATCTGGTTAGTGGAAGGACTTCTGCCTGTGCAAAAGGACTCCCCCCCTCCTCTCCCCATGTGCCCTTGGCCCTGCATGTCCCCAATCTGTTCTGGGTTCCCACCATTCTCTGGAGGAGATTTCAGGAAGGGCACGAGGGGGGCACGCAAGGACGGAAGATGGGGAGAAAGTCCTGTTGCACAGGGGGAAGGTCTTTGTGCTAAAGTGGCAAAACTTCATTCCACTTTCTACCACGGACCAGCAAACCTCTTTTAAAATTCTTAAATATTTTATTTGTCATGTTTCCATACCCATTTGTAATACTTTTACAACAGCTCTCCTTCTTGTAAACCAGGGTGGGTCTAATTTATAATGAACTAATGATCTAGAAAGGGACCCAGGTGGCGCTGTGGGTTAAACCACAGAGCCTAGGGCTTGCTGATCAGAAGGTCGGCGGTTCGAATCCCTGCGACGGGGTGAGCTCCTGTTGCTCGGTCCCAGCTCCTGCCCACCTAGCAGTTCGAAAGCACATCAAAGTGCAAGTAGATAAATAGGAACCGCTCTGGCGGGAAGGTAAACGGCGTTTCCGTGTGCTGCTCTGGTTTGCCAGAAGCGGCTTTGTCATGCCGGCCACATGACCCGGAAGCTGTACGCTTGGCCAATAAAGCAAGATGAGCGCCGCAACCCCAGAGTCGGACACGACTGGACCTAATGGTCAGGGGTCCATTTACCTTTAATGATCTAGAATTCAGGCACCCCCAAACTCGGCCCTCCGGATGTTTTGGGACTACAATTCCCACCATCCCTGACCACTGGTCCTGTTAGCTAGGGATGATAGTGTGGCAGTGGCCCAAAGGGGCCATAATGAATGTGATCATGTGAACCCCTATAAATCCTTGAATATGCTTCTGATAGAGAGGTAATGGTGCAAATGGCTACACGTAACACAGGTTCCCAACATGCATACTAACACAATGTAACAGATCACGGTGAGAATCAAAGTTTAGTTAGCAATGCTTATTGCGCATGCGTATTAAACTAGAATGAGGTAATGATGTACATGATTGGTTAAATTGAAACCCTTTGTTTGAAATGTTATAAATATCCCTGCCCCACATTGGGCGGGGTTGCAGTTTTGCGAAAAGATTCGACTGTAACCTATTGCTTTGCAATAAACAACAATGGACTCCTAGCTCCTCTTGTCTCTGAGTTTTATTGGTGTAACTCAGAAGATAAGCCATTTTTGGGCTCACAACAATGGGAGTTGTAGTCCCAAAACAGCTGGAGGGCTGAGTTTGATGATGTCTGATCTAGATCTATACAAATACCAGGCTAGTACTTACTAGTGCAGTATTGATGGTATCGGTCCCAGGCAATGGAAGCTGCAGAGTTAATGCTAGTCAGTGCTGTCAAAAATCCTTGAAATCCATGAATCTGGCAACCATCAGAGCCATAGGGCCAGTATCTGAAAAGAGATAAATGAAAACATTGGAACCTGCCATAGGTGGAGCGATCAGGACACTGATCTCACGCCATACCTGGATAGGAAGCAGGGCCTGAACCAAGACATTTTGCCACCTGAGGTGAACCACAAAATGGCTCCACCTGAGGGAAGACCTATATCAGGAACAAGGGGGAAATAAAGATTTACTTTGGGAACAAGGGGGAGTGCAGCAGCAGCAACAGTGGGCAACGCATTCCTTGGAGGCTGAATCTGCTGCCCTGGTGGATTTTGCCACCTGAGGCAGTTTCCTCATCTTGCCAGCCCTGATAGGAAGGCAAAATGGGCACCACCAGAGTTATATGGATCCACTAACGCTGTATCTTTTGTGTTTGTGTTGTTGGAAGTACAATGGCGGGGAACATTCAGTGTGTGAATTAAGGGGTTAATACTGTTTTTGTTCTGGCTTGCAGCAGATTCCAGTCAGTTCCAGTCGATTGGGAGAGAGTTGCAAGCGAGGAAGACATTTGAGATTTGACAGTTAGTGGCATTTGCAGGGAAAAGTGGCTCTGAAGGAGCTTTTCCTCTGCAGGCCTGGCTGAAGAAAAGACAAACCCCTCTGTATATTTCTCCTTAAGTTTTACCCTGCTCTTGTTCACTTTACCCTCAGTAAAGTATTATCCATTTCTTTTTCTTTTTATTCTAATCACTCTGCTAACTGGTTATGGGCTCAGAAACACTATTACTGTCACAAGCAAGTGTGGCTCTTTCTTTTTTTTGAAAGTTTTTATTTATACCTTTCAAGTTTATACATTTCATTAGTTTTACAATCAATTTAACATTTCAAAATTGGACTTCCTTCCCCCTCTTTCTGCGGTTCCTTAAATTTATTTATTTTTAATATCTTCTGCATATCCAAATTCATTTCACTCACTTATTTAATTATCTACTGTAAATACTGGTATATACTCTTGTGAAACTACGGGTTATTACAATAATTCTGCTAATGTTTTTATCTGTTTACAATTCATCTGGAAAAAAAATCAATAAACAATTTCCACTCTTTTATAAAAAGTTTGTTATCTTGATTTCTTATTCTTCCAGTAAGTTTTGCCATTTCTGCATATTCGATGAGTTTCTGTAGCCATTCCTCCTTTACTGGGACTTCTGCTTCTTTCCACTTTTGGGCAAGTAGCATTCTTGCTGCTGTAGTAGCATAAATAAATAAATGTCTATACGATTTAGGTAGTTCTATCCCTATAATTCCCAAGCTAGCCTGGCTCTGAGAGAAAAGGAAAGTAAATCTGAAGCAGAACAAAGCATCTGAGGGGAAAACGGGAAGCAGTTCAGGTTTGAAATTGGGTACTGAAAAGCTGGGGGATGCAGGTGGCGCTATGGGTTAAACCACAGAACCTAGCCCTAGGGCTTGTCGATCAGAAGGTTGACGGTTCGAATCCCCGTGATGGGGTGAGCTCCCATTGCTTGGTCCCTGCTCCTGCCAACCTAGCAGTTCGAAAGCACGTCAAAGTGCAAGTAGATAAATAGGTACTGCTCCAGCGGGAAGGTAAACGGCATTTCTGTGCGCTGCTCTGGTTCGCCACAAGTGGCTTAGTCATGCTGGCCACATGACCCGGAAGCTGTACGCCGGCTCCCTCGGCCTATAGAGTGAGATGAGCACAGCAACCCCAGAGTCTTCTGCGACTGGACCTAATGGACTGGACCCTTTACCTTTACCTTTACTGAAAAGCTGAGCAATGGGAACAACCCGCTATTGAAATCCAAACTAGAAATCCTACTGGAAACCCACCTGTGGAAAGTTCTGACAACCCTGAAAGACCTACTGACAACCCTGAAAAACCGGGCCAAAGAGAAGAGGCAAGCAAAGGCAGTGATCTGCCTGCTTGTGGAAGACGACCGGCTTATTCACATCAGGAAAGATGATACAGCTGTGTGAGCTTGCAGATTTAAGCAATAAGATGTACCTGCTGTGCAAACGGTATGGAATCTGGACGCATTGCTCCATTCTCTCCTGACACTTCTTACCAGGAGCTAACTCCAAGCATAAGAATGGTCAGTTTAAGAAGACTGAGAGCTTCTACTATATAGAATTTTGAATTTTGTATGTCCAGACATTGTAGCACCCTAATTTATTTTCAAAGCAGCATGTTTGAGTACCACACCTCTGAAATACATTAGTTTATCAGTGGCTTAAAAGGACAGATCAAACACATCAATTGTAATTAGCACTTTTTTTTTTAAGTGGAAAGGCACATTATTGTTAGGATTTTGTGTAGCCTCTGCTGCGTCAGCAGGGCTAGTATGATTAGTTTAAATCACATGAGTTGTCTGAGACAGTGTGAGAACGGAAGACGGTCTTATCTCTTCCGCCTGAGAGTGTTATTGTTAAGTTACTTTCACTTCTGCTGTGTGCTTAGCTTGTTCTGCCAGAGCTTGGAGAACACAGACATGGATTGTGGATTCTCTGTATATAGACTGTAAATAACATGTAGTTTAGATCTACGGATGAGTCTCTCTGCTTGCTGCGTGATGCTAGAAGACTTGTGTGCACTTTTCACAAGAGAAGTGTTGCAGTTGGGCACTCTGGAGTGAGGGGAGGTCTTGGAGTTCGCCGTTTCCGAAAGAGCGTCATTCCCAAAAATTATATTCTTGAATAAATGAATAAATAAAATCTACCTTAAGAAACTAGAGAAAGCTGCAATGAATGCGTTGGCGCAGATTCCACAGTCGGACAGTGCAAGGTTGAAAACCAGAAAGTTGCCAGGCGTTCGAAGTGCTTTGATTTTCCAGAAAGAGATGATGGTCAGCAAATTCAGAGAGAATCCAAGCAGTGCTGAAAACAAGCACAGGTTTAAAAGGGTTGTTTTATAACTTTCTCTCACGCTTGGACCCAGATGGACCAGAACAAACTATACAAACCATACCACCAAGCATTCAACAATGCCCCAACTTTTCTTACTCACATAGTTACTTTTGCATCCCTGTATCTATTTATACAATCAGTGTTGGCTTGCACTAGTTATGACAATTAACTACAGCCAGAGCGAAGAATAAGGAATCAAATTGAAACATGGGGCAATTTGATTTGCATAAAAATAAGGGGTTGTGCCCAATGCTATTCTTCTAGCTAGTGCAAGAGAGTTTTGCATGCACACACCCAGCTAAGATGACTCCTCAAAAGAAAGAACAAAAAAATGAGACAAATATCAGAAGGGGGAAAGGGTTAACCTCACTCCCTCATCATGGCTCCAGTGCAAACTGGGCTTGACCACCCAGGGCTGTTTTTAAATTTAAGCACAATAATTGTGGCAAAACACATTTGCAGTTTTCCTGCATCATGCGTCATTCGGTTCTTTGCTTTTACTTGCATTTTTTAATTATAAAAATAGCATAGTGTTTTCCTTATTTGCATCTGTTCCTCGCCAAACAACAGCCAACTGTTAGTAACCCAGTTATGAGATGCAGCCTTTCCCAAACTGGTGCTGTCCAGAGGTTTTAGAGTAAAATTCACACTAGCCCCAGACAGCATCTGTCTGTGTATCTCTAGCACACCTCTGTTTTTCTCAATTTATTAAAAAGGGGAACAAATTAAATTCATTTCCCAAGAGACCAATGTGGGTTACAATAGATCCCAGTCTATTACTGGTATGTTAATACTTTGCATTTTTTTAAAAATCTAAATATGTTCAGTAAACAATCATGACAAATAAATAAGGAATTATATTATGCAGATTATAAAGATATATAGATTATACAGAATAGATTATATAGATTAGGGGTGGCCAACTCCCAAGAGACTGTGATCTGCTAACAGAATTAAAAACTGCCAGTGATCTACCCCCTTTTTGGGGGTTCAGGTCAACGTTGTTGATGAGCTTTTTTTTTTAGGGAGGAGGAAAGCCCTGTTTTTGGGGGTTCAGGTCAAAGTTTCTGAGCTTTTTTGGGGGAGCCAAAGCTTTTTCGGGGGGGGGGGAGCTACTATGATCTACCACAGATGTCCAGTGATCTCCCTGTTGGATGTGCCTGATCAGTGGTGGAGCTTGATGCTCCGGCACCGGGGGCGGAGAGCAGGTGGGGGCGGGGCTGGCGTGCCTCCTGGGGGTGTGGCATGCCACCTGCGGGGACGTGGTGCCCAGTGCGGGTGGGGGGGCAGCCACGATGGCACCTCACCAGGATCGCACTGCCCTCCCCCGCACTCCTCTTCCTCTGCCAGTGTGCCTGATATAGATTATAAACAACTCAGGTTTATGGAAAGCTAAATCTGGTATAACAAAAGACTTGAATAGGGGGAAGTTGGTTAAAAGCACAACAGAGCTTCCCCCCCCTCACTTCCCATGCTTCCCCAAATCTGCCCCCCCCCCCAAATCAGCTCTGAGGAGTCCAGAGAACACCCAGAACAGCATGGGGGGGGGAGAGGGAAAATCGTTCCATCTGGCCAGCAGAAATGATTGCATTTAGAGCAACACTGAATTCCACCTTAAGACATGATGTAGCCAGAGTTAAGTAATTTTAATTCCCATTGATTTAAACAGGAGAGTTAAATGCATGTGCTTAGTTTTCTGTTGTGGAAATCAATGAAACTGTCTGGATCGTGCCCTACACTTATTACAGTGGTGGACACCCAACCTACATTGTTTTTCCTATGGGGGTAATCCCTTGAAAACCCACCACCAACATATTTTTACTAAGACTGTGGCTGCAACCTTAAATACACCTACCTGGCAGTAAGTCCCTTTAAACTCAATGGGGCTTACCTCTGGCTGCAAATTTACAGATTTGTATTGCAAATGTATCAGTCATTCACACAACTCACTCCTGAATTGGAGGTCAAATATTTCCCCCAGTCAAAGAATCGAACAGTTCTTACTGACCATTAGAATAGGACCAAAATACATCAGCAGGAATGAAAGCATTTTTTTCGCTTGACAGTGATATATGGCACCATCAAATTTCATATGCATAGATTCATCACACATGGAGTATACTTCAGCTACAAAGTGACTGATTTCAGTAAGACAGATGCATTTTTTAATTCTTTGAATTTTTCATTCCTTGGGAACTAAGAGCGTGTTTAATTTTTTACCAGATTGCGCTCTTTTATATCATTTTAAAAGTCAGCAGACAATTATCTGTGTTTTTAGTAACATTAAAAAGCACAGTAAAAGAAAAAAAATGGTACGAAACTTAACAGGCTTCAGTCGAAGTGTAAAAACGAAACTATAAATAACAAAAAGGCTCGAAATTCTCAACTAGGCTGTTTGCTAAGTTACACAGTATCACTAGCACAACTGTCTGTGAAGCTGAGACACCCAGCTAATTTATTACTAATGCAAATGCATTTGCACAGTCTGTTGAAATTCTTACAAGTTATATGAAGAAGAAGAAATAGAGGCAAAGTCCATTTAGCTGGACTTTTGAGACAGGTTTTGTGTGTGTGAGTAAGACATGCTTAAAATCCAGTGCTGTTGAATGATGCGTCCCTCAGCCTATTTTGGGCATCTTCATTCAAGTATACAAGATTCTGTTACATAACCTTGTCAGGGAAAAAAAAGATGGGCACTAATGGAAAGTGATGAGTTTCAGAATAAACAGTAAGATATGAACCATCTGTATGAATCCTCGGCCCTAAATACAAAACCACCTTTTAAGTCCATAAGGAACAGAAACAATAAATCTTTATTCCTGGAATCCTTCAAAACAACAAACTTAACTTTCGCTCCTCAATAGTCTTGTTGCATAACATTGCCTTGCAAGCAACCTCTGCCCTGTTTCATAAAGGCATAATGAACAATGGCGTAGCCATAGAAACAAGATTTACCCTGAAGCCTATACTGCTCTATTGAAAGTGTTGTGTGGATATATATAAAATCTTTTCCCCTTCTTCTTCAAACCACAGTTTTGCTTGAGAAATGAAACAGCAAGAAGGTCTGGTCTGATCTAAGAATTCTCTGACCACACCACCCATCATCCCAGCTTACCTTCTGCCATCATCAGGGTGCCCAAACCAAACACTTCAACTTCAGTGAAACCTTCAGGGAGAGAGTGTGGTGTTGCCATCTTTAAAGCAGCAAGGCCAGACTAGCCTAGGCTCTGCCTCCCCTACTAGCAAACTCCAAGTGACAATCTCTCTCTCTCTTTTTTTTTTTTGGCTAGATGTTCTGACTCTTCCGAAAGCCTAAAGCAGCTTCCTTCTTAAAGGGCCAGTTGGTGCATGGACATGGACTGAGTACAGTATTATGAGAAATGAGCTCTCTGTGCAACCTTTTCCAAAATCCCCATAATACAAGCGACAGCAGTCACCTGCCATTAAGTTCTGGAAATTATAGTTCCCAGAGGGGGGAAACAAAACAGGAATGTGCTGTTGGTCTTTACAACAGTTATACTGTTGCAATATGGATAAGAAATCAACCCATTCCTGGTTTTATGCTTATGTAGATTCAGTGACCATTATTTCATCAGAGTATTCCTCTCATTTGTGTACATCTTAGGCTTCATATGACCATGCATGCAAGCATTTAGCTCCAACATAAATCTCAAGTAACAATCGAGTCTAGCTCAACTCCCATCAGTATCTGCCTCATAGAAGAGCCCTAGCTTTGTCTACACCAGGCATCCCCAAACTGCGGCCCTCCAGATGTTTTGGCCTACAACTCCCATGATCCCTAGCTAGCAGGACCAGTGGTCAGGGATGATGGGAATTGTAGTCCAAAACATCTGGAGGGCCGAAGTTTGGGGATGCCTGGAGAAGAATGTCCTACTGAATTCAATGGGGCTTACTCCCAGGTAAGTGGGGTTGGCATGGCAGCCTTAGACTGAAAACCAAATAAAGTACTGTGGTGAATAGCTATTTGAAGTAAGGTAATTGTCTCCGATAATTTAATATGTAACCATGGCTTGCTATCTCTTTCTCTTAATAAATGGCCTTTCTTGGGCCTCCGTACAAAAACATTTATCGTGGGTAAATAACCAGTAATTGCAAAAAAATTGCATAATGTTAAGCTGCCTTTATCGTTTAATTCACTTACATGTTAAATGAGGGACTCAGAAAATGAAATGAGACTTTAAGAGAGCGAACCAAACTCTTTCAAAAACTAGGAACATGGGAAGCTATCTTATGCTGAGTCAAACCATTAGTCCATCCATCTCAGGACTGCCTACACTGACTGATAGCCGCTCTTCAAGGTTTTAGAGGCTGACACTCCCAGCCCTATGCAGAGATGCTAGGGACTGAAACCGTAACCTTCTGCATGCAAAGCAGACACGCTATTGCTTACCTATGGCCTTTCCCCATTATATTACCTCAGTGTGAAATTACCTTCTTCACAATGAAATATATCATCAAATAAACAGCAGAGCTGTTACCTCTGATGAGCGGACTCCATAGTTTCATAGAAAAACACAGTGAAACATGCAAAACCCTTATCCCAGCTATGAAAACTTTGATAAAGCCTCTTTGGCATCCAGCTTACATAAATAAAGTACCACACAACTCTATAAAATAAATCCACCTGACCACAATTGCTCATTTCTCCATGCCCATAATGATTCTAGGTTGTCACCTGAAAGCCTGCGAACAATGGATTAAGCAGTAGTTCCAAAGGCTATTCTGGAAAATCATTTTAGTTCCTGGGTTTATTTTGTTTCAGGATTGCTTTTTGCATCAATAGCTGGTCTTCACGAACTATGCAAAGCATCTGAGAAATGGCAAGACATTTTAATCTGAGCTCTGAGGTCTTAAGCAGCTTCAGCCTCTCAACTACAATGGAAAGAATAGCACTACAGGGCATATTATTAAGTATAATGTAATATTTTAAGGATGATGATATAATATAAAGTGCTTTTAGCTTCTAAAGTGAAAAATAAATGCTAAGTGTTATTACATTTACAGTTCCCACCAGCTTTTGAAGGTGTTTCTAGGTGTTTTGAAGGTATTTTCCTATTGTTCTAGGCATGTTTTGCGACAGTGAATTGCATTAATGTGAGCGGTTTCTGAGCTCTGGGTACAGTACTGAGCCTAAGATTTCAGATTAAAACTGCCACTGCTGGAGGACCTTTTTCCTGCCTCCCCACTTCCAGCCACTCTCTGAAGACCGGAGAAGAGACCCTCATAAGAATATTAGGTGGGTGGGCAGGGAAAGGACTAGACCATGTGAAAAATGAGCGTAAGATTTTAGCTGCAGTTCGTTCATTTTCAGCTTTGCATTCTTGTTATAAAAAAGCACACCTGGACATTCTGTTGTTGCACCCATAACCTAGGTTTAAGATGCAATTTAGCTAGCTTTCATATCTCAGTTTCTAACACTGGTTCCCACTATATGGTTCATCTCTGTCTTATGCAGAATTTCCACGAGTGATGCACATTGCTGGCATGGAGATTCTGCAATCATTGGGTGAACCAAGTGGTGAGCAGATGTCTGGCCTCCTGCATTGTGGGATTCTCTTTTGAGGCATCCACATTAGGATTTGGACCTCATATTTGACGTG
Organism: Darevskia mixta; assembly: GCA_034641385.1. Taxonomy (NCBI): domain Eukaryota; kingdom Metazoa; phylum Chordata; class Lepidosauria; order Squamata; family Lacertidae; genus Darevskia; species Darevskia mixta. Next base: position 2,386,030 of record JAWWNH010000027.1, read on the forward strand.
ACTCATATATTTCGATGAAATCAATGGGTCTTATTTCCAAGGAAAGTATGGAAGAAACCATGAAATATGGTGGTACAAACAAAATTGATGTTCACCTATAACAGTCTGATATAGTACTTACAGTGGTACCGGGGGTTAAGAACTTAATTCGTTCTTAACCTGAAACTGTTCTTAACCTGAGGTACCACTTTAGCTAATGGGGCCTCATGCTGCCGCCGCACAATTTTTGTTCTCATCCTGAAGCAAAGTTCTTAACCCTAGGTACTATTTCTGGGTTAGCGGAGTCTGTAACCTGAAGTGTCTGTAACCCGAGGTACCACTGTACTATTGTAATCCTATTACCTGATCTATTATCTGTGGTTCTGGAATTGAGAGCCTTCAATTCTGAGTGGAAGCACCATATTATGAATGTGGTTATTATTATTAGTTCTATTTAACACAGGCTTTCTTTCTTTCTTTCTTTCTTTCTTTCTTTCTTTCTTTCTTTGGAGGTCATATCTGCATTTCATCCAGTCTCCATCCCACCTCCAGTTCATCTGAATTGTAGAAGATGTAGCCATAGTAACAACAATGACACAACAATATTCCATCACATGCATTTTTCATTGCTTCAAACCCTCCAACATTTTTCCCAGTGGAAAAATTGAGACACTTTTGTAACATTTGTATTCTCACTAAGAATCACCACCTGAGCATCAGTGCCCATTACATTCCTCATATACTGTATCAAGATACACATAATGTATCAACTTACTCTGCAATGGCCTATCTTGCAAGGGTATCTGTAAACTGGCGCCATAACCTTTTCCTAAAAGTGTTTAACAATGAACCTGAGTTTTGTTATCAGGGACAGGTCTTGCGGATAGATGCCCAGGACCCCACTCAGCAGAACAAGGGGTGTGTGGGGCAAAATGCAACAAACCTGGTTTATCATATTTGGAAGGAGATGAAATAATACATGTTACTATTTACAGATACCACTTCCCCTTCAACACGCAACCTTTTCCCTCTCCTCCAGTGTATAGCAGGAATTATTGACTTGCACCACTGGTATTACTATGGAACAGCTGCAACTCAAATAAATCCAGCAATGCTTACAATCAGTGATGGGAGGAAGGGAAGAAAATGCATGTCCTAGAGTAAGTTGCAGCCCACCTCCCATTGCACTATCTATCTTCTAGAGACCCAGGGGAGGGGACTGAAACTTGAAGGATACTGTTGTGCAACGTGTTAACAATTTTAAAAAGCCATTCGTAGCATGTTCCACAAAGCTGATTTATCAAGATCAAATGCAAAGCATAAAGGAAAATAAAGGCCTGTCCATGATAAATAGGGGTGGTTAAAGTATATGTGTTGACTTCTATTTCTGACTCCATTTTTATTTGGAGCTACCCCAGCTTACCTTCTACCAGCAGGGCGGTGCCAATACTAAACACCTCTAATTCAGTGAAGCCTTCAGGAACAGGATATGCCGAAGTAACCATGTCTGCAAGAAAAATGCACCCTATTTTGGGCTCTTCACCCCAGCCACAGAAGTGACCCGATCACTTCTTTTCACTGAATTTCCCAGTAGTCTAAGACATCCTTCCTTCTTAAAGGGCCAATCCGCGTGCTGACACATGAAAGTTCTTATAGAAAAGCTTTGGGGCTTTAATGCCAGCATGGCAATCCTTACAAAAATGCCCTTAATGAGTCCGGCAGAATCCCCATCTCCCCACACCCCCCTACAACCGCTGCAAATCGCATTTGTGTATTGTGGCAAAAGGAGAAGCATTCACCGAAATCACAACAGGCCCTTTGTAGGGATGAAATTTACGAACGCCCTCCGGTTAATTCTGCAACACTGGGAAAGAATTAAAGGATGCTGGAATGGCCAGTGGGGGGGTGAGATGTAATTGGGGAGTGACCTGAATAAAAGCAACAAATGTTATTCAATGTCTAATTAGGGGAAAGGGGACAAAGGGAAATTTCTGGAGCACATATTTCGTTGTTCTTATGAAAGAAATCCAATGGCCAGCAATTTTTGTGAAACTGTTTTCCTCCTTTCTGGTCCTGTTTTGTAATGGGCTGCTAATAATTTTACAGATGAGCAAACCACAGTTACATATTTGAGCTGCTCACAAAGACAAAGCCTGCTCAAAAGGCCATGGCCCCTTGCAAGTTGGTGCCCGCTGCTGCAAGTCCCACTAAAAGCTGATTCACAGAATGCATTTCAAACTTGGGATGAGTTAGAGGTGCTGGCCAATGCTCTGCTGAGCTGCTACAGAATGCTAGGCCATGTGTCAAATTTGTTGTCTAGTAGAACTTACGTTATGACTAGGGATGGATGGATCTGCTGGTTTTGATTCTCTCCATTTCTCATTTTTCTAGTCTTAAATTCAGCTTCCCGCATTTCTGAACAAGTTGACAATTGTTTCAATAATAATAAAAAATGCTTGTGAAAATTCATCCGCATGTTAGTGCAAATTTATCTGAATAGACACATTTTTGCAATGCGACTTTCTCTTACAATGCATTATTGTGTGTTGTTTTCACTGATATGTAGCCATTTATGCACACTAAACCTTATCGTTTGCATTTTTCTACACATTACTTGACTGGAGTACTGTATTGCAAAATTCGGAGAAGCGCAATTTTTGAAGGATGGCTGCCTTTCGGTTCACATATTGTTTCAGAAAGTGTGAATTTGGCAGGTTCATCATCAGATGTCGGAGACTGAGCAGAAGAAGCAATATTGCATCCCCCCTTTTCTTATCCCAATAGTGGCCATCCATCAAGGTGACCAAGGCCGATTTCATCCCCGAACAAGGCCTGAACTTGGACTGAGATGGGTCTAGATCAGGGGTAGGCAACCTTCGGCTCCCAGATGTTTTGGGACTACAACTCCCATGATCCCTAGCTAACAGGACCAGTGGTCAGGGATGATGGGAGTTGTAGTCCCAAAACATCTGGGAGCCGAAGGTTGCCTACCCCTGGTCTAGATAATCAGTTTCATCCAAGAATACCTGCAGCTGCTTCACCACAAGTCTCTCAATCACTTACCCAAAAAACAACGTACAGTATTAGCACCTGGCCAAAAACTATTGCAGATTAAAAGGTGCCACTCCATCACATCCTGGACCTACCCAGACATGCTCTGCCAGCTAGATTTTATTAACCTCAAGGGACAGGGATCAAGGGTGCACATGGCTGGATGCAGAGATGCAAGAACCTTGTCAGGGTTCTCAATCCACATCAGCTGAAATTGATCTCATAAAACTTAGCCAGAGAGCTCACTTGCTTCTGCACAAACTATGTCATCAATAACACTATGAAGCTGAACACAGTATATGAAGCTCAACATTTTGTTTTCAAGTAGTGTTGTCATCCTGGGTTGGATAGACACATGCCATGTTACTCTTGTCTGGAATGTGTTCAAATGGCCAGGCAACCCATGTTCAGGCAGAAAAGAACTCAACTTTTGGAGTTCTTACTTCCATCAGAAGTCCATAAACCAATCTCTAGACCAGAAGAAGAGAAGCTGTGATCCTCCAGATGTTGCTGGAGTCCATTGCATTTCAGCCCCAACTGACGTGGTCAAGGATGATGGGAGTTGGAGCTCAGAAACATCTGGATGGTCACAGGGATCTGCAACAGAAGCAAAGTATTGACTTTGTAAAAGTGGGGAAAGCACACACACACACAAATCAACAGGCTGCTAAACTGAGGGCATAGTGTATTAAACTATGAGATAGAGCAGTCTTAAGGATGCTAACCTGGCCCATCTGGGTTAGTCAAAGTGTATTAATAGGTCTCAATGAGGCTGAAAATGTCTTAAACTTTATTGGAATGCCAGACAAAGCAGGATAATCGATAATACTTTTCCATTATTTTTTGCATTATTTTCTGTTTGGCTACAGACTGTATGACCTCAATCTCAAAACGTCCTGCACACATGGCCTTTGTCCATTCTGTGCATTCACAAAAGAGCTGCAGGCTTGATTTCTTTCTCCTACACATCCAAGCAGAAGTAGAGATCCAGGCACGGCAGCCTATTCAGTGCCATCCACTTACAAACCGTTAAAATGGGATTACGAGCCTGTCCTGCTATAAAACCTTTTTTTTCAGTGCCTCTGCTGTCGATTGTTAAAAGGCCTTTCCATTATGATGTTCATGAAAAAGGAGAGCAGAGTGTTCCAGGGAGAGGACACGGCTGTTGCATAAACTCTCCTTTCCAATTGTCCCCCGTGTGCTCTTTTGGTGAGGTCCAAAAGCCTCTTGTTTTGATTTCTCCTGAGATTACACGGTACAAACAGTATGAGCACAATCAATAAAGAACATCTCTTGTTCTGGCCTTGTGCCCGTGCCCTTCTGGTCTCACATTTATTTCATTCTCTGCAGCATAAAGTAGTTTCTTTGTTTTGTTTTTGCTATTAAGCACTTATTGATAAGCCAATAAAGTCGGAGAAAATAAAATAAAAAAAAGACTTTCAAGTGTCAGAATTCCAGAAATGAAAATGCTCTATTCAGCAACTGGTGAGGAGGAGGAGGAGGAGGAGGAGGAGGAGGAGGAGGAGGAGGAGTTTGGATTTGATATCCCACTTTATCACTACCCGAAGGAGTCTCAAAGTGGCTAACATTCTCCTTTCCCTTCCTCCCCCACAACAAACACTTTGTAAGGTGAGTGGGGCTGAGAGACTTCAGAGAAGTGTGACTAGCCCAAGGTCACCCAGCAGCTGCATGTGGAGGAGCGGAGATGCGAACTCGGTTCACCAGATTACGATTCTACCACTCTTAACCACTACACCACACTGGCTCTGAGTGAGTGAGAGGGGATAGAAAATATGCTGAACTGGGGAGGCCTGAACTACTACTACTACTACTACTACTACTACTACTACTACTACTACTATTAATATATTATTTATACCCCGCCCATCTGTCTGGGTTTCCCCAGCCACTCTGGGCGGCTTCCAACAGGATATTAAAACACAATATTCTATTAAACATTAAAAGCTTCCCTAAACAGGACTGCCTTCAGATGTCTTCTAAAAGTCTGGTAGTTGTTCATTTCCTTGACATCTGGTGGGAGGGCGTTCCACAGGGCGGGTGCCACTACTGAGAAGGCCCTCTGCCTGGCTCCCTGTAACTTGGCTTCTCGCAGGGAGGGAACCACCAGAAGGCCCTCAGCGCTGGACCTCAGTGTCCAGGCAGAATGATGGGGGTGGAGACACTCCTTCGGGTATACTGGGCCGAGGCCGTTTAGGGATTTAAAGGTCGGCACCAACACTTTTAATTGTGCTTGGAAACATACTGGGAGCCAATGTAGGTCTTTCAAGACCGGTGTTATGTGGTCTCGGCGGCTGCTCCCAGTCACCAGTCTAGCTGCCGCATTCTGGATTAGTTGTAGTTTCCGGGTCACCTTCAAAGGTAGCCCCACATAGAACTTGAGTTCCCATTCAAACTTTAACTCTGTCTAGCATTCATTGGAATACAGTAGGGTTGCCGTATTCCCAAGAGTGAAAATCCGGTTTTATGAGATCAATTTTGGGGGATCAAAGTTGTTGAGCTTTTTCATTTTGGGGATTTTCTTAGATTTTTTAAAAGATTTTTTAAAATAAAAGTAGCCCAACTTCAGCAAAAATCTGCCCAGGCGCCATTTTTCTTAGCGATTCCAGGATGTGTCCAGGAAAACCAGGACGTATGGCAGCCCTGGAATGCAACAAATCTTTAAGGGCAAACAAAGTAAAGAATATGAAGTAGGTCTTTAAATTTTTATTTTTATTTTTTTGATTAAGCTTTTGAAATAGCTAGTTTGTATTTCCTTGCCAAGTCACCACTGGCAGAGGAAAATGGGTGTGGTAGGTGTGGCCTGCCCCAGGTGTCATCCTTGATGGGGGGGTGACATTGCCAGCCCACCTCCCTGGGATGTTCGCCGTGGGTGGCGCTGCCCCCTGGGACACTCGCTGCGGGTGCCCCCACCCCCGTGCTCGCTGCCCTGCCCCGTGCGATGCTCGTCCCGACCCCGTGGGTGGCTAGCCCCGACCCCATGGGTGACTAGCCCCACCCCCAGTTGCACAGCATGTCCACTGCTCTGGGTGCCGGAGCAGCTAGCTCCGCCTCTGCAAGTCACACGGCTGAAGTCAATAGCCAGTTTCACCAACCCTATTAATTATACGTTGGTCAGGCTTTGAGAAATACTCAGTGAATTCCATGGGAACTTTTTGTTATTTTATCGACTTCTTGGAACTTTGGATCCACTAAAATTCGCTTCTACCATTGTGCCTGTACTAGTCTATTCCCAGTGTAAGTAACATAGGAATGCCCCATTTCAGCAGCTTCTTCTATTTGCCTTAGTCCATGGCAAGGATATTTTAGAGAAGGTTTGTCTCCATGTTTTTAGGATCTGCAATGATTCTGTTGTGGCCATGATAGGGCGGAGCCAAAACTGCTCACTTCATCTGAGATTCATTTCCATGAGTGTCAAAATTGTGTCATTTCCAGCAATTCTTTGTGTCCATTGTGAGCACACTTGTATTGATTTTATTGGAGGTTTTTTTTGGGGCGGCGGGGGTGTTTATTACAGATAGATAGCCGTGTTGGTCTGTCATAGTCAAAACAAAATAAAAAAATTCCTTCCAGTAGCACCTTAGTTGGTCTCTAAGGTGCTACTGGAAGGAATTTTTTATTTTGTGTGTTTATTGTTATTTTTTGTCTGTCTGTTATGTTTATTTCCTCACATTTCTGTTTCTGCAAAAATACAAAATGTGTATGCTTCCTTTCAATGGCTAATTGGCATTCCCAGGGCAGTTTATAGAGGAATAAAAATCCCAATATTGTAAAATAAACAAACAATAAAACTTCACAGTTTAGGATAAAAACCATTTAAGTCATATTGGCCTTGGAAAGCTACATAATTTTGTTAAAGTTGTTGCAGCATTAAACCTGATATGATGATGTGATGGATGCTTGTAAACAAAATTATGTGGCTTACCACAGCCAATACGTTTAAAGGCGTGCTAATTTACTTTTTATTTGTTTTCTTTTTAAATATTCATTTGTTTTGTTTTCAGTTTGCTGAAAATTTCATTTGTTCCTCTGTTTTCTGCAGAAGACCCGGATTATGACTTCTGCTTGTTTGATCCAAATGACATGGCATTTGCAGCCCCTCATGGCGTTCATAACTCCAAATTACAGATAGATAGGACGATGGAAAAGGGTTGGAATCTGAATACATACTGAGATTTATTGATTTATTTAGTATTTAATTTTTATTGTTGTTGGATAGAACCATCCATGTTACTGAAAGACTGCATTTGTTTTGAACATTTTGTAATGTCAATCCATCATCACAATTTTTTCTTTTAAAAATCAATAAAAATATTTTTTTCTTAAAAAGAAGAAGAAAAGAGAAATCCTATATGATTCACTTTGCTTTCAATGGAAGACCTGGTTGAATTTCTCCCGCTTCTAGCTTCAGTGTTTTTGATTCATTATTTTATGAATTTAATGTGCAATTTTGGGCCAATGGTTGACAGGGCTGGAAATGAATTTTTTTTTCTCAACTTCATTGGCACTTGGTTGGTTCCCCACCCCCCTTTCTCTTTTTGAAATTATGGACTTCTTTTGTTAGGTAGAAGAAAGTTGTTTGCATGACAAGGCCACGGGCCCTGTAGTTCCCTTATATAACACACACAGACATGGATAATTTAGATTAATGGGCAAAAATAGACCACAACTTTACTGGTTACCATAGCTGTCAACTTTTTGATTTGAAAATAAGGGATTTTTCCAAACTTTTGGATTTGAAAATAAGGAATGCCGTGAGGGTGGTGCAATGGCACCAAGTAGCCTCGCCACCCTGCGCTCCAGAGACTGTGCGCGAACGGGTGAGCAAAAGAGCGAGCGCATAGACGGCAGGCAGGCTGTCTGTCTGGTTGGGCGTGAGGGTCTGGCTGCACAAGGCATGCAAGCTCCGCCCCCAGTCGGTCTCAGACTCCTTATTGGCAGCCGAGCAACGCAGCTGAGGAGCCTCCCTGGCCGGCAGGAAGGGAGAGGAGCTGCTTCCTTTGAAATCCGGGAAATTTAAGGGATACCAACAATCCAGGATAGCAGTGGGAAACGGCATTGGAATAAGGGAGTTTCCCACAAAAAAAGGGAGGGTTGACAGCTATGCTGGTTACAGATGTGAGTGGTTTGGCTTAGGCATTGGGTGAAACCAGACTATATGCCCCCTAAGGGCAAACCTCTGGTAGGCGGAGCCCTATGATATACATCAAATTGGGGCACCTCCAGGGTCCCTGATGGTGGCGTGGCATGGCCCTAGCCCATGGCCAGGCTTCGGACAGAATCCATACCCCTGGATCCCTTAAACGGGATACCCTTATTGAGGAGGGGCAGGCGGAGGCTATAACCTTCCTTCCCATCACAAAGGCTTCCCCAGTGCCTAACCTCACAAAGTTGTGACGATTGCTACAAGGTAGGCAAAAACCAAATGGCCAATTTGCCAAGTGGGAAAAATTCCTACCCGGCCCCATCAATATGGCGGCCGACATATGTCCATAGCAAGCTCATGTCATACCAAAGCTTAAAAAGAGGGTGGGCGGGCTGGGAGATCCGGCGAGGAGGCAAAAGAAGGCCACCCCTTGGCCGTGCTGCAGTTTAAACGTCCTGAAGTCACGTCCCCCAGCCGCCCAGATTGATCAGCCGGGGGCATGACATGGCCAGGAGTCTTGGTGACATGGACGGCATCCCTCCACCCCCAATCTGGGTCGCTGGGGGTCCTGGATGCCAGTCTGCAACACCGCCCCCCAGGGAAGGGGAGCGGATTTGTTGAGGGCGGAAATAGCATTGGGCAGGATCAACATAGTGAGCATCTCCCTGGTTGGAATCGGCACCCTGGTTGCCCAGTGAGATCTTGCTTGCCTGTCTTGCACCATGGCAAGGTTCAACCCTGGCTGACTCACATGGAACAGGTTTTGGGTGGTCCAAATCTGGTGGATCCATTCCATCAACATGGGGTTTGGGGAATAATGAGCTGATCCTGGCCCCAATGTCATGCCAACCCTTAGCCTACCTGCTGCTGCCAATAAAGATTTGGGCTGATTTTATCCCATCACTGTTGTACTATTTGGTTTTTTTGCTGCTCTCATGAGTCACATAATGCGCCTACCTGGGCAAGCATGATTTGATACAGGTGTTAAAAAGTCTTTAAGATCTCTCGTCTCCCTCTCCATGGGGTTTCCTGAGGAAATGGAATCATCAGTAAATTACTTCCATGTTTAGTGAAGATGCGACCTCAGTCTCAAAATAAGCGGGACAGTGGGCATTAGGGCCAGATGTTTAGTGTTGGAGAAGTTCCAGTTGGCCATGTTGCTAATTGAAGAGTTGGGGGCTAGCACAAGTGGCATATTGTTTGAATTTCCCTGAATTAATTTGGCTAGCTTAGTTGGGCTGAATTCTTCCGCACCAACTAGGAATCTGCCCCAACCTTTGTGCAAGCATATGATTGGTACAGTGCAATGATATGGAACACAGCACATTGTGTTTTCAGGCTAATGATGTCTCTTAACACACATTGGCATCATGTTAATAATAATTCCAGTCAAAGCAACAAGAACTTTCATCGGTGTGACTAATCTCATTTTCTTCCTCAATGCTCTGAAAATTGGATTTTTTATTAAAAAAACCCATTGTTGTAAGTTTAAATGTTTATTTTCCCCAAGACAGCCTAGTCTGGATTTTACTTAGATAAATTTCATAAGCTAGTTTTCTGCTGTGTCTAGTTTTAAAGTTTTAACTATATTACTGATGATAAGGAATGCTGAAAAAAAATTAATTGAGTGCAGCAAAGAGTGTTGCACTGTAATCAATCCATGAATGCAGGCTGGTGCAACATTTTTGTTGTTGTTTAGGGTGGTTGCCTCACTCTGACAAGGGCTGACCCATCTTGCCCTGAAGAACTTCCAGTCATTCTGGTAAGCAAACCAAGTTCTCCACAAGACTGGGAAGGGCCCCAAAAGCAAACTGTATTATATATGATAACCAGGCAATGGAAAGTCTCTTTATGGAAGTTAATGTGTACCAATTCATTACTTTGTTTGGTGGAGAGGACAGCTAAATGTCTCTAGTATACCCAAGGCATTTTTTTTCTTTTCCATTGCAAATCATGTAACTTTTTCCTGCATGCCATTTCTACTGAAGCTAGGGAGACATTGCCTTAAATTTTTTTTATAATTTTAATTTATATGCATTACAACAATAAAGGTAAAGGGACCCCTGACCATTAGGTCCAGTCGTGTCCGTCTCTGGGGTTGCGGCGCTCATCTCGCTTTATTGGCCGAGAGTCAGCGTACAGCTTCCAGGTCATTTGGCCAGCATGACAAAGACGCTTCTGGTGAACCAGAGCAGCACACGGAAACGCCGTTTACCTTCCCGCCAGAGCAGTTCCTGTTTATTTACTTGCACTTTGACGTGCTTTCGAACTGTTAGGTGGGCAGGAGCTGGGACTGAGCTACGGGAGCTCACCCTGTCACAGGGATTCGAACCGCTGACCTTCTGATCAGCAAGCCCTAGGCTCTGTGGTTTAACCCACAGCGCTACCTGGGTCCCCTTATTACAACAATAGTTCAACAATAATTCTAACATTTTGAACATTGACTTCCTTCCCCCCTCTTTCTGCGGTTCCTTATATTTATTTTCACATTCTCTGCATACTTCAAATTGTCTTAACTTATTATTTTAATCATTTGTTCTCATATATATTTTTGAATCCTGCCAATGTCTTAATCTATTTACAGTTTATTTGTAAATATTCATTAAACCATTTCATCTCCTTGATAAAAGGTTTAGTGTCTTTCTTATTCTTCTGTAAAGCTTCACCATTTCTTCATAGTTGGTTAGTTTCAGTATTCATTCTTCTTTCGTTGGGACATCTTCTTCTTTCCATTTTTGGGCAAATAATGTTCTTGCAGCTGTAGTTGCATACATAAATAAACTTCTTAGGCAAACATTGCTAGAGCATACTGGAATATGAAAGGCCTGTAAAGTGATTCATAATATTAATTCTGCTTGTGTGCTTTGATGAATCAATGACAAAGCTGATTCAGAAGTAAGCAAGCGCTGTCTCCTAATCTGAGGTGACCCGACAGAGCTTAGTGTAATACTATTATGCTTCGAATCAGAATAGATTGTTTCTGCATAAAGTGACATGTAGGAAAAGTCTAGTGTGCCCCCTAAAAATAAAAAAAGTATGTTTTGAACAAAAGGTGCCTCCTGTTCTATTCTATTTTCCGGGGAATATTTTGAAGAAAGCATAATCACGTGCCTTAGAATTCTGATTTGCAATGTGCACATTTTAGAAGTATTTAAGGTGCCATCCTTTTAAATGCTTCTGATCGCCCCCATATTCCACTGTGTGTTCTTCTGAAAATGCACCCATGCCTTGTAAAAAATAATGGAGGTAGGGACATAGGAAGCTGCCTTATATTGGTCTGTCTAGTTCAGTATTGACTCCTCCATGGATAGGCAAACTAAGGCCCGGAGGCCAGATCTGGCCCAATCGCCTTCTAAATCCGGCCTGCGGACGGTCTGGGAATCAACGTGTTTTTACATGAGTAGAATGTGTGCTTTTATTTAAAATGCATCTCTGGGTTATTTGTGGGGCATAGTTCATTTCCCCCTTCAAAATATAGTCTGGCCCTCCACAAGGTCTGAGGGACAGTGGACCGGCCCCCTCCTGAAAAAGTTTGCTGACCCCTCTGACTGGCTGTAGCTCTTCGGGGTTTCAGGCAGGAATCTTATTCCCAGACCTGCCTGGAGACACTGGACAAATGTAATATTTACATGCCAACATTAGGCCCATTAGGGCATCTGGGTGGCCATATCAGAACTGCAATAAAGCCAGTCTAAAAGGCAGTGAGTTGTATCCAATGGTATCCTTGCCTTAGTGCAGGCATCCCCAAACTGCGGCCCTCCAGATGTTTTGGTCTACAACTTCCATGATCCCCAGCTAACAGGACCAGTGGTCAGGGATGATGGGAATTGTAGTCCAAAACATCTGGAGGGCCGAAGTTTGGGGATGCCTGCCTTAGTGGAAAGCACATATGCGTTTGAAAGTTGGAGCTGACATTTTTCCTGAGCAACCTCATCCACTGCAGCTTCCTGTTCCCCTCCAGAAAATCTACTACTGATGGTGAACCTGTAGAATAGAATGTGATGTGGAGGGTTTGGGGGATAATTGGGTGTTATGTACAGTGTAATGATATCAATAGATGGGGCAACTTGTACCAGACATTATGGCAGGAGGAAACAGAGAGCTCACATAGACCTACCAGTTTAGGCTACAGCCCAATGTTTCTTTAAAGAAACTAAAAGACTGTGAGTTGTGAAGTCCCCAATTCACATCTTATTTGAGTCATGGATTTACTTCTCTTTCAGCTGAAGCAATTTGGTCATACAGATATATTGACTTACTTTAAATATTTTGTTAGCAGTAGCATATTATTACTCTTACCCTCCACGTGTTCAACTATTTCAGACTCACTTTGATCTCCAATGTGGCCCAACTCTCCAGTTATTACAAAGTGAGGTGCTTCTGGCAAAATGCTCCTTGGGATCAGTGGGCCCCCTGGGCTAGCTTACCATCAGTGGTGGGCAACGGTACTGCTGTGATCTGAAGCAGGCAGCCATGAGACATTTGCCATTTTAACTACCCACAAGAATCAGGAGGGACTGTGGCCCAAAAAAAAGGTATCACCCATTGTGGGTCATGCTGGGGCATTTGGCGCTTTGTAACTGCCTGATAGTACCAGGTGCTGCCACTGGGTCTGGTTGTGCATTGAGTTTCCAGAGGTGCTGCGTGGAAAATGCCTGCATTCTTTCCCAGCTGTTCTCCATCAATTAATGAGAAAAACTGTATTTGATAATTATCAAAGGGGAGTGAAATTTTTGGAGGAATTCTCATTGGTACAGGGCTTTTGTGTGTGTTTTTCTTTTACCTTATTTTCAAGATGGCCCTGGGATGCTTGTGAGTGCCCTTTCATTCTACAAATCATCTTTGCTCTGCAGCCTTCCTGGGTGTCGCACTTATGGAAATCCTCATTTGGGCTGTGCTGTGAAGAAGTGAAGAAGGCAAGTATGCTGCCTAGCATGTGTCTGACCACAGTCCATTGCTGTTGCTCTTTTAAATGTGAAGTCTTTGCATTTCTAAGAAAATCAGTGCAGAAATAAATTTTTAAAAACATAAATAGGAGTTCTCTAAAAAAAACAAAAAACCCCCAGCATGCATCTAAGGTGCTCAGTAGTCCAATCTCCTGTCTTCTAACATTTCAGTTAAAACCCAGTGGGAGAATACATTGTGGCTTTCTTTAACTCCTCTCTTGGTGATTTCTGAGATCAGGAAGCACAGGCAGCTGGGGAGGCTGCAGAGTCCTGAAGGAATATTTATTGTGAAGAAACTATCCATGGACGCTTTGCAATTAAGCTCAATCCTGCATCCACGGGAAGCAACCCTGAAGCACCTTGAGAAGTAGTCGGAAAAGTGGAAGCCTTCTTCACAGGTGAGCAAAACATTTAAGAAACTGGAGGACAGGTTTTCACATGGTACAGCCTCCCATCTGGACACGGAGCGGATCCAGTCCTGCTTCCACAAGATTGGTGTATCATGTGGTTTCAGACCATGCCAGGGATTCTGCAATGGCTGTTGATAATGCAAGTTATCAGCACTAGCTATTTCATACTGTAGTCATCCTCCTCCTATCCCCCCCCCCCTTTGCTTTGTGTCTTTGATTTTCCTGATGGACAAAGAGGAACAAAAAACCTTAACCAAGGAAAGGAAAGGAAATGGTGGCAGGTGGTTCAACCTGCTTTTAATCAGGTAATGTTCCAGTTGCACAGCCGTCAAAAAAACCGCTCTGATAGGCTTTAATATTCCATGCCAAAATGCATCAGGGTTTCTTTTATTTCATTCGCACACCTAGAAGTTCTACTTAATGACTTAAGTCCTATAGGTCTGGAGGAGCTTTCTTCATCAGCCTTAAGTGCAAAATCCAATTGCAAATGACATAATGCATTAATGTGCTCTCAGGCTTGCGCCAGTGGGAAGGATCTGCCACTTTCCAAGATGCGCCCTTTCAGAAGCTTTGGCATGATACATTGGACTAATGAAATTGCTTGGGCAGCTGGCTGCAAAGTGCCCGCTTTCAAATCGTCTAAGGAAATGTAAAAAGATATAGTTGCTGCTTGTAGTTTATTTATACAGATTTTCTGTTTAAACAAGTGTGTGTGTGTATTGCTTTTGTAAGCATGTAAAATAGCAATCATGGCTGAACAAGTGTCACAAATTCAGAGTGTATTTAGTGTCCAGAGTATATTTATTCTGTGTGGATTTTTTTCCCCTTTAGGGGCCCTGCTGTGTTGCTGCATAGCTGTAAAAGTGCATTGTGGAGAGATGATGGCCTCCTAAAATTATTCTCCTTGTTTGCAGGTGGCAAAATAGAGCTAGCCATTTTAGCAAATGTTCTTGGGGGAGGAGCAGAATTCTTCAGCTGTGTAGGGAAGGGTGTTGAAAAAGAAAATTATCAGAAAATTTAATATACTTTTTTAAAGACACCTTGACTAAATGGGACTATATAGTTACTTCCTTCATTCACCAGTATGAACTAATAGAGAAAGAAAGGAGTTGAAGAAGAAGAAGAAGAAGAAGAAGAAGAAGAAGAAGAAGAAGAAAAGAAGAAGAGTCCATTGCTTCCTTCCATCGTTTTAAAATATATTGGACTAGATGACCAGTTGTGCTCAAAACTTCCCCATCCTACTAATGGGTGGAGAAGCTGAGGGGCATTTTGCCAAATATTCTCCAAGGGTGAGTGAACATTTCCAACCATTTATGGACAGAACCTGAAAAAGAAAAATCTGAGAGAATATCTCAGGCCACCCCTGCACTGTACTTTTGAGGCAGCATCATACCACTTTAAGCAGTAATGGCTCTGCCCAAAGAATCCTGGGAGCTGTGGTTTGTTAATGATGCTAGGCGAGTTGCTAGGTGACCCTTATTCCGGCACAGAACTCCAGTTCCCAGAGTTCTATGGGGAGAGGGATTGTTAAACCACTCTAGGAATTTTAACTCTGAAGGAGAACAGGGGTCTCCCAACAACTCCCAACAACCTTAAAAAGTTACAGTTTTCAGGATTCTTTGGGAGAAAGACTGTTGGTATAACAATGGTTTAGGTGTAGAGTATGGATGTGGATAGGGACCCAGGTGGCGCTGTGGGTTAAACCACATAGCCTAGGGCTTGCTGATCAGAAGGTCGGCGGTTCGAATCCCCACGACGGGGTGAGCTCCCGTTGCTTGGTCCCTGCTCCTGCCAACCTAGCAGTTTGAAAGCACGTCAAAGTGCAAGTAGATAAATAGGAACCGCTCTGGCGGGAAGGTAAACGGCGTTTCCGTGCGCTGCTCTGGTTCCCCAGAAGCGGCTTAGTCATGCTGGCCACATGACCCGGAAGCTGTACGCCGGCTCTCGGCCAATAAAGCGAGATGAGCGGCGTAACCCCAGAGTCGGACACGACTGGACCTAATGGTCAGGGGTCCCTTTACCTTTACCTAGGCACAATATACAGCCAGTGCAGCTCAGTGCGTTTGCAATAAACCCAGTGGCTGCTCAATCCATGGACTCACTGTGTAATCTACTCAATATTTAAAGTGATATTTGGCATTTGTAGCACTTGTAAAATATTTGCACATATTGGGGTTGCCATATGACTTCTTTTTCCAGGATATGTCTTCTTTTCCAGGATTAAAATTTCTGTCAGGGCAGATTTTTAAAATTTGGAAAAATGTCCGGGGGGGGGGGTAGTTAGTTTTGTTTGTGAGAGCCTGTGTGGTGTAGTGGTTAAGAGCGGTAGACTCGTAATCTGGTGAACTGGGTTCGCGTCTCCTCTCCTCCACATGCAGCTGCTGGGTGACCTTGGGCTAGTCACACTTCTTTGAAGTCTCTCAGCCCCACTCACCTCACAGAGTGTTTGAGGTGGGGGAGGAAGGGAAAGGAGAATGTTAGCCACTTTGAGACTCCTTCGGGTAGTGATAAAGCGGGATATCAAATCCAAACTCTTCTTCTCTTCTTATACTAACCAAATAATATTTTCCCCTACCGTAGTGCATTAGATCTAAGGCACCCGGCTAACCTAGTCTGCAGCAGAGAATCACAACGGAGCAGCATCTTAAACTAGCTACATACTGTATACGGTAAATCCCTTGTGGCTGAAATAAAAGGACACTAGCTCAGCTACAAGATCTTGGAGAAGGAGTCTAGGAGGGCAAGAGCTAACATCCCCCTGCCATTAAGGAGAGTCCTTATGTACATGTTAAACAGTTTAATAAACTGTTTTGTGCACATTTATGTTCACAAAGATGTGAACATGAGCCCAAATACTTTCATGTGGCAAGTGAGGGAGCAATATGTATTATTATTATTATTTTGTTGCTGAAAGTTAAGAACATTGCTACTAGCAATATATCAGAGCTTCTATAGCCTACATATAGTAGTATTCAAAATGAGAGTTGTCATAGTGATCCATAATTAAAAGTAGAACGTGTCCTCTTTTTTGCTCTTCAAAATATGGCAACCCTGCCTTATAACCCTGGAAGATAGGCCCATATTATTATCTCCCTATTGCTGGATCTAGGGGAGGTGCTCAAGCTGAGAACAGTGGGATGGCTAAGGCAAGCTACTGTGCTTGTGGCCTAGAGGAGGTCTGAGCCAGAGATTTTCTGCCTTGCAGGTCACGACTCATACCTGAGCTACTCATTCGTGTGAAAAGTCTGTCAATCTTCCTCCGTTCGGCTGAGATTCAGACCAGGCTGTTGCTATACCACTGAATCTCTCTCTCTACAGTTCAGGGAAGACAAGTGTGTGTGTGTGTGTGTGTGTGTGTGTGTGTGTGTGTGTGGTGTGTAAGAACAATATTATTAAAATCATCATATTATGCCTTTTTAAAAGCTATTCCCCTCCCTCAAAAAAAAAGTTTCCACATTTTCTACCCACAGCACGACTCCATCCATTTATCCCTGTGAAACATTTAACAATGAGAGAGGTCGCTCCAGAAGACCCAACCCCCCATATTGTTAAAATAATAATAATAATAATAATAATAATAATAATAATAATAATAATAATTTATTATTTATACCCCACCCATCTGATTGGGTTTCCCCAGCAAAATATTGCTGTCTGGATAGCGAAAAGGATAATTTTTGTTCCATAAGGAAAAAGCCGCTCATCTTTAGGAACATTCTTTGAAACTGTTTACTGAGGGAAGAAAGAAACTCCCTCCCTCCCTCTCCCTCCCTCCCTCTCTCCCTCTCTCTGTGTGTGTGTGATTCCAGGAAGCAATAAGCACCTACATGAAAATAACTCCATCCTTAATCCCCTGCCTATCCGTTTTTATCTGATGGCTTCAGCACGGGCAGGAAGATCACTGCGCGGCAGAAAACGAAGGCGAGATAACAAGATGTGGCCAGTCCCATGGATAAAACAATAGAGAAAGCCCTCTTCCATTTTGTCTAGCACGCTGGTGCCGTTCTCATGCCCAGGTCGCAATGTGGCTCATGGTGGGCTTAGTGTGTTGCCTTGTGTTTGGGGGGCTGCCGTTGGCTCTCGCCTCGTGCCCTTCCCAATGTAGCTGCGCTTTCCACAGTATCAACGAAGGGACGAAAGCAAGGTATGTTGGCAACTGTCTATTTATTTTATTCCTCGGTGGGCTTTGAAGCGTTGTTTCGTGAGTAGAGGTTAGCACATTGCCTGAGCAGAACCCCCCCTCCAAGTAGACGTGGGTCACTCCATGGCTCTTTGTTGCAAATGTTATTTTCCCCAATCACTTTGTACTACAGCTTTATCAGTCGGATTAGCTCCAGAGCAGACTGTAATCTGATTTCAGAGATGTCATTTGTTGATCTTCTGTATACCAAAGGCAGAAGCAATATAATTAACATTGGTACAATGTTAGGCAAAAGGAGGACTAAAAATCGAGCTTTTGGAAAATATATGTGGCGGGAAATGGTTTTCATCACCATGTTGGACTAACAAATAAGACATAACCATGGACTTTTCATTAAAAAAAAAAAAGACAGGAATATTACCTATATATTTTATTTTGCTTCCAATCTTCCAGCTGAATGCTTGTTTCTGAAACTAGCTAAGATACGAAGCTTACTCTGTTTATGGTTTTTTTTTCAATTTGGTGCTTTTTGTTTTTTTAAAAGAAAAGCAGCAACAGATGTTTCCATTTTTTTTCAAGGGCATACATGTTGATCATGGCGACAGAGATGCTCATTCAAAGTATTATGTAAAATGCTTGCAAGCGTGGAACAATATGTGCCTACACTGAGCCTGCCTGGACAGGCAGCCAGTGAGATTTGCAGGGAAGTGAGCTTGTTTTGTTTATTTAACTTTGTAAGCACTAAAAACACACACACCACATCTCTAGTACCATATGCAGGAATTAATAACATGTAAAATAAAATGTAATACTCGGGACTCATATAGTGCCTTTTGATCTCCGCCGAAAATACTTTGCATACATTACCTTGGCTGTTCTTATAACAACCTAGTAACACTGATCGGAATTATCTCCACATTATAGACTAAGTTTTTTAGCCTTAGAAATAATGCTTTGCCTAAGGTTGCCTGGTATGTGCCAGTGGCTTCTCAGGCAGCTCACATTTGTAGCCTCCACATCTATACATGCCCATGTGCAATTGCGCATGGATATACCGGTACAGTGCACACAGCAGGTTTCCTGTTGAGCAATTAAGCCAAAAGAAATGAACGATTGATTATTGTAGAACATAATATGAATATTTGGATGCTCAATTAGAAAAAAAGGCATTTTGACTGCTGTGAGAGTAATCATCCAGTAATATCATCCATTCTTACATATAAGCCAATGGCTCTAGTAAACGTTCTTTGGTTACCATTTTAGGAACAAAAGGAGAGTTATTTCTAATTACCGTGCAGATCCTACGACTCCTTATAGAATGATCAATGCTGTGGGGTGTTAGAATCTAGACTAATCTAGTTGGAAATATTCAAAGCAATTAGGCAATGGAGCAAGCTGCCCTAAGAGTTTAAAGAGGAAGGCGGACATGAATTTTATCAGGGCGATTTTACTTATAGTAGCATGTCTCAGCGCAAGACATTAGGGCAGATCCTTCCAAGCCTAGCAATTTATATATGAACTTTGAAGTGATTTCTGTTCCATACTGAAAAGCACACATTTAGGGCAGCAGCGTTGTCAAGTAAAGCACTTTATTTTTCTCTCTGTAGGAATGAATGGTGATGTTTCGCTTATATGGACGAAAGAAGCAGGAGCAACTGAGGCCTGCTCCTTTCCTCTAGTTAGGAAGGATGGGGAAATTTCAGTTTCTCTCACTTTCTCATTTCTCCATTCTTAAGTTCATTTCTCCACATTTCCACATCAGTTTGCAATTATTTTTTCCAAGCTCTCACGAAAATTTCATCAGCGTTCCAGAGCAAATTTCTCTTCATAAATACGTTTCTTTATGCAATTTTGCCAAATATAAACAATTTTGCAAAGCAATTTCATCCAATACAGTGCATTTTTTGTACGCCATCTTTACAAATGCATGTATTTATATGCATGATTGACCCCAATATATGAATTTTTATATGCATTACTTGACCGGAGAACTGCATTGCAAAGTTTGGAGAAGTGCAAATTCCGAAAGATGGCTTTGTTTCAGATTTCATATTGTTTTGGAAAGTGAGTTATCAGGTAGGTTCACCTTGAATGTGAACTGAATCCCATTTACATCTCCCATCTCAACTAGTGAGTGGACCTGGTCACTGAAATTCAATTCATCATCTACTTGCACAAAAAGCCATGCTGGATTCTGCTTCTTGGAACGTCATTCTTGGAACACTGGAGACTGGCTTTCACGACTTTGGAAAGACAGGATAAAAATATTTTGAGTACATTATTGGAATAATACTTATATAGAGGTGTTATAAGCTTTTTACCTGCTATAATAAACAGCTATGAATCTTATCGGATTCTTCAGATGTTGTTGGACTCCAGCTTCTATAATCCCAGGCTGCTAACCATATGGACAGGGCCGGCCCACCCAAGAGGCAAGGTGAGGTGACCTCCTCAGGTGGCAGGATCCACAGGGGCAATAGATCCTGATATAACTCTTCATCGACTCCTTCCCTGGCAGGGAGAGGAGCGCCATTTTGTGGTTCACCTCAGGTGCCAAAATGTGTTGGGCTGGCCCTGCATGTGGGATAGGGCTGATGGGAGTTGTATTCCAAAACATTTAGAGGGCCACAGGCTGCTCTTCCTTTCTGTGCTGTCACTCTGCATAATACAAGATGTGGCCAGTGCCCTGCATGAACTCAGTATGTATCCTAGAATGCATCTCACAATCCTCTGTGGTGTACAGGAGTTCTTTGGCAAACATGAAATGGGTGTAGAAGGGGTTCCATGAATTTAGACATGTTCAAGGCTTTTTATTTTATTAATTGCATTTCTGGCTCACCCTTCCTCCCAAAGTAGCTCCAGGCAGCAAGCAACAACACAATGCAATTTAAAAAATCTGAAACCAATATCAAGTCATGAATTTGTACAACGTAAAATGCCATTAAATGCCTGGGAGAACAGGATTCTTTAGAAATTCTACTAGTGTAGGAACAAGAGGCAACAACTATCCAATTTTAAGCTACTTTATGCTTCTGTTGATTGTGGTGAGTTAAAGATCTGCATTAGGCCGTGATCCTAAGCATAGTCACTTGGATTTCAACAGGAGTGACTCCCAAGTAGTTCCATTATTTTTGTATCGTTTATAGCCCATCTCCCTTTCATCAAAGTGGTGACCTATGTGGTTCCCAAGCTCTGCAGTGCACTGAATAGACCCAGAGCTGCTTAGCTCCAGCAAGGTGGTGCCCACACATGTCTTCAGATCACACCCTGGTTTCAACACAATTAGCCTTAGGTTTCAAACATCTCTCTTTGAAAGTCATGGGTTGAAAAGTGCTTACCATTGAGTTATTCCAGGACCAGCATGATGGGTCAGCACCACTGGGGTATCTGCTGAGACCCCCAGTTTTGGGGAGCACACTTGTAAGGGCTCAGGGTTGTGTCCCTCGAGAGTAAAGAGCCAGAAACATCCATTCTTCTAAAGCTAATACTTTATTTACAGAGTATGTACATCGGAGCGTTTAAGATTCATGTCCGCTTGAGTCAGTTCCAGAATCCAGGAGTGGCTTTCGCCGGTTCCTCCCCCAACATAAGAGCTTTGGAATTCCAAAGCGTCGCCTCCTTTCCTTACGCTCCCCCCCCCCTATGCAGCTGGAAGCGACGGAAGTAGCTGACTGCTTTGCTCCGCAACCCACTCAGGTGGAGCTAGGGCTCTGTCAGCATCTCTGGCCCTCAGCTCCACCGCACTGCCTGGCAGTTCCTGCTCCTCACCACAGGGACTTTCCTTACTATCTCCGCTGGACTCAGAACTGCTTCCCAGGAGAGGCTGCACTTCCCTCCATCCTTCCTTCCCCGTCTCAAGTGCCTTGCGTGAGGGCAGGTCCCTGACAGCACTGGTGGCCACCAGAGCCAGGTGGTGCTGTTTCCATTGCTAACTACCCAACCTCTCTGCCAAGGGTGAGATCATCAGCAAACAATGGAAATGAGTAGAAGGAGCAGCAGTTGCCATTGCCTGCCCACTCATGTGCCCCTTTTTGGGTAGAGATGGAGGGAAAGCGAGTAGTAGAATAAGAAGAGTTTGGATTTGATATCCCACTTTATCACTACCCTAAGGAGTCTCAAAGCTGCTAACAATCTCCTTTCCCTTCCTCCCCCACAACAAACAAACAGTCTGTGAGGTGAGTGGGGCTGAGAGAAGTGTGACTAGCCCAAGGTCACCCAGCAGCTGCATGTGGAGGAGCGGGGAAGCAAACCCCAGTTCACCAGATTACAAGTCCTACCGCTCTTAACCCCTACACCACACTGACTCTGTAGGTAATTACAGGATATAGGAGCAGGCCCCACTGAGGGTATCTTTGCCAAGGACCTCCAGAAACATGCAGCTCACACCGGGTGTGAGCCCCAAAAATTACCCTTATGATTTCCCAAAGATTTAGCCATGTTACTTTGTCACAAAAACACTCCACCCAAGGCATGATGGAGAACAGCAACAAGCGGGGAAAGATAGACATAACATTTTACAAGGACAGGAAGAAACATTACGGACAGAACCAATTGCCACACACAGGAAGAATAAGGATATAGTTTGAGTGCTTCACCTGTAGATTTATAAATCATGTAATGTGTCAATATGAATGGAAGTCATTAATATGGCAGTTGTTGTATAAGGGATTGTTATTTTGACTGGAGTGTAATTGAAATTAATAAGATTTGGAACACAGAAATAGAGTAAATAATCAAACCACAAATTCTAGCACACAGGGGGCCACCTAAATTTTATAATTTGGCATCTGAATGATTGTATTAGTAATTGTATTATAGTTTGCCATTGTTACAATGAACCTATTATTGGATTCTTGTAATTGAAAACTAATAAAAATTATTATATATATAAAGTTTGTCACAAAACAACAGAGTCCTGTGGTCACTCAAAGGCTAACAAAAGGATGTCAGGCCAGATCTGACCAGCTCGTTTGACCATTAACCTCTCTTGTCCACCCCCCTCGGCTTTTAGCAGTATACAAAAGAATGAGCCATTAAAACCCCTTGCTAAGAACCTTGTCCTGCAATGAAGTTCTCCTCCCTCTCCCCAAGGTCCAAAGTGGTATTCTTCATGTTGAAGGTCCCAGGTTCAACTCTTGTCACCTCTCGTCAAATGATCTTAGATAGAAAGATCCGGAAAGTCTCACAGAAGACTCTACCACTGTAGATGGACTGATGGTATAGCCTTTACACACCTTTCTTTGTATGATTCATATAATCCAACAGGTACTGACTCCACAAAATGTTGCAATACTGTGGCCTTTAGAAGATAAACAGAAATAACTGGAAAAAAAGGGAAGGCTGTCAAAACCATGCCAGACAGACACAAGCAGGGATTCACAGAAGTAATTTATAGCCGGCAAATTTGTACAGTCAAACCTCACTTGTCGAACGTACCGGTAATCTGTTCGAAACATTCGACAACCAAGGCACGGCTTCCAATTGGTTGCAAGAGCTGCTTGCACTCAAGCGGAAGCTGTGTCAGGAGTTCAAGTTCCAAGGAACGTTTGAAAACCAGAGCATTTACTTCTGGGTTTTCGGTGTTTGGGAGCCGAAACGTTCGAAAACGGAGAAGTTCGAGAACTGAGGTTTGACTGTACCCACTTATTTATTCTTATAAAATGGAACAAAGTTCTAGAGTAAGAATGTGTGTGTGTGTAATTAAAAAGGTTAAAAATGCATATAAATGAACAGATGATTAAAGGGTTTCAATTTTAGAAATGTTCATTCAGTGACCCATTTGTTCCAACAGAGCAGTTCTGTGCAATGACCCAGAGATGACTCTCACACCCGTGAACTTCCCCGTGGATACATTTAAACTCCGGATAGAAAAGACAGCCATCCGTAGAGTCCCAGGGGAGTCGTTCCATTCCCTCCGCAATCTGGAATTCCTCTGGATGCCCTATAACTCTTTGGCAAGTCTCACTGTGACTAACTTCCGGGGTCTCCGCCGTTTGCAAGAGCTGAGGCTGGATGGGAACGCTTTGACCACCTTCCCGTGGGAAGCCCTTCTGAGCATGTCCCAGCTGAGGCTGCTGGATCTGCACAACAATGAACTTGCCTCTCTCCCAGCTGAAGCTGCTCAGTACATCAGGAACATCACTTACCTAGATATCTCGAGCAATAAACTGGTGACGCTTCCTCAAGAACTCATCGCCGTCTGGTCGAACCTCCAAGCAGTTCCATACTTCCCCAATGACAATTCTAAGATCATCTTAGGTAAGAGGTTTAACTATGAAACTGAATGAAGGAAAGCTCTACTATTCACATTATTTATGACCATATCTCAATGGGCTGGATCGATTTCTCTCACTTTCTCATTTTTCCAGTCTTAACTGCAGTTCTCCTCATTTCTATATCACTTGGTGATTTAAAACAAATATCCGTGTCAAAATTCACGAGCATTTTCAAGCAAATTTCTCCTTATGCACAAACATTTGCTAACCAATTCTTCTACGTTATTGTCAATAATATTTGCATTTTAATGTCTGCTTTATCCCACCATATTCATCTCCATACACATTACTCGGTTGGAGAGCTGATTTGCAAAATTTTGAGAAGTGCTAATTTTGAAGGTTGGCTGTGTTTCTGTTCATGTATGGTTTCAGGGTGTGCAAAACAAGGTGGGTTTGCCTTTAAATATGAACAGAATTGAATCCTGCCCCCATCCCTAATCCAGACTAAATTTATTAGGATTTTAGTTTCAATTGAAATCGATGGGACGGAAGTCATGACTAATGTGTCCTCTTCAAAAATTTCAGTGGAAGTTAAGCTCAACCTGGATTCAGCCTACACTCCTCTGATGCTTAGGGCACGTTTTTTACCTGAAGGAAGAACTCTTTCTATACCAGTGGTCCCCAAACTCTCACCCCTCACTGCCCTGGACCACTTGAAAATTGTTGAGGGTCTTGGTGGACCACTTAATGATTTTTCCGACTAGTGTTTAGCAATTGTCATGCTAAAGTGTTATTTAAAAAATCTATATGGATTTCAAACATTAGTACAATAACATACAATAACAATAAAAAGAAGCAATAAAAATACAATTAAAAACCAATACAAATATTTTAATGTAGTGGATATGCCTGCTGTGTTAACAAAATTCTTCAATATTTGACCTGATCTTTGTTACCATGGATGTGGCACTACCAAGACCACTTTCATAGTTGCTTCCAAACCTACCTCTGAAGAATCTCCAAAGAAGAGATTTTACAACTGTCCCAGATAGCTGATTACATTATGTCACGAAAGAACGAGGTCTTACCAGAGCTGAACAGCAGTATCACTTCTTTTACATGCTCCTGTGAACACAAGCATAAACGACAGCAACTTTTTGTGAGACAACATTACATGGCTAACTCATTTTCAGCACAACATTCAGTGCAACCTCCAAACATTTCTGAGAGATGCATCTGACTAGCAAGTTACGCTTCAGCTTGTACAATTGCTACCTCTTATAAGTATGTGCAAAACCTTACACCTTGAATTTCATTATGTGGTTCCTTGTCTGGTGCTGCTCACGGTAATTGTTGCATTGAATGCCTAGGCTGTCCTTGAAAGTGTTTGCAATTTGTTGAGGCTTTCTGTCATCTGAAGAAACCGAAACTGAAGAAACCGATAGCACAAGAAACCGAAACTGTGGCTTTAGACAACCATGTATTTACAGACCCTGGAGAAGCAGCCTGAGATCTGGGAGATCCCTTTCCATCTGTCAGAAATAGATTGATAATAGATAGATAATTTATTTATTGTCATTGCACAAGTACAAGCACAACGCTATACAAATGCAACGAAATTGCATGCCATCCCATAAAACCAGAAAAAAACCAGCACAACACACACACACACCAAAAAAGCCACACATGCACACACACCCACACATGCACCCACACCCACACACACACCCATCACATCTCTCCAAGGTCATATTATCTGGTTACAGCATTTAAGATGGTTATAGCTCTTGGGTAGAAACTGTTCTTCAATCTATTTGTTCTTGATCTAATTGTTCTATATCTTCTATCTGAAGGCAGTGGTGCAAAGAGACTATATCCTGGATGAGATGGATCCTTTAAAATATTGTTTACCTTTTTAAGGCAACAGGAACTGTATAGTTCTTCCAGAGATGGGAGAGGATGACCAATAATATTTTGGGCTGTGGTTATGACCTTCTGAAGTACCTTCTTCTCCCTGGCTGTGCAGCTGGAGAACCAAGCACAAATACAGTATATAAGAATGCTCTCTATGGATCCTCGGTAGAAGGACATCAGCAGTCTCTCACTCAGATTGTTCTTCTTTAAAAGTCTGAGGAAATAAATTCTCTGCTGGGCCTTCTTTACCAGAGCAGTAGTATTTGCGCTCCAAGTCATACCCTGCTCTATAATCACTCCCAAAAACTTGAATACAGTCACCCTCTCCACCTGATCCCCGGCGATATACAGGGGCTGAATATCCACCTTCCCCCCCTAACATCCACCACCAGTTCCTTGGTCTTGGCAGTATTAAGAGCCAGATTGTTATCTCTACACCAAGCACAGAACTGCTCCACCTCATCCCGATAGGCGGACTCATCCCCTCCTGAAATGAGCCCCACCACAGTAGTGTCATCAGCAAACTTGATGATTTTGTTGCTGGAATAGATGGCTGTACAGTCATACGCATAGAGGGTATAGAGCAGGGGACTCAACACACAACCTTAAGGCTAAGGGCTGTGGACATATGTGACCCTACTCTAACCCTCTGAAGATGTTTGAACAGAACTTTTCAACACCAGAAGAGCCAGGTGAGACTAATGGGGTAGAAAGCAGGGGTGCCAGTAGATGGAGACAGAGCCAAAAATAGGTGGAGCCAGCTAATTCTAGTTTTTTCCTCCTCCTCCCTCCTGGCATGGGGGCCCAGGGGGAGGAGAGGTGGAGAAGCTCCTGTTGTGGTGGCAGGACTCATTGTGCTGGCTCCAAACATTACAAAATGTCAAAAGAAAACATTGCAAATGAAAATCAAATACAAGATACAGTAAAGACCTGCATTTAAAGCAGTATGATTAACAGGGAGACAAGATATTCCCTAAACATAAAAATCAAGTAAAATCAAATATAGAAAATGAAATAAAAACTTCACGCAGAAACATTATTAGCAAGTAAACAAAATAACGGAGATAGAAGCTGCTCTGCCCTCACCCAGTAACATCTCCCAAACATATCCTTAGCACTCTTGCACATATAAATTTCACTGTCCCTCAAGCATTCCTGCCATCCGCACTCATAGCACAGACTAGCCCCTAGGCAACCATTTGTCACAAAGTGATTGTCTAGTTTGTGAAAGATCTCTGGCAGCATTCAGCACAATTCACAACCAGCCCATTCACCAACCTCCATCTAGACTTAACATTTATATAGCACTTTCAAATTCTCAGAGCTTCATCATATGCATTATCAAGTTGTAAGGTAACAACGGCCTGTCATGTAAGCAAATATAATTATTCCTCATCTTGCAGGCAGGGGAGACCGAGGCTGAAAGTGAGCAATTTGCCTAAGGCCACCTGGCAAGTTTATGGCAGAGGTGAGATTCAAACTGGGGCCTTCCTGATTTGTAGCGCCATCTCTTAGGCATTATAAATCAACCTTTTGTCTCAGACAAAGCTAGCAACACAGCAAAATGTTGCTGCCAAACACCTACCTTGTATTGAAATTTGCCAGGTTGGCTTTCTCAGGAGGCTGAAGTAAAATCCACAGGCCTTGCCGATGTGAATTTTATTCATATTGTCAAACTGGCAAATTGACACATTCCTTTGTTTTCCCGATCAGAGCTCATTCTTGCCATTGATTTATTCAGCGTTTCCACATATCTCAGCATAACATACCCTGCCTCCTTTGTGTGTGTGTGTGTGTGTGTGTAAAGTCTGAAGCATGGTAGACACTGAATAATTCAGCATTCTTTATATCCTCTGTCACTGCCTTTCCTTCATCACTGAGCAGCAACTTCTTATATACCTCTCAAAAAAGCATTAATCTTTTACTGGTCTTTGCTTGTTTCGTTTCTTGATCTTTGCTTTCCTTGAAGACACCGTAAGGTGCAGATCATCTTAGGGAATGCAGGAAGATCAGGGTTCTCTGCAGAGTAAATAAGCATATAGAACATGCTTGCATCCTTTGATACATTGTACAGTAACCCTTCATGACTTTACCACTGGTTACTCTCAAAGGCATAATGGTATGGGGATATTTCCATGCTGAAGTGTTTCCGCATAGCCTGCCAGTCAGCATTCTATGGAATGATCTGTAGACTAGGGGATGATTATTTTACAAAGACACAGGAATCCGCCTTTCCTAGTTTGCACATCATGGTAAGCCAAACAATAGCTTTCTGGGACAATTCAAGAATGCTCGCTTCCATCTGCTCCTCCCTGGCCCTTTCAGCACAGAACAGTAGCTAATCCAAGGTTTGGCAGAGCGTTTCCTCTGAACCTGGGGTCATAGTTAAGGTCTTCCCTTCTGAATCACAATCTGCAATCAAAGAATAACCAGTGGTTTTTAACCAGTGTGCCATGGCACCCTAGCGTGCCTTGAATGATGGTCAGGGGTGCCGCGGGCAACACTGGTCTCTGTCCCTCTTTCTTTCCCTCCCTCTTCTGATGCCCTCTAACATCTCTGTCTCCCAAAGGATTCCACGGCTGTTTGTTGCAGCAGCCCTGGCTACAAGCTCAGCAGGTGAATGGAGCCTCTGGGTTTAATGTATTTTTAATCTTTTGTAGGAAGCCACCCAGAGTGGCTGGGGTAACCCAGCCAGATGAGCAGGGTATAAATAATATTTATTTATTTATTTAGGCTAGGGGGTGCTTCCCAGGCCCCTGTAGGGCAGTGGGAGGAGGCACCTCTATTTGGGGCAGGGGGTAGCTCAGAGACCAGGGGCGGCAGCTGTGGCTGCCCAAAGGACTCCCAAGAAGAAGGGAGAAGAGAGGAGGCTGAGGGAACACTCCAAAAGGGAGAGTGTTCGAAAAGGGGTGAGAGGCTGCCATCTCTGCAGGCAAGGGGTGACATAACTGGGCTCCAGAGCTCGACAGGGGTGCCACAGAAAGAATGCAGTTGGTCAAGGGAGCCGTGGATCCAAAAAGGTTGAAAACCACCATGGTCGTGAGTTCAGATGGCACCCTAATCCAGATCTTCACTTAGCTGCTCCATCATGCTGTGCTGAAAGGTTCAGGGATGAACAAAGTGGGTGTGATCAGTCCCGGTATGCCATTGTTTGGCTTATAGCGACATATGAATGAGGCTGCTGAATCAAGCCATTGATCAATCTAGCTCAGTAATCCAGCTCAGTACATGACTGGCAATAGCTCACCAAGGGTTCAGACCGGAATATCTCTCAGCCCTATGTGGAGATGCTGCGGATTGAACTTGCTTTCTGAGCGCAAAGCATGTGCTTTAGCATTGACCCTTCCCCAAGGTTTTGTGTTGACCTTTCCATTGCTGTGACTTTGCCATGTTGAGCATCTACCCACAAATATCAGAGTCATTCATGATCCTGGGTATGGAATCAGGGCTGGTTAGAACCAGAAACAAGGAGTGAACCAGAATCAACCTCTGTTTGACCTGGAGAAATTCCAAGAGTCAACGTCTGTGGAGAGAGACTTGCATCAAGTGTGCATTGGCCATTAGAAGGGCATCAAATGAATGCAGAAGAAAATTCAAAGCACTCTTTTCAGGATGGTTAGAGGCTATGAAGGGGACTGTCGGTGCTGTAAACACACCACTTTCGCCCTGAGGCTACAGAGCACACGACAGGAGAAGGCAACCAGACCACATGGGTAGACAATGATACATCATACTGCAAGCTGAAGCTCTAATATTGGTGATCTGTTTTCTGGGCTATATCTGTCTTTTGGATCACAGAAGCTGTGATCTTGAACTATTCTTTCTCTGGGTGATGAAGATAATCAGGAGAAATTTGGCTAGCCTAAAGAGATTTAGAATCCAGCACTGGATATTTTATCCTAAAAAATTGAAGCAGAAACATATTTGGGTAATTTCAACAAATAGGCAAGCTTGCCACATTTCCCCCTCTGCAATCTTTTTGGCAATGTTTGCTTTCTCTCCGTGACATGTATAGACTGCTTTTCCAATAAACTTGCTTAGGAGCAGACAAAGATTTTAAAAGAAGCAGTAAAATCGTGCAGATAAAAAAAAAACCCAGACAGTTTAAAACAGCAGCAGCAAATAAAAGCCACATGAGAAATCATTGAAAATGATTTACAGATCGTATTTAACTCTGAGTAGACTTGCTAAGATGTATAAGGCTGAATCAGATAAGTGTTGGAGATGCAACGAGGTCGAGGGTACGTTCTTTCATATGTGGTGGTCCTGTAAAAGGATAAAAGAGTATTGGGAAATAATTTATAATGAATTGAAAAAAAAATGTTTAAAAGCACCTTAAAAAAAACAAAAACAGAGTCCTTTTCATTGGGGATAATTCAGATGGAAATTCCCAGGTGTCAAAAATGGTTATTTATGTATGCCACTACAGCGGCCCATGTTTTGTTAGCCCCAAAATGGAAAATGAGCAAGGTCTCACCTAAAGAAGAATGGCAGCTTAAACTGATGGAATATGCGCAGCTTGCGGACCTAACTTATAGAACAAGAAGAACATACATGTAAAGAAGATTGGAAAACATTTATTGAATATGTGGGAAATAACTATGTACAGCTGAAAATGCTGGCAGCATTAAGATAAATTCAACAGTGTACACAAGTTTTGATGGAAGTAATAATGGAGTACTGAATAGTTTAGTTTACCTAAAATGTGCAGGGATTGATGCTATGCAAAATGAACCATGGAAAGAGAAGAAGGGAAGCCATTGATATTTTAAGGTTGTCTAAATGAATATTCTAAATTGTAAAACAGAAAATTTAATAAAAATTATATATATAAAAGCCACATGAGGCGATGATGATGATGATATGAAGGAGGAAGACAGTGTGTGTGCACATGTGGAAAGTGGAGAGAAAGTTTTGGCCCTTGTCACATAATACTAGAACTCAGGAAGTTGAGCGCCGGAAGATCCAGGAGAGGCAAAGTGCATAAGCATTTAAATTTCCTCACACAAGAGGCAATGATGGCCACCATCTTAGATGGCTTTAAAAGACATTTAGAAAAATTTGTGGAGGATATGGCTATTACTAGCCACAATGACTACTTTCTGTCTATGCTGTCAGAAGCAATATGACTCTGTATATCATTTGCTAGAATCACAGGTGGGGAGAGTGCTTTTGCACAGCTCCTGATTGTGGGGGACCCAGGTGGTGCTGTGGGTTAAACCACAAAGTCTAGGGCTTGCTCATCAGAAGGTCGGCGGTTCGAATCCCTGCGACGGGGTGAGCTCCCGTTGCTCGGTCCCTGCTCCTGCCAACCTAGCAGTTCGAAAGCACGTCAAAGTGCAAGTAGATAAATAGGAACCGCTCTGGCGGGAAGGTAAACGGCATTTCTGTGCGCTGCTCTGGTTCGCCAGAAGCGAATTTGTCATGCTGGCCATATGACCCGGAAGCTGTACGCTGGCTCCCTCGGCCAATAAAGCGAGATGAGCACCGCAACCCCAGAGTTGGACACGACTGGACCTAATGGTCAGGGGTCCCTTTACCTTTACCTTTTACCTGATTGTGGACATCCCATAGGCACCTGGTCTGCTGGGAGCCACCCAGAGTGGCTGGGGAAACCCAGCCAGATGGGTGGGGTATAAATATTATAACAACAACAACAATTAGAAAAGGATGCTAGGCAGGCCATTGCCCTGATTTGGGAGGCTCTTCTTATGATGTGTTTGTGTCAAGGTGGTTTGGTGGGCATCAACAAATTATTGAACAGAAGACCACAGGAGAATTTTATTTCCCAGTTATGCAGATAAATAACAGTCCAGGCAGCAAATGGTAAGGTAGAGTAGGGGCATAAGAATCTCAATAGC
Source organism: Darevskia mixta (assembly GCA_034641385.1). Taxonomy (NCBI): domain Eukaryota; kingdom Metazoa; phylum Chordata; class Lepidosauria; order Squamata; family Lacertidae; genus Darevskia; species Darevskia mixta. The sequence continues at coordinate 2,417,711 of JAWWNH010000027.1, forward strand.
AACAGTCCTGATGCCTTGCATAAATTCTTATGTTACTCCAGGTTAGGATTGCCATACATCCCAATTTTCCTGGACATATGAAGAATAGTGCGGTTGGCAGTACTGTCTGGGTGGAAATCGCCCAAATCCGGGAAAATCTGGACGTTTGCTGGTTCATGCTGATTTTCTATAAAAATAGATCAAAAATAACTAAATTTCTTTACAGGTAGGTAGCTGTGTTGGTCTGCCATAGTCAAAACAAAATAAAAAATAAAAAAAATTCCTTCCAGTAGCACCTTAGAGACCAACTAAGTTTGTTCTTGGTGTGAGCTTTCGTGTGCATGCACACTTCTTCAGATACACCTGAATTTCTTTAGTGATTTTGCAAAAAAACAAAAAACAAAAAACCCCACACACCTCAACAACTTTGGCCAGACCCAAAATAGCTCAACAACTTTGGCCAAACACCCCAAAAACAACTAAAACAAAGCTCATCAACTTTGCCAAAAAAAACCTCAATAACATTTCTGTCTGGATTTTCACTGTTTGAAGTACGCAACCCTACTCCAGGTTTAAAGAAGAATTATAATGATTTGTTGCAGTTGCATCCCGTTTGCTTCTAAGGAACCCAGAGAGTGCACAGATACACTGAACGGCAACATTTTAGATGTTTTGTGCCCTCTTTCTGCCACAGGGTGGCATTCAAATCACACCAGGGGAAAAATAAACAATTTTACCAAAGTAGGAACAAATACCGCTAATCACATTACAATTGCATGACTGAATATTATCAAAGATCTTGGGTAAACAGAAGTACCTTTGTCTAACATTTAAAAGGTACTAAAGTACGTGTAATTTTTGGCGGTAGGAATGGGGACGCAGCATGTTCTGTTACTGGAGTATAAGAGGGTAATAGGGAGAATAGTTAGATATGTTAGTGGCCTTGGTTGTGGTGATCTTTTAAGTGGGGTGGGAAGGACTTTTTCTGTTTAAATATATTGTCAGATGGATATTTTTGTTTTTGTGTATTGTTATTATGTGTGTTTATCTGATTTTTGATATCTGTGCTATTTTACTTTACTGTGTTACTTTTTGAGGCACTTCAGTGAAAAAAGTGACTAAATAACAACAACAATATACAATGCAGAAGATCCTCTTACTGAAATCCACCTTCCTCATCTTCGAGAGATGGAAATTTTTGAAGCACATTTTTGCACCCCAAGGCGTTTGTATCAAGGACAGAAAATGTGTGTGTGTGTTGAAAACTCTTCATAATCTAAATATATTAAATATCGAACCTATTTGCAAGTTCAAGACCAGTTTTGGATTACCTTTTTAGGGCATATAATTTGCTATGCTTAAGGGTGGAGGAGAAATTTGCTTCCTGAAACACTTTCTGAAACAATACTCAAACTCAAACACAGCCATCCTCAAACACAGCCATCCTTCAAAACTGGCACTTTTCTGAATTACATGTAATATGTGTAATTACATGTAACATGTAATATGTGTAAAAATGCATATATTAGCGTAAGCTCTCTCTCTCTCTCTCTCTCTCTCTCTCTCTCTCTCTCTCTCTCTCTCTCTCTGATGCAGATTTTGGTGAAAATAGCAGTCACTATATTGGAACATTGGTTTGCAAAAATGTGTATATTAGGCAGGATTGCATTCAACAGTGGCTGGATCTAGACACATCAAAAGAGTGATGCAGTTAAACGCATTGTAAACTTCGTAAAGGGAAATCCTGTTGGCAAAAGACAGGTCTTCACAGTGCCATCTGGTGTCACAGTGTTATAACTCTTTTAAGTGCTTTTTCTTTACTAATGTAGCTGAGTCCAGGGTGTTTCTCAGGAGAAATTTGCACAAAAATGTGATTTGGATGAGAATTTTTTTTTTAATGCAGATTGCTGAGAAAATGTGGAAAACTAAATTTAAGACTGGAAGAATGATAAATTAAGAGAAGTAAGACTTACTACATGTAAGTCTTAGGGAGAGTGCTGTTGCACTTGGTCCTGTTTGTGGGTGTCCCATAGGCACCTGATTTTGGAATAGATGGGCCTCAGACCTGATCCAGAAGACTCTTCTTTTTCATAATTTTCATTATTTGCATTTCTGGTATACCGGTAATTCCATGTCAGCGAAATATGGACAAAAAGAACACAATAAGAAAAGAATCTCTGAAATAAAAAAGAGGTTGCAAATTCTAAAAATAGACCAAATTTCTAAAAATAGACCAAAAAAACATTCCTTGGCCAACTTCCTTTCCTCTCCTTCCATGGTTCCTTTTATCTCTTTCCCCCATGTTTTGTTGGTTCACCCCATCTATTGTAACTACTTTTATAAACTTTATTTATTTCTTACACTGCTGAAAATCTTACCGTCCTGCTAGGTAGATTGTTTGCTTATAAGACTTTTTCATATATTCAGTAAACAATATCCAGTCCTCCTTATATCTTTCATCATTTTCATTTCTTATTCGAGTGGTCAATCCTGCAAGCTCCACATATTCTAACAGTTTAATATGCCACTCTTCTTTTGGTGGTACCTTATCTGTTTTCTGTTAGTAACACACGCTTGCTTCTCTTCCCAGGTTTGCAGGACAATCCTTGGACGTGCGACTGCAGCCTCTACGAAATGGTCCACTTCCTCAACTTCCAGTCCCCCAATGTAGCGTTTATTGAATCCAGACTGAAATGCTTCACTCCCCGGAGCTTGGCCGGAGTTTTCTTCAGCCAGGTTGAACTGCGGAAGTGTCAGAGTCCCGTCGTGCACACATCCGTCGCCAAAGTGAGGACCATACTGGGAAGCACTGTGCTTCTGCGCTGCGGCACCACGGGAGTGCCCATTCCTGAGCTAAGCTGGAGGAGGGCTGATGGAAACCCTCTCAATGGCACAGGTAGGTTCTCCTTTTTTGGTTGCAGCTTGTGGTTTGGGACACAGGTGGCGCTGTGGTCTAAAGCACTGAGCCCCTTGGGCTTGCCAATCGAAAGGTTAGCGGTTCGAATCCCCATGACGGAGTGAGCTCCCATTGCTCTGTCCCAGCTCCTGCCAACCTAGCAGTTCGAAAGCACACCAGTGCAAGTAGATAAATAGGTGGGAAGGTAAACGGCATTTCCGTGAGCTCTGGTGTTCCATTGTGCCAGAAGCGGTTTAGACAAATGCCGGCTCCCTTGGCCTGAAAGTGAGATGAGCGCCACAACCCCAAAGTCACCTTTGACTGGACCTACCCGTCCAGGGGTCCTTTACCTTTACCACTGCTAAATAATTTGTTAGAAAATTCAACGAAGTCCTTTGGGCAGTTTGCATCAAGTTAAAACCATGTTCAATTAAGCCATTAGAACATTAATTGAGACATTAAAAATCTACTGATGTGGTTCGCTGCCTAAAAACCAACATAAGCAGCACAACAGCATTTAAAGCCAGCAGAAATCATCTGTTCCAAGGGCAGATGATTTCTCGAGCTAGGCAGCTACAATCCTATACATGCCTACTCAGAAATAAGACTATGTTAATTTAATGGTGATTATTCCCATGTAAATGGGTATAGGATTGTAGCCCAAGCCTGCTTCTCAAGTCATGGTTTAAAGATATACTGTAAATTGCATTAGCATCTTGCATCTGCAAAGGCATCCTGTTCTTATGTCAAAAGATATCATGGGGCCCTAATTAGACTTCTTTAGAAATACACTAGGGATGGGGAACTTGTGGCCATCTAGATGTTGTTGGGCTATACCTCCCATCATTCCTGACCACTGTCATGCTGGCTCAGACTGATGGTAACATGAGTCTTACAACACCTGGAGGACTGCAGCACAGGTACCCCATTCCTGCTATAAACAGCGGCAACTGATACAATCTTATGTTCAGAGCACTTTCCCTTTAAGAAAAGGCAAAAGCATCTGAGGATTTTCAGTGGGACATGGTAGAGGTTTATTAAAAAATGGTGCTCCCAAAATAGTGGCAGGAATGGTCTTTTTCTTAATACTGGGACTCAGGTGTCACCCTTGGGAACTGAATAAATGGAAGCACTTATGAAAGATAAGTGGAGTTAATATCAAAGCTACATACCCAGGGATCGTGGGGAGGAGAAAGGGATGTATTTGAAGTAAAATATAAGTATGCTAAAGATGTTAGTTAATGATAAATGATTTTATTTGAAGGAGAAATATCTGATAATGAATTAGGAACCTGTTAAGATTGAAAATTGCAAATAGATGAAGACAATGGGGTGGGCGAGAGGGAGTCATTGGTCACTGTTTATAATATAAGAGACCTGGTCTGAAACGGGGCCAGGCATTGTAAAATTAATTGTAAAATCAATAAAAAATATTTGAAAAAAAAATGAATAAATGGAAGCACTTCTTCACACAGCGTGAATTGACTTTTGGACACTAGCTTAGAGATGGCTTTTAAAAGGATTCTACAACTGCATGGATAATGAGTCTATCAAAGGATGTTAGCCATCGTAACTAAAGGGAAGCCTCCATGTATGGGCGGAGGGGTATATATCTGGTAACCAGATTCTGGAGACAAATGGCAGAGGATGGCTATCACCCTCTTCTGAGATTCCTAAAGGCATCTTGGCTGGCTGCTATTGGAAAAAGATTGCTGAACCACACTGGCCTTGGTTCTTGTTAGCAAGGCTGTTCTTAAGCAGAGGGATGTTATTGCCACTGCTATGGTTGCTCCCAAGCTCACTTGGTAATGTCTAAAACTTTTGCTCAAGCATTCAGGGTGGAGCCGATGGACGTTTGTCCAACCAAGCAGAGCACCACTCCTGGTCTCAACTGGGCTATCATCTTAAAATTGACATCACTGTAAAATCTATTCTGATGTGAAGCACTTTGATGTTTAGGGAACAGCCGTAGTTCAGTAGTAGAACACACACTTTGCAAGTAGAAAGTTCCAGGTTCATTCCTCTAAAATGCCAGGTAGGGATGCAAAGTACTTCCTGTTTGAAACTCAGGAGAGCTGCTTTCAGTCATTACATGCATCACTGATCTAGATGGCTAGGTAAAGGTAACTGCGGGACTCGGGTGGCACTGTGGTCTAAACCACTGAGACTCTTGGGCTTGCTGATCAGAAGGTTGGCGGTTCGAATCCCTGTGATGGGGTGAGTTCCCGTTGCTCTGTCCCAGCTCCTGCCAACCTAGCAGTTCGAAAGCACACCAGCGCAAGTAGAGAAATAGGTACTGCTGCAGCGGGAAGGTAAATGGCATTTCCATGTGCTCTGGTGTTCCATTGCACCAGAAGCGGTTTAGTCATGCTAGCCATATGACCCAGAAAGCTGTCTGTGGACAAACGCCGGCTCCCTTGGCCTGAAAGCGAGATGAGCGCTGCAACCCCATAGTCGCCTTTGACTGGAATTAACAGTCATGGGGTCCTTTACCTTTTTATTTTATTTTATAGATGAACTAATCTATTTTATAGATGAACTAATTCAGTAGAAATCCAATGAAGTTATCAGAACAATGATAACTTTTAGGTAATAAAATGATTATCTAAAAGAGGGGTGTGTGTGGAATCTAAGCAGTCCGTTTTGCTGAATTTCACCCTGTTTCTTCCTTCCAGTGCACCAAGAAATTTCCAGCGATGGAATGAGCTGGTCTATTCTAGGCTTGCCTGTCGTTTCTTACCTTGATTCTGGAGAATATATATGCAAAGCAAAAAACTTCCTCGGAGCAACAGAAGCTTTCATCTCCCTTATCATCACTGACTCAGAAAGCACAGATGACCCCAACACAAACTCAAAAGGGACATGGAATGGAAAAGTGAGTGGGATGGAAGCAGCGGCTTACAACGACAATTTGGTAGCCAGGTACGTGATCACCACGTCAACTTCCCCTACCATGGGTGCTCGGTCTATTCATGCCAATGCAGAAGGGAACCTGGCACTTCGAGATCAGGCACTAAATATGATCAACAACCCAAGAAATCTCTTAGCGAGTCCACCTACTGCCCAACAGGAGCCAGAGCGCATTGTGAGGTCTGTTAGAGTCATAGGAGATACCGACCACAGTGTCTCTTTGGCATGGAAAGCTCCGCAAGCCAAGAACACGACCGTCTTCAGCATCCTTTATGCGATCTTTGGAGAAAGGGACATGCGTAGAATCAACGTGGAGCCAGGTAAGACCAAGATCACTATCAATGGCTTGATGCCGAAGACCAAATATATAGTGTGTGTCTGTGTGAAAGGGCTGATTCCCAGGAAAGAGCAGTGCATCATCTTCTCCACGGATGAAGTAGCCAGTGCAGGTGGAACCCAGAAACTTATCAACGTGGTGGTCATCAGCGTGGCCTGCGTCATTGCCGTCCCTCTGACGTTAGTGGTGTGTTGCGGGGCGCTGAAAAGACGCTGCAAAAAATGTTTCACGCGGAAACCCAAGGAAATCCAGGACTCTTACGTTACCTTTGAAAGCCTCTCTCCAGGCGCCAAAGCCAAAGGAATGGAAGGGGAATACTTGACTAGACACACACCCGACGAATCCAATAGGTTGCTCTCTGCCAGGTCGAGTGTGGACTCGGAAGCAATACCAAAGGCAGAGGGACAGCCAAATGAGTACTTTTGCTGACATTTATCTGTTAGTGTGCACAGCGATTGCGCTTACACCTCTATTGGACAGTGCAGAAATGGCATGACTTTGAAGACTCACATGTCACAAGTATTGTCTCGATATATTTGTCAAAAGAACAATGGACAGCTCTACCTGGACTGTGATCCCCTCACAAAAGACTATGTGTACATTTGCTGGGACCTCCCCCCTGCCAACCCAGTCCAGAATTGAGTGGAGTACTTATTGAATCTACACTGAAAAGATTTCGTTTTTAATTTTTGTCTGTTGGGGCATGCAGGAAGGAGGATAGAAGTGGAAATTGTAGGTTATTAGGACCCAGCAGATGATGGCTGGATTCTAGTTTCCTGGGACTCCAGAAAGGGAGTGGGTGTGAAAATATTTAGGCTGAGGGGGTGGAAAGAAGGTGCAAAGAAGCAGATTGATATGGGAATGACTTGAGTCTTTGTCAGGTAGATGATGCAAAAAGGAAGAACACCACACCTCCATCTCAGAAAAATAGAAAGAAAATGTGGGAAATCACTCAGGTGCAGAATAAATGTTATAATATTATCAAGTACAAAAAGTCTGATCAAGGACAAAATGAAATGTGAACACATCTAGAATAACACTCATCTTCAGGGAATCGGTTACAACTCTTCTCCTGTTAAAATACAAAGTAAAGGACAACTTATCAAGGACTCACAAGAGATGACGACCAAAGGCTTCATCTAGGTCAATACTTTAAAGCAAAGGTAGACAATGTGATGCTCTCTAGAAGTTGTTGGGCTCTAACTTCCATCAACTTCCATCATGACTAATGGTCAGCGATCAAAGCAGTTGCAGTCCAACAACATCATTAGGGAACCACAATGACTCCCCCTGCCTTAAAGTATCTGTCTAGTCCCAAATTCTCTCATCAAGTACTCTTCTTTCTCACCTCACCCCTGCTCCTAATGACTGTGTGGTTTCCTGGAAGGGGTTTTGTGATCAAAGATTAGGGAAGGAAGAATGTCCCCCTCCCAAACAGTCTAGACCTATGGTTCCCTTCTGCAAAATAAAGCCCATTCCATGAATACATGTACATATATGTCATGATGTTAAATGTATATTATGGTGTGTTGTCTATTCTCAGTTTTGAAGTACATTAAATAATTTAAAACATGGTTTCCTAAATTTCTTTTAGGATGCTACACAGAGAAATGGCTTTTGATAACTATATGGTAAAATTAAATTACTGTCCGGATTCACAGTCATCCTTCCGACCTAAAAGGGGAGCGACTTCAAGGGCTGAGTGTCTAATCTTTCTCTATTTCCTTAGAGTGGGAGGAAGACAAAGAGCTGCATCTGTTGTTGCTCCACATCAACAAAATACTATTTAGCAGTTATATCTACCACTGAATCAAGTTTTCTAGCAGCTACCGCCTTTGTCTAGCTAAGCAAGATCAGTTGCTGCTAGAGCAGACTACTCAATGGCTTTTTCTATGAAAAAAAAAGGTAGCTGGAACTGCTGAATAGGAAGGGTTAAAATGGAGCGGCAATTGCTCATTATCCTCTGCACCTTCCTCTCCACCCCCCCCCCTGGAAAGGACAATATGATGAGCAGTGCATTGGTCCTATAAATTTCTCTTCCCCTGTTGACAAGTCAGAGTGCTGATCAATGGGACACCCTTCCACTCCTCATAATTCCAAACAAGCTGGACTATCTCCATGTGGTGGAGAGAATGTTGTAACAACCTAAGGCAGGCATCCTCAAACTCGGCCCTCCAGGCGTTTTGGGACTACAACTCCCATCATCCCTAGCTAACAGGACCAGTGGTCAGGGATGATGTGAATTGTAGTCCCAAAACATCTGGCGGGCTGAGTTTGGGGATGCTTGACCTAAGGCATTTTAGAAAATACTTTGGTTGCCAGCAATGGCACAAAGTTAAACTTTGTATTGATCTAATCAGATACAAAAAAAGCTATACAAACAAGTGACACTTATTCAGAGTGGGGATGGAGGTCAATGGTGGTGTTTTGTTTCGTTTTGCTTTTTTAGAGTTGGGTCCTCAAGGAGATTGGCCAGATGATGAGATGACCTAAATTCTCTGACTTGGCTATGGCAAATGTTTAATAAAGTATTTCCAAAACATATCACACCTCTTGCCCCGATAGGCACCAGCTGTTAAGTTTGTTGAAAGATTGCCAAGATGATGGGTGGCTTTCATGTTGTGCTGCGTCTTCTAAAAAAGTTGTTGAGATATTTGGGTGAATATATCTTGGAGATGCTTCCTGCATCTAAACTCTGTGCCTGGGATTTATATAGTCAGGACAATGTATGGCTTTTGGGGGGTAAATGGAGCAAAGCCCGAGTGATGCATTGTTCTGGAACAAGTCCCTTGAAGAGAAATGGTGTGGAGTAGATTGAATTACAACTGCTTCAATTTCAGCAAGACTAGGATGTGTAAAATGCACGCTCTACAGTAGTAAATGCTCAGTCTACAGCAGCTTCATCTCTCTCTCTCTCTCTCTCTCTCTCTCTCTCTCTCTCTCTCTCTCTCTCTCACACACACACACACCCCATCCCCACTGACTCCTGTGGTCTCCAGGAGACAGACTGTATATACTGAGAATCCCGCCATTGTTTAGTCAATATTTTGACTGTCGGCCAAATTTTGAGGAAGGCAGCTTTAGTCAAGAGAAAGGCAAATGAAGGAGCCTCATTAGTTTAGTGCTGAAAGAAAACTGGTGATATGTTCAAAGCCCAGTTATTCAAGAAGAGATGCTGCGTTGCAGAGTATCACCTGTAATTCCAGGCTCTGATTGGAGTCTGCAGCAAGTCACATGCAAATAATCAGCGTTATTCTACTACTAGACTGACCAGTTCAAACTTTTACAGTTGCTTCCTACTTCTTACTCAAATGGGTTACAAATTGCAGAAACCATCAAGACTACCTCTAATGTTGTAACACCATGGTATAAAATAACAGGGAATGGGAAGCATCAAGTGTACACCTCAAATGTTAGGGTGCTGAACTGAGATCTAGAAGACCCAGGTTCAAAACCTCACTCAGTCATGAAGCTCACGGGGTGATCTTGGGCCAGTCCACTAGCTCTCAGCCTAATCTACCTCACAGGCTTGTTGTAAGGATACAATGGGAAGGGGGGGGAGTCATGTACAATGCCTTGAACTGCTTGGAGGAAGGGTGGAATCTAAATGTAATAATAAAATAAAATGAATACATAAGAGTAGCCCTGCTAGATCAGACCAAAGGCCTACCTAGTCCAGCATCCTATTCTTACAGTGGCCAACTAGATGCCTATGGCAAGCTTGCAAGCAGGATGCGAGTGGAACAGATGTGGATCTCTAATGTGAACCCAGTTAAAATTGTAATACAGTGGTACCTCAGTTTTTGAGTGTCTCGGAAGTTGAGCGTTTTGGTTTTCAAACGCTGGAAACCCGAAAGTAAAGGCTTCCATTTTCGAACGCGCCTCGGAAGTCAGTCAAACGGCTTCTGCTGGGGTACCACTGTATTTTTCTAAATTTTCTCTGTAAATTTGCAGACTGCCCTTTGTGCCTCGGTTTTCGAACGTTTTGGAAGTCGAACGGTTTTCTGGAACAGATTACATTTGAAAACCGAGGTACCACTGTACACAAAAAGGCATTGATTTTTTAGGAATGTGGTTTATGATAAAATTTGAGTTCCATAAAACTTTTTTGATGGGACGCAGTCTTCTAACCCAAATTGGAGCCATTCTCTCTTGCTGTCTCTCAACTGTTCACATGAGATCAACCTTGACACGCAGACCTTCTCAAATACTGAAATTCAAGCTCAACATTTGAATTTGGAATGATGATTGGAAAATGTGAGATTCTAAATAGGACTTTTTAAAATATTGTTTTAAAATGTAAATTGTGCTATATATTCGGGAGGTGGAAAACAGGAGAAAATTATAATGGAATTCCATTCACTATGTGCAGTGAACTCTTGGAGCTGAATTCATAAGGTGCATTGGGTGCCACCTGGCAAGATAAAAGATGAAAATGGCAAAGTGACATACACATCCAACCAGCAATCATCTCTAGATAGTTTTTTTTTGTTTGAGAGTGAGTTTCATAGAAGAGCTGGTGGATTACCTGCAGTGTTAACTATCAATAGGCTGCAGAGTTTATGGCAGTGATGGCTAACCTTGACACTCCAGATGTTTTGGCACTACGACTCCCATCATCCCTAGCTAACAGGATCAGTGGTCAGGGATGATGGGAGTTGTAGTCCCAAAACATCTGGAGTGTCAAGGTTAACCATCACTGGTTTATGGCATGTAGTGTTTAATTCAGCATCAGTACCTTGGACAGCTCACAGAGGAGGCAAGAGCTAAGAAGCAGGGCTGTCCCATTTCACCTTCAAGCAGCATAAAAACTCTTCCATCTCCAGCCTAAATATGCATTCTATTGACAGCATAAGAAGCAGCCACCTTGCCTGGACAAAGCTACTCCAGCATTTCTATATTTTAAGCATAGATTGTCTGGGAGAATGAAGATCTTCCTTACATGTAGACCTCTGCCTGCTCTTAATGCTTCCTCTCTTGCTTCACCTCCTGTCTTTTTCTAGTGGCGCAAGCGCCATCCAGTCCATTTCCACACAATTTAACTATCTCAAGCTGTAGAAGAAGCTGTACTACACATTCAACAGAAGCCCTGTTCATATGTTGCTTGCATGTAAGTCTTTGCTATGTTGATCCTGGACCAGATCTTTAGTCCCACCTACGGACATCACGGTTCCTTCCTGCAGCAACTGCAGGGCACACATAAGAGTTCTGCATAATTAGGATGAGGATCGGGCTATTACTTTGTCCCACCCCAATCTCCAAGTGGTGAGAGACTCCCTGGGTGCCTGTTGTCCACTTCTCTTCCAGGAGGCTGTTTTGGTCCTATTGGGGATTCTTCTTCATAATGCTATTCCAGCCAATCAGGGATTACTTTGCTGATGTCACAATGCCAAGTAGCTCAACAGAATCAACAGTGCAGCAATGTTACGGGAAGCCAACATTGCCAGTTCAGAGTAGGGGCATTTCTTTCTGTATCACATTGCCCTGACCAGTCTGGCAGGATTAGGGCGGCGGCCACAGCTGCTATTGTAAATGCTGTTGTCTGAGGTGGTTATACAGACGAGTTGTAGGAGGAGCGTAAAAAACACAAGAACAGCCTGTTGGATCAGGCCAATAGCCCATTTAGTTCAACGTCCTATTAAACTCACAGTGGCCAACTGGATGTCTGTGGGAAACCTTCAAACAGGACCCAAACACAAGAGCATTTCTGGTTTCTAGCAACTCCCCTATCCGGACAGAGATAGCCTAACTACTGTTGTCTATACTCTGGTAATCTCAAGGTTAGATTACGGTTCGGAAACTTCAGCTAGTGCAGAGTTCAGTGGCCAGGTTGCTCACCGGAGCAAGGCGGTTTACACCAATTCTGGTCCAACTGCACTGGCTACCAATTAGTTTCTGGGCCCAATTCAAAGTGCTGGTTTTGACCTATAAAGCCTTAAACAGCTCAAGACCGCAATACCTCAAGGACTGCCTCTTCCCATATGAACCTACCTCTCTGAGGCCCTCCTTCGTGTGCCCCCTCCTTGAGAGGTCCGGAGGGTGGCAACACGAGAACGGGCCTTCTCTGCAGTGGCTCCCTGCGACGAATCTCCCCTCAAGCTTCACGCTTCACCCCTTTGACTGTTACTAAGTGTATTTATCACTGAGTTGTTCTGGGTTCTAATTCCTTTTCACCCCACCTCTATCCTCTGAGGTCCGTCTGAGTTGTCAATCCCTTTTTATTGTAACCTGGGATATCTTAGTAACAGGGGTTTCTTTTGTCTAGCTGCCATGACCATGGTAGATATATATATTCACTGTGATGACCTGGGAGTCAGATTCAGACGCTGAACCTGAGGGATCCCAGCCTGCACAGGATTCACTGCCCTCAGAAACAGCAGAGCCAGGGCTGGGGCCTGGGTTGCAAGGGGACTCACCTGTGCTGGATCCTCAGGTGCAGGCTTCGGCTGAGGTTGATCTGGCTCCTAATGGGATGGAGGACTTACTGCCTACAGGTGCTCCATCCCCCACCCAGTCAGGGGAAGCTGAGGTTGCCTCTGGGTCCAGTAACCCTCCAGCTTCTCCTGAGCTGCAAAGGTTCAGGGCAGAGAGGCGAAGGGAGCTAAGTTCTCGCAGGAGGAGTGCTCGCCTCCAAGCCAGGAGAGGCGAGTCACCTGGGGATCGGAGCCGCCCTTCGCCTTGGGACAGATAAAGCCGGCCAGTCCCAGTCCCAAGTTGCAGGAGCAACATCGTTGCTGCAGAGTTCTGCTTGCTCCCTGCCCGGTTGTTCTGCCTGAACTCTTGACCTGCCTTGGTTCCCTGTTTATCCTTCTGTTCCTGACCTCGCCGGACTCCTTGCCCTGACCCTGCCTCTGTTTATTCGGACTGCCTTCACGTATCTCCGACCTCGGACCGGACATCGACCTCGCTTCCTGGATACTCCACGGGACCAGCACAATTTGCTCCTGCCACACCCGCACTCCCCCTTTGTTGGGGTGCGTTCGGGAGGAACCTGTCGTCATGACTGACCAAGCGGCGGTGCTGGTAGCATTGGCTCAGGAGAACCAGGTCTTGACCCACACAGTGCAGCAGCTAAGCAATGCGGTTACAGCCCTTCAGCAGCGTTTGGAAGCCTTGCCGGCTCCTGCTGCCGGTGCCCCAGCTCCAGGCAAGTACCCAGTGGCCCTGCCAGAGAAATTCGATGGGTCCCCGACCAGCTTTCCCATGTTTCTCGCCCAGGCCAAGCTGTATATTCAGGGGCGAGCCCGGGATTTCCCCGACGACCGCACCAAGGTGCACTTCCTGATCAGCTTGCTGAAGGACCAGGCGGCCAAGTGGGCGTTGCCGCTGCTCCAGCAAGACTCCCCCTTGCTGACAGACTATAGGGGGTTTTGCAACCATTTGGAAACCGCGTTCGCCAACCCCCAGAAGGGGAGTCAAGCCAATCGGGCGATTCGGCGGTTGAAACAGGGCAAGTCCACAGTGGCCGCCTACGCCACGGAATTTCGGCTGTTGGCGCAGGACTTGACCTGGAACGACTCCGCACTTCGGGACCAGTATCTCGAGGGGCTCTCGGACGAGATACTGGACCAGCTGGCCACGTTGGATCGCCCCGCCACGCTGGATGCCCTCGTCCATCGGAGTCTGCAGATAGACGATCGGTTGGAGGACCGTCGCCAGGCCCGGGCCCGCCGGCACTCTGGGCTCCCGGCTCCGGTGCTTCCCAGCAGTTCCACAGCCAGGGCCGAGTCACCGGAGCAGCCGATGCAGCTCGGGGCGGCGCGACCTTGCCTCTCCCCCTCGGAGAAGACTCGGCGTCGGGAGGGGAACCTGTGTCTCTACTGCGGTGGGAGTGGACACTATGCCCGAACCTGCCCCGAGAAATGCCAGCCGCAGGGAACCACGCCAACCCCAGTAGCCAATGGCCCAGGCTACCTGGGGTCCCAAGCATCACATGATGGGCCCTCACCGGTGGAATTGCAACACCTCATGATCCCGGTGCGTCTGTACCCCCCCAGCGGGCCCTGGATTCTCACCCACGCTCTAGTGGATTCGGGGGCAACCCGCTCTTATATGGACTCTGCCTTCGCGGCTCAGCACCGGGTGCCGCTCCAGAACAAGCTAGAACCGGTACGGGTGGAGGCAATTGACGGACGACTCCTGCGGTCAGGCGCCGTTACTCGGGAGACCCAGCCCTTGGTCCTGTGCCACCAGCAGCACCGGGAGGTGCGTACCCTGGACATTGCCACCATGCCCCGGTTTCCGCTGGTGCTTGGGATGGACTGGCTGGAGTCTCACAATGTTCAGATCGATTGGGTCAATCGAACTGTACGCTTCCCAGACTCGGGTTCGAATGCTCAGTCCGAGATGCTATCGGCCGCTTCCATGGGAGAGGCTGCGTCAACGCTCCCCGCCGTGTACCGGGACTACGTAGACGTGTTCGAGGAACGGGGAGCAGACCGGCTGCCTCCTCATCGGTCCTTCGACTGCGGCATAGACCTCCAGCCCGGGGCGCCCCTGCCGGTGAGTCGCCTATACTCTCTTTCAGAGCCAGAGCGTGAAGCCCTGCAGGACTTTCTCCACAAGAACCTGGAACGCGGGTTCATTAGGCCCTCTACCTCTCCCACGGCCGCTCCAGTGCTCTTCGTTAAGAAGAAGTGTGGGGAGCTTCGCCTCTGCCATGATTACCGAGCCCTGAATAAGATCACCATCCCAGACCGGTATCCCTTGCCCCTTATTGCGGAGCTGCTGGAGCGGGTGCAGGGGGCGCAGATGTTCACCAAACTAGACCTCCGGGGGGCCTACAACTTGATTCGAATCCGTGCCGGGGACGAGTGGAAGACAGCATTCGGGACCCGTTATGGGCAGTTCGAGTACCTGGTCATGCCATTCGGATTATGCAACGCGCCCGCCGTGTTCCAACGGTACATCAACCACGTGTTCCAGGACTTGCTAGACAAGTATGTGGTGGTGTACCTAGATGACATTTTGATTTACTCCCGTGACCCAGCTCGCCACGAGAGTCATGTCCGGACCGTGTTGCAGCGCTTGCGGGAGCACCGCCTGTATGCTAAGCTCAGCAAGTGCGAGTTCCACCAGCAGTCAGTGGACTTCCTTGGACACCGACTCTCCCCGGACGGCGTGCAGATGGACCCCGGGAAGGTGTCTGCGGTTCGAGAGTGGGCGGCGCCGCGGAACCGCAAGGACCTACAGCGGTTTTTGGGGTTCGCCAACTATTACCGGACATTCATTGCAGACTATGCTCATCGCACCACCCCATTGACCCGACTGCTGCGCCCCAAGACGCCCTTCGACTGGGATGAGGAGGCTGAGGTGGCATTCCAGGGATTGAAAGCCTGTTTCCAGAAGGCGCCAATTTTGCAGCATCCTGATCCTTCTCGTCCCTTCGTGGTGGAGACGGACGCCTCCAGTACGGCTCTCGGTGCCGTCTTGTCTCAGCAACATGGACCTGATGCGCCACTGTTACCCTGCGCCTACTACTCCCGGCAGCTCCTTCCGGCGGAGCGTAACTATACCGTGTGGGAGCGGGAACTACTGGCCATCAAGGTGGCCTTTGAGGTCTGGCGCCATCATCTTGAGGGGGCACGACACCCAGTGGAAGTGAGAACCGACCACCGGAATCTGGAGTACCTCCAGACCACCCGCAGGCTGAACCAGCGGCAGATCCGGTGGGCACTGTTCTTTTCCCGGTTCCAGTTCCGGATCCGCTACATCCCCAGCTCCCAAAATCAGAAGGCGGATGCGCTGTCCCGGAAACCGGAGGACATTGCAGAGACGGTGCAGCAGGCGGCCCCAACAACGATCATCCCACCAGCGGCCTTCCTGGCTGTTCATGAGACTGAGTCGCTGCGGGACCGAGTGCGGAGGCAGCAACGGGTCGACGCGTGGGCTCAGGAACGGATCCAGGAATTGGCCAGGGGATCCTGTCCTCGATACCCGGAACTGGTTGTGCACCAGGGTTTGCTGATGCACCGTGGTCGGTTGTACATCCCACCAGGGCCTTTGCGGGCCGAGGTACTTCGAATGTCACACGACGCCCCAGCAGCTGGCCACTTTGGAAGGTATCGGACCACCCACCTGGTCAGCCGGGAGTTCTGGTGGCCCCGCTTGAAGGCCGACGTGGCACGGTACATTGGGGGGTGCGAGGTCTGCCGGCGAGCCAAGGGAGCGACCGGGAGACCTGCGGGACTGCTACAGCCACTGCCAGTTCCCCCTCGTCCATGGCACACGGTTTCTTTGGATTTCGTGGTAGACTTACCCCCATCCCGTCAGTGTACCTGCCTCCTGGTATTCACAGACCACTTCACTAAAATGGTGCACTGCGCCCCGTGCCCGTCTGTACCCTCAGCCAAGGAGACGGCGCAACTGTACCTACAAAACGTCTTCCGCTTACATGGCCTATCGGAACGTTTGATCTCCGATCGTGGTGCCCAGTTCACCTCCCGCTTCTGGCGTGCTCTTCATCAGGCTCTCGGGACGGAGGTCTGCCTATCTTCGGCCTACCATCCACAGACGGATGGACAGACCGAACGGGCAAACGCGGTGTTGGAACAGTACCTCCGGTGCTACTGCAGCTTCCACCAGGACGACTGGGTCGACCACCTGGCGTTGGCCGAGTTCGCGTATAACAATGCAGTGCACGCTTCCACTCAACAGACCCCGTTCCAGGCAAACTATGGGTACCACCCGCGGTTATTTCCCAGCGTGCTGCCAGCATCCGCAGTTCCCGCAGTGACAGACTGGCTACAGGAGCTCCAGTCACAACAGCAGCTTCTGACGGAGCAACTGAGCCAGGCCAAGGACGCGTATAAGGCCCAGGCCGACCGTCACCGTCAGGAGGGGCCAGAACTCCATGTCGGAGACCTGGTATGGCTCTCCACCCGTCACCTGCACCCCTCTCGGCCTTCGCGGAAGCTGGATGCCCGCTTCACTGGCCCATTTCCGATCGTGGACCGGGTCTCACCTGTGGCCTTCCGTCTCCGGTTACCCGCGACCCTGAAGATCCACCCGGTATTCCACCGGTCCCTGCTCAGTCCGGTCGCCCCGCCCGATGAGTTCCACCCAGACCATCCACGACCGCAGCCAGTTTTGGTTCAGGGGGAGCCCGAGTATGAGGTGGAGCACATTCTCGACTCCCGATACCGCAGGGGGAAGCTCCAATACCTCATCGACTGGAAGGGGTATGGGCCCGAGGATCGGTCGTGGGAACCAGCAGAGAACATCCACGCACCTGTCTGCCTCCGTGATTTCCATGCGGCTTACCCCAGCAAGCCTGGTCCGGCCCCTCGGTTGAGGGGGGGGCCTGGGAGGGGGGATGGTGTGATGACCTGGGAGTCAGATTCAGACGCTGAACCTGAGGGATCCCAGCCTGCACAGGATTCACTGCCCTCAGAAACAGCAGAGCCAGGGCTGGGGCCTGGGTTGCAAGGGGACTCACCTGTGCTGGATCCTCAGGTGCAGGCTTCGGCTGAGGTTGATCTGGCTCCTAATGGGATGGAGGACTTACTGCCTACAGGTGCTCCATCCCCCACCCAGTCAGGGGAAGCTGAGGTTGCCTCTGGGTCCAGTAACCCTCCAGCTTCTCCTGAGCTGCAAAGGTTCAGGGCAGAGAGGCGAAGGGAGCTAAGTTCTCGCAGGAGGAGTGCTCGCCTCCAAGCCAGGAGAGGCGAGTCACCTGGGGATCGGAGCCGCCCTTCGCCTTGGGACAGATAAAGCCGGCCAGTCCCAGTCCCAAGTTGCAGGAGCAACATCGTTGCTGCAGAGTTCTGCTTGCTCCCTGCCCGGTTGTTCTGCCTGAACTCTTGACCTGCCTTGGTTCCCTGTTTATCCTTCTGTTCCTGACCTCGCCGGACTCCTTGCCCTGACCCTGCCTCTGTTTATTCGGACTGCCTTCACGTATCTCCGACCTCGGACCGGACATCGACCTCGCTTCCTGGATACTCCACGGGACCAGCACATTCACAATGCTCTGGGCTCCTGGGGGTTAACCTGCCTCTCAGCTTGCAGTACTGGGGCCTCTGTCCCTTCAGATCCCTCACTGCGTCAGTTAGCTAACTCCTTTAGCAACTGTGTAGCTTTACCAAGGCCTCTACCCTCTTGCCCCTTTTGAGAGAAACTCTGAGACACAAACTATCTCCCTGTATGTGAGTTTTGTCTCTTCCCTGAGTTCCTTTCCTCATAAGCATTCATATATCGCTGGACCCAACCATAAACGACGATAACTCCTTGGCTCAACGAAAACAAGTTTTTATTCTTTACATAACATAACTTTTCAGATCTTTATTAGTTCATCCGCTTAGTTTCCAACCATAAGCATAAATACTTTCATTTTAACAAACTGATCTTCATCCTATCCTATCCTACCTATCCTACCCACCATTATCCTGGTCCCCACTCCCTCTTCTCCCAGTCGCCACTCCCTCCCTCCCTCTTCTCCTCTCACCAACGGCTGCTCCCTCCTTTTAAAGGGCGGAGTGTCCAGCCTCCCCCAAGTGAGCTGCCACTCAAACCTGGAGTGAACATTAACTCTTTAATAGAATCCCTTAACTTAAGGCAGGTTCACCACACTCCCCATCTGTGGAATGCTCTCCCCAGGGAAGTTTGCTTAGTGCCTTAATTATACACCTTTAGGTGCCAGGCAAAAAGATTCCTTTTTAACCAGGTCTTTGGTTGATCTGATTTACTTCCTATGCCCTTTTAAAATGTGTTGTTTTTTTCCGGGGCGGGGGGGCTATCAGGTTATTTTTATTATGTATTTTGTGGTTTTATATCTTGATTTTATTCTGTGAACTGCCCTGAGACCCCCAGGTATAGGGCGGTATATAAATTCAATAAATATGGCAGCAAGAGTACTATTGGCACAGAAATGGAAACAAGAAGAATTACCGATGATAGAAGAGTGGCAGACGAAGTTAATGGACTACGCAGAATTGGACAAGATGACGGGGAGAATTCGAAACCGACAAGACCAGAGGTTCTTGGAAGATGGGAAGAAATTTGAGAACTATTTGAAAAGCAATTGTAAACAACAAATTACACTAGTAGGTTTGCAAGAAGTTTTGTAAGGAGGATTATATGAAATTTTTGGAAAATGATAATTGGTTATAGATCATTAAAAGTAATAGTGAAATTGTGAAAATACAAGATTAAGTTATGAAGATTGGAAATCTTTAGACGTGGTTGATGGAAGTCCAAAAATATTGTATAAGACATGAATGAATGTTAAATGATGTTAGGAAAATATATGTAAAAGCTTAATAAAATATATATTAAATAAATAAATAAATTCAATTAATAATAATAATAATAATAATAATAATAATCAGAAGCATTATAGCCTCCAACTGTGGAGGCAAAGCATAGCCATCATGGCTAGTAATAAGTTTGATAGCTGTCTCCTCCATGAATTTTTCCAATCCTCTTTTAAAGCCATCTAGATTGGGAGCCAAGGGACCCAGGTGGCGCTGTGGGTTAAACCACAGTCTAGGGCTTGCTGATCAGAAGGTTGGCGGTTCGAATCCCTGCGACGGGGTGAGCTCCCATTGCTTGGTCCCAGCTCCTTCCCACCTAGCAGTTCGAAAGCATGTCAAAGTGCAAGTAGATAAATAGGAACCACTCTGGCGGGAAGGTAAACGGCGTCTCCGTGCTCTGCTCTGGTTCACCAGAAGCAGCTTTGTCATGCTGGCCACATGACCCGAAAGCTGTACGCCGGCTCTCGGCCAATAAAGCGAGATGAGTGCCGCAACCCCAGAGTCGGACACGACTGGACCTAATGGTCAGGGGTCCCTTTACCTTTAGATTGGGAGCCATCACTGCCTCCCCAGTGAGCAAGTTCCACAGTTTAACTATGTGCAGCAAACGGCTTCCTCCAAAGTAAGATCACACTTGTACAATAAGAATTATTAGCAAAACTCTGAGATTTTTGGAAAGCTAAAATAGCAATCAACCAAAAATAGAGTTAACGCTCGCAACAACTTTCTAAATATCCGGCTAGGCTTGTCTAAACAAAAATCTTTTCAGCATTTTGATAAGGTAAGCATCTGAGGGGGCAATCCTCTTTCGCTGTGTTGAATGCTAGGCTCTGAAGCAAACATTAAAAATGACAGAACATTTGGTGAATGTTTGAGATATAATTGTGGTGGGATTGAACAAATATGATTTCATTTTGAAATATAATTTTCATTTTGAAATGCTCCTCCAGAGCATTTTTCTTTTGCTGCTCTAATTTAAATGTAATTGGACACATGGCCACCAGAGGGCAGATGCAAGCTTAATATCGTATGCTTATTACAGCCTATTGTTGTCTACTTCTGGTTCAATACCTAGTTTCTCGTACTTTCTATAAGTTGTGTAGCAGTATTCTTGTAACAGTGCGTTCTAGAATATGCCTGCTTACTGTGTTGAGTGATTCCTTTATATAATATATATAATTTTTATTAAATTTTCTAATTTACATTTCAAAATATTCATTTAAACAACTTTAAATCAATGACTTCCCTCCTTGTCTTTCCGTGGTTCATTTTGCATACCGTACATCCCTGGATATTTTACATGAACTAAACCATTCAGCAATCCATTGTTACATCTATCAAAACTTATTGACACTGTTGAATTTATCTTAATGCTACCAGCATTTTGAAATGAACATAGTTTTCACCCATGTATTCAGTAAACATTTTCCAGTCTTCTTTAAATGTGCATTCTTCTTATTCTCTTATTCTATATGTTTAATCTGCAAGCTGCATGTTTAATCAGTTTAAGTTGCCATTCTTCTTTGGTTGGGACCTCACTCATTTTCTATGTTTGGGCTAATGAAACATGGGCCGCATACATAAATAATTCTTTTTTGACACCAGGGAGTTTCCCTCTGAATTATCCCCAACAAAAAGGACTTTGGTTGGGGTTTTTTTTTTAAGGTAGTTTAAAACTTATTTTTCTTATCATTGTGGGTTGACTTCCTCTCGCCCTCTCTTCCTGCGTACCTTGTAAATCATCTTTAGTAATTTCTTTACCTCATTAAAAACCTTTTTTATTAAATTACCTTAACATCTCTTCTTTTCTATTGTCCATAACATTTATTCAAACAATTATAAAACATAAATCTATTTTCTAACTCTACAGCCTCACTTATCTTTCAGCTTACTTCTACTCTAATCTTGCAATACTTTTTAAAATATAATTTAAATTTCTTCCAATCTTCTTCCACTGCTTCCTCTCTCTGGTCACGAAGTTTTCCAGTCAGCTCAGCAAGTTCCATATAGTCCATCATTTTCATCTGCCAATCTTCTATCGTTGGAAATTCCTCTGACTTCCAGTTTTTAGCTATCAAAATTCTAGCTGCTGTTGTGGCATACATAAAGAAAGTCCTATCACATTTTGGGATTTCCTGTTTTACAGATGATAGATGTGATATCTATATGTTGGCCTATATTCTATATCTTTTCTTTTGGTCTGTATCATGTGATACAAATGTCTGATGCAGCAGCATTACACATACCTGGGGGCAGTGTGTTTCCTGACACCTCTGCGGTTGCTCCCTAAAGTCATCCATCCCCACAGACACCTCAGTGATCTTGGTTAGCAGTCATGCAAACACCACACCTATCAAGGCAACCTTACTGTCACTGGGAGGAAAAAGCTGCAGCAGCCACAACAGCCACTGGCAATTTTGAAGACTCTCACCAGTCATGACGTCACTTGCATGCCTCATTACACCAAGCAACAGGCAACGACATCACAAATGCAGAGCTTACCTCACTTAGCCCACTCCCCCAAGGGGACAACAGTATCCTTCCTTTGTTGGCCCCTCTTAGCTCTGCCTCCATTGCTGAGTGGCAAGGAAGGTGACTTGTGGAAGTGGGGTGCAAAATCAAACCTAATCATTGTCCCTTGGGAGGATGCTTCAAGCCTACCATTGGCTCTTGCCAAGTCAGCAGTTTCGACACAATGCAACGTCTCTAGACGCTGAGGCCACCAGGAACAGCAGACCGATCCAATCTTTATTTCGGTGGTGTCATTGAGGGCGGTGGAGCATGGCTGCCATTCATATCTATGGGGGAAATTGAGTGCTGCTCTTGAGAACAATGGGACAAAACACCTGTAATGAACCGGCCCCATATTTTGTGTTGAATTGATTTCTGCGATGAACCTGCCCCAGACCATTTTTGCTGTTCTGGAATTGATCCCCCCCTTTTTAATCCCCCCCCCTGTTCTGATATGGTTTCAAATAGCTGGATTTTTAATATGTTTTGTATTTATATGTTTTATATGGTCATGCTGGCCACATGACTGGAAAGCTGACTGTGGATATACGCCAGCTCCCTTGGCCTGAAAGCGAGATGAGCTGCCACACCCCATAGTCGCCTTTAACAGGTGGCGCTGTGGGTTAAACCACAGAGCCTAGGGCTTGCTGATCAGAAGGTCGGCGGTTCGAATCCCTGCGACGGGGTGAGCTCCCGTTGCTCGGTCCCAGCTCCTGCCAACCTAGCAGTTCGAAAGCATGTCAAAGTGCAAGTAGATAAATAGGAACCGCTCTGGCGGGAAGGTAAACGGCATTTCTGTGCGCTGCTCTGGTTTGCCAGAAGCGGCTTTGTCATGCTGGCCACATGACCTGGAAGCTGTACGCCGGCTCTTGGCCAATAAAGCGAGATGAGCGCCGCAACCCCAGAGTCGGACACGACTGGACCTAATGGTCAGGGGTCCCTTTACCTTTACCTTTTTAACCGTCATGGGGTCCTTTACCTTTACCTTTATGTTTTATATGTAAACCACTTTGATGATACGTCCCAGAAGTGAAAAGTGATATAGAAACTCTCCAAATAGTTAATAAATAAATACAAGCGTCATTTTTCCATAGGACAGCCACAGTGTCAAAACCAACATTTCGTGATGAGAAGTTCTGCAGATCTAAAGGGAGAGAAAAAGCAGGCTCCCTGCAACAGCTTAGTCAACACAGGGACTTTCCACTCAAAGGAAATACTGTCATGGTTGGGATGACTGTATGGGGGTTTATACATAGCGCTGATCCAGTCTGAGTAAATAGGATTCCAACTGAGCTTACTTATCCCATTCTCGCCCCTCCTTGCTTGCACCCTTTCCATCATCACCCATTTTGACCTTCATTGACATTGCAATGTTTTAGTAATGACACAGGGCACAGCATGACAGCAGCATCACAATGTCAGATTATGGCATGCTAGGGGACTTAGTAGTGACCCTGCCTTGTCCAGCTGCCATAACAGGAGGATAGGCTCATGTTGTAAAAACAGCCAGTAATTAAATAGCTTATTTGGGAGCAACACTGAGCACACAGCCTGATGGGCTTTGTTATAATTAGCTAATGACACATAGAACCAAATATGCAAAGCAGGTATCTTGGGAGCTCTCTTTATGCTGCAGAACTTTTCCAGAATATGTCTGCCGTGTTGACTATGTCAATTTCCTACGTGGGGTTCAAAGGCTCCTGTGACTTAAAGGGCTCTACAGAATCAGGACCAGTGTTTACACACACACACACACACACACACACACACACTCCAAACCAAGTAGGACAAAGATGTTTATAGACCAAATCTGTCACCTAGGTAGCTATAAATACTGTTCTATCCTAGTCTTCTAAGGTGATGGGTTAAGCAGGTTCAGGCTAATCTCTGTTTTCAGCTAGGCTTCATAGGGATGACACTAATCATTTTTCCATCAACATAGTGTTCTCCGAAAACACCAATACCAACTACTGACACTAGATGTCACCAAAAGAATAGATCATTTCCCACTCTAAAAGGGGCTGGCTCTGTGCTGTTGACACATTTTCATGCAGGTGAAGGCTAATACCTGTTTTCGACCTAGCTTCCTAAGGGTTGTTGTTCCATCAGCAGGGCTCCCGCCTTTGCTCCTTGCTTATGACATATCTAGGTTTTTATTGTTTTATTTTTGTTTCTGTTCTTATTTATGCTCTGTTACTTAAGCCATATTTATGCTACATTTGGGTTACAATTTGTGAGAGCTTGCTGAAAACCACAAAACCAGCATGTTTTCGAAGGAACACAGATTTCTCATTTCAAAATGTTTCAGCCCTGTGTCGATGTTTCTTAAATGCAATATCACTTTTGGTGATCTCCATCGAACAAAGTAAAGAGTAGCATCTAAGCATTTACCGGTAGTTTGGGGTTCTCATTGCAGAGCAAAAAGCTGATGGGTCCCCCTCTCCCCTGTTAACACCAGCAAACAATTATATATATGAATAAGCTGATGGGAGTACCTTGGTCTTTGCCCAATGACTTAGGCACCAAATTTTAAGAGATATTTCATTCATAATAGTGGGCTCCATGCAGTTGGCTTGTGAGAACATTGCAGCAACATTGCAGCCATGGCTGCCTTGTACAGGAGTTACTGTTTGTGTGAACTACCAACATGGGTGTCGTGTATGTTTCACTTGAGATTTCAATGGTGGAGATGCTTGTTTGTACAGACGGGTGGCGCTGTGGTCTAAACCACTGAGCCTCTTGGGCTTGCTGATCAGAAGGTTGGCGGTTCGGATCCCTGCGACGGGGTGAGTTCCTGTTGCTCTGTCCCAGCTCCTGCCAACCTAGTTTTTGAAAGCACGCCAGTGCAAGTAGACAAATAGGTACCGCTGCGGTGGGAAGGTAAACGGCATTTCCGTGCACTCTGGTTTCCGTCACAGTGTCATGTTGCACCAGGAACATGCTGGTCACATGACCTGGAAAGCTGTCTGTGGACAAACACAGGCTCCCTCGGCCTGAAAGCAAGATGAACGCCGCAACCCCATAGTCGCCTTTGACTGGACTTAACGGTAGATCCATGCACACATGACTAAGCCAGCATTAACCCTCCATAATGACATCTGGGCATAATGTCATGGGTGAACTGTTGCTTTGCTCCACCTTTTATCAATCTCACGGGTCCCTTTCGATGAAAATTGTGAGACTACCCCCGGTGTCACTGAAGTCTCCCACTCCATTTGATGTTCACCGATTTCTTGTATTGAAGATCTAGTGACTTTAGAGGTTTATTTACTATCATGTCATTTACACCTGGGGTGTGTTATTTTCTTTTGAGTCTTTTAGGTTATTTTGGGTCATTTAGATTGTTTTCTTCTGTGTTGTTTACACCTGGGGTGTGTTGCGTTTCCAGAGATGGTATAGCAGAGCCAGTGCAGCAATGTGGCTATGAGCTAGAAAGCCCCTTGTTTAAACCTCACCTTAGCCTTATACCCCTCCCCACAAGAAGCCTATATATGTTCTTCCCTGGTCTCTTATCACAGGCATGTGAAGATTTCTCCTTCACCAGGCATTTGGGAATTAGATTGAGATTCCATTTTTATTTTCTTTTATGACGTTCTAATTTTTTTGAGGGGGGGGGAGGGAGGGTAATTAATTACATTTTCAGTGCTATTTTTCTAGCAATGGCGCCCACCTGAGAGGTGCCGGAACTGAGTTTCGGCTGAAAAACAGGCCTGTTTATTCTTATTTTGGGAACTTGTGTCGTGTTGAAAGCTGCTCTCTAAACAGTTTAGAGTTATCCTATCAGTTAACCATGGGCTTCCTGGCTGAATGTCCACTGCAATTTCCTTTGCCGTATTCTATATTCTCACTTCATCCATTGAATTAAATATAAATATTACTTAGGGACAGATTCATAGCTACCTAACAGAGCGGTTACTTCTTGGTACAGTGATGTTTGGAAAAGCATGTGCAAAAATCCATAGGATCCCGCCAGGTCTTCAGAAGCAGCTATCCCTGCGTCAAAGAAGATTATTCCTAATAGGATTTGCTACTTGGAGGCTGTTGTTCTGTCTGTTGCAAAACCTGCGCAGTGTTTACTTCAGGAAGAATATGGATCTCATCTGTCATGCATGTCTTCTTCTGCTGCTGCTTTTCTCTTATGGGACAAACGCAACAATTTCATCTTGTGTCACAGGATGCACCTGTTCCAACGATAACTTTGGAAGGTAAGAAACATTGTTTGTTTGAAGTACGTGAACTGTATTGGCCTATGTTAACTTTTAAAATTTAATAAAATTTATTAAAAAAAGAAAAAAAGAAACATTGGTAGGACTATAGAGAAACTTGGGAACAACAAGTAGTGACTGAATTGTGCCCAATATTACTAGTATTTTGTTTTATTAATTCTGTTTAATTTCAAGTTAGTTTTCTGAAATAGTAAGTCTTTGGATATGATGCTAATAGCGATGTTAATGTACTTTTGTTTGGGTGTTAAAACGAGAAAGAGGAAAATGAAGCAAGTGCATTCTTAACAGTGTCATAAAAACAGAAACCTTCACTTTGCTGTCGTTCCATGTAATGGATTAAAACCAACTAAGCAATATGTTAACTTTGCTGATTTGCTTTCTAGGAGTTTGCTTTGCATGTCAACATCATTGAGAAAGATCCCTGGGGGCATCCCTGAAGATATCAAAAAAATTAGAATAGAAAATTCTCACCTAACAGAATTGCCTCGCGGGTCATTCTTTAATGCCAGTGCCTTGGAATATCTTTGGCTTAATTTCAATAACATCACGGTCATGCATCTGAAAAGCCTCGAGTACCTGAAGGATTTGACTGAGCTGAGATTGCAGGGGAACAAGCTGACTTCAGTACCATGGACAGCGTTCCAAGACACGCCAGCTTTGAAAATACTGGATCTAAAGCACAACAGGCTCGATGTCCTTCCAGAACATGCCCTCCGCTATCTGCCTAGCCTGACCTATTTAGACATCTCTTCCAATCAGCTTACTGTCATCTCCAAGGATGTTTTCTATAACTGGCCTGTGTACCAAAAAACCCAGCAGCTGGAGAAGAAGCAAGATGCTATTTCCAACGCGGTCTTGGCTTTGCACGACAACCCATGGATATGTGACTGTCGCCTGCGAGGGTTTGTCCAGTTTATCAAATCTATTAGCCCACCCATCATTCTGATGAATTCTTACTTGACTTGCTCAAGCCCCAAATTCAGAGCAGGAAAGTACTTTCACGAAGTGGAGCTGAATAACTGCATGAAGCCGTTGGTATCAACCTCTGAGCCGAATCCCACTGTATATGTTGGGCTGAATGTGACCTTGACCTGTCTGGTGCAGGGCAGCCCTTCCCCAGCAATCTGGTGGACCTATATGTTAAAGCACCTACGAGGATTTAATGGTAAGCATTACTCCAAGGAAAGTTATATTGATTTGTCTCTGAACTTCTAGTCAGGGGCTGACTGCAAACCAGTTAAGCTGAGTTAGCCCCTTGGATTCAATGAGACTAAACCGCCTTATTCACTTTTTTGTGTGAATGGGCTGCCACTTACTGAATAGAAAAGGTGGGTGAAACGTGAACAACCATTGTGTGATATTATACGAGTAAAGCCAGTCAGATTCTGCTATTGATAAAAAAATCATATTGATTTCGGGGGCTGAAATATTAGATACCTTCATCACCAGTCCCTTCTCTGCCTATTACAGCCGTATCCCACCTTTCCTCCAAGAAGCTCAGGGTAGCATACATTGCCCCTCCCTCCATTTTGTTCTTACAACATTTAATAATAATAATAATAATAAATTTTATTTATACCCCGTCCTCCCCAGCCAAGACCAGGCTCAGGGCGGCTAACACCAAGTATAAAAACAATTGATTAAAATACAACTTAAAAACAAGATTAAAATACAACATTAAAGTGCAGCCTCATTTCAGTAGAAACTCAAATCAAAAACTATTTGGGGAAGAAACTGTCAAATCTTCACCAAGGCCAACTATCCAGACTGGTCCTACATGGGCCAGAAAAATGCCAGGGAAGTCCCCAAATAGGAGTTCCATCACAGGAGGAAAAAGGAAAGAGGGGGGAGCCAGTGTTGACCCATCACTGGAGTTGACCCATCAACAGGGTTGACCCATCACTGGAGTGCCATTTTGTAAGCTATATTTTAACAATGACTGTTCTATATCTAGTTTGACTTGCTTCATTAGTAATACTTTGCTGATTAATTACTTTATACATTGGCCATGGTATAGCATCCAATAGAAACAAATTGAATTGTGGGCTTTGAGGATAATCCGGCACAAATTAGCCACAACTGCATTCAGCTAAAATCAATGGAAGCTAAATTGTTTTCTTTACTTCCTTCTCTCTTTATCTTTCTCTCTTTCCCTCCCTTTGATTTCTTACCTGTGCTTTCCTTTAATGTCCTGGGATGACTCACATAAGCTAAAATACTATCGCAAAATAATAAATATAACCCACAAACCATAAAACAACAACAGCAATGCATAAGCTACAACTAATGATACAATTTACAGGGGGGATGACATCGATGACAACATATTTCAGTTACAAAAGGAGAGGTGCCACATAAGTAGCCAGTGAAAGATGTAAAGTGTGCCCCTGTGGGAGGGAAATTCCATGGTTTTGAGGACACTTCAGAGAAGGCCCTGTCACGAGTCACCACCCTCACACCACGGAGGGCTTCATTAGCCACAATTAAGCCCCTTTCCATTGTTTTTGATAAGACATCATTGTCGGCAATTTTTTGCTGGACTGTGACTCTTTAAAGCTTATTTGATCCTGGGCTTTTCACACGTCCATTTACAGCATTACCTTGGGTTACAGACGCTTCAGGTTACAGACTCCGCTAACCCAGAAATAGTACCTCGGGTTAAGAACTTTGCTTCAGGATGAGAACAGAAATGGCGCGGCGGCAGCGGAAGGCCCCATTAGCTAAAGTGGTACCTCAGGTTAAGAACAGTTTCAGGTTAAGAACGGACCTCCAGAATGAATTAAGTTTTTAACCTGAGGTACCACTGTACTGCTTATGCATATCTGAACGGTGTATAAAACGAAGGCAAGAGCTAACAATATCAACCGAGCAATTCTATACACTTATACTTGGAAGCAAGCTCCGTTGACTTCAAGGAGACGTACTCCTGCATACAACCAAAGGCTGCAACCCAAAGTTCCAGATGGAGGCAGTAGGGCTGAATGGAGCTGCAATTGAATCCCTGCTGCTTGTGCCAACCATGGCTGAAGTTGGTGGAGCAGGGTGATTCTTGCTGTCCCAATGCCATGCTGCCACAGAAGAGAGTCCTGGGTTGCCCCATTGCCGGTAGCTGCACTGGCTTAGGATACAGCAGGTGCTTGGCTGGCATCCTCCCTTCCCACAAAGTGACCCCATTTGGGGAATTTATGCTGGCTACCACAGGCGGACCGAGAACTCCCAGAAGTGCAAGCTGGATTTCGAAGGGGCAGAGGAACCAGAGACCAAATTGCAAACATGCGCTGGATTATGGAGAAAGCTAGAGAGTTCCAGAAAAACATTTACTTCTGCTTCATTGACTACGCAAAAGCTTTTGACTGTGTCGACCACAGCAAACTATGGCAAGTTCTTAAAGAAATGGGAGTGCCTGATCACCTCATCCATCTCCTGAGAAACCTCTATGTGGGACAAGAAGCTACAGTTAGAACTGGATATGGAATAACTGATTGGTTCAAAATTGGGAAAGGAGTACGACAAGGCTGTATATTGTCTCCCTGCTTATTTAACTTATATGCAGAATTCATCATGCGAAAGGCTGGACTGGATGAAGCCCAAACCGGAATTAAGATTGCCGGAATAAATATCAACAACCTCAGATATGCTGATGATACAACCTTGATGGCAGAAAGTGAGGAGGAATTAAAGAACCTTTTAATGAGGGTGAAAGAGGAGAGCGCAAAATATGGTCTGAAGCTCAACATCAAAAAAACTAAGATCATGGCCACTGGTCCCATCACCTCCTGGCAAATAGAAGGGGAAGAAATGGAGGCAGTGAGAGATTTCACTTTCTTGGGTTCCATGATCACTGCAGATGGTGACAGCAGTCACGAAATTAAAAGACGCCTGCTTCTTGGGAGAAAAGCAATGACAAACCTAGACAGCATCTTAAAAAGCAAAGACATCACCTTGCCAACAAAGGTCCGTATAGTTAAAGCTATGGTTTTCCCAGTAGTAATGTACGGAAGTGAGAGCTGGACCATAAAGAAGGCTGATCGACGAAGAATTGATGCTTTTGAATTATGGTGCTGGAGGAGACTCTTGAGAGTCCCATGGACTGCAAGAAGATCAAACCTATCCATTCTTAAAGAAATCAGCCCTGAGTGCTCACTAGAAGGACAGATCCTGAAGTTGAGGCTCCAGTACTTTGGCCACCTCATGAGAAGAGAAGACTCCCTAGAAAAGACCCTGATGCTGGGAAAGATTGAGGGCACAAGGAGAAGGGGACGACAGAAGATGAGATGGTTGGACAGTGTTCTCGAAGCTACTAACATGAGTTTGGCCAAACTGCGAGAGGCAGTGAAGGATAGGCGTGCCTGGCGTGCTCTGGTCCATGGGGTCACGAAGAGTCGGACACGACTGAACGACTGAACAACAACAACCACAGGCGGGCATATAACCAGCCAATTGGTAGCATGTGTTGCCAGCAGAAACCGTAGGGACTTCCCTAGTGGAAGGAATCCATTGCCATATCCTGACGCCCTCCAAGCCATAAACTTGGGGGGGGGGGGTTGAGGATTGCTACAGCCACATTAGAATTTTGCAGCCTTACTATATTGGCTAAATTGCATGTAGCTTTCCTAAACTGAATCCTACAGGGCTGGAATTTTCCTAGGCTGGACTCAGCCTTGAAGTAAATTATTCTAGACAGTTGAAATGAAATTGCTTCAGCTAGTTTCTGAGTATATATATATATATATATATATATATATATATATATATATATTCATTCCCATAGGTCTTAATTGCTTCTTTTGCAGTTCACCTGAATGGTTGTAGCTAGAAACAGTGACCTTGATTTGATTCATAGACCTTATGGAGGGAAAAGGAAAGTCTCAAGCGCATGGTTAAAGAGTTCCATATTATTCTGGCATTTTGGGGTCAGTTGCCAACCAGTATGGATGACTGCTGCTCTGTTGACTTAAAAATCCTGAATGACACTAGACACTTCATAATTTTTGAAGTTAGGGTAGCTACCTTCGGTCAAGACCTGCCATGTCACATCTGAGATTTCTACGATAAATCCATGTTCTTCATGGCAAGTGCTCTTGGGTCTCCATGGTGTATGAAATGTACAGAAGCTGTCGTTTCCTTGATCACTAGGTGATAATGCGCACTAAATAAGTGTAGGGGTATCTGAGGCCTTCTTCATCCTGTGTCCTTTGATGGCGCCTTCTCCGCCATTGTCCCATCTCTTGGTAACGAATATGATGAGGTCTAGTGGTGATTGTAGTGAGGGTCCCATCTTGCTCAGGAGGTCTCAGAGAATAACAGGATCGGAATTCCAGAGTCCACAATCAGGCAAGACTGTTTTAAGGCTAACAAAAATAAGGTGAAAGCTTCTGGGTTTCCCAGAACTCTTCATCGAAAGCTTGCACACTCTTCCGATGTTTTTCATGGCATTGCCCTAATATGGAATTTGCTGCTTTTCTTATGGGCCGACACAGCTGCCTTTCAACTTGGGAAATTTAGAATTGTCGTTAATATTTTGTCTAGTATGATATCTTTCAAAGATTGTTCTGCCTGGACACTGACGTTCAGCTCTGAAGGCCTCCTGGCGGTTCCCTCACTGCGATAAGTGAGGTTGCAGGGAACCAGGCAGAGGGCCTTCTTGGTGGTGGCACCCACCCTGTGGAACGCCCTCCCATCAGATGTCAAGGAAATAAACAACTATCTGATTTTTAGAAGACATTTGAAGGCAACCCTGTTTAGGGATGTTTTTAATGTTTGATGTTTTATCATGTTTTTAATATTCTGTTGGGAGCCGTCCAGAGTGGCTGGGGAAACCCATCCAGATGGGTGGGGTATAAATAATAATAATAATAATAATAATAATAATAATAATAATAATAATAATAATAATAATATTATTGCTGAAATCATTGCGCTGAAACCATTGCAATTTTTAATGAATTTTTGCACATCTGTATGTTCTGAAGCTTGGATCATGCTATTAAAACATCAGGGGATCTAGAGTGCCAGTACTACTAACATGTGTGTCCTTGTTCTCCTTCCCCCTCCCTAGCATCAACCACCCATATAAGTGAAGATAAAATTAAGTCAGACTTGATTATTCCTTCCGCCCACCTTGTGGATGAAGGCAATTACACGTGCACAGCTGCTAACTTCCTTGGCAACACCTCAGCCACAGTGATGCTGAAAGTTCAAGCTCCAAGGATGCCGGCCTCCTCCTTCTCTTCCTCAGTCTCAGGTGAGAATTCATACATCGATGTGAGGATTTCCAAGCAGACGGTCTATGGGATCACTTTGGAGTGGTACTGCTTGACAGAGAATCCAGGAGAAGCCTGGTATACCCTCCATTTTGGGAAGTATGATGACTCTAAGAAAGACATGATATACATTGGCCCCGGCATCAATAGCTACTCTGTCAATGACCTTCTCCCTGCCACCAAGTATGAAGTGTGTGTTACTTTGAGGAACCAGATGCCTCAAAAGGGGCAGTGCATTGTGTTTGTTACAGGAAGTGACATCAGCGAGCTGGAGCAGCGGGAGAAGCTCATCCATATCATCATCATTGTATGTGCCATGGTGCTCGCTGTCCCCGCCGGGATGTACGCGTGTACAACCGAGACCAGGTTTAATTGCATGGAGAAATGTGCCGACTTCTGCCGCCAGAGCAGGAAAGGGCAAAATCTTCGGGCGGTCAATAAAGAGAACACCTTTGACAGCTTGCCAACGGGCAGCGAAGAGGGGCTGTGCCACCGAGACTCCAATGACGACAAGAAAAAGCTGAAGGTTTGTGAGGACAAGGAGAAGGCCAACAAGCAGAAACCAGAGCACAGAAATAGCGCTGATCTCTATTAGCCGATCTCTAAGCACAATCCCATATTAGATAAGAGAAAGGTAAATATAGAAAGACTGATGGAAATATCTCACACATGTGGACAGTAGGTTTTCATGATACATCAGTGTCCACAGGTGACAAACATACAGAACAGAACTTCTGAGGCCACCAGAAGTTGTTGAAGTTGGAAGGCAAGAGAGGAATGCACAGGGTCATCATTTTAGCAGGGACGCTATGCCTCTGTCAGCCTTCTAGCTGTAATTTTTGGTTAACAATGCAGGGGATGGATGGAATTGTATCGCTTGTTGAACCAGCATAGAGTATGATCTATTAATATACAACTGGAGGGTTTTTCTAGAGGCACATCTGTAATTTAGATTACTGAATAGTTTTAGGAAACCTCCACACCTTTCCTTCCCATTGTAGCTGCTGGTGATGGCTTTTTAAAATAAATAAATAAATAAATAAATAAATATATAAATTGGACAAGTTTAGAAATAGGACCTTAGCAACAGCACTGGTCAGACCAGGAGAGATTGTCCAAGTGCATTTAAAACAAGCAAGGTGGTGGAGATTTCTAATTCAGATTAAGAACTCTTCTGCACAGAAAGACCGAAGCTGTTAAAGAAATGGAAACAAAATGGTTTTCTTAAAATACGCTGTGTTTGTTTGTTTTTAAATCACATCAGTCCAAATCCGACTTCAGTTTTATGTAACGACTATTGGTTCCAGAAGTAAACATGCATCTCCACCAGCATGAAAGGAGCATTAAAGGACATTTAAAGCACATCCCTAACAGCGTTTACCCTTAACCGAGCTACAGTTCCTAGCACAATACAGTTATCATGATTGTTTGGGGCAGGGATCTGCTTTCCATGTCTGGTATGTATGCAGCTTTGGTTAGAT
Organism: Darevskia mixta; assembly: GCA_034641385.1. Taxonomy (NCBI): domain Eukaryota; kingdom Metazoa; phylum Chordata; class Lepidosauria; order Squamata; family Lacertidae; genus Darevskia; species Darevskia mixta. The sequence continues at coordinate 2,451,564 of JAWWNH010000027.1, forward strand.
TCAGCAGGATCTTCCTAGGTTCTTGTGTAGATCTCTCTTACTGGTTAAAGTCAGCCATAACTTTAGATTTAACTTTATTGTCGCCTTCTAGTGAGCTTGCAGTAGTAATTTTTATCAGCAGCACAAAAAGTTAGTGGCGTCTTAGTTAATGGCGAAATTAGATAAGAGAGCTTATCGTACAGAAACCCTATTTGCTGCTAAAATGAAGTGATACTTAAAAGTATAAAAATCTGGGTGTTTGGGGGTGAGATTTTTGCTGTTTAGAAAGAAAGATGTGCCCACATACCTGTATACAACCAGCCCCACAAGGTACACACTGATCACAACAAGGATTCTTAGTTGTCTGCACAGACCAAAGTCCAATGTCCACGGAGAAAAGATGCCAGTTTCAGGTCCCCCCCCCAGTAGTGGGGGGGGGGAGAGGGAAGGCTTTAAACAGGCAAATGATATGTGGGGAAAGGATGAAAGGATGAAGCACATCTCTCCCTAGGGATGGGTGAATTTATCAATTTTGCTTCTCTCAGCTTCTCATTTTTCCAACTGATATTCAGTTCTCCGCATTTTGCAGCAATGCAGGTTAAAAAAAAATCTCATGAAAAATCATTGTCATTTTAATGTGAATTTCTCCTTTAAAAACTACATTTTTTATACACAGTGTTGACTAATGTCAAGCTTTGCAAGCGATTTCCCCGAAAATAACACATTTTTTGGTGTAATTTTCACTAGTATCTTCATTCTTGTGCCCACTTTCCCCTAATACAGTGGTACCTCGGGTTAAGTACTTAATTCGTTCCGGAGGTCCGTTCTTAACCTGAAGTGTACTTAACCTGAAGCACCACTTTAGTTAATGGGACCTCCTGCTGCCGCTGTGCCGCCAGAGCACAATTTCTGTTCTTAGCAGAGTTCTTAACCTGAAGCATACTTAACCTGAAGCATACTTAACCCGAGGTACCACTGTAGATGCATTTTTGTAGACACTAGATGGAGACCTGCATTGCAAAATTCAGCTAAGTGCGAATTTTGAAGGCAGGCTGTGTTTGGGTTCGCTTATTGCTCCCGAATGTGCAGTTTTGATAGATTCAGCTTTAAACGAACAATTAATTGGGTTACTCCTCCATCCCTACATCTCCTCACCAATCAATTTCACACACACATTGCATTAAAAAAAAGGGGGGGGGACTTCTCAGATCTTCCATGCCACATCTAATTTTGCCATTAGAAACTATCCAACAATACTTTATTCCCCAAATGTAAAATAATTGATAATAGGACACGAGGGGGGAAATGCAATCCATTTTCAGCAGAACTTACTCATCTTCTTTTTGCAAAGGACACACAAGGCAGTTTACATTAGAAGCAATTAAAATACAAAATAGAAAGTTGCCCCCATCAGTAAATGATAATAATGTTCATTGAAGCCATTTTCTTTTAAATGTGTGAAATCCCCCCTCCTGGAAAAGGTATATACAGTTGCATATCTGCATGCAGAAAAACTCTGCTATCTACCTGTCTGTCTTTATGGATGCATGTGGCAATTTTGCCCCAGAGTCTGAAACTTTCATCAATATTTTTTAACTGGGCTCTTAAAAGATGATGTAGAAACAGTGCTATTTTTTAAAAAAAATATTTTTGAAGTTTACTCTTCTTCAAGAGAGTTCAGCATATTTAGTTTAATCCCCCACAGTAACTCTATGAGGTAGGTTAAATTGAGTGGTCCAGTGACAATGATGTTCACAACCAAGCAGAGATTTGGCTCTGGTTTCGCCAGAAGTGGCTTAGTCATGCTGGCCACATGACCCGGAAAAACTGTCTGCGGACAAACGTCGGCTCCCTTGGCCAGTAAAGCAAGATGAGCGCCGCAACTCCAGAGTCGATCGCGACTGGACTTAACTGTCAGAGGTCCTTTACCTTTACCCACTGTTCCCTATGCCATGTTCATAAGCTCAGTATACAAACAAAGTATCAGGTGTTGTAATAATTGTGATCAAACAAAACCAAAACTCCAAAACACCAAATTGGCTAATAAATATTGAGAAGAGTTTACTCAATCAAACATGTTAAAATGAACACATTAAGGTGCAGCGTGCAAATCCAAGCCTGTAAAAACTCAATAAACTGATGGCATAATACTGAGGCTAATGATAATGTCCTAGTGTAATCAAATTACGCAAAAGTGTTGCAAATGATACTCTACTGAACGCACAAAGTCTTTTGTGAGGGAACGGTCACAGTCAGGCAAGAAAACATGGTCATGCGTGATGGTAATCACAGATGGTAATCGCAGATAGGCCCTCCTCGCCGTCCCTCAGCGAAAGTAGATCTGAAGACCTGAATCCCGGATATAATCAGGTTTCGCGGGAGCTTCTTCAGCTCATCGTGCTGTTTTTACAACACCGTACAATGAAATTATAGATTCTCACAGGCTCATGTCCAACAACTTTGGTTAATCCATTGCCATTTTTTATATATACCTGTATAGTGGGAGTAGATTGCAGTCTCTTGGGAGTGGGACATGCTTGTTTTAGAGCAACTAATTTACAGGATTTCCTTGCTCCTCTAACAACGGCCATTTCAACTCATTATTATCCCGATCCTTAGATATGACTGTGTTATCTTTCGGATACTGAAAGTATGTGTGGTAGAAAGAAGTTGCTGTTAGCTGGAAACACACGTCTTGAAATAAAATAAATGGTTTTTCCAAATGCTCCGGCGTTTCTTCTCTGTTGCGACACCTTTATTCATTTTGCACATACACATGTGGAGGTTGATGGGGAGGGGGCATATCGAAAGGACACCCCCCCCCAGCAAAAATGCAAGGCTTCCAACGTTAAAGCTTCAAATGATTCAGGTGATCATATTGGCGACCAGCTATTAGGAAGAGAGAACAATGCAGGGAGTTCCGTGACCTCATTAAATAGATTTTTAAAAAGTGGGATGGGAGAGGAGGGAAATGAGCCAGGTTTTAATTTTGTCATCTCAAGCATCCTCTGCAAAGCGAAGTGTTCTGAGCATGAAGCACCTTTTGAAAAATGTAATCCCGCTTGACAATTCTATGCCATTAGCTCATGAGAAGATGGTACAAATGGGGGAATGGAGTGGTCGAAATAAGAATGCATAGATCTCAGGCTTGCGGATAAAGTTTTGACTTTTAAAAAACTTGTAGCGCAATGGAAGTTGAATTGATCATGGCTCAGAACAGTGCTGGATTTATGCATAAGCTAAACAAGCTGTAGCTTAGGGCCCCACTCTCTTGCCCCACCCCCCAAAAAAAAATTAAAGAAAAAAAAAACTGGATGTACATTTCCAAAATATAAGATAAAAAAACAAATAAAATAAAATCTACATACAGCAACAGTATTTTGTGTTGTGTAAGCTCCTATGGCATAAGTAATGGGCCTCGCCTGCTACCCTGCTCCCTAAAATATCTGAGAGCCGGTGTGGTTAAGAGCGGTAGACTCGTAATCTGGTGAACCGGGTTCGCGTCTCCGCTCCTCCACATGCAGCTGTTGGGTGACCTTGGGCTAGTCACACTTCTTGGAAGTCTCTCAGCCCCACTCACCTCACAGAGTGTTTGTTGTGGGGGAGGAAAAAAACGCAAACGGATATGGAAATGTGGATAACTGAACTTAAGGTCGGAAAAATGAGAATCTGAGAGAAGCCAAAATCGATGGATTAACCCACCCCTAATTGTGACCTCGGGACCCTAAAGGCATTGAAGGCCAAGACATCTTCGCCAGTGGCAGGGTTGTGAGAACAGGATCTCACCTATTGATTTGCAGCAACCGGGAAATTTTTGTGCAGGAGGCTACTAGCAGAAACTGGGCCGGATCTAGGCACATAAAAAACAACAATCCTGTTTCCCCTATTTTAAGACATAGTCATAAAATAAGCCATAGCAGGATTTTTTCGCATTTGCGAAATATAAGCCATACCCCGAAAATAAGCCATAGTGATAGGCGCAGTTCTGGAGGGCGCCAAGGAAAAGGCTGGGCTGGGCTTACGTAATAAAAATAAGACATCCCCTCAAAATAAGCCATAGTGCGTTTTCTTGAGGGAAAAAAATATATAAGACGGTGTCTTAAAATAGGGGAAACACGGAAGTTTCAGGAAAATGCGTATTAAACCTCATGATGGGAAATCGCGTAGCCAAAAGATGGAACTCCACAGCGCCATCTGGTGTCACAGTGTTATAATGCATTTTAAACGCTTTTTCTTTACTAATGTAGCCGAGTCCCTGGATTGCCTTCTGGTATGGAACACTTGCAATGCTGAATACGAAGAATTGACAGGGGTAACAATGGTCAGAACATCAAAATAAAGCAACAAATGCATTTTACAAGTTTTTATTAACAAAAACATTTGGAACGCAGTTTACTTAGTACAGAACAACTGCATTCGGTTTGGGGTGGGGTGGGGTTGCACGATGTAAAAGAAAAACAGTTATCTCTTAATTATGTTGAAATCTATTAAGTCTAATATTATAAGTCTTGTCTTGAACATGATGCTGAGGGTTGCCACCTTTTCAGCTGCCAAAGGATGGGGCAATATAGACATTTTTCATGTAGGTGGGCAATAGCTGCTCTGGACTCCTTTACAGAAGGGGGGAGAAGAATTATTCTTTGCTGCCCATTCTATCAGTGCAATCGGGCCCTTTGACTGTATTGTGAAGGTGCAGCACACTTCTGCTGGGGAGAAGGGAGGAGCTGCAGGAGAAATTTAATCCTGCTATACCTTTCCTCCCGTCTCGTTCTAATTCCAACATTCTATTGCTGAAACCTAGCAGAATCTTGCGGTACCTTAAGCACATTTTATGGTGGCATCTTTAGCATAATCAAATGTGCTGGTCTTCAAGGTTCCACTGGGCTGTCTGTTAATTTTGCTACAGACTAACACAAATACCACCCCCCCCCCAAATAACCCTGGCAAAATGCACAAGATGCTTTTTGTGGTTCCATAATTTTTTCTCCCTCAAACACATCGTTTTAAAATAAAATGGAGTACTGATTCAAGTTTGTTTGTACACAAAAGGTTGATTCCATAAAACGTATATCTGCAATAGGTTTTCTACATATAATACAGACAGATATATTTCAAAAATATGAACAATCCATACAGATTACAAACGAATGGCAGCCCTAGAGGTTTTTTTTTACCCTCGTCGCATTGTGCAATAAAACACTGTGTTAAGAAAATAGCAATGCAGATAATTCTTGGAAGCTTTTGGTACCTCAAAGAGAATTTGTTTAAGTAGGTTCAGAAACAAACAAAAGGAAAGATGTTGCATGATTTACAAATCAACCCATGATTTGGATGTGCCCCTCTGGGTGTAATATAAGAAATGTGCCTTTGTCTAAAGCTATTTATGACACATATACTCAGCTCTTCATCTGAAGAGCTCCAAGCAGCTCACATATAGTTCCTGGGAGGACTTCCTTGCAAGCCATTATATGGCCAGACCTGATAAACTTCAACAATAGGACTCTTTCATGTGCCTTCAAGCTATTATCTTCTCCTGTGACTATTCATGGAGATGTCATGTGGGGGGTTCCCTCGGGAGTGAAATTTACCAAATTGAACGTAGGGACATTTTGTTAATCTGGTTCGGGGGTAGCCAATGTTGCGCCCTCTGGATTTTGCAGGGCTACAAGTCCCAACTTATTATTATTTATTATATTTGTCAATTGGTTTTCTTGCAAAGCAAACGAAAACAATAAAAACCCAAAGACACAGCAACACAGGCTAAAAACCTAGCTAAACGAAAAGGCAGGGATACAAATCCCACCCCCGACCCCCACAATGCCACCCTTCAGATCAAGGGCCCAAAACGGAGGAATAGAGAGAGGGTTTTGGCCAGTGCATAAAGCTCGTGGAGAAGGTGCCAGGCCTGCTACCTTGGGGACAGCAGTCTACAAACATAGCGGGTGCCACTGAAAAGGCCCGTTCTTGCATTGTCACCCTCTAAATCTCCCATGAAGGTGGCACACAAAGAAGGGTAATGCTGGCTAGGACTGATGGGATTTGAAGCCCAATAATATGGGGGGAGGATCACGTTGGCAATCCCTAGTCTGGTTGGGCCAGACTTTGCCTCCTTTGAACACCCTGATGTTCCTTCCCAAAATGAACCCATGAAGTTACCACGAATTGCTTTGATGGCAACTCTTGCTTAGAAGAAGAAGAAGAGTTTGGATTTGATATCCCGCTTTATCACTACCCGAAGGAGTCTCAAAGCGGCTCACATTCTCCTTTCCCTCCCTCCCCCACAACAAACACTCTGTGAGGTGAGTGGGGCTGAGAGACTTCAAAGAAGTGTGACTAGCCCAAGGTCACCCAGCAGCTGCATGTGGAGGAGCGGAGACGCGAACCCGGTTCCCCAGATTACGAGTCTACCACTCTTAACCACTACACCACACTGGCTCTCAGAACTCTTAGAACTAGTAAGGAATCAAGTTAGGGCCACCAGCAAACCAGTCTAGATATGATGCAAATAGAGTTAGGCTTCCCTCAGCCTTGTGGCTATTAGAGCCAGGGGAAGGTCAGGATATCTGGACCAGTCACAATGGGTGAAATGGAGGCGTTTTCAGGAAGAAAACACACACAACCCCCTCCTATATTCCTCGGTTGGCAGGATGCAGCATGAAAGCCTTACACCGTGTTTATAATGATATGGCACTACCATTCCACATGATACGATTTTAAGGGATGTTGCTACATTCCTTAAATGGCCTCAGCTCAGAAGTTTACCTAAATTGTGCTGCATCTCAAAATGATGCAGGGCTGCAAGCGACTTCTGTCTTTCTCCTGTTCACACCTTTTCTTTGCCCAGCTCCGCTCCAAGGCAAACACTTCTGACACCATGTTTCTCGTTTAACTGCCTCGTTTGCAGTAATTTAACACCAGGGGAATGTTCAGGTTGTCCCTCTGCAGCACCTTAACTTCAAATTCCCATAAACACCGGCATTTTAAACATTCAGTGGTTAGGATGCTCATAAAGCAGTAAAGCACTGTTTTGCAGCAGTGTAGGGAGCAATTTTGCCTTTTATAGAGAAAGAACTCTTGGTTTTTCCACTCCTCCATAAAAGGTTTTACGTCACTGGTCTGTTGCAATGAGGCATATCACATAGAGACGAGCCGACTCTCAATAATACTGAGTGTGATGAAAACATTCCTGTTTTCAGTAGAACTCATCTGCTTACTTTATGGGCAGAAGTGGCTCTGATAAATTTTTGTCAACTTATCCTTACTTGTCATTCAATGCATGTGCCCCAATACTGTTCATGTTACCTGTGATTAGGGATGACATGAATGCCCCTGACTGCACACATGTGAGCAGAATCAGGGTAAACACAACTCTCCTTGCTGTCTGTGTTCATTTCAGTCCTGAGAACTGCCTCCTCCCTCACCTTCCTGAAGGTGAAAAAACTGGATTGCAACTAGAAATACCACAATCCTTGCTGGGAAAGTGATGCTGCATGCTGTTGGCTGTCACCTCCAGCCATGATCCCTCACCTCCTTCCTTTCTCATTCAAGATATTTTCTTGGACAGGTTAGGGCAAATTGCATCATTCATACCTCACATCTGTATGCTCAATGCCTATATGATTGGGAATGCTGTCAAATTCCGGCCCGAGTAAATCCCGAGTTATGGCAGGGGTAGAGCAATTTATAAGGTCAACCAACATCTGAGCTGGACCCTGGAGCTACTGAATTTCAGCGAGTGGCATGCTAGGAGATGGGGCAGCTTGTTAGGCTTACTTGGCTATTCCTTGAGGACTCTGGCATGAGATATTTTAAAACGTTCAATATTTCAAGCTGAACTTTAAAACAGATCACTGGAAAGCATTGGCCAGATACAGAACAAATTGGCATCCTGAAAATTGCAGCACACCAACACACAAGCAGACTTTGCAGTGGGAACCGGTATAAAAATATTGTAACAAATGTGCACCACATATTACCATAGGTGAAACAATTGCACCGGGTGATAGGATATGTACCGGCATGCGATCCGGGCGAATGGATGCGAAACACCGAGAAGAGATAACGAGCGTTTTCAGCTTGCGGGGAGATGGAGAAATGGTACAAAATGCAAAATAAGAAAATCACACCATGTACCTGGAATGGCACACAGAAGACACACTCCACATGCAAGCTGTGGGGAGGAGACATTAAATGTGAGGGCTTGCCGCATTTCTCATTTCAAACCTCTGCTTGAGCTCCGACACCAGGGCATTGTGGGATGTGCAGACCACAGCACCTTTCTTCGCCTGCTTTTTAATAATCTTCGGACTCAGCGATCCGGATACTGTGGGGACCCTCCATTCAGAGACATTAGTCTTGAGTGCCGGGGCTGGAGGTAGGGCTGGAGCAGCAGGTGGCGGAGGATGAAGGGGCACCTGGAAGTTGTTGTTGCTGTTCTCATTTTGCAGACTCTTGGTATCCTCTTCGACGGCAAACTTCTCCGCAGCGTTGCTGGGCCTCTTGAATTTCAGCCACTCCATCCTGATAGTCCTGGTTGGTTGGTTCTGCCTCTTTTTAATGATCCGTCTCACGGGCATGATTTTGTTGGACCTCTTATTGCGCAAGAACGTGGCGGTGGAGATTAAGATGGTGATCGCCACCATCACCCCCATGACACCAGCTAGCACTCCTAAGGCTTTCATGGGGTTATCTTTTGTTTGCATCAAAAAGGCAGCCATAGGCCCTTTGTGAAGAGTCTGTAAAAGAGTACAAAGAGAACATGGTGACTTAACTCTGGGGCACAGAGAAAGAGAGACTGCGCTTTCATTTGTCCAAAATATGTGATCCACACCACCAAGCCATCTCCAATTTGGCACCCGAAATTCAGATTTAACACTAAGAAGGCCAACGGCAGCAATTAAATAGTGGAGCCTTTCACTCAGTATGTGGGGAGTTTTGCATCATTCCTATGCAATACTCTATCGTCCATCGGTTGCAAGTGGAAACAAAACCACTGGGTTGTGCTGTCAAGGACATACCCATACAACAAACTGGTGACGACAGTCATTCCCTATTCTCTGAGGAACCCTTGAAATTGTAGTTCTGTTAGAATAGACACCAGGGATCCCATACCAGACAGAGGGCCTTCTCGGTAGTGGCACCCCCTGTGGAATGCCATCCCATCAGATGTCAAGGAAATAAACAACTATCTGACTTTTAGAAGACATCTGAAGGCAGCCCTGTTTAGGGAAGTTTTTAACGTTTGATGTTTTATTGTGCTTTTAATATTCTGTTGGGAGCCGCCCAGAGTGGCTGGGGAAATCCAGCCAGATGGGCAGGGTATAAATAAAAAAATATTATTATTATAATTATAATGAACACCCATAAACTAAAATGTCTCAGATTCTTTGGGGAAAGCCGTCACAGTTAAAACCGGTATCAAATTGAGATGATTTCAGAATATATCCATAACTGGAAGGTGTTCATTATGCTTCAGATTTCATTTCAGAATCCCCTTAAATCAAAGCAACGCTTTCAGAGAAAATGGTAGTAATAAGATTTTCTCATCCTATTGATGCATCTTCAACTGAAAACATTTTGAGGCTGTCAAATCAGTTCTTAAACAGCAGAAACTGAGCATGTTCTAGTACTCTTTTACAGACATTACAAAAACAAAACAAACCACTCCAATGCTATGAGGCAATGAATCGGAGATGAAGAGACAGGCTGTTTGTTTCCCTTTTAAAGAATCCAAAGTTTGATTAAGAGGTAATGCAGCCTGTCGATATGGCATATTGAGGACAAATGAATGGAAAGTTCATATAGCATTTTAGCACACAGAGCGCTGTGGTGGTCGCCGTTTAATTTTCCTGATTTGGCCCAGAGGATGGAGTCTGGATCTTTTCACACTTTTCCAGTACATGATGGTGGAGATCACCATGGTAACAGAAATGGTAGAAAGGAGGCCACTCATGCAAATCCCAAATAATGTCCATGGACGTTTCTTGAGGCCTAAAATATAGGATCTTACCCTTGATTTGATCTGAAAATGTCAAAAATAAGAAAACCAATCAACCTGTGGACCACCGTCATAATGGAAACAGCGGGTTGCATCCAATGTAGTGCAAAGTACCTCATTCTGTCAGTGCAAGGATGTCTGTTTGTGGGACAAAACTTTCTCCTCCCTCCCTTCCTAACTCTGTTCTGGAATTCCTCCCACCCCCCCTGCAACATATTTGGGGAGGGCGTGGGGTGAACACAGGCAGAAGAAAGAGGAGAGAGTTCTGTTGTGCAAGTGGAAATCCTCGCACTGCCAAAATACATTGGCAAGTAACTGAAGCAGATAATTTAATTAGACAGCGCCTATATGATATCGAGCAACAGAACAATTTGGCCACGATAAGGAAATTTTGTCCATTGTATGATTATTTCCCACCTAGTCATTTTGACACTTTGGCACCCTCTTTGCAAAATTTAACAATCCCAAAATACAGACACGCTTTCACTTATGCAAGATGTATATACTGCCTTCAGCTGTGCTTAAGGGTCGATTTTTATAAAAAAATCTGCAGGGGAAACTGCTATGTCTATGTGGAGATGGCAGTATTGAATCAGTAGCTCATGTGCTTCTAGCTTGCATTCTGTATAAAGATTTGAGGAGTGAGGTTATTACCCCTCTACTACTATCCCTACCAGGTTGCTCAACCAATGCTACTGTGTCCTTTCTTTTAGCAGATCAGGATAACCAGTTGACAGGAAAAACTGCCAAAAAAAATTTTTTAGCAGAGGCAATTAGAATAAGATGTATTATTTGATTATTGATGTAAACCTCCAGAATGTATGTTTTATAGTTAAGTTTTTACCTCTATCTTCAGTACATTTTATTTTATTTTGCTGCTATGGCTAGTGGCTGATGCAAAAAAAGATTCTTCTGAATACGTTAGTTGGAGACCATCGTCGGACCCTCCCCACTTTAAAACATAGCAGGGCTAAGAAGCCACTTGCTGTACCAGGACTTTAACAAAAAGTGATTGGGCGGGGGGGGGGGATGCAAGTACTAAACATTTTTGAGCCCATCCTCCTCTAATACATGATGCTGGGACAGAACACAATAATAAAATTAAAACACCAAAACACACACTCAGTGTAAACACAGGCAAAAGAATAACATCACAAAACTGGTGGTTAAAAGACAAATTTTAGAAGCTAAAAGAAATCCTAAAAATAGTAAGAGAAACAGCAAGGCTTGAAGACTGGAGAATGGAAACATGCAACCACAGGAGATGTTTATAAGTAATTATTACTGTAACCATGCAATTACATATGTGCATATGTCCGACATATGCACATATGTAATTGCATGGCTACAGTAATAATTACTTACTGGCTTGGTTGTATGGTAAGGTAAAGGTAAAGGGACCCCTGACCATTAGGTCCAGTCGTGTCCGACTCTGGGGTTGCGGCGCTCATCTCGCTTTATTGGCCGAGAGCCGGCGTACAGCTTCCGGGTCATGTGGCCAGCATGACAAAGCTGCTTCTGGCGAACCAGAGCAGCACACGGAAACGCCGTTTACCTTCCCGCCAGAGGAATCTACTTGCACTTTGACGTGCTTTTGAACTGCTAGGTTGGCAGGAGCTGGGACCGAGCAACGGGAGCTCACCCCGTCGCAGGGATTCGAACCGCCGACCTTCTGATCAGCAAGCCCTAGGCTCTGTGGTTTAACCCACAGCGCCACCTGGGTCCCTTGGTTGTACGGTACCTATATCAAAGCATGAAGCAGATGTTCTTCATCTGAGACCAGGGACTGGAGCCTGAGCTGCAGAAGCAGGCAGAAGATACTGCTCTCTTGAACTGGCAAAGGCAGATATCCAAGCTCCCATTATCTAGCTTGGACTTGGCCAACTTTTCCTCCTGACTGTCCATTGTAGGAGACTGCAATCTCCTCACAGGATTGTGAAGCACCAGATTGCCAAATCCTGATACACCATTCCTTTCCAGCATGGCACCAAGTGCTTTCTGCCTCCTTGCTTGCTTCCTCCCAGCTGCCTTGATGGCGATAGCACAGCTACAACGTAGAGGTAATGGTGCGCAGGATTCCAGCCTCGGAGACTGACTACACTGCAGCCCAGGTCAATGGGAAGATTCTTCTACTGATTTGAATGGTACAGAATCTCGTCTTCCGAGGATTTGTGGAGCAAGCCACAATCAATGCATGTTCTCTTTAGCTGCTTGAATAAGATTATCTGTTACACACTTGACTCGGCAATAAGCGTGCCAGAGAAAAACATATTCATCGCATGAGGCACACTTAATCTGAGTCCCATTTCCTCAGTGTCCCTGTGCGTCGTCACAACACATCCTAAGTGTGCTTATGTCAAATGCAAAGGAGATGAGGCTGTTAATAAAACACTCAGGTGTGTATTCAGTGATACCTGATTTCTCATATGAAAGCTTCCTGCTGCATGCTGTGCTCATTTTCCACATGGCACTAGGATGCTACTGCAATGATATGCATCAGGGCTGGAGCGTCCAGAAAACCGTGGAGCTGCTAGGCTGCTAATTGGGATTAGCCTTGTGAACATATTTTGCCATTGCTTAAAGAGCTGCAATGGCTCCTGGCTCGTTTCTGAGAGCAATATAAAGAAGAAGAAGAGTTTGGATTTGATATCCTGCTTTATCACTACCCGAAGGAGTCTCAAAGCGGCTAACATTCTCCTTTCCCTTCCTCCCCTACAACAAACACTCTGTGAGGTGAGTGGGGCTGAGAGACTTCAAAGAAGTGTGACTAGCCCAAGGTCACCCAGCAGCTGCATGTGGAGGAGCGGAGACACGAACCCAGTTCACCAGATTACGAGTCTACCACTCTTAACCACTACACCACACTGGCTCTCTGTTGGTGCTCCCTGTTAAAGCTGTATATGGCTTGGGATCTGGAAACAGCTCACATAGCTGCCTGCTGTACATTCACCTGCCTGTGCACCAAAATCATCTTCAGATGTCCTCCCTCAAGTACCCTCACCATCTGATGCAAGGTATGTGGCAACTGGGAAGAGGGACTTTTCCAGAAGGGTAAGCAGGCAGAGTCAGGCTGCCTCCCGAGCCCACACAAGTGTAACATGTAGCCCGCCTCTGAATGAACCTTGTGCTTATCCATTTATGTTCAGGGTAGAAGGTTAGATAGCCACCCCTTCTAAGCTTGTGTTTCTATTAGGCAAATATCTTATGGACTACAGACAAACTTTCGCAAAACCATTGGTGCACTCTGTCACTGCAAGGATCAGCCTTTCCATTCCAGGCCACAGAAATCTAGGATTACGCATTCTGTCATAAAAGAAATACCTGTAATCAAGGATAGGGGAAAGCAAACAACATATGCACTTCAGCACTTTCCCCCCAGTGGGTATGAAAGAAAGCATTGGCTTATAATCAGTATCCCCCCCCTTTTTTTTTGTAAAAATAGGATCCGTTAAATTAAATAGCCTTGGGATTTTTTTTTGTTATCGCTGCATTGTTTCAAGAGCAAAATGTTTTTTTTGGATGCATGAAACCACCAAACCTAGCCGCAGGGCATCCATCTCGAAGGGAGCAGCGTTCTGCTAATTGTGATGGTAAATGTTAATCAAAAATAGGCCTGTTTAATTACTCATTGTGATTAACACTGCTGGACACCTCTAGTTGTGTTGTCAAAGAAGCTTTTCCTTCAGAAAGGAAAACAGAGCACTGTTCTGCGGGATGAAGAGTGTCGGGTCAGACACAGTGGAAGAGGAACAGATGCATTCAAGTACATCCTGGGGCACATTATACAAGGAGAATGCCTTATTTGCATGCCGCTAACTTGGATCCTGCCATCTCCAGTTGGAAATGACTCCCAGTGTAGTATATGCTAACCCTTTTCCTCCTGAAAAAAATGTCACAAAACCTTAAAGAGGGAGGTCACAGTCTCAGAGGTGAATTCATGCACCATGCAAACTTAGGGTTCTTCCACACTTCTGCTCACTATCGAATCGGACCAAACATAACCAGGTTTTCTCCAGATTGTTGTTTCCTCCTATTAAGTGTGGGTTTCCTGGGGGAAAGCAGTGAGGAAAAGGCTAAACCGCACAGCCCCATGCTTTCTAGGCATGGGAGAAGCGGAAATGTGGACAAGCCCTACTTACAGGGGCTAAGCACCGTTGCAATGAAGGCACAAAGAGGACAAACAGCCACAGGCTCTACTATAAAGAGACCAAGATATGAAAGCAAGGAACTAAGCTATTGCAGAGGAAATTACAGACAGCATAACAAAGACTGGGGAATTTCAGCTGGACACTTGTAAATTATAAGGTTTCGGGATAATAAAGCTAGATATGGCTGAGGGGGAGGTATTTCAAATCTCTTCGCCACCAATTTGCAATGCTTATTCAAGGGAAATAAATATTCTAGAGCAGATGGGTGGCATTCTGTTTGCTGATATTAATTGGCATTAGATTGCTGCATGTCTAGGTTGCCTCTGCCACATCTATGTGGTCTGCAGGGTATAAGGGAAATGACTGTTTAACAAATCCTCTGTATATGTGAAGCAGATTGACAAGTCTGTCACACACCCCGGGTTTGCATTGGACCCGCCATCGCAAACATTCTGAAAATATTGTTTGGGAAGTTAAATGTATTAATAAAGCAGGAGTTATTCTTCTAATAAACGATTTGGAGAATGGTTGGTAAAATCAAGGGTGAGTTAAGATACAATGTTAAAAGAAGAAGGACAGATTAGGCATGGACCTTTAAGACCATTGTTGGGGGCCTTCATAAATTTCTCCTTCTCCATTTTCAGTATAGGGAAAGCAATCGTAACTTTTATTTGGTAGCAATGAGGCTGAACAATGCAACAGAGAGGTCAGGGATGGACCCATTGCCAGTAGCTGAAATGGCTTAGGATCCACTTGATCCTTAGGCAGACTCTACGCTTCCTTGACCCAGAAATGCCAGAAATTCTCATTTCACCGCTGACAGTACTCCCTTACTTCAATCTAATGACTCAAATTATGACGCTTTTGCAAATTATGACGGTTTCTCAGCCACATATCTTGGATCTCCCCATTTGCCATTTCTCTCCAGTATCCTATCCTCTTACCTCTTCTGTGATATCAATCTTCAGGACAGCGGTGGTGCTGAATGAAGGAGAGCCCCGATCTTTGGCTTGAACCACCACCGACCATATGCAGTCTTTGTTGTTGGTGATGTTGTGAATGATGTCCAAGGATCTTATGTAGGATTTCAGCTTTATTTCTCCGGTGCTTTGGTCTATATCAAACACATTGGCAGGATCTGCTTGCATAATAGAATAGTCAACTATGTTATTGGGTTCTTCCGCATCCTGGTCTATTGCCTGTTGGGGATGGGGAGAAAAGGTGAAAGAGAAATGTTTATTGACTAGCGATCCAAACCAAACATGCAGCCTCGTAATACAATTTAAGATCTGGGAGGGCGAAGCCTCCTCTTTCTTTAATATCTTTAAGTATCTTATGTTTAATCCTTAGCCTTTGCCCTCCCAGACAAGTTTGGAAATATCCTTTTGCCATCTTTTGAGGCAGTCATCTTGAACCATTACTGGGACTGTCTGGAAAAGAAAGAGCATTTTTGGTTGAACATTCATTTTTATCGTCACTATTCTTCCTAGTAGGGAAAGGTTCATTCTACTCCATATTTCTAAATTTCTTTTTATTTCAGACCATACATTTTCATAATTATCTTTATAAACATTTATATTTTTTGTTGTTAACCAAATTCCTAAATATATAACTTTTTTTTATGGATTTCTATCTCAATACTTTCTTCCAAATCTTTTTTCTCTTCCGCATCCTGGTCTATTGCCTGTTGGTTATGGGGAGAAAAGGTGAAAGAGAAATGTTTATTGAATAGCGATCTATTTTAAAGAGGACTAGTTCTTTTGGATTCTGAAGTTCCATACTTTGAGCATGGCTTCTATACCAGAACTTTGTGGGGTGGGGTTTGGTTGGATTCCGGAGTAGTTTAAAAATCTATCTTGTACCATTCTATATTCTGCTTGGTATAAAGAGGTGTGGGATATAGCTATTAATGATAAATTGACATGTGCCATTAAGCTAAGACGGGGAATATGCAGGAGAAATGATTTTGAGGAGATATGGAGGGTGTTTGCAGAATTTGTACTGTTAAAATGGAAAGGAGTCAAACCATTGCAAGAGGTGTTGAAATTTTGGGAGGCTGGATAGTTACAATGGAATGGTCTCGGTGGTGGGGTGCACATTTTTATTCTTATTTATTTATGATTATTAATTTGTTTAAAAAATTGAAACAAAAAAAATCTATCTTGGAAAAAATTGAAATGCTAAGGGTTTGAAGGAACACTTCCCCCCTCCCTTAAAAAATTCAGATCTCCTACCAATTATCCCCTTCCCCCTTTTTATTTGAAAAACTATAACGGGGGAATTTTTTTTATTTTATTTTTTTACAAAAATAAAACCAATGTATGTTTAATTTTCTGATTTGAAGTAAATAGCCATTGTGCAGAATTCTGCCCGCTGCATCTGAAACCAGCATTTCCCGTCAGAAAAACAGCAGGGGGTTGCAATTCTAGAACAATTCCAGAATGGAACTGCTCCGTTCTGCTCGACCTATTAACAATTTTGTTGTATTCCATCAAAGAGGAAGAGTAATGAGGCACGGCAAAACAGAAATCGCACCTGTGATGCAAATCTAGTAGTCGAAGAATGGTTCTAGACTAGCCTTTTATGATTATTTCTTGCAAGCAAAAGACCCATGGCATTTCATGAGCAATAATTAATTAATTAATTAATTAATTAAATTATTATTATTATTATTATTATTATTATTATTATTATTATTATTATCATTATTATTTATACCCCACTCATCTGGCTGGGTGTCCCCAGTCATTCTGGGTAGCTCCCAACAGAACATTAAAAACACGATAAGATTGGAGATGTGCCTCATCTCTTTTCACTCTGTCCCTTCACCCTCTTCACTCTATCCCAATTAACCCCTTTCTTGCAAATATCCCCATGGCTCTCTCTCTCCCCTTCCCTAACTCCTAAATCGTCTTTCCTACGCCACCTCTCTGACATGATCTTCTCTGTCTCTTGCCACCTCTCTGACACTGTCATTCTCTACCACTGTCACTCCAACCTTGACTCTCTTTGTGCCCAAACACTCTTCTGGGTCTTCTTTTTCACCCAATCTGTGCCCTGATTTGTCTTCCTATTGGAAGTTCCATGGGAATGACTGGCAGCTATTCACATAGGAAGGAGAACATAACGGGATGCCCTCAAGTGTACCATTAGGGCTTAAGGCAGGGTGGGGGAACCTCTAGCCTGCGGACCAATGTTGAACTGCCATTGGGCTCTGGACTGGCCTGTGAGGCCTTTCCCCCAAACCATGCCCAACTCCCCATCAGCTGACTTAATTTGTGATGTCATCTGATGGGCACTTGGGCATGGTTAAATCCTGTGCTGACCCTCTGTTCCCAGCAGGGAATGGCAATGTGTACCCAAACTGAGCAGGATTTAACCCCCACTCATTAATTGCCTGCTCAGAGCCATTAAGAAGAATCAACCCTGCTCTTACCAGCCTTGATTTTCCATGGGTCTCTCTAAGCTGTAAAGTTAGGTAAAGGTAAAGGACCCCTGGATGGTTAAGTCCAGTCAAAGGCGACTATGGGGTTGTGGCACTCATCTTGCTTTCAGGCTGAGGGAGCCAGCGTTGGTCCACAGACAGCTTTCCAGGGACACCGTGACGGAAGCGGACAGAAATGCCGTTTACCTTCCCACCTATTTATATCTACTTGCACTGGTGTGCTTTTGAACTGCTAGGTTAGCAGGAGCTGGGACAGAGCAATGGGAGCTCACTCCATTGCGGGGATTTGAACCGCCGACCTTCTGATCGGCAATAATAATAATAATAATAATAATAATAATAATAATAATAATTTATTATTTATACCCCGCCCATCTGGCTGGGTTTCCCCAGCCACTCTGGGCGGCTTCCAACAGAACATTAAAATACAATAATCTATCCAACATTAAAAGCCTCCCTAAACAGGGCTGCCTTCAGATGTCTTCTAAAGGTCTGGTAGTTGTTGTTCTCTTTGACATCTGAAGGGAGGGTGTTCCACAGGGCGGGTGCCACTACCGAGAAGATCCTCTGCCTGGTTCCCTGTAACTTGGCTTCTCGTAGTGAGGGAGCCGCCAGAAGGCCTTCAGCACTGGACCTCAGTGTCCGGGCAGAATGATGGGGGTGGAGACGCTCCTTCAGGCAAGCCCAAGAGGCTCTATGGTTTAGACCACAGCCTCACCCACATCCTCTAAACTGTAATGGAATATTGAAAAGTGGATTATACCCATAGCTGCACAGATTTACTTACAGAATTGTAAGCTCCTTATTTAGCCTTTGAGTCCATAACAGGAACCGTTGCAACATAACGAATCCATTGCAATCACTTTAATACCAATCACTACAACCAAACACACAAACACGGGCATCGACCAACCTCCACTTTCACTGGAGTGCCTATAATCATGGTTTTTTCCTGGATGTTCTCGTTGAACTCTGGGGAGTGATCGTTGACATCAAGCACAGTAATGAAGACTTCAGCCAAGCTATACTTCCCCTCTGTATCTTCTGCCTTCACATAGAAGTTGTACTTGGACGTAACCTCTGCATCTAACGTGGCCCATGGCTGGGTGTAAATGATCCCAGTGGATGGATGGATGAGGAATCTGGAAAACAACAACAACAATGGCCAATATTTCCTACTCAGCTGCACAGACAGAAGAAAAGAGAGCCCCTTTAATGTTCAGATGCACCATTTTCAGAGTGATTTCTCCCCCTAGCTGCTGTGGGTGGCTGCAGTCCCAATTACGAATGGAAAATGGGAATTTATTTGTCAGTTGGTTTGTTTACAAATCCTATTAGCCAATTCTCTATAACAGGGGTGGCCAACTCCCAAGAGACTGCGATCTACTTACAGAATTACAAACTGGCAGTGATCTATCCCCTTTTTGGGGGTTCAGGTCAAAGTTGTTGAGCTTTTTTGGGAAGGAGGAAGGCCCATTTTTAAGACATTCAGATCAAAGTTGTTGTTGAGCTTTTTTTAGGGAGAAGGAAAGCCTCGTTTTTGGGGGGTGCAGGGCAAAAAGAATTGAGCTTTCTTTTAGGGGAGCCAAAGTTGTTGAGCTTCTTTGTGGGGAGCCAGTGATCTACCAGTGATCTACCACAGACATTCAGTGATCTACCGGTAGATCTACCTGTTAGGCGTGCCTGCTCTATAAAATACTCTGAACAACATACAGTAAAACAAGAGTTTAACGTGATGCATCTCTAAAAAGAATATTTCATACCAATGGCTACAAAATGCCCATTTAAAATCAAGCTCAACTCAGCTATTCAGCTTTTTTGAAAGTCGTGGTGAATAAAAAAATATGTTAACCTATAGGTAAAAAAGAAAGCACAAGGATGGAGTCTGGTATACTTCTGTACAGAATTTCACAGTGAAGAGTGTCATATAACTGAAAGCCTTGCTCGCTCTGTGGCCAGCCTTACCAAAATCAGCTTTCTACGGAAACTTCTCAGTTTGTACAGCTTATGGGCATGGAAAATATCCCAGGAGAGGCCCATTCTGACTTATTAAGATTAATTAAGGATGGAGTTATTTGTATAAGATGGCAGAAGTTATTAGCACAAGGGCTCTGAAGTAGGAAGCGATGTCTTATATTGAGGAAAAACGTTAACACCTTTGGACCCCTCTAATTTGAGTTATTTCCCGTTTAATTTCAATTAAAAATGATTTTAAGGAAACGAGAAAGCAGTCTGGAACTTATGGAGTATTCCCTGTGTCTGTCAGAGGGGTCATGTTATTCTTGCACAGTTCTTTACATATATATATATATATATATATATATATATATATATATAATAATAATAATAAATTTTTATTTGTACCCCGCCCTCCCCAGCCGAAACCGGGCTCAGGGCGGCTAACAACAGTAAAAATCACAATAGAATAAAAACCAATTAGTTAAAATACAAGTTAAAAACCAGTTTAAAATGCCGATTCATTTGCACCCATTACCAAACCAGGGGGAGGAAACCATCAGACTTTAAGTGTCCGACCCGAAGGCCAGGTGGAACAACTCTGTCTTGCAGGCCCTGCGGAACGATGTCAAATCCCGCAGGGCCCTAGTCTCTTGCGACAGAGTGTTCCACCAGGTTGGGGCCAGAACTGAAAAAGCCCTGGCCCTGGTTGACACCAGTCTGGCAGCCTTATGGCTCGGGATCTCCAGCAGGTTATTATTAGTAGACCTTAAGGTCCTTTGCGGGGCATAATGGGAGAGGCGGTCCTGTAGGTACGAGGGTCCTAGGCCGCATAAGGCTTTAAAGGTCAAAACCAGCACCTTGAACCTGATCCTGTACTCCACCGGGAGCCAGTGAAGCTGGTAAAGCACTGGATGAATGTGGTCCCGCGGCAAGGACCCCGTAAGGAGCCTCGCCGCAGCATTCTGCACCCGCTGGAGTTTCTGGATCAACTTCAAGGGCAGCCCCGCGTAGAGCGAGTTACAATAATCAAGCCTGGAGGTGACCGTCGCATGGATCACTGTGGCCAGATCCGGGCGAGAAAGGTAGGGGACCAACTGCTTGATACGTCGGAGATGGAAAAATGCCACCCTTGCTGTGGCTGCAACCTGCGCCTCCATGGAAAGGGAGGCGTCGAAGGTTACACCCAAACTCTTGACAGAAGGCACTGGCACTAATTGGGCCCCCGCAAGAGATGGGAGTTGGCCCCCCAGCCCCATGTCGCCCCGACCCAGCCAGAGGACCTCTGTCTTCGAAGGATTTAGCTTCAACCGGCTCCCACGCATCCATCCAGCCACAGCTTCCAAGCACCTGGTCAGTGTGTCTGGGACCGAGTCAGGGCAGCCGTCCATCAACAGATAAAGCTGGGTGTCATCAGCATATTGATGACAACCCAGCCCAAAACTCCGGACAATCTGGGCAAGAGGGCGCATAAAGATGTTAAAAAGCATCGGGGAAAGGATTGTGCCCTGCGGGACTCCACACACCAAGGAGTGCCGCGGCGACAACTCCCTCCCTAGCGCCACTCTCTGTCCCCGACCTGAGATAAAGGAGCGCAGCCATTGTCGGACTGTGCCCTGAATCCCCACGTCGGCAAGGCGGTGGTCTAAAAGTTCATGATCGACCATGTCAAAGGCTGCTGACAAATCTAGAAGGATCAGCAGTCCTGACCCGCCTTGATCCAGCTGTCTACGGAGATCGTCTGTTAGCGCGACTAAAGCCGTCTCGGTCCCATAACCAGGGCGAAAGCCGGACTGGAATGGATCCAAAGCCGATGTTTCCTCCAGAAATCCACCAAGCTGTTCAGCAACCGCTCTCTCAATTACCTTACCCAGGAACGGAAGGTTCGAAACTGGGCGGTAATTGGATAGATCTAAAGGATCTAAAGATGTTTTCTTTAAGAGCGGACGCACCACTGCTTCCTTCAACTCTCCTGGGAATGTCCCGGTGCCAAGGGACAAGTTGATAATCTCACCCAGGGGGGCCCGCACCTCGTCTGGACAAGCTCTAATCAGCCAAGACGGGCACGGGTCAAGGGGGCAAGTGGTGGGCCTTCCAGCTCGGAGGAATCTGTCAACATCGGCAGGGGATATCCGATCGAAGTGGTCCAGTACAGGACCCGAGGACAGTCGAGGGGCCTCCAGTTCTGTTAATGTATCCAAATTGGCGGGGAGGTCACGGCGGAGCAGCAAGACTTTCTCCGCAAAAAAGCTCGCAAATGCCTCACAGCTATAAGTCAAATTCGTATTTAAATTTGGTTGTTCCTCTAGGGTTGTTAAGGACCTAATTATTCTAAACAGTTGTGCTGGGCGAGAGCTAGCGGATGCAATGGTAGCTGAGAAGTAGGACTTCTTTGCAGCTTTCACTGCCATCTCATAGGCTTTCATAAGTGTCCTATAGGATGCTCTTGAAGCTCCGTCGCGAGCACGCCGCCATACTCGCTCTAGTCGTCTGAGATCCCGCTTCATTTTCCTAAGCTCCTCAGTAAACCAGGGGGCCCGGTTTCGGCGGGGTCGCAGAGGGCGCTTAGGTGCGATCTCATCAATGGCCATCAAGAGCCGGTTATTCCAGTCCTTGACAAGCTCATCTAATGAGCCGCCAGGGGGGGCAGGGTCCCGCAGGGCCTGACGAAATCCATCAGGATCCATCAGTCTCTGCGGGCGAGCCAAAATAGGCTCGCCACCCAAGCGGGGTTGGGGCGGAAAGTCAATCCTGGCTTTCAGAGCGTAGTGATCAGACCATGGCACTTCTACAATTGAGGACATGATCACATCTATACCCGCACCAAAAATCAAATCCAGCGTGTGGCCTGCTTGGTGTGTGGGACCCAAAACAAACTGGGAGAGCCCTAATGTCGCCATGGAAGACACCAGGTCCAGAGTCCATGAGTAACATATACTCATGTTATCTGTTGATCTGTATATGCTTTCATCCTTCACCTTACTTCAACATATTTTAGAAGCCCCTACAAGAGTTGAAAACTGCTCAGAGGAGTTTGTGTGTGTGTGTTACTTGCTGCCCATTGGATATTTTGGATTAACTCCCCCCCAACAACAAAAATAAATAAATCCCTGAGCATTGGCCATGCTTGCTGAAGCTGATGAGAGCTGCAGTTCAACAACAGGCATGGGGGTGGGGGCAACAGGTTGCCGAAGAGTGGCTGAAGGCATGCCAACTCTTTCTCTCTCTCTGTGTGTGTCTATTTGTATCTATATATATCTGCATGCAAATAATAATATTAAATCCAAATCTGCAAAAGTCAAAACAGAGGGGGGGGGGAGGGAATCAGTTCCAGTGTAACCTGGATATGTTTAGATGTAATACTATTTTTATACAAGGTCTCTGGAGCCTTTGAATATGGCGGGGGAAAATGAGGGGGTGGGCGAATTGATTGCCTGGCATTTCAAGTTTCATATTTTTTAATCCATTTTGGATATATCCCTTGTTTTTGTGTGAACAGCACAGTGCGATGGATTTCCACTCAGTCCCTCTGCGCTGAAACAAGGGAGAATGGCGCAGCTGTGCAGTTTGTAAGAACAATGTATTGAGTCATGCGCTGAATAAAACAACGCAGAGACCTTCAGCACGCAAGCAATGGAAGTGTGATGAATGCAACCTTTGGCTGTTGGTTAGTTTGGCTGAACACTGCATTAGATCCCTTATAAAACAAGAAAGGGGAGAAGAATTTATTTCCTTCGGCTTCTAAAGGGAATTAAGCTCTGCTCCTCAAACTCTGAGGTACATTTAGACTATCTCAGAGTAGGCAAGTCTGAAAATCTTAGCTTAAATGAGTGTAAGACGGCAACTTCATCACACACAGACACACCCTGAAGGCAGCAGTTGAGCAAAACTATTTGTCATACATTATATACCAATCATTTCAAATGACAGACTGAATTTATTTGAATTTATTTGCTAATGTGAAATCTGATTCTATGAATTTGCAGATTTCATGATTTGGGGGTGCCTTTTTTAAAACACAAGATAGTACTAAATGTTCTGGGGTCCCCTCACCACTCTGACTTCTCCAATAGCAAGGCCAAGCCATAAATTCTCGAGTAAACTTATTTTACTCAATGATTTGGGGGTAATGGAAGTTGCCCAGAGTGGCTGAGGATGGGCGGAGTATAATAATAATAATAATAATAATAATAATAATAATAATAATAATAATAATAATTCACAAGCCCCTGCTCTCACACTTTCTTTTTTTTGCTACCAGCACCTCTTCTTGCCCCTTACTCCATATTGGCTTCATAATAAAGCCAAATCAGAATGAAGGCAATGTGTCCTGCCATTACTCCGATTGGCTTGATTGTAAAATAAAGACAACAAGGGGGTCCAGCAGCACACAGGATGATTGCTACGGCAACCAGGAATATCAGTAAGTGGAATAAACTTCACAGAGCCCCTACAAAATTGCTGGAAAATTGCCCCACCCAACTCTTGGATCCAGCCCAATAACAACAGTAATAACAACCTCCTAATGTAAAATGTCCCAAGCAGAAATTAAAAATCAACATTGTTTATTGTTGTTTTTTCATGCCCAGTGAGTCGGTGTAAATATTGGAAGTAATTAAAAATCTAATTATTTTTGCTAATTCCTTTTGAGACCATTTGCTTGGTCTTAGAGTTATGACTAGGGACCTGCTATTTGTGCCCGACTTTCTGCAAATGCAAAGGGCAAGATATTCCAAAGGTTGTTCATGAAGACAGAGAAATACTATTAGAATTCTGCTCCTGCAGAAGTGCCTTGAGTTTTTCAGATATATATATATATAATTATTTTCTGCATGCAATGCAGGAGACACTGAGGTTTTTCAAGGTCACTTAGGAAATGTGGCTCAGAACTGGAGTAAAAAGCACATGGTTTTCAGGGTCCGTCCAACCCTTTTTGTTGTCCAAGGGTGAGGTGCTAAGTGTCTTGCCCATGGATGCGCAGGAAGAACAATGGCTCCCAGGACCAGGATATGGCTGTGCTGGGCAGCAAATACCACTTATCTGAAGCCCCAGTTAAGTGGAGATAATCAGAGTTCTAAGGGATGCAGGTGGCACTGTGGTCTAAACCACTGAGCCTCTTGGGTTGCCGATCAGAAGGTCGGCGGTTTGAATCTGCGCAACGGGGTGAGCTCCCATTGCTCTGTGCCAGCTCCTGCCAACCTAGCAGTTCGAAAGCACACTAATGCAAGTAGATAAATAGGTACCGCTGTGGCAGGAAGGTAAATGGCATTTCTGTGCGTTCCGGGTTCCGTCACGGTGCTCCGTTGCGCCAGAAGTGGTTTAGTCACGCTGGCCACATGACCCAGAAAGCTGTCTCTAGACAAACGCCGGCTCCCTTGGCTTGAGAGTGAGATGAGCGCCTCACCCCATAGTCGCCTTTGACTGGACGTAACAGTCCAGGTCCTTTTTAAATCAGAGTCTGAGGAGATTTCCAGCCAGGTGAAGGCACCAAAATATGACATGAAGCAGGAAAAGGAAGGGGCCTAGATGGGGGCCAGATTTTTGGCATGAGGAGAGTCCAGAGGGCCAGATGGAGAGATTTATTAGGCCCCAGGGGTCCTTACAGTGTTCCAGAGGGAAGATTATAAGTGGCACATCTTTTGAATGACATACAGTTTTCATTGATAACCCCCTCAAAATTATTTGCTGCCCCCTGTGGTACATCTCTTGAATTGCATGCAGTTTTGTTTGGTATCCTCCTTAAAATCATTTGCTCCTCCCAATCCCAATCTTTTATGCTTTTACGTTTTATTTATGCAAAACTTTTGCAAACCACAGTCGCTCAAGGCGCTCATTCCATCGGTTTCACACAGTTCCATACATCAAAACAAACGAAAAGCACACACTAAAACGGCAAACGTTAAAATGAAAAACAGCAGCACCCTTTCAACAATCTATTCTTCCTTTATGCATTATTGTTAGGTTCATGTGGAAGAACCCGGAGGTTTGGTCCTCTGAATGTTGCTTTGCTTGAAAAGAACACTGTTGGTGTGAAACAGCCAGAAAAAAGATATACACCCCCTTCAAGAATGAATTTCATCATGTTTGAATTTGATGTATCAGACAGAACATTACTCTCATTTGTTAGCTACCATCTTTCCCCCTTTTTAAGACACTGTCTTATAATTTTTTTTTCCTCAAAAAAACACAGGGTGGCTAATTTTCGGGGGAATGTCTTATTTTACGTCAGTATGGTACGGTACAGCCTCCCCCTGCGCGCTGAGCAGGCGGGGCAGAATTCCGCAAGAAGCGCTTCCCCCCCCGTGCCTCTCACTGGTTCGCTGGCTCCCTGCGCATGCAGGAGGGGCTGAGGAGGCGACGGGAACAATGGCAGCACCACGGCTTACTTTTGGGGTACGTCTTACTTCTCACAAAGGTAAAAAAACCTGCCATGGCTTACTTTATGACTACGTATTAAAAGGGGGGAAACAGGGTAGTAGCAATAAAAATTATGCAAACTTTTTTTAAAAAAAAAACACCCTTAAACAAAAATATGTATGTTTAAACTTACAGATCTGCGCCTGTTCCATAAATGGAGTATTTCATTTCACCCCAAAGGCCTGAATCAGGATCTGTTGCCTTAAGAAGAAAATGGAAAGGGGTACTGATGGATTAAAACAGAAACGAAGCAGACTTTCATGACATGCATAATTGGTCACATTGGGGATGGAAAATAGCAAAAACCAGAAGGCTACATTTCCTAGGGGGACGCAGCTTTGGGAGCGGGATTTGGAGGGCATAAGTAGCCAGGGTGAAAGAGGGTGCTTCACCACTTTTCAGTCCACTGCAAATAAATAATAATAATAATAATAATAATAATAATAATAATAATATTTATACCCCACCCATCTGGCTGAGTTTCCCCAGCCACTCTGGGTGGCTTCCAACAAAGATTAAAAATACATTAAAATGTCACACATTAAAAACTTCCCTAAACAGGGCTGCCTTCAGATGTCTTCTAAAAGTCAGATAGTTGTTTATCTCCTTGACATCGGATGGAAGGGCATTCCACAGGGAGGGTGCCACTACCGAGAAGGCCCTCTGCCTGGTTCCCAGTAGCTTTGCTTCTCGCAGTGAGGGAACCGCCAGAAGGCCCTCGGAGTTGGACCTCAGTGTCTGGGCTGAATGATGGGGGTCGAGATGCTCCTTTAGGTATACTGAGTTAGGCCGTTTATGGCTTTAAAGGTCAGCACCCCAAATGGCCACCACAAACTACTTCTCTCTCCCCACCCCACCCTTTCACCACCAGCATGTTTGGAAATGAAAATGTCCAACTGAAAGTTTGTGGCGGGGCAGGGGGGAGATGACTTTAACGGCGGGGAAGAGTCATGTCAATTATTCTGCATCCATTTACAAGGTGTTGGGAGAGGATGTCGCTAAGAGATGCGTGTGTGAGAGAGAGTAAACTTCAGGATCAGGCCTACAAAGGACACACAAAGAAATGGTGAAAAATTCCACCTCTGTACTAGCAGCATAACCAAGCGGGGCCACTGGGTGGCTCCCCTCACTTGAGATACATGTCACCATTAGGTTTGGGACTTGAAAAATGATGAAATGATCCTCTTTCTGAGCATATTATTACGCTAAGAAAATATCTAGGCATAAGGGAGAAAATCAATCATCTAGCCATGCTGTTCTAGTTTAAGCTAAACAATGTGTGAGATGAAGAAAGCATGCTATGCAGAAAGGTTCGGTTCTCTCCAATGGCTTATTGGGCACAGACTTGAGGTGGTTTCATATCAGCTTAGCTTTCACATCTTCCTCTACAGAATCATAGGAATTGTAGTTTGCAGTGCAATCCTAACCAAGTTTGTCCTGCTTAATTTGGTGGGAATAACATCAGTGGGAATTACGTTAATCCAGCAGATATCATCACTGTAAGGGCTCGGGGTTGTCTCCTCGAGAGTAAAGAGCCAGAAACATCCGTTCTTCTAAAGCTAATACTTTATTTACAGACTATGTACATCGGAGCGTTTAAGATTCATGTCCGCTTGAGTCGGTTCCAGAATCCGGGAGTGGCTTTCACCGGTTCCTTCCCCAACATAAAAGCTTTGGAATTCCAAAGCGTCGCCTCCTTTCCTTACGCTTTTCCCCCCTACGCAGCTGGAGCGATGGAAGTAGCTGACCGCTTTGCTCCGCAACCCACTCAGGTGGAGCTAGGGCTCTGTCAGCATCTCTGGCCCTCAGCTCCACCGCACTGCCTGGCAGTTCCTGCTCCTCACCACTGGGGCTTTCCTTACTATCCCCGCTGGACTCAGAACTGCTTCCCAGGAGAGGCTGCACTTCCCTCCATCCCTCCTTCCCCGTCTCAAGAGCCTTGCGTGAGGTCAGATCCCTGACAATCACCATCATCATTTATTATTTATACCCTGTCCACCTGGCTGGCTTTCCCCAGCCACTCTGGGCAGCTCCCAACAGAAATATTTTATTATTAATAATAAAAGTGATAAAGGCTCAAACATTAAAAACTTCCCTAAACAGTCTTCAGATGTCTTTTAAAAGTCAGATAGTTGCTTATTTCCTTGACATCTGATGGGAGGGCATTCCACAGGGCAGGCACCACTACTGAGAAGGCCCTCTGCCTGGTTCCCTGTAGCTTTACTTCTCGAAGGGAGGGAACCATCAGAAGGCCCTCGGAGCTGGACCTCAGTGTCTGGGCTGAATGATGGGGGTCGAGATGCTCCTTCAGGTATACTGGGCCAAGGCCATTTAGGGTTTTAAAGGTCAGCCCCAACACTTTGAATTGTGCTCGGAAACGTACTGGGAGCCAATGTAGTCTTTAAGGACTGGTGTTATATCAATTTATACTGTGAATATGCTCCTGGGGTCCCTGTATATTCTACATCCCCGAAGCCTCTGTGCTTTAGATCAGGGCTGGGAAAACTTTGGCACTCCAGACGTGGCTGGACTACAACTCCCATCATCCCTGACTAGGGGCTGATGGGTGCTAGAGTCTAGCAACATCTGAAAGGGCACAGTTTATCCACACCCACTTTAAACAGCCATATATTCTGAAGTTGTAGAACACTAAAAAAATCCGAGGATAGACTTAGCTTGATGTCACATGGACAGACAAACCATCTATCAAGTAGTTTCAGTACAGTTTTAAAGTGGTGGCATTATTATTTTATTTGTGTGAATACTGACACACTATAATTTAATTTAAGAAACACACCCTTGCTCAGCAGAGCAAATTCCAGCCTGCATTGCTCTGTGCAGAATTACAGACAATGGTGAATTCAAATTCTAAAAAGCAATCCTAGCTTGCTTCTGTGCTTAGACTCATGAGAGATTCAGCTCTACAACTCTGTGATTCTATGATTCTATTTTTTTTTGTCAGTTTCTGAATATATAGATCCCCACCTCCTCCCAGGGGCAATAATTACAGATATCGAGAGACTCATGGAACTACACAGAATTATAAGTGCAACAGAGCATGGCTCTGGAAGAATGAATAAAATTTACCGTTACAGCCACAACATTGGAGCCACCAGGAGAATTCTCTGGGATCCTCGCAATGTAGTAATCAGATGAAAACTTTGGGACATTATCATTCGTATCCAAGAGACGGATCACAATATCTGCTGTTGAACTGAACTTCTCAGGTGTGTTAACTTCTATTGCAAGAAGCTAAGGAGGTAATTGAGAAATTACGAGCTAGTAAGTCATGCAAAATCCAACAGTTGTGCTTCTACAGAGCCCAGCTATTTTATATGGAACTGACTAATTTGCAACAACAACAACAACAAAATTCCTTCCAGTAGCACCTTAGAGACCAAAGTTTGTTATTGGTATGAGCTTTTGTGTGCATGCACACTTCTTCAGACTAACTTGCGTTATGGCTAATAATGATGATAGAGATTCCCATCAGCAGATGGGAACAGAAAGGAAGGAAGGAAGGAAGGAAGGAAGGAAGGAAGGAAGGAAGGAAGAAAAGAACTCACAAAAGTTGGAATTCCGTCATTGTTACGTTAATAAAAAGTTAATTTTCAAATGACTGCAAAAATCTGAGTATAAATCCCCTACAGCATAGCCATGTTTGTGTGCTGCTTGTATATCATTTCATTAACCACGGGAAGGACTCAAGTTTTCAGTACATCCTGAATCAAACAGATTCAGCCAATGGTGATGGAACATCAGCATCGCCACCAAACTATGGTAAGAAGGAAGCAGAATCAAAGAGCATAAGAAGAGCTCTTGCATTCCTTCTTTGTTGAGACCTTGGTGGTGATGCTCAAGAAAACTACATGGCAACTAGTAACCCAGAATAAAATGAAACCAAATCACTCTTGAACATAAAGCAAAATAAAATGAAACCAAATCACTTTTGAACATCAGTACACCAGAACAAGGTTATTTGGTTAAGGCATGAAGACATTAAACTATGGGGGGGGGGGAATATGAGTGGGATACACTTATTATTATTATTATTATTATTATTATTATTATTTATTACTTATACCCCGCCCAGGACCGGTGCCAGGGTTATCGGTGCCCTATGCGAGGGGGCGGGGCACCGTACGTCATGCGCAATGATGCAAGGTGCCCCGCCCCCTGCCCGCCGGGTGCCCCGCGCCACCGCGATTTTTGCCGCTGGTTGGGGCAGCACCGGGCGGCGGCGGGGGGCGAGGGGCAGGCTGGCCAACGCCCCCTCCATTTTGGCGCTCTAGGCAACCGCCTAGTTCACCTAAATGGAAGCGCCGGGCCTGACCCCGCCCATCTGGCTGGGCCTCCCCAGCCACTCTGGGCGGCTCCCAACAGAATATTAAAAACACGATAAAACATCAAACATTAAAAACTTCCCTAAACAGGGCTGCCTTCAGATGTTTCCTAAAAGTCAGGCAGTTGTTTATTTCCTTGACATCTGATGGGAGGGCGTTCCACAGGGCGGGTGCCACTACCGAGAAGGCCCTCAGCCTGGTTCCCTGTAACCTGAGTATTATTCTTGTGACTAACTTAAAGCCAACATTTTATTATTCTGCGTCCAGCAATTCCTCAAAGAGAACATGGAGCAGCATAGAGAACATGGAGCAAGATGGAGCAACGGTCTGCCTTATGTCTCTGGGAATCTTATTTAGCCACTTCTACAGGGATGTTCACATGCCTCCTGAAGACCATGCGTTGAATGCGGTATAAAGATTAGCGGAGCCAAGTGGCAAGGAGGTCATCTGGAGTAATAGCAAGATGGTAATGAATCAAAGTGGGCATCAAGCTACACCCCCCCCCCCCGGGAGAACATGCAAGGGCAGCAGACAGTGGTGACTATTCCCTCCCCCCCCAATTCAAATGCCCAAGGACCCAATCCAAATCCATCTCTGAAATATTGCTTTCAGCTTGAATCGAAAGCTGCTGCGAATAGATGATGCTGTGCCTATTAAAGACTGTTAATCATTCCCTCCGCTAAGAATAATCAAATATCAGGGACTGACATAAAGCAAAGGTTATCTAAAATTAACTTTGTATATTCCATCACTCTTGGATGAAAACAGCAGGCCTGCTATCTTAGATATGTCAGATAACTAAACATTGAAGGCAACACCAACACGACAAAACATTTGGAATGTACGATTTCATGTGGAAATCTGGTCTCCAATACAGTTACATGTCTTTAGGCACCAGGCAAAAACATTCCTTTTCTCCCAGGCCTTTGACCAATTAAACAATTTATGGCAAACTGTGTGTGATGGGGTTGGGGTGTTATTGCTTTTGTTTGTTAGTATGTTGTGCATTTTTGTGTTTTTATATTGTTAATTGCATTGTGTTCCTCAGATGAATGGCGGAAAATAATAATAATAATAATAATAATAATAATAATAATTATTATTATTATTATTATTATTTGGAGACAAAGTGTACAATTTCTCAAGTAAAAAGAAACACACACTTTTCTCTTTTAATTACTTCCTTTGGTGTTTACAGCAGTGCTTTTAATCATGCTGAATTATATTAGTATTCATGAGGCCACGCTTTGTAATTTCCTTACCCTGCATACTTGGGAAGTGCTTTATAACCTTCTGAGAATTTTCTAGTTGCAACAGGAATAATTATAGGTTGCGTTCCATGTGCACCTCTTTCACCCAACACCCCATGAAATAAACAGGCAAGGGCCTTGACAGGGCTCAAAAGGAGCAGACGGTCATCAAATCCAGCCCTCTCCCAGGAGGCAGAAATAGCCACACATCACCCCCCCCTTCCGAGATTTACCCACACAAGCCAGAACACTGTATGCCACAAACAGAGAGGTGAAACAAGTCGTAAATAAGTCAGCAATATACTTGCAAATCAGGTAGGTTGAGGTGGCTCTTGCAAGTGAGCCAAGGGACACACTTTGGAAAGGCTTCTATAATTTCAACTGCATGAAAAACTATTTTGGAAAGAAACTACTTTTGCCATTTTGGGGGCGTTTATTGTTTGTTTACAGATAGTTGCCCTGGTGATGTTATCTTGTTTCTGTTGAAGTAGCCATTGTATCACCACCTGGTTTATTGTTTTTCAGTATATATATATATATATATATATATATATATATATATATATATATATATGATATGCAGTGTTTTTTTCTATAAAAAAATGTTTAGGGGTACTCTCATTTTGACTCAAGAAAACCACCATTTTATAGTTCAAATCGGGAAAAATAAATACAGTAAATGGACAAATGGACAAAGATTCACAAAATGTTTAGGGGTATGTGTACCTCTGTGTCCTCCCAGAAAAAAAAGCACTGTATATATGACATCCCAAGATTCTATGCTGCAGCAGTAACCCTTTGCGTAGTATTTTGGATGCAGCATTCCCCCATGCCCCCCCCAAGTCACCATTCCAATCCCCCTCCAGGAGTTGGAGGGCAATTTTCTGAAGGAGGAAGCCTGCGGTATACCCACAGAGGCTTCCTGCACATTTTAGAACGGGGTTCTAGAACACAGAGGGAGAGTCAGCCA
This sequence comes from Darevskia mixta, assembly GCA_034641385.1. NCBI lineage: Eukaryota > Metazoa > Chordata > Lepidosauria > Squamata > Lacertidae > Darevskia > Darevskia mixta. Next base: position 2,484,069 of record JAWWNH010000027.1, read on the forward strand.
GGGCAAGAGACTCCCCACTTCAGAAGATGGCGCTCTAACTCATGATGAACGATCGGAATGGCAATGCGGGAATGAAGTTAGCATGAAGGCAGGAGTTACGATACCTTGAAGGTCAAGACCTGGAACTTTTCGTAGTCTATGGCAGCAGAGTTTTCTACGATGATTGTGACCTGTGCTTCATTCAGCACAGTCTGAGGGACAACGCGGAAAATGCCACCTGGCCCGACAAGCCGGAGGTTGAATTTCGCATTCGCCCCCTGTGAAGAAAGAGACAGCATTAAAAAATAAATGACAAATTCATGTATCATAGCGTGTAACACAGTACTGTTGATTTCCTTACAGAAGAGACACACGTGTGTGTGTGTGTGTAAGTGTAAGTGTAAAAATTTCCTAGTCTTCCCGCAATAAATGTGGAAGTAGTGGGATCATTATTGGTGGTTCTACCCTTGACCTAAGTGGGCCTGCCAGCTATCCATCTCTGCACAGTAAATGGAAAGTATGCTTGCATAAGTGAACATGCGGATGTCCTGCATTCACAACCAGGAACTCTGCTGTTATCATGGAATAGGGCCCATTCTTCCACCCTGTACAGCATGCAGAAATTGGGGGACAGAGTCAGAATTTCCCTTTCCACATGTGGAGGGGAGAATGAGAGGAGAGGGCAAGAACGACTGCTTAGTATCTTCAATTCAACAGCTATTGGCTGAGAGAGAACTAAGAGGCTTTCTGAAGTAATCTCCCCAAGCTTTGGCTCACAAGACGTAGGTGGGTTGGATAAAAATAGATTTGGGAGCTTGCCTATCCCTCCAGTCACACTGGAAGAGCACCTAGTTTAGGTTGGCTAAGTGTGAGAATAATCTGGAAGGTAGACTCTGAGATGCTGAACATTCAGAATGACCCAATCACCTAAATATGGGTCATTTTAGGTACAAGGTACACCTCCATATTCTTTGACCAGCGACGTGTTTGAATATTATCCCTCCTTCTGCTAAGAAAGTACTGGGAGTGAGCCTTAGGTTGGTGGCACAGGTCTTTTTATTATTATTCCAGATTAATGTGGTTGCTGCTCTGGAAATAAGTCACTACACGTTTCTGAGAGGAGAAGAATGCGATTAGGTACGGTCAGGGCCAGCCCGCCCATGAGGCAAGGTGAAGCTCTTGCCTCAGGGTGGCAGGCTGAGGGAGGTGACAGATCTGCCTCTTGTGCTTGTCGGCCTCCTTTTCTTCCTCTGCTGCATGCCCACTCTTCTCCTTCTGCTCCATTGTATGCATGCCCACCCTTCCATGTGGGGCTCCATCTTGAAAACGTTGTCCTTACAACGTTGCCCATCCCCAAGGAATGAGACAACAGGAGGAGAGGATGACACGACTGGGTCATATGCAGGGAACCAGGCAGAGGGCCTTCTCGGTAGTGGCGCCCGCCCTGTGGAACGCCCTTCCATCAGATGTCAAGGAAATGAACAACTATCTGAGTTTTAGAAGACATCTGAAGGCAGCCCTGTTTAGGGAAGTTTTTAATGTCTGATGTTTTATTGTGCTTTTAATTCTGTTGAGAGCAGCCCAGAGTGGCTGGGGAAACTCAGCCAGATGGGCAGGGTATAAATAATAAACTACTACTACTACTACAGTGGTACCTCGCCTAACGAAGATAATGCATTCCGACGCGATCGTCGTTAGGCGAAAAAATTCGTTAGTCGAAGAAATCCTATTCAAAAATTCGTTAGTCGAAGAAATCCTATTCAAAGCGGCCGTGACGTCTTTTCTTAAGTCGAAGAAATTCGTTTCCGGCGGCCATTTTGTTTTGCCGGAAGTCATTCGTTAGGCGAAAAAGACTTTAGGCGAGTTATTCGTTCGGCGAGGTACCACTGTACTACTAATACTACTACTACATGGTCTGCCTTGCATCCTATCGGCTAGTCTGCTGCCCTCAGGTGTAGCAGACAATGCACACTGGTTGGGGCCAGTGAGTGCTGCTAAACCTTCCCCTTGAACACCCGAAGACGGCTCCAGTGAGGAACAAACAGGTGCAGGCGGAACTAGAGATCAATTTCGGGTAGGGACTGGAAATATAAATATAAATTAAAAAGCAATCTTGAAGCTCAAAAGAAAATTGCATGGTTTCCTTGTGATAGGAAGGGGAGAAGAACGTAGCAAACAAAAGATCTGTGCAAAATATACCGGCCGTGACAACTTTTGGCTGGTCTCTGCTTGCTCCGTAATATTAGTAAGCAGCTAATTTAAATTTTGCTGCCTTCTGCAACTGCAGAAGCAGCAATTACGAGGCTGGCTGCCTCAGAAGTAGTTACTTATCCCTTTGCAGCAGGCTGGCAGGGAACCTGCTGACTTTTATACAGAGCAGAATGCAGCCATGTTAGCACAACACTGAGTATATGCTACATGTTGATGGGATAGATTTTCTTTTCAATAATTGCAGTCCTTTCATGTGTATTAAACTTTCAGGCCTCAACTTTTCCTCTCCGGTTAGCTCAGGTGGAAGCTATTGCAGAGGTTTCCTTAGCAACCTTTGCCATAGTTTCCACATAAAATAAACTGTACTGAACCTAAAGGAATCCCATTCATCTGGTTAAAGAATACAGCGCTCGCTGCATTTGGGGTAGAGTGCTTATTTTTCAAAATAAGGCTCTAGTAGAGTAGCTTTAACAATGCTCCAGAAAGATCGGGACCAGAATGGGAAAAAAATAGTGGTGCAATTGACTTCCAACAAGCACACAGAGTGCGAACAAGACTGAGTGTATGGGGGGGGAGGGGGGCTCATTTAATTTCCCTGCACACAAGTGGTGTAGTAACAATAAAGGTTTGTTTATTTATTTATTTATTTATTTATTAATTATTAAAATAAAAAATAAAAACTAAGTGGGAAAGCATGGAGTATTATTTCCATCGGCTGATGAAGTAAATCAGCAATAATGCAATAAAGAAAGGGCACGACCCTGTCAAACTAAGAAGACAAGGCTTGCTGAATCAAACAAAATATTCATCCATTAACAACATTTTGTTTCAAGGGCACAAATGCCATATGCCCCTGGAAATCAAGCAGGACAAGAAGACAATGGATTGTTGGCTGTCACCAGCACCTAGTTTTTAGTGCTGTGATACTTAAAACAAAAGATATATGGAATCAAGGCCAGCCCACCCATGAGGCAAGATGAGGCAACTGCCTCAGGTGGTAGGATCCACAGGGACAGCAGATCCTGATGTAGATATTTACCCCTGCCCCCCCGATCTTCCCTGGCAGGGAGGAAGCATTTTGTGGTTCACCTCAAGTGCCAAAATGTCTTGGGCTGGCCCAGAATGGAGGTATAAGAGAGAGGCAAGAAAGGACAGGTAAACAAAACAAAAACACCACACTGGCCTGATCTGAATCATTGACGGTAATTTTGAGGCCTCTCAGAATCTCGCCCTCCGGTGGATGCTCGTACATTGTGAGCTCAAATCGGTTCTGTGGCCCGTTTTCTCCGTAGAACGTTGGCGGGTGGTTGTTGAGATCCACAACTCGTATGGTTGCCGTGGCAAAGGCGTGAGCGGTCGCCTCACCCTCCGGGCTGATTTCAGAAGCCTGCAGTAAACAAGAAATGGATTTGCATGGGCTCTCTCCCTCCTGCTTACGATGCTTCATCCGGCATACAATTCTAGAGTTTGATCATATCAGTATCTTTTGCTGGTTGCATTTGAGACTTCAGTGACTCCAGCTCTTCACCATTGGCCTCAGGGCTGACCAGAGGTGGAACATCCAGATTCAACTTCCCACAGTCCCAGCCTTGCACGGTGTTAAGCATACTCAGCTAGAATAAGGAACTGTCAGCTCTGTGTGCAGTTGCCCTATATATTAGAGCATATTCCTGACAATGAAATATTTCTCGAGTTCAGACCTACTTCTGACCATTTGGTCCTCCTGTACAGAAATAACTCCAAAAGACTTCCTGACCAACAAGGACTTCCTGGTTCCAGTATGTTTCTGTGCATCCCTCTTTGACTCTTGGCTTAGTCCATTGGCTCAGAGTCTCTGGTGCAAATCTGACAGCTTAACCTATGGTTTAGCCATAATACATACTACATATGTGAACAAATTTGCAAAACTTGAATAATGCATTCCTATCAATCCGATTAAACTGTCTGGTTACCTAGTTAAAGAATCCAGATATTTTCTCCTTAACACGCCAAACCCTTTGGGTAGAGTTGGCATTGAGGGAGAAAATTGTTGTGTTTTTTTAATGGTATCATAGCAGAAAGCAACAATATGCATCAATTCTATGTAAAGAGGGCAGTATATTTGCAGTAGTTGAAATTCTGCACACTGCAGATACATCAGAAGTAGTAAGGGGAAACATTTATAGCAGGAGAGTAAAACAAATACCTGAATTTTCAGTTCATATACTTCTTTCTTCAGGTGAATTGGGCTTTTAATAACAGAAATGGCTCCAGTTGCATTATTTATTTCAAACGAGCCTTCACTTCCTGTTACAAAACAGAAATATACCTATCAAGTTATATTGATTGAAAATAGCTTCCCAACCATGCTGAACATGTGACCTGCTGTTTAAGAGACCCAGGACTCATCTACACAGCTGCAAATGAAATATTTTAAATGTGTTTAAAGTGAAATATACAAATGTGACACTAGATGGTGACAGTGAGCTATGCCAAATCAAATCTCTTTTTCAAAATGTTTTTAAGCATTTTCACAGCGGTTTTTTTATATGTGTGTAGATTCCATCCTACTTGTGCAAATACACAGGTACATGTGAACCAGTATCTTACTGATTACAGGTGTGTTCATGGAAATATCGCTTTGGGGATCTTGTAATGGACACCATTACTATTAAAATACCAATCTTGTCTTGTTTACTGGAGGAATTACCAACCACCAACAAATGCCAGTATAAATGAATTTAACAAGTTTGTTTACTAAAAAGGGTGCTCTGTGAGTCAAATGGCGCCGCTGTTTGAAGTGACAGCGCAGAAATGCAAAATAGCAAGTAGTTACAAAAAATTTTAACATCACTTGGGAAGAAAGGCAAACAAATGCCAGTGTATTGGAAGAAGCAATGATTCTTTAAACATCAACTTTGTTGGACTGTTCATATTGTTTGGATGCCTGATTATCGTCTTCCAAAGCAACTATTCTATTCCCAACTTAAAAATGGAAAGCGTAATGCTGGTGGTCAACAAAAGAGGTTTAAAAACTCTCTCAAGACAAATCTAAAAAAATGTAGTATAAGCACCGACAATTGGGAAACACTGGCCTGTGAGCACTCCATTTGGAGAACAGCCTTTACCAAAGGTGTCATGGACTTTGAAGATGCTCAAACTCAGGACGAAAGGGAGAAATGTGCTAAGAGGAAGGCACGTTTGGCAAACCCTCACCAGGATCAACTCCCACCCAGAAACCTATGTCCCCACTGTGGAAGGACGTGTGGATCCAGAATTGGCCTCCACAGTCACTTACGGACTCACTTTTAAGACAGTGTTCATGGAAGACAATCTTACTCAGCTACGAGTGATCGCCAAAGAAGAAGAAAGAAGAATGACTAGCAGAATTATCCATCCTTTTGCTGGTGGAGCCATCCATGCACAGAGGGGTTAGCACAGGGCTTAGCAGAACCTGGTACTTTTCTGTGTCCTTCATGAACCCACTTTGGAGCATGGGGGCCATTGCTGGGAATGAGAGGCCTGTGTAAGTTTCCCATAGGCAGTTCCACGTTACCCTCCCTTTTTAGTACAAGTAACTTGCATGCTGTCAGGGATGTGCCCACCCCTGCCAGTCCGGCAGTGAGTGGCTACAGAGAGCCTCAGCCTGTGTTGACGACGGATTCGTCTCAGAGTGAGTCTGTCAGCTCCTCCTCAGGGGAGGAGCAGTTATCAGGAGGGAGCCAGGTAGTGAGAGGTCTCCAGGAAGATGGAGAGAGACCTGGCACCACTCAGCAGACCCACTCAGAGAGGGAGACGTCGTTTCCGGCGCCTACTTTACGTAGAAGGAGAAAGCGGCAATTTAGAGTGCCAAGACTCTGGTGTTGGTGCCGAAACAGGAGGGGGGCACTTCCAGATTCCGCTAGTTACTAGACGGTCATGTTTGGATTGAGCTCTGCACTGTACATACTTTGCACAATAAAATGATAGAAAGACAAGAAGGACTTGGTCTTTACTATTGAGCAACCGATAAGGGAACCTGACACATGCATTCCTGCGCCAATCCCTCTATGTGTGGTTGGGTCCACCAACGTGGAAATGGATCATGTCACAAGGGAGTGGAACCAGGGAGGAATAAGCATATGTGCTCCATACAGGAACTGAAAGAAGGTGCGCTCTCTGTGTGTGAGAGATTGTCCCGTTTAAATGCTCAGTAGCCATCTTTGAATGCTGTATTGCTTGGGTGTGCAAAACATAAGCAAAAGCCGAAAAAGAACACTTGTCTTTTAATTTGCTGGGGCATAATTATATCCTCCAACAGTGCGAACACCTCTCACAAAGCTCAAGTAGGTGAGAAGTTTAACTTTCACAGATTCCTTTTCCTGCACATGTTTCTGAAAAACACACAACAGCCACAGCCACAAACTCAGTTCCTTGTATCTCGGGCATTCGGTGCTAAACAACAACAACAACAAACAACAACAACAGTAACAACGGCAACAGAAGCGGTAAACCCAAATCCTTGTATCTTAGGTGTTAAACATTCCACTTCCAAGTAATCTAAAAAATATGAAAATATATGAGTCATGCAAGAGGCTTGGGTTTTTTCCTGATGACTACTTGAGGCAACTGTAAGTGTTAAAATCTTGATTTTTAGATCTAGTTAGTCTTCTAGAACTGGGCTCCTCATGATTCACCCAATCTAGAACCAGCACCAGACCAATGTGGATTGCTTGCATTTGGCTTGTTGTATGTGGCCAAAAAGGGGCAAATAAATATTGGTGATAGTAAAGGTAAAGGGACCCCTGACCATTAGGTCCAGTCGTGTTCGACTCTGGGGTTGCGGCGCTCATATCGTTTTCTTGGCCAAGAGCCGGTGTACAGCTTCCAGGTCATGTGGCCAGCATGACTAAGCCGCTTCTGGCGAACCAGAGCAGCACACGGAACATAAATAAGAATATTTTGCAGACCTAGAGAAAGTGTGACCATCTTTTGTCTTCACAGCCAAGTAGAAAAAGGAAAGTGCTAGAGAAAATATTGAATCTAGACCTCAATTACACAGAACTCCATTTCCGCCATACATGGAAGTATGTGTAGGATTAAAGAAGTCTCTCTTCCAATCATATCTCTAAACAACTACAATTTTTACCTCTCATACCAGAATTGGTCCAATCTAGCTAGTGACAAATGCACACAGTTAAGCTTCCACAAAGAGAAGGAATCATGCGTGGTTTAGACCACAGCACTACCCGCACACTAGATCATGTGCTCCTGTCCCTCAGAAATCTCACCCCAGGCCTTAAATTTCACTGACTCAGGTCTTCTCTCAAGCAGTGCAACATCTGGGGACACTGCCATAGGGAGCTTGAGTGCCCCTGTTCCCTGTTCCCCTACCCTTCAAACCCTATGAAAAAATTATCAGTGCTATTCCCCCGTTTTCTTACCAGAGCTGCATGCATGTGACCCTGACTGGTGCATGCACGTTCAACATGTTCAGTACAGCAGGAGTGCAGCATGTGTTCAGGAGAATTTTCATACCGGGGATGAAACAAGTTCTGGGGCTCAGCCAAGCTTAGTTTGAAACTAAGAGTGTAGGAAATCCAGTTAAAGAAAACAGCATCAATACTCTTCTCTGTTTCCTTCTCTAATTTGACACTGATGCTCATTTTTAAAACTGTCCAATAATGTCTCATTTTGCTAATATCTGCAATAACTGTGACTTCATTAGAAGGCATTAGACTTCACACTGAACACGGATTGACTTATGTGGAGGGCCATTATCAAGATTCATAGGCCAGAAAAGGGAAGCTTGACTACAATGGAAATGAAGTCAATAGCAGTTTCAAGTGCTCATATATCATGCTATTCACTGCCTAATTGCTATGTGGAAATAGATAATTCAGAGCATGGTCCATCATGTGATTTCTGGAGGATTTGCCAGCATATAAAATATAAAGTTCTTTTCAATGGTTTAGCATTATTTATTCTTCAATAAGAATAATAGACCTTCCTACAATTCCACTGAGTAACAGGTATGAAACATCACATGGGACTGAGATGGTACAAAAAGCTTGAGGAAAAACAAGTATGCAGAAAACCTGCATCTGTTGTTACAACATGTAAGGAAACTAACTGGTAGTTTAAATAACTTGCCATGATACGTGTGTCCGTTTTGTGCTATGCAAAACCAACCACAGCAGTTTAAATGCATATACAGGGTGAGTCCTTTACAAGAGGCCCCGTGGATACAGAGTACACATGTTCCATGGGGCCTCTTTTAAAAGACTCACCCTGTATTTTCACATTGGCAGATAATGAAGTGCAACCTAAGATGTGCAAAATAAACCGATTGCAGAGGAATGGAAAAGACCAGATAAAAATGCAAATTAATGTCGGAACGGATTGAGGCGTGCCTGTACGTCATTCTTATGAAGCTACTGAAAGTCAAACAGCAGAAAACCTATTCCTTGAAACTGGGTGTGCCCCAATCGCATATAAATTCAGAGAGGGAGAGAGGAGAGAGAGAGAGAGAGAGAGAGAGAGAGAGAGAGAGAGAGAGAGATGGGATGCAGATGAAGGGAGCTGGACTCTCCCATTCCAGTTCTGCACCTCTCTTCCCCTGGCCCCCACAGTTTGGATTCCAAAACTGAAAGCAAGACTTTCAGGGAGGGAAAAACAATACCTGGGAGACAATCGGTGAGGAGATAAACTGCAGAAGTGAGGAAGGAAGGTTCTGTTCTTCATCAGCGGAGCATATACTCATGCTGCCCAGGGCGGGTGCACTCCCAAGGGGGGCGGGGTGTGGAGGGTGCCCTCCCAGGTGCAGGATAGCCACTTGGGTGCATTGAGTGGCGCGCGCGCCCTGCAGCTGGGGGCAGAGCAAGCTGCCAATGGCAGATATTCGGTGCGCCGCCCGCCCGGGACTCCCACGCATATCCGGCGCCGTGGTGCAAAGATCCCTGGCTCAGTCCTGGCTCAGCTGGCCGCTTCATGCCGTGGTGGCCACGGCAGGCAGCACACCGAGCAAGCAGGCCTGCGCCAAGTGAGCAAGGGTGCGTGTGCCACTCCCACCGAGCGTCGGCTCGGTTTTTTCCCTTTTAGCCTTCTGGCACCCGCAGAATTCGGCGCCTGCAGGCTAAAAGGGAAAAAACCGAGCCAACGCTCAGCGGGAGCAGCGCACGCACCTTCGCTCACTCAGCGCGCTCGTTCGGTGTTCCCCGGACTCTCGCATGGTGTCCTCCAGAACTTGGCGCCCTGGCACCCCGCGCCACTAGCCTCTATGGGTAAGACAGGCCTGCTCCAAAGCTTCACCCAGGCTGTCAAAACGAAGGGGGAAGGGGGGAATGCCGCCGGCAAAGCGGCGCAGCTCCCCCCTCCCCCCAACAGCTTGGGTTAGGTTTGGGAGTCATGGGCAGGTGGCGCTCCAAATGTCACCCCCTCAGTGAAGACACCTGGGGCAGTCTGCCCCCACCGTACCCCCTTCCTCCGCCCCTGCTGCTCTTCTCACTTGCATCCCCCCTTTCTCTCCACAACTTCCACTTTTATACATGATTGAGGCCGGCAGGCACTTAAACAAACAGAGTCTGCTGCCATCACTTGTAGCCTGAGCTAGCCAGGTTTTGCTAGCTCCCCACGGTCCAGTTAGGAGGATTCCAAGTAAAAAAGGCACTCTCAACACCGTCCTTCAAACACCGGGTGCTTGACATTACAAAATGCGTCCTTTTCCCAATATGAAGATAAAAGTTACGTGTGAAATAATCCTTAGTTTGAGGGTAAATATTCTGCAGATAAAGCCATGCTCTACTTGGCTCTCCCCACCCCCCAACCCCACCACTAATAGCAGCTTCAAATACTAGACTAACTCCTTCCAACAAAACTGCCCTGATTGAATTAACAGAGTTTTAAGTTAAAAACAAAAATCAAGACAGTCATATGGATTTAATCTATCATGTCTAGCTTGGCTGTCAAGGGTAAAAGTAGAAACACAGTCCCTGTGTGGAGGGGCCAGAGTTAAGGAAGCAGGCTAGTTCATCTGGACTGAAAACCTTTGTCATTTGGGACTGTATAACATAAAGTTCATTAAGACGATATAAAATATAAATTGTAAAATAAAAAAGGAAAAAGGAAAAAGGAAAACCTTTGTTGTTTGCTCCTGTCACCCCATGTCTATCAGAGCTCCATTGTGACATCATGTTTTCCCCTTGCCTAGCTATGTAGGCTACTGCTTTCTGTCTCCACTAAGAACTGCCAGACACAGGTTTTATCTCATCCAAATGTACTCCTCATGATCTGTCATAAACCGGCCCTCAGCTCTCAAGCATCACCCCTGCAACAGCATCTCAGCCAACCGGCAATCCTGCCCAGTGGCTTAAAATCGGTTCACTGATCATCACAATCCTCATAACCAAATGTGGTGCATTAAAAGAGGAGGACAACGCTATGAAAATGCTTTAAAAAAAAAAAAAAAAGTTTTAAAAAAATACATCAGATTTGGCGTAGCTTACCGTCGCCATCTAGAGTCGCATTTGTATATTGCACTTTACAACACATTTTAAATGTTTCATTTGCAGTTTTATAGCTGAGTCCCATGGAGGCCAATATGCCCACCCCCGATGTGTGTTGTTGTTGTTCAGTCGTTCAGTCGTGTCCGACTCTTCGTGACCCCATGGACCAGAGCACGCCAGGCACGCCTATCCTTCACTGCCTCTCGCAGTTTGGCCAAACTCATGTTAGTAGCTTCGAGAACACTGTCCAACCATCTCATCCTCTGCCGTCCCCTTCTCCTTGTGCCCTCAATCTTTCCCAACATCAGGGTCTTTTCTAGGGAGTCTTCTCTTCTCATGAGGTGGCCAAAGTACTGGAGCCTTAACCTCAGGATCTGTCCTTCTAGTGAGCACTCAGGGCTGATTTCTTTAAGAATGGATAGGTTTGATCTTCTTGCAGTCCATGGGACTCTCAAGAGTCTCCTCCAGCACCAGAATTCAAAAGCATCAATTCTTCGGCGATCAGCCTTCTTTATGGTCCAGCTCTCACTTCCGTACATTACTACTGGGAAAACCATAGCTTTAACTATACGGACCTTTGTTGGCAAGGTGATGTCTTTGCTTTTTAAGATGCTGTCTAGGTTTGTCATTGCTTTTCTCCCAAGAAGCAGGCGTCTTCTAATTTCGTGACTGCTGTCACCATCTGCAGTGATCATGGAACCCAAGAAAGTGAAATCTCTCACTGCCTCCATTTCTTCCCCTTCTATTTGCCAGGAGGTGATGGGACCAGTGGCCATGATCTTAGTTTTTTTGATGTTGAGCTTCAGACCATATTTTGCACTCTCCTCTTTCACCCTCATTAAAAGGTTCTTTAATTCCTCCTCACTTTCTGCCATCAAGGTTGTATCATCAGCATATCTGAGGTTGTTGATATTTATTCCGGCAATCTTAATTCCGATGTGTACAACTCCTATTATCCCTGACCATGGGGCTGAAGGGCACCATGTTGGGAGAAGCTTTTGACTCTCCTGGAACCTGCCTGTGCCTTCTTAGACACAGTGAGAGCGAATATATATTTTGATTATACATTTTGTGGTTTTATATTTTGATTTTGTTCTGTGAACCGCCCTGAGACCTCCAGGTATAGGGCGGTATATAAATTCAACAAACAAACAAACAAACAAACAAACAATAAGCTTTACAGCTTTTTACATTGCCAAAAGCAATGTTAAGTATACCTGTTCTTTTATATCTGATAGGCTTCCTTGCATATATGAAACCATAACTAAACAGTGAGTTCAGATGGCTTTGGGTATTCCTTTAGGATTTCACACCAATCCGGTAAACTTACCATTCATAAGACAGTAATGAATGTCATTAGGCTTCCCTCGGTCCCCATCAATAGCAGCGACTGTTATTACCTCAGAACCCTGGAGAGAGAGAGAGAAAGAGGGAAAGGAAACAGGGAGCACAGGGAGGTAAAACTGCTGCGAAATATAACTCCAAGCCAACCTAGTGCACCCGCTCTCTCCCATGTAGACAGGCAACACAATATAAAACTGAGCACTCTACTTGCAAACAGCCTTGCCAAACAAGCTCACCGGCATGATATGGTGAATAATTAAAGAAAAAGGAACTAAATGGGAAATGTAGCTGAAGATTCCGATATCTGGGGGAGGTAAGGTTGTAAGACGTATGAATTAAGAGTTTGGATAAGAATTAGGATAAGAAATTACAAAATAAGGTTAAGACTGTAGGAAAGGAGCAGAAGTATTATGATGCTGAGGCTAGACAAAAAGAGGATGTTAAGTAAAATGACTATTGTGTTTTATGATGTTTTAAAATTTAGGTATATGAAAACTGTTAAAGATGATATATGATGAATCAACAGAGGGGGACTTGAGGAAGTCAACCGAAATATGAAATTGAGGAAGAAAGGATGCCTGGCCCACAGATTTGGGTCAGGCCCAAGCAATGATACTAAAGTATATTAGAGAGGCTAAATGTACAATGATTATGTAAACTCCTGTGAGAGGGGAGGATGGATGTTTGCTTCCTACTGTGAGAGGGGGGAAGTATGGAAATTTAACCGCTATGTTATGTGCTTAAAAAATGTAAAAACCAATAAAATTTTTGGGGAAAAAAGAGAAAAAGAAAGGAACTAAAGGTCCTGTTATGTATTTGTAGTTCTGCTCAGAGAATAACTTTTCTATATTTTTAATAGTGTATTTTTACAGAGAACACAACAAGCAGGTGGAAACAAATCAAGGAGCTTCGATATCTCTGGTGGAAGAAGTAAGTGATGGGATGGGATGGGCTGACCACATCTCAGAGTTGCCTTGGACTCTAATGAGCAAGACACATCCTTCTGCAATTATTTGGAAAGCTTTGGGGGGAATTGCAGAGCTTTGAAAAGCGCATTAGGAAGAAATCCTCTTCAATAGCTAAGAAAGCGATATGCTAACAAAAGAGAAAAGAACGTTTGGCCTGAAAATCCACTCCCTTTGCAAGTTTAATGGGCAACACCTGGATCTGTAAATAATAGTAAACCTGTAAAGAGCATTTTACTATGTGGAGTTCTTGACATGACTAAGCAGGGAAAGAGGTGAGTTTTTCCATCATTATAATATGATAATATTTTTGGTTATGGGGCTCACAGTGGAGGTGATTAATGCTTAATTATCCCTGATTTCCTCAGTGGGCTCCATAAAAAAACACACAACTCGGCGTATTTAATAATTATGGGCATTTCCAGATCATTGGTTAATAGCAGCACAAAGTAAATTATTATGTTTCACAGCTTTATAGCACCTCTTATTGCCAAGGATTATGAAGTGCATGAAAAACACCTCCAATATCCCCCAAAATCATTCTCTCCTGCCCTCTAACTGGGCAGGCTGCAACAATATAGGCACTGAAATATGCTACCCGTGTCTACAGAAATAACTGCAGGAATAACTGCAGATTGTGGAGGCGGAAGCCTCCGTAAACATGGTTTGAACAGCAAGTTGCAGCACCACAGAGCTAAACTATGAGCTTGCTTCAGCTCTGGAGAATTTTATATCCACTTGCACAAGCTAAACCAGGATTAACCAAACCTTATAAGCTCCTGCAGGTTGAACTTGGATTTCTGCCAAGGTTGAAAACGCAAGTGGATGTACTACGTAAGTTCAATTTGGACATTAAGCAATTTGGACCGTTTGGCAAAGTCAAATAGCTGGGGACAACGTGTGCATATAATCATGCTACAACCCTTCGTTATTTCTGAGCATCAAAAATTAATTCTGTAAGAACATGGCTTGTCTAAGCAATACTTCTGCTAAGCCATTAATGGTACATGTTACCCCCCAGTCTGCTTCAACTCTCTCTTTGTTCATCTCCTTTCCGCCTACCATATTTCCAAAAACACTTGGAAAACTTAATGCAATTTCAGTATGATCTGATTTTAATTGATTAATTCCGAGCATCAAGTGTAATCCAAGGGTGCACATACAATCCACTGTGCGTGAAGTGGGGTAAAAGGATATTTCAGCCTCCTCTTGAAGCAGGAGCTGCCCACACTTCTGTCAGGCATCAGAGGGCCCAACCCCCACAGCAAGTTGCCAGGAATGGACAAGACAAGGAAAGGTCCTTACCATCTGCTTTTTATTCAATATTCACAGAGAGAGGCTTGGAATGCAGCCTCTCGGAATAATGGTGTTGCCCCGAGTGAGTTTCCACCCCCTCCATCTCCCCCACTTCCTCATGCGTCCTCGCTACAGGTGCTGAAAAGTGCCCTCTGCCTTTGAGCTCTTTGCTCTCCTACTTTCAATGCTCGCCGGGTTCTAGGAGAGGGAGGTTCTGGAATGTTTTCTAAAGACACTGTGTCTGTCAGCTGTTCCCCCTCTGGTGCTTCTTCTCCCATTATTTCCCAGCTTTTCCCCCTCATCTGCCTCTGAGCTGTGACCTCCCTCAAACCCCTGTTGTAATTCTGAACTGTCTTCTTCTCCTCTCAAAGGGTCAGGCTGGGGAGGCGGTCTCCACCATTCCTCCTCTGCCCAGTCCCTGACAACTCCCCTGAAAAGTGACCCCTTAAGGTCCGGGGACCTTGGACATTTTGTGGGGAGCAAAGGGCCACTCACTGTCAGAAAGGAAATCGCCAATCACCTTGCACATGTGCAGAAGCACTTTGCATCCCCCCCACTCCAGTTATTTGCTGCAGAAGCTACATCATTTTGGCAGGGTGCACAAGAAATAATTTTCGTGGTACTCACGGCCAGAGTATCCTCATAGACATATCCATAGTAGGGAGTGCCGACAAACATCGGAGGTGTGTCCTGAACATCTTCCACATTGATTGTGACAGTGGTTGTAGCTGAGAACACCTTGTTGTTGCCACGGAGCTTGCCACCGCCATCCTAGGATGCAAAACAGTTCCAAGATCTTAGGATCCCTTTGCATTTCACACACACACACACACACACACACACACACACACACACACACACAAATAAAACATGCACACCACACATGTGGTTCTGTTCAATTGCTGTGAGAGACCAGGCTGAGAAGTACAGCTCTGATGAGGAATGGTGGGAGCCTCCCCCTCCCCCTGTGCCTGACCAGGATCCTGAAGCTACCCAGGAGCAGGAGGACAGTATAGATTTGGAACAGTGGTTTGCAGAGGGGCATAGTTCTGAAGACAAAAGTTGGGACGGACTGGGGGTTGAACAGCAAAGTGAAGTGGAACAGGAAGAGATAGACTCTCTCTCACTGGAGACTGTCCAGCCTATCAGTCCAAGGACACGTAGAGCAGATAAGGTGGCTACACAAAAAGCACAATGGTTGTGAGATCAGGTTGCAAGGCACGGAAATGACGAGGGGGGAAGTGGGTGGAAACCTTAATTGGAAACACCGTCATTCCGAGAATGGCTGCGTTGTTCTTTTGCTGCGATCATTATCTAGCTTATCTACGGCAAAAGGGTCCCCGAAGCCTGACAATTGCTCTGCTCCTGATAGAATAGACTAACTGGACATGTTGAAAATTATGCATTCACCAGAACTGATGGAAATAGGAAATATCTGATCTGGCACAGATAGATGGGGCTCATTCCCTGAACCATAGGAAGCTTTCCCTCATTTTCAGCTTTTCTTCTGTTAACTACTTCTGAGGAGGTCTGACCTTAACTGTCCAAAATTCTACATGCCCAGGTTTCTAAGGAGAGAGGCTTTTTCCCAGGGACCACTCCCAAGGTGACAATGGTTACTGTCACTAGACCAAGGATTCATAGCAGTGCTCCTCATGCATGCAAGTCTTTTGCTGTGTCAGCACAATATCATTGGTATCAAATTGCCAGCCAGTATCCCCCCCAATTCATCTGAATTTATCCTCTCTGCAGAATATACAATAAGCAAAGAACAAACACTTTTTGTTGCCAACAAGCCATTTGCAGTATCTCAATGACTCACTTGGACTATTAACCCAACAGTATACAAAATTCTTCTACACATTTCTAAATTTTGCTTTATTTTTAATTGCTCTTGTTTGTTTCTTAAATAAGCAGCCAGGGTAAATCCATCACATATCCTTTGTTTGCTTTTCTTTGAAAGGTTTGCAGATTTGATCTTCAACTGGTCAAAGGGCAGCTAAGTCGGAAAATTCCGCTCTCCTATAGGGTACCAGAGGCTGAATTTACCCAGAATCCTTAAATACAGGCCTTGACATGATGGTAACACCCCACTGATCTTGGCAACGTTATTTCTGAAGGAAAAATCAGAGGACTGGAGTCCCTTAGAGACTCCCTTGTGATGGCATAATCAAAGTGCAAACAGCCTCTATGGACTATGAGAGAATTGACTCTTGCTGGAGCTGCAGGCACAACATACGCAATTAAGGAGATAATTTGACATATGTAACCAGGAGGAGCCTTTCAACACCCAGTGATCATCATGGCTGATCAGGGCTTTGAACTTGAGAGATCATCTACACAAACAACCAGATTATGTGCCAAAACCTTTAGCTCATATAGTCACTATGTCCATTCCACCCTTTCTTGGGCCGTGGGAATTGGACTGTACACTGAAATGTACAAAGCATCTATACGAAGGAGTCACATATCTGCACCAATATTGTTTTCAATTAATTATCACTCTCTTCTCCCCACACAACCCTATTTCATTTCCTCTTCCTACACACCACACAGATCGATGTCTAAAAGCTTGGAAACGGTGTTCAGAAATATAATGAGTTAACAGCCCATCTTGGATTGTCCAAGTTCAGAATGAAGGTGGAGGAACCTTTTGACTAAATGCTCTCTCTCACGTATAAAACTTCCTGAACCCAGAAAAGTAGGATGTCAGGGAGCAGGAGTCTAACCTAGCCTTCACATTGAGATGTGCAGGGTAGGCTTATTGTTTACAAATATTTTTTAAAGTAAACTGGAGTGTATGGTGAGGAAGGTTGCTATTGTAGATCTGGCCTCCCAATGTGGTCAGAGAGAAATAAGATGCAGAAAAGTACAGACAGCAATAATTATATACATGACAGTGGTAATTTTTTAAAAAAATGCCGATGGTATAGACACCCTGGCATTGGCAAGCGAATTAACACATATTTTGGTTTGGTCCACAAGTGATAACACTGAGACTCTTGGTGTATTTTAATTCAGCACTTTTCCATTGCAGTCTCCCTTCAAATGACAAAGTGGACCTAACTGGGCTAAATGGACCATTGGCCTGACTCTGTAAAAAGGGAGGTCCATACATTCTCAAGACCAGAAGTTGTCCACCCCTGCCCAATCGTCACCACCTCTTTCAAAATGTGCACAGATATCTCACACCCACAGACTCTGCAGGATACCACTCATTTTGTTATGGGAAAACTGGATATGTTTGGCTGTCACAAACCATTTCTCCAGCACTTTACACGGCAAGAATACGGAAAGATACTTGGGCCATGTCCTTCACTGTAAAGCCCAGGAGAAATCACAGCAAGACTTCTCTAGGATTTCTTTGATAGACTGGCAGAAGTGTACTGTAGACCCAGCGCTGAGAAAAGATTAGATGTCACAAGTTATTTCGGGTCTGTTAGATCTCACACCATTTCTATCACCTGCAAGGGTGCTTTTCCTTGCCCTTGTACAGTTTTCCCCACAGCTGGAAAAGTATGATCAGGAGAATATATAAATACCTTTGCCACCACAGTAACAAAATAAGTTCTTGATTTTTCATAGTCAAGAGTGATCCCAGTTTTGATGCGAAGGACACCACTGTGGCGATCTATAGTAAACTTATTTGTATGGATGTTCTAGAAGGAAAGAAAAGAAATGTAAGATTGTGTGTGTGTCTTTAATGCATAGGTTGATATCCTCCTGCTGTCAGAAACCAACTTCATATTATTTGCTCTGAAAGAACAAGACCTACGGCAACACAGAGAACAAGTGGCTGCCCGCAAAAAGAACGAGCGCTCTGCACAATGTGAATTTCCTTGAGACAAATGAGTTTTAATCTTCAGTAGGTCAACTGACTGAAGCGAACTGGAACAAGCACAGAATTCATCCCCTCTGACAGTAGCGTGGCCAATTACCCATTGCCGAGAAAGAAGATTTGCATTACCCAAAGAGGACACCAATCGCCATGCGGTAAATTTTATGTAGAGGCACAAATTCAGAAATAATTGATATAGTTTAAATAGAAGCGCAATGCTTCTCACCATACTGGGGAGGCACCAGGTGACTCAGGTCACTCGTTCAGTCCGCTGACCCACAGCTGCCAATTGGAGTTTGGATTTGATATCCCGCTTTATCACTACCCGAAGGAGTCTAAAAGCGGCTAACATTCTCCTTTCCCTTCCTCCCCCACAACAAACACTCTGCGAGGTGAGTGGGGTTGAGAGACTTCAAAGAAGTATGACTAGCCCAAGGTCACCCAGCAGCTGCATGTGGAGGAGCGGAGACGCGAACCCGCTTCCCCAGATTACAAGTCTACCGCTCTTAACCACTACACCACACTGGCTCTTCAAAGCTCTCCCTTTCTATGACCTGACAGCCCCCAAAATAGAGGACTGTTCTCTTTAAAGTAGGGCATAAGGCCACCCTAATTGTGAGGGGGGGTTTCTGAGTGAGGAGACCACTCACTTTATGCTCTGCAACCAAGGCTCCTGTGCTCACCCCATTGTGAGTACCCATTTATTTGCATTGTCCAAAGAAGGGGGAAGTACAACAGGGAAAGACTTATGTTGATGTAAGGTAAAAGGTAAAGGACCCCTGGATGGTTAGGTCCAGTCAAAGGCGACTATGGCGTTGCAGCACTCATCTTGCTTTCAGGCCAAGGGAGCTGGCGTTCATCCACAGACAGTTTTCCAGGTCATGTGGCCAGCATGACTAAACTGCTTCTGGTGCAACGGAACACCGTGACGGAAACCAGAGCCCACGGAAACGCCGTTTACCTTCCTACCGCAGCATTACCTATTTATCTACTTGCACTGTAGCAAGCTCCATCAACATACTTGATGGAGCAACCAAGCAACCTATAGCATGCTTCCTTTTGAAATCCTTGTCATCTCTACAAGTGCCAATCTAGAAACACGGAGGAGGGGCTGGTGATATGACCTGACAAAAGGATTCGAGAGGCAGAGGGCACATAGTATAGGACCAGCTCTCAGCATTTATGAATGTTGTGACAGGCTCAGCAATATTCTCAGACTTCCCGCAATTCTTACTCATGAACTCAAACTGCTTATTATAAAGGACAATTGAGTTGCATCCACGATAGCACTATGTGAATGTTCTCTCCGCACAAAGATTTCTGCTTGTGCAGCAAAATGTTCACCCCCTCTCCTCCCCTGTGCACCCTAAATCTGTTCCAGAGGTTCTCCCAACCCTCTGGAGCAGATTTGGGGAGTTGGAGGAGAGGAAATAAATTCCTGGTACATAAACAGGGGGGGAAATTGCGCAGATGGGACACATTAGCTGAATACAGCCCTGTAGTCTGCCATCTTAACAGTAACAGCAGCATCAAAACACAGGGTGTTTCCCCCCTTCCTTTCCTGCCTCTGGGCACATCCCATAATTTTTAACAGTATAACAATTCTTATACTGTTACATGTGCTTTACCAGAATATGGAGTTTCATTTCAGGGGAAAGGGCAGCTAGAAACACTCATTCTGACAGCTTAGCAGTAAGGAGATTTTGTTGTGTTACTTGTGAAAGCAATTATACCCCACTTTTCGGCACTCAAAGTGTTTTGCGGTAAAAAATAAAGTGAAATACAATAGAGCCGAGAGCTTTTAAATGGAACCCAAACGAAAACAGCATGGTGGAAACAAACAAAAAACCAACCAAAGTTTAAAACCATGCGAAAGAAAAGGGGCTTCAGAACTTTGCTTAAAGTTCAAAAGGGAGGCTCACCACATTAGTACTGTGTGCTTTCTGAGGTGGTGCAAAGACCGTATTATTTTCCCCTTAATCATCTGGAACACCTTGGACAGGGGTTGCTCAAAAAAGGAGAAAGGAAAATGCTAAGGTCTCTTTGCAGTAAAGAAGAATGATTGCCTTTCTGTCTCCCTTGGCTGTGCACAAGGCTCAGCTTACGGTTTCTCTCCTTTCAGTATTTTTCTCCTGTTAAGAAGATTAGATTTAATCCTACTTAAATATTTGTGCTTTCAGAAGCAGCTACTTGATTAGTGAGCTCTCCAGTGTCTGAGGAAAGACCGAAATGAATAGGTTTACATGGATTCTTTTACTTCTAGTTGGGTGGGAATCAAAATTACTCAGCTGTGAGATTTTTATATTGCTAGCTCTATTAGTTCAGGTAGACAGTGTCTTTTTTTGCACTGAAGTTTTGTCTTTCAGAGAGGGGGGGGGGAAATCCATTAGAAGAACCGGAACTGTTTCCACCGAGATATTGCCCCCTCCTAGATGGGTCATTCGCTGATGCACAATTGCAGCCAAGTAAATTAGGACTTGTGTAATAGCTGGCTGGCAACTGATAACTTGTGCCAAAGTATCATTACTGCACTCTAAAAACCCATATGTGTGAACAGTACCAAAAAGGAAAAGGAAAATTAGGGAGAAAGAAACACAAGTAAAAAGTCATCTTTCAAATCTCTAAGAATTACTCTCTCCCTTTCCAGGATATGTCTGTCTTGTGCAATGTGCATTGCTTTTTGCACTGTAGGAAGGAGAGATGAGAAGGTCACAAAACCATACTTTTGTCTGCAGCTCAGTACACAAAACAACCTTTCCTAACTCGTCATCTCAAGTTACCCTGTGGGGTAGATCAGTGATGCTTTCATTTTATGAATCGGAAACTGAGGCAGACAGCTGCAGCGAGTTGTCATGAGATTTGGAGAAGTCTACCCATCTAACCTATAGGGACCAGGTGGCGCTGTGGGTTAAACCACAGGCTTGCTGATCAGAAGGTCAGCGGTTTGAATCCCTGCGACGGGGTGAGCTCCCGTTGCTCGGTCCCAGCTCCTGCCCACCTAGCAGTTCGAAAGCATGTTAAAGTGCAAGTAGATAAATAGGGACCGCTCTGGCGGGAAGGTAAACGGCGTTTCCGTGCGCTGCTCTGGTTCGCCAGAAGCAGCTTTGTCATGCTGGCCACATGACCCGGAGGCTGTCTTCGGACAAACGCCGGCTCCCTCGGCCTATAGAGCGAGATGAGCACGCAACCCCAGAGTCGGACATGACTGGACCTGATGGTCAGGGGTCCCTTTACCTTTACCTTTACCCATCTAACCTCTGAGTCACACAAGTCCGCTTACCCCATCTTAGGGGTGCGGCAGCTTTGCGGAACAGCCAGCGCCTCTCCTCCCACCAACGATGCAGGGCTGGGCGTCAGGGTCTGATCCTTGCTGGACCGCGAGCTTCAAATCCTGCTCTGCGTCAGCCTGCCAAACAGGCCAATGGCAGGCTGGTGTAGAGGACTGGGCTCTCTGGGGGCAGGCTGGATGGAACAATCAGGCTTCCCTCAGGTCCACTTCTGGGGGATTTACAACAGCCCGCACCAGCCCCCAATGCCCAGCTCTTCTTCATCGGAGCAAACCAACTCCAGTAATTTTGCATTTACTCATTGAACTGACCTTGCTATGGCTATTGTAGTTGCCGCATTTATGGGGCCGGGTAGGAATTTGCCTACCAGGCGAATTGGCTGTGACCTGGAGGTTTTGCCTACCTCGTAGCAATCGCCACAACATTTAGCAGTTTAGGCACTGGGTAACCTTAGCCTTGGTAGGAGAGGGGGTTATAGCCTCACTTTCCCCTCCAGAAATAGAGTATCCTGTTAAAGGGATCCATGATAGAGTTGCTTCTGTCCATTTGCCCAGACAAGGGGCTTGGGCCTCAATGATCCTAGAGGCGGTGATCCCTACGGGGACCCCCCTATCTGAATGTAATTCGTAGGAATCCTCGCTGCAGGGTTGACCCTGATGTCATTTCCGCTAGACAGCCTGGAAATAAATGCTTACCCAACGCCTATGCCAAACCACTCCATCTGTAGTCAATAAAGTTGTGGCCTGATTCGATCCCATTCAACTGTGTGGTCTACTTTATTGGTAGCTCACCTGAGCGGAGGGGGCAGCCTGGCCCTGCAAGTATCATTTCAGAATATATTTATCTCATGCTGTACCAGGCTGAGCTCATAGATGGGGAACCTGTGACCCTCTAGAAGTTGTTGGACTGCAACTCCCATCATCCTTGACTGGATGATGGCGGCTGAGGTTGATGGGAGTTGCAGTCCAACAATATCTGGAATGGCAAAGGTCCTCATTCCTGCATTATATCATTATGGAAGTTCTAATGTTCTTGGGCTTAACTTCATAGTCAGAAAGTACTCAAACAAACAGACACCATGAGATGGATTTTAAGTGGCTCCCAGCGCTTCCAGTCCACTCTTTGTCTCAGGCCTTTGTCTAATTCCTGGGGTGCCTGGACACCTAAGTCAATATTTACCTGCAGAAAGTAGGTAATGCTCCCCCCTGAACCGGTGTCTCTGTCTATGGCTTCAATTTTCAAGATGCTGCTTCCTGAAGGGGTGTTCTGTGAATCCAAACAGAGAAAACATAATCAGAGATGGGCATGATATAAGAGATTAGGAGGTATTAGTAAAATATAAATATACTCCTATGATGGGAAGGTAATGTGTTAGGAAAGCAAAAAGGGAGAGTGAGAACAATGAGATATTGCATTGGGAAGAAGGGGAAAGAGAATCAAGTTCATTCCTTCCCCATCCATCCCAAAATCACAGCAGCAACAAGGAGAGACACAGAACAATGAAGAATATGTCCATAAGTCAGCTGTTTTCACTCTCCACTGAGCACTGAAGTGTACAATCTGAAGCTTGGGGAAAGTCTCTGGAAAGGCAGGGTAAAAACTGACATAACATTTGACAGATGAAACCTCTATAGAGCAGTGGGAATAGTTTTAGATACGCTCTCAAAATGATCAATACAAACTTACTTTTTTGAGCTCTTATAAAATGATTTGGGCAGTTTCCTGGAGAAGCTGATTGTGGGCAGCTGTAACTGAATGGCTAGTGCCCAGGAAATCACCACATGCTGCCTCCCAGTACCCAGGCAGTTTGTAGTAGTTGTTATTACTTTTTACCTTACTTTAAAAATAATATAATATAATAACGGCACCTTTTCCTTCAAGACAAGGGATAATGACGTATTATCATCAAATTGCAGAGCTCATCAGAAACCTTCATTTGAAGTGGAATTGCATATGTCAACACTGCTTGAATCTTACCACAAAAGCAGCCAGTGCACAACTTACAGCCATGCTCATCATGGAGTAGCCGAACCCAATTTCCTCTCTATTCACATTTGCTAAAAAGACTGAGTTAAGTTTCACCAACCTCCAGGACTTGGGCTATGTATGGTGTGTTGGTAAATTCTGGGCTCTCGTCATTAGCATCTGTTACAAGGATCCTGACTTTCTCAGCCACCTAAAGTTGAACATGATGTAATTTTAGCCAGGAAAGTGAATTTATACCAAGGTGTGATCATATGCATACTTGGTTGCATCTTAGCCCTAATGACAACCATTTTAAGAACTACTAGGGTCAGAACAAGAGTCCCCCCCCCCCGTATGGGACAGTTGAACTAGGCCAGTGGTCCCCAACCTTTTGTTGGCCATGCCCCACCTAAGCATCTCTAAAATCCTGATGCCCCCCCCCCCGCCGTGACATATAATTCTTATTATTCAAAAAGTGAACTCCTGTTCACTTGGAGGAAGCCTAAAAGGCCATTAACTTGGTCTAAACAAGCTTCCAAAGAACATGGGATCAATGAAAGAGAAAAATAAAAGAACGAAAGGACAGTTGAAGTACTGAGGAAGAAATCACTAATAAATTTTAAAAATGTGTATGTCACAATATATATTTATATACTGTATATGAGGCCCCTAGAACCATAAGAAATGCAAAAAATTCACTGCCAAAAACTCATTCTTGAATTGCCTCCCTTAAAAATCAAAATGCCCTCCTGCGGGGCGTGTGCCCCACGCTGGGAACCATGGGACTAGACCAGCCTTTCTCAACCTTGGGTCCCCAGATGTTTTTGGCCTACAACTCCCATCATCCCTAGGTAGCAGGACCAGTGGTCAGGCATGATGGGAGCTGTAGGCCAAAAACATCTGGGGACCCAAGGTTGAGAAAGGCTGGACTAGACGATCCTCGAGGTCCCTTGCAACTCTACAATTTTACGATTCTTTGATTCTATCCATTTCACACGCCAGGGTTCAAAGCCCCACATGTGGGAGGGCTTCCCTCCAACGTGAGGAAGTTAAACACTCACCCACTTCCCTATGCAGTGCGGATGAACATTGTGCCTTTTTTTTTATTCACAAGATGTTATTCCCACTAAGAAAACCTTAATATGGAAATAATGTGTTTATCTGTGTCTACTCGTGAGTCAGATGCACATGTGCCAACCCACTCTTGGAGTCTTGGTCATGCCCATGTCTGAGTGAGTGATTGAGCTACAAGGATCTGGTTGGGACAGATATGGAGGGTGGCTAAGAGCCCTAGGACTGCCCCAATACAATACTTCAAAAATAAAAAATAAAAAATGTTTATTTGGTTTTCAGATCAAAGTTTTACAATCACATATCCAATATACAACATAAAAACAAGATTCCAAAGAATCTCCTGGACTTCCCTCCTCCCCTTTCTGGGTCGTATTGTTAATCATTTCCTCCTGCATCTTTTATGATAATCCAAATCTTCTCCATCTCCAAAATTCACCATTAAACTGCAAGTGCTGTTC
The DNA here is from genome assembly GCA_034641385.1 of Darevskia mixta. Taxonomy (NCBI): domain Eukaryota; kingdom Metazoa; phylum Chordata; class Lepidosauria; order Squamata; family Lacertidae; genus Darevskia; species Darevskia mixta. The sequence goes on from JAWWNH010000027.1 coordinate 2,508,948, forward strand.
CAGTTCTACTAGTGGTGGGTGGGTGGGGGTATAATTTATCTTAAAAACCTTTGTAAACACTTAAAGCCCCTGATATAATATATATCAGATAAAACAAAAAACCTAGGGGTGATTCCTCACATCCCACAATCTATCCCTTGGAAATATCCAAGTGGTTGATTTGGCAGTTAGGAGAATGGCAACTGTTTCCTTTTTCATTATCTGATACAGTATAGAGTGTGAATAGGCAACAATGAGGAAAACCCCTTTTCTCTTGAAATACTTACTGTACTTAAGCCATCTGAGATGCTGACGACAACTTCAACCTCATCTTCTCTCTTAAAATAGAAAATAAAAGAATTGTTCACCACAGGGTTGATGGGATCTAAGGGTCATACTTTTAGAAGTGTAAAAATAAAACATTTATCAAATATTTGCTTGCTTTCTACCATCATTTTAGCTGGCTAAATAAGTAACACATAACAATGTCTGAAGAACAGAGGAGACCATTAACAGCAGAAACCTAGGGATGTCTGCTTAAATGTATGATCTATTGAGCAATGGGGCTTACTCCCAAGTAAGTGCGGGCAAGTTCATGTGTACAGTTATTGTGGAGTAAGCCCAACTGAATTCAGGAATTAATTCTGAGTAAATATCCATATTGACTATAACTGTTTTTAGAGTAACCTTTGAATATATGGAGTTTGTCTTCAATTTGTGGACTTCTTGGAAACATCCCTTTGGTGGACATAATTATGGTTACTAACATTTTACTTTTAGCATGTTTATTTGTGTGAAACATTATACCGCAACTATTCTTTACAAATATTAGGAAGTTTGCAATAAACCCAAATCACCCAAAATTTCAAATTCCACATTTTAAAAGCTGAAATTGAGGCTAAAAAATAATCGTTATTTCTGCCATTTGCTTCACACTGATTATACTCATTTGTCCCCCCAAATTAATGGATGGTATAACCAGTTGTCCTACGACTGATAGATATGGCCCTAAATTTTCACTGGAGGCAATAAACCTGTGTCTGAACTGAACCATTTTGGACCACAGGTAGATAATCATATGGTTGAATCTTCCTCCCTAAAAGAAAACAAAATCTTTGCAGAGAGTAATGAGCATGTCAGGGAAATGGGCTTAAATTTAGACCTTCCCCTAGTTTCCTTTGTGTGTGTGTGTGTTGTTTTTTGTTTTTTGCATAAAGAAGCATTTGATTATGTGAGTGCCCCCCCCCCCCGAAATTTGAAGTGAACAGCCCAGGTCGGGGGTTATCAGCTCAGTGGGAACTAAGCTACAAACAGCTGACACGAACAACCATCTTAAATTGATCCTGACACCACAAATAGATTCCGCTTTGTTGCACTGTACCTCACGGTCCAGCTCTTCAATCAGTGTAACATTTCCATAGTTTTCATCAATAGCAAAGTACTTTCTTGACCCGGATTCAAAGGTCATGCCATAGGTTACCGGATCCCCTTCTGGATCTGTTCCATTTAATGTGTACACATGTGTACCTGAAAGAGAGAGATGTAGAAAAAATTGCTTTGGGAGAGTACTGTGAAGAGCCACTGCAATGTTGTTATACAGTGGAACCTCGGTTGTCAAACGTAATCCATTCTGGAAGACCGTTCGACTTCCGAAACGTTCGACAACCGAGGCGCAATTGCTGGTCGGCAAAATCCATCGTAAAAATGGAGAAACGCTCCTTGGAAGCCGTTCGACTTCTTAGGCACGTTTGAAAATGGAAGCATTCACTTCCGGGTTGTCGGTGTTCAAAAGCCGAAAAATTCGACTTCTGAAGTGTTTGACAACCGAAGTTCCACTGTAGTAACTTTTTTTTTTGAAAAAATTAAAGTACCTTGCTGACTTTAAGAAAAAAAACCTAGGTCATTCTTTTTCTAAACGGCCTCGGTCCTGTATACCTGAAGGAGCGTCTCCACCCGCACCGTCCAGCCCGGACACTGAGATCCAGCGCCGAGGGCCTTCTGGCGGTTCCCTCACTGCGAGGAGCAAAGCTACAGGGAACCAGGCAGAGGGCCTTCTCGGTAGTGGCGCCCGCCCTGTGGAACACCCTCCCATCAGAGGTTAAAGGGATAAAGAACTACCTGACATTTAGAAAACACCTGAAGGCAGCCCTGTTCAGGGAAGTTTTTAATCTGTGATGTGTTAATGTATTTTAATGTTTGCTGGAAGCCTCCCAGAGTGGCTGGGGAGACCCAGCCAGATGGGCGGGGTGCAAATAATAAATTATTATTATTATTATTATTATTATTATTATTATTATTATTTTTCTCACTTGAGATTGAAAACTAGTTTGGAGGGAAATGCATCAAAACACAGTATTTCATAGGCAAAGAGAGGCAGTGTCGTAGCTTGAGGCGGTTGCCCTGAGTGCAAAATTGTCAGGGGTGCAAAATTTCGATATTTTACCTTTGGCGTGTTAAAGGACTCCTCGTGTTTTTGTTTTGTTTTGTTTTCTTGTTTTGCAAGCAAACATGCACCAAAAGAACCCCCTGCTCTTCCGTGCCTCCCTCCCCCAAGCTGATATCAAGTGATGTTTCACTGGTTGTGCGAATGCCGGGATGTTAATAGGATGTTAAAACGGGAAGGTTTTACGGCTTCTCCTCCAGATCAGGCTTGGTGTCTGGCTGATAATTTTTACACCTTTCTCAGCACAAGCTCTCCATATCATTAACACCCAGGGAACACTTCCCAGCGCAGAATTAACACCAATTTAAAAAAAAAAATCTATCTTTGGCATTTCTGCCTCCTCTTGCTGAAAAGAAAAGTGAATTTAAAATTAGTCTTATCTTTGTGGGCGCCAGCAAATGGAAACAGAAGCAAACACAGCAGTCTTCATCCCTTGGGGCAGGGGGAAACAAAAGCCTTTTCCTAGGTCCATTACGATTTGTGAGCTGAAACTGAATCTTGGCATTAATCTACCTACCTAGTCAATATAACAGGGATACAGTGAGGAGCAGTAAAACCAGTGCTATTTTGCTAGAAAAAGTGGTGCTGGAACTCGCCATTATCACCTCCCTGGTTCTCTTAGAATGGCAATGACGACACCCTGAGAGGAACTGAATTTTGGTGAGTTCCGGCTGGGAAAAAAACCTTGAATAAAACTCTGGAGGAAATGCCCAAGAAATAGGTAAAACTCTGGACAGGTGAGAAGGGAAAACAGGAAGTACAGTAGGAATGGGAAAGTAAAAAAAGGTAAAAACAAAATAAATTAAAAAAATTCCTTCCAGTAGCACCTTAGAGACCAACTAAGTTTGTTCTTGGTATGAGCTTTCGAGAAGTGTGCATGCACACGAAAGCTCATACCAAGACCAAACTTAGTTGGTCTCTAAGGTGCTACTGGAAGGAATTTTTTTTGTTTTGTTTTGTTTTGACTATGGCAGACCAACACGGCTACCTACCTGTAACTAAAAAAAGGTAAACAGGTAAAGGACTCCTGGACGGTTAAGTTCAGTCAAAGGCGGGTTATGGGGTTGTGGCGCTCATCTGGCTGGGTTTCCCCAGCCACTCTAGACATAGTTTGGAGTAGGTCCAAGTAATGCCCACAAAAAGTATGGGGTAAAGTGGGAGGGGAATTTGGGGGTGCAAATGTCTACAAGACCCCCAGTGTAGCTTTTTCATTTCTTCTGTGGCACTTCACAGCCAGGGTGATCCACTTCTCTGCTCCCTCCTCCATCATTTTGTTTTCTCTCTCTCGCCACATGATCCTGGCCAATCGAGAATCGTGTAGTGAGCGAGAGGATTTCGCACGTAGCCAATCGGAATTGGCCACCTACCATTGTTACTGGGAGCGAGGGTTGCGCTCACGTTGGTGGGAGGAGGGATGGATAATCCTCATGTTGTTCTGACAGACCAGATGACTCTTCGTAGCTTCTTACCCTTTGCCGGAATGGGTTGTGGCACAGTGCAGGAAGAAAAGGAATTTACCCGGATGTCTGGAATGTGCAGGGATGTGCAGAAGAAAGGAACATTTCGGAGGGCAGGCAGGTGGAAAGAGGCTTAGATGAGCGCCTGGGAAGGGAAAGCTGGTGATGGGTGCCAGCCATGGTTTTGGTGAAGGAATTTGGGTAGGCAAAATATGGAAGACCGGCATGTTTGGACTGATTTATGAGAGAATGATTAAAAGAAATTAAACTCTGGTCCCCTAACTGGCAAATTTCTGGTTAAAGAAAGTCCGGCATCTGCTGGAAGTAGAGTTTTGCATTTGACCCATTCGAGTGTAATGTTCCTGCCCTATAACAAATTCCTTGTACGTTATTTGTGTGAAAAATACCAGATAGATAACTCATTCCAGCAAGGAAGTTCTAGAAACAAGCTTAAGCGTGCAGGGCCAATGGAAATGGGAATTCATGCTTACTAACACTTGCATCACAATGCTCACCCAGGCCCCATTGAATTGGCTGAGTGTCACCATTCGTTGTGCAAAATTACAGCCAAAATAGGGTACACACATGCATTTGAAGGCACATGAATGCTACTTACACAAATGGCCCATTTAACTCATTTCATTTATAGGTAAGTGCATCGAGTTTAAAGGTAAGAGGAGTTTGTAGGTGGACAGAACCTGCACAAATACGACTGAGTCTCTTTTCTTAGTTTTTAACAAGTGAAAAAGAAACCAGCAAATTAATATTGTTATTTTTAAGAAGGAGTGGGCTATATCGTAAGACTGACCGACAGCTGTGTCTTCCGAAAGGCTGAGAAGCGCCATGTTCCCGTTAGTGCTGCTAGCTCCATTGTCGAAGAAATAGGGAGCGTAATTCGCCTGAGCTGCAGGTCGAAAAGAAAACAGAACCCAAAACAAAAGCATTCTTTAGATCACAAACAGATGAATTTCCTACCCCGCCTGCCTCTGAGTACAAAGCAAAGATCAACCCTCAAGGGAATAATCTGAGTTCACAATATATCCAATTATGCTAATAGATCGCATCTACATTTTAGAAAGTTTATGGGCGTATTTAAGGGATCCTGTACTATCTTGTTAATAATACAAATGGCTATGAATCAGTTAACATATTACAGATATACCCATATATATATTACACAGAAAACGAATTAATCAGGGTCCCACCAGACAGCCTGAAGTTTTCTGCTTGTTGAATGAGCCTTCACGAAATACTCACTAACTGCAAAATGAGCATCTTTGACCTCCAGGCGATCCCTAAGCAATCTATTGGAGATTCTAAAACATTTTCAGGGATGCCTATCAAGAAGCTGTAATGAAATAATTACTTACTTGCTGCAAGAGAACAGCAAAGTTCAAAGAAAAAAAAAAGTAAAAATGAAATGAAATTAGTTATCATTCTAATCACAGATCAAGAATCAATAACAGCCTACTTGGAGCTACAGGTAATACAACCAGCAGGAGGGGCTAAGGGGGACAGCCAGCAAGCAGTATTTATTTACACAGTTATAAAGAAACAGTTGCAAGGCCACATTATGAAGGATTACTAACAAAGCTTAGACGTACGTTGCTGTCCTATCGTTTCTTAAGGACCCAAGAGGTTTGTTGTACTTACCCAGGCAAACATGCATCAAATTGAGGAATAAAGATGGGGGCAGCTGCCATGGATGCTTCATTCCCCCAGAGCAACGGTCAGTATCTTCCTAGTTTGGGGGCAGGTGGGTGGAATTATGGTCCCAAAGACCCGGCAGTAAGCTGTCCTTCAGCCCCGTGCAGTGGGGAGAGGCAGGAGCAGATGTTAAGATGTTAAGTGGATGACGCGTCTTAATTTCCGAGGAATTTAAAGGCGCTCCTTCCTTCCACCTAATTAGACCAATTACTTTGCAAGGAGCTCTGAGACTCATTTCTCCGCGAGAGGGTTTGAAGGAACCAACATCACTCTCTGCTGGGGCTGTTATTGTCGTGCGCTGCACTCATACCGCCCAATAAAACATTTTCCAGATCTGGAAAAGACAAGGTAAAACCGGGGTTTTAAATATCCCTCTCCCTTTTCTTTTCTAACCTCGCTTTTCTTTTTTCCAGAAACGGAAGGAAGGACAATTTTCACCTCCCTCGAAAGGCTGATGGAACAAATTCTCAAAAGTAAATCAACTTTGACTTACTGAGTGAGCAGCAACATGTAGCATTCTTATAGCCAGGAAATCATTGCCTGAAAGATGGATGTAAAATTTAACGAAGAGAAGTGCTCGTCTATCTAGATAATTATTTTGCTACATTTTTAAAACTGACTTTTTATTAAGTTTCTAATACTTGATTGATAAGTCCACCAATTTTACAACTAATATAGATAATGTTTAAAAACAACGGGACTTTTATACTCTGGTTTCTCTTCAGATCGTATAAATCTTTCGCCTTTTAAAAACGACGGGACTTTTGTTTCTCATTTCACTTTATATTTGATTGAAAGAAAACTGTGGTGCTTTTTAAAATATCATTTTGAAGATGCATGTATTGCAGGGCGTGGGATTAGATGATCCTTGCGGCCCCTGCCAACTCTGCCATTCTATGATTCCATGAAGCACTGATTAACATAATATAATTCATCATCATCATCATCCTTTATTCGACCGTCAGTCAGAAAAAGATACATTTATCCATACAAAGTTAAAACATCTGAGAGGGTTTTTAAAACACAACCAACACTAAAAACGGGCTAGACAGATAGCCCCAGGTCAGTACAGTCAATTTTAGCCTTGCGACGCTTGAAAGCTAAAAAAAGAAATTTGGCCACCAAGGAGGCTGTATTTCTAGTAGCATTATTCAGCAAGTATAAAACCTGGTTTTCTCTGGATAGGAAGCTAAATTGGACTAAAAGTAGAGCTATAAGATTTTGCCTAAGCTCTGTATAAGAAGGGCAAGTTAGGAGAATGTTCGGTGGACTCGACAACGCCCATGGCACAATGACAAGTTCTCTGGGCGTATGGTACTCCCCTGTACCTTCCCCACAATACCACAGAATCAAGGGCATTTAATCTAGCCGCTGTAAGACGTCTACGGTATTCCACATAGTGGACTTCCGCAAGGTAGGGGGCTGGTATGGTCTGATGGATCTGGTCCCCTAGGAACATCCCTGGTTTTATCTGGGCTATATCTTCTTGCCTAGCAATATCACTCAGTCTCCGGGAAATCACAGCTCTGGCTTGAATGTACGTCATAGACTCGAAGTAGAGGTGTGACAATCCGCAGGATTGTAATATAATTCATTAAATCAAGGGCTAAACTAAAGCACTCGTCACCCAAATTTGTACCTCTAGCTTGAAAAAAGTGCTTCATAAATGATTTAATAGGCCCCATTCTGCGACTGAAAGTGTCAGACTGAGTTCAAAAGGATTGCAGCCTTAAACAGGGCTCTCCAAATTTTGATTTAAGGGGGGGGGAACAATGAGAAATTGACTCAAAATTTTCTTTTAACGAGTCTAAATCATTAGAGTTTGCACCAAATGGCACAAATGCTAGGAGTTAGGCTGAATAGAGAAAGCATTGTGCTATCAGGAAGAATAAACCTGTCTGCCCCAAAGTCCCGAGGCCCCTTGGTGTAATAATATTGCTTACACCTTCAACAAAAAAAGTGAATTGCTTTTGCATATCAATGCAAGAGAGGACATACGGGTTTGGTCCACTTTGCAATGATGCATCTCGCTAGCAACCAAACCCCACAAAGCTGTTCGCCCGCGGATTGTTCCAAGTCGCTCTCTCGATGTCACACCCGCAGCAAGAGGTGTTATAGCACATAGGAAGCATAACAAAATATCACCTCCATACCTAGAGGTGAGCTCTGTTCTGCAACACCTCCCTTGTTAACGCCTCTATGGATCTAAACAGGACTGAGGATTATGGACAGAAAGTGATACAAAGCTAAAAACACAAGCTGCTCACTCGGCAAACCCCAAAATAAAAGCCGATCCTCATTCATTGCCCTTGTGCTAAAAATTATCCACTGCTTACTACAATTTAATAATACATTTGAAATTCCTTAAAGACACATTGATTTCCCCGCTTTCTCCATTGAGGTGTGTGTGTGTGTGTGTGTGTGTGTGTGTGTGTACTATATTTACTTGAAGTTACTTCAGGACAGTCCCAAAATGCAGACTTTTGAAACAGGAATTGGAAGGTAGGTGAAAAGTTGGCACGAAGCAAATTGACTCTGGTGCCTATCCTCTAGTAGTTTCACCTTTCAGCAGCTCTTGAACCCATTTCTCCAGCAATTTGAAGCTCTGGTTCCTTGATCCAACTGAGGAATGCTACACGCAAACCGGGTCCTCCATAAAAAGAGGGCACGGGTTGCGGTGTGACCGGCTACCTGACCCTGTGTTGTGGGGGTAATTGGAAAAACAGGTCACAGCCCCTGATAGGTCAGTCCCATGTTGCTGGGGAGGAATCTGACCAATGGGGCGTCGTAAAATTGCAGCAACGCGGGACCTATTTAAGCCCATATGTGTCCAGGTCCTCTTTGCTAGAATGGGGTTCCATATCTCAGGCTTACAAGAATTATGGATCCTCATCTCTTTTCTTGCAGTATGCGAAAGCACAGACTGAAAATTCCAAAGCGGGTCTACTTTGTCCATCCGTATTTCACATCCATTATGAAGTGTGCAAATTTAGGGATGCTCTAAAAGCATGCTTTCTTTGAAAAATATATTCACATTGCAGAGACAGGTAGAGAAGAAGGCTGCAAAAGCTGGAATCTGTCAAAGGAATTACAAGCCCCACCCCCCATCTCTGTCACTTTCACAGGTTTAGAATTTCTTTCTTCTTGTTTGGCAAAATGAAGTTCTTTTTTAAAAAAAGGGAGAGTAAATATGAGTGCTAAAGCCTGTTGATTTTACTCAGTTATCCCACAATGAGAAAAAACCATCTTATTCCAATTAGTTCCAAATAAAACGATGATTCCCTCCAAAAGCAACAACAACAACAACCCTCCAATAAAGTATACATTTTCGTGATCCAACTGGCAGTAATTGTCAAATAAATATTTTCCACAGAACTCAATCTGGCCCAATCTGAACCTGATAAACAGAAAGTACCCATAGTCAATATTGTGGATTGCTGTGGAAACAAAATCCATTATGCTGAGACTTTGTGACATTCTTTATCTGATCATAACCTAGAAATGCAGAGGCACTTTCTCCCCTCAGGGATGCAAAATGGTCTATCATTAAGACTGAGTTTTAAACTACTTTCACTAGGGGCAACATCACTTGTAAACAACTGTGGTTTTAGCCCAAGTATACATATCCCTACTTTCTAGAAATGAGGAGCAAATATTTTTCTCAAGGTGGAACTAGATATGATGCAGAGTTGGAGCCAGACAATCATAGGATTGTAGAGTTGGAAGGGACAATGAGAGTCATCTAGTCTAACCTTCTGCAATGCTGGAAGTTTTTGTCCAATGTGGGGTTCAAACCCATAACCCTGAGATTAAGAGTCTCATGCTCTACTGACTGGGCTAACCCCCTATCATTAAGAGTCCCCCCAGACTGGGTTTTTTTTTTTGAGAATGTATTCTGAGACATGTCATTGATGCAAAAATAACATATTACTGGTGATGGTGAGCTATGTTAAATCCAATGTATTTTTCAAAACTTTGTTTTAAAAGCATTTTCAGAACATTTTTTTATATGTGTGTAGATTCCACCTCGGAAATCAGTATAACCCAGGGTGTAATTTGGCTTTTAGGGAGCGAGTGGTGCTGTGGTCTGAACCACTGAGCCTCTTGGGCTTGCTGATTGGAAGGTTGGCAGTTTGAAGCCCCATGATGGGGTGAGCTCCCATTGCTCTGTCCCAGCTCCTGCCAACCTAGCAGTTCGAAAGCACGCCAGTGCAAGTAGATAAATAGGTGTGGCGGGAAGGTAAACGGCGTTTCTGTGCGCTCTGATTTCTGTCACGGTGTTCCATTGTACCAGAAGCAGTTTAGTCATGCTGGCCACATGACCTGGAAAGCTGTCTGTGGACAAACGCCAGCTCCCTCAGCCTGAAAGTGAGATGAGCGCCACAACCCCATAACCGCCTTTGACTGGACTTAACCGTCTAGGGGTCCTTTACCTTTTCACCTTTTTACCTTGGCTGTTAGAGTTCTAAGATCCTCAGGAAGGCACTGGCCATTTTGCTCATCTGTAAAGCAACATGTTCATCAAACATTACTACATAAATTGTAAACAATAAAGCGTCATTCACCTTTAAGTGGCAGGGATAAAGGTAAAGGGTAAAGGGACCCCTGACCATTAGGTCCAGTCGTGACCGATTCTGGGGTTGTGGCGCTCATCTCACTTTATTGGCTGAGGGAGCCAGTGTACAGCTTCCAGGTCATGTGGCCAGCATGACAAAGCCGCTTCTGGCGAAACAGAGCAGCACACGGAAACGCCGTTTACCTTCCCGCCACAGCGGTACCTATTTATCTACTTGCACTTTGACGTGCTTTCAAACTGCTAGGTTGGCAGGAGCAGGGACCAAGCAACGGGAGCTCACCCCGTTGTGGGGATTTGAACCGCCGACCTTCTGATCGGCAAGTCCTAGGCTCTGGGAGCAAAAAGGAGAATGAGGTCTCTTTCTCTCTCATTCTCTCTCAAGCTTTCGTGTTTTGTTTTATTTCTGCTTTTTGTTTCCCATCTGTCATTCTGTAAAGGGTAAGGAAACAGTGACCATGTGCAATGCGCAGCAATCCTCTCAGCTCTTGGGCTAGGGCATCGGAGGCTTACGAGTGCATGACTTGGGTCTCCATGCTCTAGCTGGAACAAAACTATCGTGCCTCTGGGCTCTGCCAGCAGATGATGGATGTCCACTTTATTAGGTCTATGGCTGACTGAATGCAACAAGATCAGCACAAGCCTAATTTACTCACCCTGTCAGCCGTAAAAAGGCATTACATAAGCAGCTGCCCAATGAGAGAGAAATAAGGAAATGGATCAATACATTGGAAACAGTGGTATGGGAGTTCCTGTACAAGTACCGTGTTTCTCCTAAAATAAGACGTAGCCATAAAATAAGCCGTAGCAGGATTTCTACGCATTTGTGAAATATAAGCCATACCCCGAAAATAAGCCATACCCCAAAAATAAGACATAGTGATGCGGCGCCTCTCCCTTAAGACAGCCTAGATAGGTAGCGTACCGACACGGAGCGGTTAAAATAAGACATCCCCCGAAAATAAGCCATACTGTGGTTTTTTGAGGGAAAAAAAATAAGACGGTGTTATTTTAGGAGAAACATGGGTGGCTGTTTGGCAGACAGGCAAATTGTGCCCTTTGGTAGACCCAAAAGTCATGCAGAGGCTTTGGGTTTGAGAAATCGGCATGGCTACAGTTGTAATATAAGCCACAGAGCATGGGCTCAGAAATACTCTGGAATATACAACCCAGAGCTTGGAAAATAAGGTAAAGATGTTGTCTAAAATGTATTAAGATGTTGTTAGAATGGTAAACTAAAAATGAAGAGGTTAAAGCTCTCACCCTTTTTCGAACACCCTCAGCCTCCTCTCCTTGGGAGTCCTCTGGTGCCGCCCCTGGTCTCTGAGCTACCCCCCACCCCAAAGAGAGGTATTTCCTCACACTGCTCCACAGGGGCCTGAGACTTGTCTGTCCATTCCCAGCAGCAAGGGCTGGCTGATTGGCTGACTGGGCTCCCTCGCCCACGTGCTTGTTTACTCCAGAGGCCACCTCAGTTCCTGGGAACCAGCACCCCCTGGCCAGCCCCAGAGGATCCATTCGCCTGCAGAGCTTGTAGCCAGGGCTGCTGCAACAAACAGCCACACAAGCCTTTGGGAGGCAGAGATGCCACAGGGAATCAGAGGAGTGAGGGAAGGAACAAGGGACAGAGGCCAGTGTTGCCCGTGGCACCCCTGACCATCATTCATGGCACCTCAGGGGGGCACGGCACACTGGTTGAAAACCACTAGTCTAAATAACAGTGCAATTCTATTCTATACATGTTCGGTCCCTGCTCCTACCCACCTAGCAGTTCGAAAGCACGTCAAAGTGCAAGTAGATAAATAGGTAAACGGCAGGAAGGTAAACGGCATTTCCATGCGCTGCTCTGGTTCGCCAGAAGCGGCTTAGTCATGCTGGCCACATGGTCCGGAAGCTGTCTGCGGACAAACGCCGGCTCCCTCGGCCTATAGAGCGAGATGAGTGCCACAACCCCAGAGTCATCCGCGACTGGACCTAATGGTCAGGGGTACCTTTACCTTTTATATATAGTCCAGTAGCACCTTAGAGACCAACTAAGTTTGTTCTTGGTACAAGCTTTTGTGTGCATGCACACCTCTTCAGATACCAGTGCAATCCTATGCATGTCTACTCAGAAGTAAGCCCCGCTAAGGCTAATGAGATGTATTTTCCTTTGCATGTAGAATTGCAGCCAAAGCCTGCCTAGATGTGATACTCACCCACCCACTCCAGAGTTCTGGATATATTATTATTATTATTATTATTATTATTATTATTATTATTATTACTACTACTACTACTACTACTACTACTATTATTATTTTAGTTTTTCACAATTTAAATTTACATTCAAACATAAAATAAAATCATAAATGGTAGAATTCTCTGAATTCACAGACTTCCATCCTCCCCTCCATGGAGTCTTCTCGTCAACATTTTTCACTGCATATCATGTTTTCCTCTAAATTTTTCATAATATTCTATTTAAATCCATAGTTCTTTTCACATTGCAAAGTGTTATTTCAATGCTGCTAATGTTTTTAACTGTTTACAGTGTTCTTTTAAATATATTACAAACTTTTTCCAGTCTTTATTAAAGTTTCTGCCATCTTGGTTTCTGGTTTTTCCAGTCATTTTGGCCATCTCTGCATAATCTTTGGTCTAGATAGAAGCACCCTGGCTGCTGTCATCACGTACATAAACAATCTTTTGTACTCCCTTGGTATCTCTGCACCTACAATTCCTAATAAAAAGGCTTCTGGGGTTTTTTAAACAAATGTTATTTTAAAGATCTTTTTCAACTCATTATATATCATTTCCCAATATGCTTTTATCGCCTTACAGGTCCATCACATATGATAAATGGTGCCCCCTTTTTCCTTGCATTTCCAACACATATTTGAAATATTCTTATACATCTTTGCTAATTTACTGGGAGTCAAATACCATCTATACACCGTTTCCATATAGTTTTCTTTCAATGTTCTGCATGCCGTAAATTTCAAATCCTTGCAGGCAAGGGGTGATATAACTGGACTCCTGAGCCCCACAGAGGTGCCACAGAAGGAATGTAGTTGGCCAAGGGAGCCGTGGACTCAAAAAGGTTGGAAACCTCTGATTTAGGCATCTGATTGCAGTTCCTTCACTCAGTCAAGATCTTACTTCCTATATGGCACTGGCTCTGCCCCTCTGGTGCTATTTACCTGTTGCTCATAAAATACATTTACAGCTGCTGTTTTATGAATTTCATCAGCCATGACAGAAGCTGGACAAATGTACTGCGGTCTGGAAAGTAAAAGTTTCTCTTAAAAACAAATTGTGCAGGCAAGGGTGTGCAATTGTGCCATTAATTGTACTGTTAGCCAATCCATCTGTGTATGCAGTTGACCAGGAGATGGAATTGAATATTGCGGTTTTTACAACGCCTTTTTGCCTATTTGGCTTTTTACCCATTCTGTAGATCAATTAAGGGCTTTATGACCACTGTTTAATATTCATTTAATGGATTCTAACCTTTTTTACTTTCACAACAGAATGTTAATTTTAAACTTCTAATCTCAAACGCTGCCTTGTGAGGCTGGATAGATGAGATAAATAAATACATAAATAGAAGAACTTGCAGACTCTCAGGGATGGGCACTCTGCACATGCTCCAAGGCACTCATTTGCAAACATAAGCAGCAAGTGTAATCTGCCTGTAGCATCATGAAAAGAGCTGGAAATGCTTTCACTACAGATCAAATGAAATATAGCATGCCAGGAACAAGGATTCGCCCTGGACTTTCCCACAACTTAATAGCAGCAATGTTACTACTTGACTCTTTTGAGTGTAAACCACTGAGCCTAGGGCTTGCCGATCAGAAGGTCAGCAGTTCGAATCCCCGTGATGGGGTGAGCTCCCGTTGTTCGGTCCCTGCTCCTGCCCACCTAGCAGGTCGAAAGCATGTCAGTGCAAGTAGATAAATAGGTACTGCTCTGGCAGAAAGGTAAATAGCGTTTCCTGCAGCCAATCAGAAGCTCCTGCAGCCAATCAGAAGCTGTGCTTTGGTTTTTGAATGTTTTGGAAGTCGAACGGACTTCCGGAACAGATTCCATTTGACTTCCAAGGTACAACTGTACACTTGAAAACGATGGCAGCATTAAGATAAATTCAACGGTGTAAATAAGTTTTGATGGATGTAATAATGGAATACTGGATGGTTTCGTTTATGTAAAATATGCAGGGATTTATGGTATGTAAAACGAACCAAGGAAAGAGAAGAAGGGAGGTCATTGATATTGTAAGGATGTTTAAATGAGTATTTAAAATTGTAAAACAGAAAATCTAATAAAAATTAGTGTGTGTATGTGTGTGTCCCCCCCCCCCATTCATTGGTCATCTGAGTACGATGGGGTGGAACGCACACAAAGAGACACGGCTCCGAGACGGCCTGCCACACCACGGAAATCAAAATGGCCGTGCAGTCGTGGGATCTGCCTGTTTGTGCTGCCACAGGGTGACCTGATTCCTCCACTTACACTTCGGTAAGGAGGACAGATGGCATTGTGCTTATCAGAGGATTATCACACGGCAAATCCATGTTCTTATCCCTTGCCAGGCAGAAGGTGAGTCAAAGGGAAATTGTGAACTAAATCTCCCCCCGCAACTGAAGACACTGACGGGAAAAGAAGTTCACAGTATGACTCATTAAGAGATGTTTAGCTTTATTCCAACTGCCGCACTGAATTCTAGTTTCTGCAGTCGATTTTCGGGCCAGATTAAGTGGCTAAAGGCTTTTCGCAAATGTGCTCGTACATTAAAACCTGCAAAAAAATACATAAACCTATCAGTATCAGTTGAAGCCTGTGGTTCAATTGAAAAAAACAGTTGCAGCCAGAACATGTACAATGGTACCTCGGTTCTCAAACGTAATCTGTTCCGGAAGACCATTTGAGTTCTGAAACGTTCAAAAACCGAGGCACAAAGGGCTGTCTGCAAGTTCAATGGAGAAAATTAAAAAACACGCAGCGGAAGCCATTTGACTTCCGAGGTATGTTCGAAAATGGAAGCATTTACTTCCGGGTTCTCGGAGTTCAGGTTCCGAAACATTCATCAATGGAGATGTTCGAGAACTGAGGTACCACTGTATGTCTGTGTTTCATGCATGGCTCCTCCACTTCCCCAAACAGTAGAAAGTTCTAGAGACATTTGATACAGGACCTTATTTCCCACTGAAGAGAAAAACAAGAGGGAAAGTGCAGCCCCATTAACTCCAAAAGTTTGTTACTCCCATGCCTAGGACAGACCCCCTAGTGTCCCTATTTTCCTGGGACAGCCCCAGATTTACAGAAGCCGTCCCGGTTTCTGATCTGATCCCATAATGTTCTGCTTTTCCTTAGGATGTCCCTATTTCATTGGAGAAACATTGAAGGGTATGGAGTTATCTGACCCCTGCACTATCTGAAGGCGGCCATGTATAGGGAGGGGTTGTTGTTTTTTTAACGTTTAATTTTGTAATATGTTTTTATATATGTTGGAAGTCACCCAGAGTGTCTGGGGCAACCCAGTCATATGAGCGGGGTATAAATAGTACTGTTGTGGTGGTGGTGGTTCTGGTTGTTGATAAATAGGACGTCCCTATTTTCATCAGAGAAATCTTGGAGGGTATGTTAGGCTTGTAGGGTGCTTTTCATGATAGCTGTTTATTTACAAATATACATTATATAAAGATTTATTTATTTTTTGTGAGGGAGGCACCAAGTACCCATACAGAGCACATAGTTGAACACATGCATATTATTATTATTATTATTATTAATCTTATTATTATTTAGGACATCCGTATTTTCATTGGAGAAACATTGAAGGGCATGATAGGTTTGCAGGGTGCTTTTCATATTATTATTATTATTATTATTATTATTATTATTATTATTATTATTCCACCCTATACCCGGAGGTCTCAGGTGACCCAGGTGGCGCTGTGGGTTAAACCACAGAGCCTAGGGCTTGCTGATCAGAAGGTCGGCGGTTCGAATCCCTGCGACGGGGTGAGCTCCCGCTGCTCAGTCCCTGCTCCTGCCAACCTAGCAGTTCAAAAGCACGTCAAAGTGCAAGTAGATAAATAGGTATCGCTCTGGCGGGAAGGTAAATGGCGTTTCTGTGCACTGCTCTGGTTCGCCAGAAGCGGCTTAGTCATGCTGGCCACATGACCTGGAAGCTGTACGCTGGCTCTCGGCCAATAAAGCAAGATGAGCACTGCAACCCCAGAGTCGGACACGACTGGACCTAATGGTCAGGAGTCCTTTATACCCGGAGGTCTCAGGGCAGTTCACAAAACAAAATCAAAATACCAAAGCACAAAATACGTATTCAAAATAAAAACAACAGCCCAATACCCCTCCCCCAAAAAGGAGCCACATTTTAAAAGGGTATAGGATGTCAATCAAATCATCCAAAGGCCTGGTGAAAAAGGAACGTTTTTGCCTGACGGCTAAAGGTGTATAATGAAGGCACCAAGCAAACTTCCCTGGGGAGAGCATTCCACAGGCGGGGAGCCACTGCAGAGAAGGCCCGTTCTCATGTTGCCACCCTCTGACCTCTCAAGGAGGAGGCACATGAAGAAGGGCCTCAGAAGATGATCAGGGTCTGGGTATGTTCATATGGAAAGAGGCGGTCCTTGAGGTTTTGCAGTCCTGAACCATTTAAGGCTTTATAGCTCAAAACCAGCACTTTGAATTGGACCCGGAAACTAATTGGTAGCTAGTGCAGTCAGACCAAGATCATTCCATCTGCAAGCATGCCAGAAATATGTTTGATGCAAAGTGGGTCAGGGGAATGGGGCTACTCATACCTCTGGATTAGGCAGCCCTCTGCTGGTTAGTTTTTGAACTACTGTAATTGCTTGAGCAATAGTGGGAGCATATCGAAAGTTCACCCCACCCACACCGTGAAATGAAAGTGAGTGAATCACAGAGATAAGTGCTTAAAGGCCATTCATTGCCATGTAGAATTCCCCAGTACTGAAACTGCTTTACTCAGAAGGAAATTTAATACCGTAAAAGGTCTGCAAACATGCCACAGTTGGAAGTAAGTCCTGGAACTTACTTTTGAGTAGACCTGCGTTGCGTTACATACACCCTTGTGCATATTAATTGAAACAAAGCATGTTTTCTATCTTACTCATAATCCTGTACTCAAAATAAACATGAAGTCAGTTGATCATTATGGTGTCAGAAGCCTGCAGCCAGTAGAAGGAATGATGCGCTCGCCACAATATACTGAGGTTCTACGAAAGAGAGTTATTCCAGAGCTGGAAAAGAGGTATCCTGACAGTACTGGGATATTGCAGCAGGACCTAGCCCCGTCACACATCGAAAGTGGTGAAGAAATTCATGACAGAGCAGCAAATACAGGTACTTGATTGGAATTCCCCAGACATAAATCCCATTGAGCTACACCCCCATGTTCCCCTATGGCTCCCCCATGAAAAGGGCAGGAAAGGGTTGCTTGCCAGCATACGGTCCCCAAATTTCATCCCTTCGCTCCCACAATTCTCTGAATCCGTGGGGTTGCAAACAGATACAACCATGCACAATCTTGTGGAAGGAAATAACCTGCTGAAACTGAGTTTTGGGAACCCCCAGTTGGAAACCCAGATGCCAACGTCACTCAAGAATACCCCGTGAATGGATGGAGAAAGTTTAATGAGGGGATGAAGGCGGGAAGGGAGAACTCAAAGCCATGTGCGCTTATGAAATGTGTTTGCCCAAATCTTCTGAAACTTTTACTTCAGTTGAGAGAAAGTGGTCCAACAGGAAGGGGTAATTTTGGATGTCTGAATCTCTGACAGGGCACACAGTCGTGTCTCTTGGCATTTCTGGTATTAATCTCTGTAAGACAAAGAGAGGGAGAATGTTGAATTGAAAGAATTTAGCATAATAATAATAATAATAATAATAATAATAATAATAATAATTTATTATTTGTACCCCGCCCATCTGGCTGGGTCCCCCCAGCCACTCTGGGCGGCCTCCAACAGATATTAAAATACATTAAAATATCACAGGTTAAAAACTTCCTTAAACAGGGCTGCCTTCAGGTATTTTCTGAATGTCAGATAGTTGTTTATCTTTTTGACCTCTGCTGGGAGGGCGTTCCACAGGGCAGGCGCCACTACTGAAAAGGCCCTCTGCCTGGTTCCCTGTAGCTTTGCTTCTCGCAGTGAGGGAACCGCCAGAAGGCCCTCGGCACTGGACCTCAGTGTCCGGGCAGAATAATGGGAGTGGAGACACTCCTTCAGGTATACAGGACCGAGGCCGTTTAGGGCTTTAAAGGTCAGCACCAACACTTTGAATTGTGCTCGGAAACGTACTGGGAGCCAATGTAGCTCTCTCAGGACTGGTGTTATGTGGTCCCGGCAGCCACTCCCAGTCACCAGTCTAGCTGCCGCATTCTGGATTAGTTGCAGTTCCCGGGTGACCTTCAAAGGTAGCCCCACGTAGAGCGCATTGCAGTAGTCCAAGCGGGAGATAACTAGAGCATGCACCACTCTGGCGAGACAGTCTGCAGGTAGGTAGGGTCTCAGCCTGCGTACCAGATGGAGCTGGTAGACAGCCGCCCTGGACACAGAGTTAACCTAGGCCTCCATGGACAGCTGTGAGTCCAAAATGACTCCCAGGCTGCGCACCTGGTCCTTCAGGGGCACAATTACCCCATTCAGGACCAGGGAGTCCCCCACACCCACTCCTCATGCTCTAGCTTAAGCCACCCTCCCGTAACTTAAAAAAGCTATAAATCTAGCTCTGGCCCTGTGCAGCAGAGAATAATTCTTTCCCCTCTTCTGTATGACAGTCCTTCTGGAACCTGAAGAGCAACCTCAGTCTTTTCTTCTCCCGTTTCCGGAACTTATTTTCAGTCTTTCTTGTTCTCCCCTATTCCTGTTTGTCTAAATCCCATGATGTGAAATGTTGAGGGCAATTACTTTTCATAAAGTAACTGATTTTATATAGATATAGATGATATAGATATGGATAGAGATATATAGATATAGACATTCTCCTTAAAAAGTAGTACTCAAAGTGAGCTCCCATTGCTCTGTCCCAGCTCCTGCCAACCTAGGAGTTCGAAAGCACACCAGTGCAAGTAGATAAATAGGTACCGCTGTGGCGGGAAGGTAAACAACATTTCTGTGGGCTCTGGCACTCGTCCCGTTGCGCCAGAAGCGGTTTAGTCTTGCTGGCCATATGACCCGGAAAGCTATCTGTGGACAAACACCAGCTCCCTCGCCTGAAGCGAGATGAGCACCACACCCCATAGGTGAACTCAACTGGACCTAACCGTCCAGGAGTCCTTGACCTAACCTTTACCTTTACATCAGAAAAAACCGATATCATGCAATTGCAGTAATTTATAGCTACCACCAGGGACGCAGGTGGCGCTGTGGTCTAAACCACTGAGCCTAGGGCTTGCCGATCGGAAGGTCAGCAGTTTGAATCCCTGTGATGGGGTGAGCGCCCGTTGTTCGGTCCCTGCTCCTGCCACCTAGCAGTTCGAAAGCACGTCAAAGTGCAAGTAGATAAATAGGTACTGCTCCGGTGGGAAGGTAAACAGCGTTTCCGTGTGCTGCTCTGGTTCGCCAGAAGCTGCTTAGTCATGCTGGCCACATGACCCGGAAGCTGTCTGCCGACAAACGCTGGCTCCCTTATCCTATAGAGCGAGATGAGCGCCACAACCCCACCCGCGACTGGACCTAACGGTCAGGGGTACCTTTACCTTTATAGCTACCATCACAGTTTTGGGATGGTATTTCTTATGCCATCCATATTGAAAATGTTATGAGTTAGGAAGCAACAAATGGCATGAGGCTTGGCTCCATGAACGTGTGGGTTGTAAGTGACTCCTGCTTCCATTCTAGGTGCTAATAGCTTTTAAAAAGTTCCCTTAGTTTCATATACAATTATACAAGGGATTATTATTATGACCAGAATGTAATTGAGATCAATAAGATTTTGGAACGCAAAAACAAAGAAAATAATCAAATCATCAATTCTAGCATGTGGGGGGGGCACTTTACCTAAATTATATAATTTGGTTAAATGATTGATATTGGTAATTGTATTATAAATTGGTATTGTTATAATGAGACTATTATTGGATTATAATTGAAAATTAATAAAATATTATTATCACATTAAAAAAAAGTTCCCTTAGTTTCATTCTATTTTCTGTCAGTAGGCATTTGGTGTGGTTTGCAGTAAGGAATGCCTGGTGGACACCCATAGCTTTGTTCATTATTAACAAATCCATACTTCTCTTGTGATGTGCAGACTTCATTTTGTGGCAGCAAATTCTTCTACCTTTAGGACCTAGGGAATGATTTAAAAAAGTGTTACCGATAAATATTGAGATGGAGATAGATAGATAATAAGTTGTGAAAGCATCAAACAGCACTTCAGACAAGTTTGTTCTGAATCCTGGTAAAGGTAAAGGGACCTCTGACCGTTAGGTCCAGTCACGGATGACTCTGGGGTTGTGGTGCTCATCTCGCATTATTGGCCAAGGGAGCAGGCGTACAGCTTCCGGGTCATGTGACCAGCATGACTAAGCTGCTTCTGGTGAACCAGAGCAGCGCACAGAAACGCCATTTACCTTCCCACCAGAGTGGTACCTATTTATCTACTTGCACTTTGACGTGCTTTCGAACTGCTAGGTGGGCAGGAGCAGGGACCGAGCAACAGGAGCTCACCCTGTCATGGGGATTCGAACCACCGACCTTCTGATCAGCAAGCCCTAGGCTCAGTGGTTTAACCCACAGCGCCACCCGCATCCCCTTCTGAATCCTGGTAGGGTGCAGTTAATAACCAAAATCATATACAGTGACTAACAGAACAGAAATGTTAAATTCTTACAGCAAAACTTTGCAGCTTCCACCTTGATCAGTTGCTCTATTAAAAATGATGCCATTTCCAAGGGAGCAGTTCTAGAACTTTGGCAATGGAATGCAATTATTGATGAATCCTACAGGCTATTGAGCTACTTGCTACTGAGATGTCCAGAAATTCAACAATGTAGCAACAAGGGAGAACTTTCAGATGGATATGCCAGACACGTTAAGCCTTGCATGGCCTCAGCCTGGAGGATAGAACCAGCATTGCTTAGCTTCGGCAAATGGAGGTCTTCTGAGCATTCCATCCTCAAAGCTGCAGAAACCTTAAGAACAGAAGCACTTTTATATGGATGAAGGTGGAAGCTGAAACGTTTTGCTGTAAGAATTTGAAATGTCTGTTTTGTTAGTTACTCATATCTATCTATCTATCTATCTATCTATCTATCTATCTATCTATCTATCTATCTATCTATCTATCATCTAGAGAGTTATGTCAGTTATGAACAAGATAGGAAGGGCTATGGCTTATTCAGTGAGCATTTATCCTGATTTGCTTACACAGAGGTTAGATCCATTCCTTATTGAGCATTTGTTCAGATTTTATTGCAGGGTGGTTATACGACAATGAGCATTTGTCCTGCATTTGCTTAATGGATCTTTATGCATCTTCCTGTTATTCATTCATCCCACATTTAACCATGCATTTTCCCGTCACTTTCCTAACCGCAATGCGTCTCATCATTTTTTTAAAAGTGGATTTGTTGCGCTAGGGTGATAGAGCATTTTAGTGTACTCAAATTGCACAAACCTAAATGCACAGTATGTGCTTGAATCCCTCCTGAAAAATGGTGTGCTCTAGCACCCTAGCGCAACAAATCCGAGAGAGAGAGAGAGAGAGAGAGAGTTGGGCACAAAGCATGCTAGATGCTAAGAGCCAAGAGTCAGAGGGATTGAGTCACTATGAATAACCAGCCAAGCATGAAAATCTTTAATGTACATAAAGAAGGATAAGGATGAAAAATTGGTGACAAACATTGCTCCCTCTGCGAGCAAACTTAGGCTTATAGAAGTACAGCAAATATTTATTTTTAAGGGATTGCCTCTTGCACATGAGGCCAGCCAAATGAGGCCACAGAATTATGAGTTTCACTTGAGAAGAAAACTGGGCAATGGTTGTCTGGCCGGCTGGCACTCTGGAATGAGGACACCTCTTAGGTGGTGAGGAGATATGGCAGCATTTTGTTGTTGCCATTCCTACTTATGAAATAGCAAAAACAAAAAAACAACAACAGATGTTGTAAAGGTTAAATTCTAGGCTCATATTCTGAAGACTGCAGAAGGAAGCCCAGCAGTGTGACCTGGAGAAATAGAGGGTGCGTAGCTTTCCATGATTTTTCTCAGATTGCCATCAGAAATGCAACATCAACACAACTAATTATTTTTTAAAATAGTTTTTTAAGCTGTTTTCAGCGTATTTTAAATGGTCGCAGCCCACCCTGGGACCCACAATTTTCAGAATATTCACTGGTGAAATAATAGTTCTTCATCTTTGACAGTCTGAGGGCAATTCCCCCATTCCCCATGTTTTGGTTATTCTTTTCACACATATCTCTAGTTATTATGAGGTATGCAAAAGTAATCCCCATAAGTTCTTTTCCGATATACAGTACTTCTCTTTGCTATTTTCAGTCACTGGTGTGCTGCTTCTCCACAAGATTGTGTCCAGAGCAACTTGCAAGACAACAATTTATTTTTATTTCTTTAAGTACAATTCAGAATATAATATGAAGCACAGACCACCTGAATGAAACTCATGGACCATTGGTGGTCTGTATGCCACTGTTTTTGGGAACCCCTGATATTAACAACTACAGATATCAATATAGTATAAAAAGAAAGCATATGGAACAAAAAATACAAGCAGGCTAATCATTATGGCAAGGGACCCAGGTGGCGCTGTGGGTTAAACCACAGTCTAGGGCTTGCTGATCAGAAGGTCGGCGGTTCGAATCCCCATGATGGGGTGAGCTCCCATTGCTCGGTCCCAGCTCCTGCCCACCTAGCAGTTCGAAAGCACGTCAAAGTGCAAGTAGATAAATAGGAACCGCTCTGGCGGGAAGGTAAACTGCGTTTCCATGCGCTGCTCTGGTTCGCCAGAAGCGGCTTTGTCATGCTGGCCACATGACCTGGAAGCTGTACGCCGGCTCCCTCGGCAAATAAAGCGAGATGAGCGCTGCAACCCCAGAGTCAGACACGACTGGACCTAATGGTCAGGGGTCCCTTTACCTTTACCTAATCATTATGGCAACCATGAACAAATAATGGAGCAGACGTTTGAATCTTGCCGTAAGTTCCACCCTGTCGCCCATGCTAGAACCTGAAATAGCCTGTTTGGGGCATAGCATATTCATTTATTTAAAAATAAATATTTATTTAATCTAAATATATTTCAAAATATATTTTATAAGTATATTATATATATATATATATATATATATATATATATATATATATATATATATATTGCACTTTCATATAAAATATCATTCAGACTAAAAACACATTATGACATCTTACGCATCGGTAAGTGCTGCTTGGCAAAGGATCTCAGGTTTGAAAGGCCTGTGCGAATAATAAAGACATCTAAAAATGAGCAAGTGCCGTATTGGCCCGACTATAAGACGCACCCGCAAATAAGCTGCACCTTTAAAATTCATGGCTTATTTGCGGGTGCGGCCCCCTCCCAGCCCTACCGCCCTGATGGCAACAGAGCACTGGGTCAGAGAGACCCGGCAAATAAGTCCTTGGGAAAATAAAGCCCCGCCAAGTGTTCCCTACTGTGAAGTCCATAGCTTACCTGCACTTTCAGCCGAAAAGGTCCCGAGGCAGAGAATCAAGATGACTAGGAAGCCGAGGAGTTTAAAAAAGTTCATGGTTCCACCCGGCTGCAGACTGTCACCCAAAGAGGCTCAGGCAGTTGTTGCTGTTCAGCAACAGCGATGCAACATTTATTTATTGGGGCGGCCCGGTATGATAAAACATGATTGCCGTAGGAGCCTCGGCCTTTGTACTGGTTTATTCAGGATTAACAGATAGCCAACTCTTGCTCCCACGCTCAGAGCTGGATGTCTGCCAATATATATATACATATATCATAAAGCAGCTTCACTGCTCAGATCGGGGATTTGGGGACTAAGAAATCAAACCCCGCTTCTCTTCTGGAAAGAGAGGGAGGCCTTGAGAGGGGAAAATGTCTATTTGTTTCACAAGTCTGGAGACTTTTATAGGATACAGGGAGGACAACTGCTTTCTCCAATCAGGTGTTTTGGACTCAGGGGCGGAGGAAGCTTCCGCGGTGCCCGGGGCGGCGCGGCTGGAGGCACCCCTGGGGGCGGGGCTTCGTGACGTCACGACGTGACGTCACTGCGGCCCCGCCCCCCACGGGGGGAAGCCCTTTTTAAAAAAGCAAAGCGCTTTCCCCCCCTTTTTTTAAAAGGGCTTTCCCCCCGCTGCCGGGGTGGCGAGCGAGGAGGCAGAGCGGAGGAATGTCAGCCTTGTGCTGCCCGCCCCTCCCCTTGCCCCTGCGGCTCCGCCTGGCAGCGGAGAGAAAAGCGCTTTAAAAAAAGGAAAGCCTTGGCTTTTCCTTTTTTTTAAGCGCTTTCCTCCCGCTGCCGGGCGGAGCCGCCTGTAGGAGCAAGGGGAGGGGCGGGCAGCGATGGGATGCGCTCCGCCTCCTCCTCGCTCGCCGCCCCGGCACACAAGGGCGCCGGAGAAGCAGCAGTGCCGGTTTGGATGGAATGCGCACGCGCGACTTTGCGCGTGCGCACTCCATCCAACCCGGCGCTGCTGCTTCTGCGCCCAAAGCAGCGGCGGGGCACGCCTTCTAGCTGCCGATCGCGTGCGGCGGTTGGGGGGGTGTGCCGCCGCTGCTGCTTTTGGCACGCTGCTTCCCAAGGGAGCCGCAGAAGCAGCAGCGGCGGCACCCCCCAGCCGCCGCACGGGATCGGCGGCTGGAGGGGGGTGCCCTGCTGCTGCTTTGGGTGCAGAAGCAGCAGTTCCGGGTTGGATGGAGTGTGCACGCGCGAAGCTGCGCGTGCGCACTCCATCCAAACCGGCACCGCTGCTTCTGCGGCGCCCTTCTGAGGCGCCGCGCCAAAAGCAGCGGCGGTGGCACCCCCCCAGCCGCCGATCGTGTGCGGCAGCTGGGGGGGTGCCCCGCCGCTGCTGCTTTTGGCGTGGCGGCTTGCAAGGGTGCCGCGGGAGCAGCAGCGGCGCGGGCGGGCGGGCCCCGCGCAGGGCGGGGCCAGCCCAACTGTCACCCCTGCCCAAGTGGCACCCGGGGCGGACCGCCCCCCTCGCCCCCCCTTGCTACGCCCCTGTTTGGACTACAATCCCCATAATCTCTGTCCCTTGTTTTTCACCATTTTTTCATCCTTGATTATCTGAAGAAGTGTGCATGCACACGAAAGCTCATATCAAGAACAAACTTAGTTGGTCTCTAAGTTGCTACTGGAAGGAATTTTTTTTTATTTTTTTATTTTGTTTTGACTACGGCAGACCAACACGGCTACCTACCTGTAACTATCCTTCTTTATGTACATTATCGATCACATGCAGTCTGCAGTCCGCTGGCAGTAGGAGTACAATATGGGTATGCCTTTAAGTTAACATCTTATATTAAAAATCTGACAGTTCCAAATTACCGAAGGCTATTTACAAAAGCCAGACTTAACGGCTTTCCTTCTGCAGTGTTGGATGGCAGATTGAGAGGAGTTCCATACCAGGACAGACTATGCTCATGTGCCCAAGACATTGACTCTATAAAGCATATTTTGCTGCACTGTGTGAAATTCAAGCAAGACAGGGCTGAACTGATATTACCCTTGCTAGTACCTTTCCCGGGAAAATCAGAAGCTTACTATGTCAGGTTCCTACTGGAAGACCGGACAAATGACAGAACATTAGCAGTGGCGAAGTTTCTATCGGTGGTTGCAAGAACCAATGATCCCTATTCCTAAATCTGAACAAAATGCTTGTGTAACCTGAAGGCGGGCTGTCGAAATTGTGTATTGTTTTGTAATGAATTGTTGGGTCTCTGGACTGTAATAAAGATTTGATTGATTGATTATGTACATTATAGAAGCAGGACATTCCGGGATCAAATCAGAAACCAGGGCAGCTTCTGTCAATCCAGGACTCTCCCTGGAAAACCGGGACACTTGGAGGGTCTGAGATGTATAACTTGGTGTCAGGGGACTTGTCCATTTATTCCATAGCAGTAGTCCATAGCAGCCCACCAGATATTTTGAACTGTAACTCGCACTGTCCCTTCATCTGGTTGTAAACATTAAGATTATACCAGCAATGTAAAATCTTACTTTGCCTCAGCTTCAGGATCTGTCCTTCCAGGGAGCACTCAGGGCTGATTTCCTTAAGAAATCAGACATAGTAGGTTAATTTATATGTCACCGTGGCATTCCAGGATCAAAGCATTATCAACTGTAAATATTAAAATTCTAACACAGCACTATAATGTCGGAGTTTATGATTAACAGAAGGACATGAACCTTTACAAATACTTTCGTAAAATACCTCCCGGGCTGAAGGCGTGTAGTCTCATCAGGATGGTGTCAAAGTCCAGAAGGCCATGCATAATGAGTGCTTAAAAAAAAAAAAGTTCAAAATAAGGTGTCACAGTATCACACCTTTCTTTGCTCAAAGGAGCACAGCCAGTGTAGATGCCTATGATTCACAACCCATCAATGGTTTCAAGGCACTGGGGGTCAAAGCTTTCGTTTTCCGCTGTGGAACACTCAAATGCATTTTTGGAGGGTTTTTAAAATTCATTTTCGGCACTATTTAACCCCCGTGGATGGTTTTGCGGGGCATTTGCCTGATTTCTGAAAACTAATCCGATGGCTCATTTTTTGGCCTACGTGGAAACACAGCGTATGCAGCGCCAAACACTGCAGGGGGCAATTTGCAGGTGTTTTGCACCGTTTTCAAGTGAATTGGACGTCGGAATTTTGGCAAAAACTCTGTCAGGGCACCGAGGGCTCATTTCTGGGCCTACCAGGAAATGCAGCATTTGCACCAATTCACTCGAAAATGGCGCCAAACACCTGCAGATTGGCCACTGCCTACCAGGAAACGCGACGTTAGCACCGTCAAACGCTGCAGGTGGCCACTTGCTGGTGTTTGGCACCATTTTCAAGTGAATCAGACGTCGGTATTTTGGCAAAAACCGTGACCAGTGGGTTAAGAGCGCTGGGCATTCATTTTATGGCCTACCGCGAAACGTGGCGTTCACAATGCCAAAGGTTGCAGGGGACATTTGCAGGTGTTTGACGCCGTTTTCGAGTGAATCGGACGTTGTAATTTTGCCAAAAACCATGACCTACAGGTCAGGGCGCCGAGGCCTTTTTTTGGCCTACCATAAAACGTGGCGTTTCCACCACCCAAAGTTGCAGGGGGCCATTTGCGGATGTTTGGTGCCGTTTTCGAGTGAATCGGATGGTGGAATTTTGGCGAAAACCATGACTCGCAGGTCAGGGCAGTGAGGGCTCATTTTTTGGCCTACCTGGAAATGTGGCCTACCTGGCACTGGTTTCGGCCTACCTGGCACCACTTTCAGGTGAATCAGACATAAGGCTGCAGGTAGCCAAGAGCCTGTCCCAGTCAGGCCATCCCTTCAAGAACAAAGTGGTGGCATCCTGTGGGGGTGGGTAGGCATGAGCCAGCCCCCTTCCCCCTTTTCCCAGTGTACCAGGGACTCAGCTATACAGCTGCAGATAAAACGTTTTAAGGGTGTTGTAAGGTGCGATATACAAACGTGACACTTGATGGCGACAGTGAGCTATGCAAATTTCAATTTATTTTTCGAAATGTTAACATAAAAAAGCATTTTCACATCATTTTTTATACGTGTGTAGATTCCACCCAGATCCTCTGGGAGCGCTGGAGCAAGCTTTTCAGGTTCCCTACTGGGCAGGTGAGGGAGTCGCTGCTGCTGGATTCAGGGCATATACCCTTGCACAAGCGCCCAGGGTCCCCAGACTCTGATGGGTCTGCAGAAAGATCCATCTGCAAAAACATGTCTCCTCTCAAGGAAAACCCCTTCCGGCGGTTTTAGCCACTTTCCAAGGCTCCCCACCCCCACCATCCAGAAGCCTCTAAGGCTGTAGGCGCAAAACACAAGGAAACAAAAAAAGCCCCGAATATGGATGCATGGTGGAGGGAAAGGAGAGTTTAACGGAGCTGGCAGATTACTAAACAGAGTACGACCTGCGAACACTCAATTTTGTGAGGTTTCCCCTAAAAAGCATAACTTCAGAAGGAAAATGAAAACTGCTCAAGTGCCTTCAAGTACTGTATATGAAAAGCGTTTTTGAAAGTAGAGTTTTAAATAAAGTATCTCTGTAGCACCTTACAGAAAACAAGACCAATACATTTCTCGGCTAAGACTTTATTGTTTCAGAAGCTGGTACAAGCACAAATGGCAAAAGCGGATGGAAAATAAAGTTACTGAATTGCTGTGCCACAATACTTAAAAATAATAGATGAGTACTACGGTAACAAAGAGGTCCAGCAATTTCCAAAATACTGTAACTTCTGTCTGATTAATGAATTCACAAACATCTGCTTTCCCAGCTTTAAAAAAATTTCTTTTCAGAAATGTGGCTCTTGAATTAGAATCAGTGTTCTGTAAAGGAGGCCACACGTCTTTGGATAAATATCAAAAGAAACTGCCAGTTGATAGGTAACATTTTGAGCCTGGAAGAGAGGGATGCGGGTTTCAAAGTTAAAATTGTGTCCCAGTTTGACTTCAAAGGAAAAAATGCAGGTCACAAATGCTCAAATGGATTCCTTTACCCTTGCTGTTAGCGATAGCGAAAAGCAACTCTTGAGTTAACCTACACTTCAGCGTTGCTTCTGCAATCTTTTCAAAGAGAAGCAACACTTAGCTGATGGCATTTGTGTGACAGTAGTACAAATACAATATAGCCTGCTGGTAAGTTTCCCGATTGTCTGCAAGGGAAATGCAAAGAGGATCCTAACAAATATCCTTTTAGAGATTTTATTTTATTAGCCGTTTCTGTTATCAGACCGGAGTACGCTACATTCAGTTACCACCAAAGAGCACAATCTGTTGCAAATAACTTCCAAGGGAGCTCCCTTTGACGTTAATTTTGGTTTAAATGCAGTGCCCTTTGGGTCTGCTCCTATATACGGAGTAAGACCACAACTTCACCTTTTAAGAGGAGGAAATTAAACTTACACCGGCTGCAAATCTACATATTTGAAAATAAACTTCTTACACATTTCCAAAAAAACCCAAATCAGGGAGAAATGATTTAATCGCATGCAGCAATCTACTTTCCACTCCAGTGTCAAGATCCAAATCACATTATTCCGAAAACACCTTAAAAGGTCACGTGGAAGTGTTAGGAATATCTGACTGCTACATGAAAGCTGCCTCCAACCCAGCGGCGGTTTTAGGAGATATTGTGTGCTAATCTGACAAGCCGAAGTTTTTGGTGAGCTATCAGTTCAGTCCGAGGAAGGAAGCTGCGGTCTATTTTCTCCTGTTGCCACTGCCGGTAGCAAGCATGGTGGCGATTCTGATGAAGATGTTTAGAGTATCCATGTATATACCCATACACCTGAAAGATAAGAGAAGCAGCCATTAGGTTCAACAAACTTTCCTTGTCCTCTAGCAAGGAAAAAAGAATGATGCAAATGATTTGGCACAGCACCGTGGTGTTAAAACTGAAGTCCATTTGCGGTTTTGTGACAAAAACACAGCAAACTAAGTTCACGGACCTTACTAGCGTATATGAACAAATATTAGTGAATACTATCCACAAATGGCTTCCTCCCCAGTCATTTGTACTCCTATTGCCACTAGTACAGTCGTACCTTGGATCCCAAATGCCTTGGTACTCAGACATTTTGGAACCCAAATGTCCGATGGGGCTTCCGCGGCTTCCAATTGGCTGCAGGAGCTTCCTGCAGCCAATCCAAAGCCGCGCTTGGGTTTCCGAACATTTTGGAAGTCAAACGGACTTCCGGAATGGATTATGTTCCGACTTCCCAGGTACGACTGTATTTGCAAAGCTTTCTTGCAGAATGGCCAGGAAACTGCTCTCCTTAAACTAGGCAACAGCTGTTTCTAAGCCTGTAACACAAAGGGTTGTTTTTTACTGGCGATAGCTAATGAAAATCAGAGGTTGTCTACTGCACCCAGCCTCCTGGTGCAGCTGTTCCTCAACTTCCTAACCTTCTAAGCAGCAATCACTGAAAAGAATGACAATGCATCCTTTATTAAAAGGTCTATAAACTTCTAGGTAGACCTAAACATAGCATGCACGCAGTTTGCTTGTATTCCAGAAGAATAGGATTCTCTAAATGTGTTTCATGAATTTGTGTCACGTTTATCAAGAGGAAGCACTTACATGTTGATGGGGTCATACTTTTGCACCCCTATGCCATACAGTGGCTGAGTTTCTGCACGGTGTACTACTTTCTGAGTGTCATAGAGCAGGAACAGGCTGAAAAGTACCAAGCCACCGTAAACAGCGATGGAATAGAGTCCGGCGCCAAAAGCAGTCGTAGGAGGAAAGAACATCGTTCCTGGAAGATATACACAAAGGCTGTCAAGAACCAAGCATGTATTTTGGGGGACGCACAGTTATGCCACATGCAAACAGTGCTTTCATATGCAAAATGCACCACTGAATGGAAAGCATTATCTAAATAAGATATTGACGGTGAAATCACTGAATGACCCTCCCTAGGACATGCTACTTATAACCAGCCTCCCTTTTCCTTACTTTAGATGCCCAATATTTGCTCTTTACAATTTCGCTGGGGGGCCGGGGGGGGGGGGAGAGAGAGAGAGAGAGAAAGCCAGAGCGACATACAAACCTGAGTAGGTCTAATTTCAAACGGAACATTTTTAATATGCTGAGAAACGTAGATGGCCAACCAGCGGAAATGTACATAACACAAATTTTCGGAACACATTGGTTAAGGAATAGATGGAATGTAAAAAGCAAGCTTGATTCTAGGTAGCTCAATCACATTCTACACCCAACATCATCCACTGACCAAGGGAAGAAGCAAACACGAGGCCAAAGCCCACTCCCAGTGGCGCTCCCATGTTCAGAAACTTCTCACTCGGTGCGCACATAGCCACAGTCGAAAGACCACCAACGATTCCTGCTGTGTACCAAGCAGCTCGAATGAGCAGGGGGCCACCCAGTAGAGTGAGAGGAGCCACAATGGCACCCATGACACCTGAGGGAAGAAAGAGGCACCAATATTAATTCAGTTACTGTTTTGTAATACAAAAAATCCTTAATATGTATATTTTAAAAACCCACTTCCATGCGTGCATGAAGACTGTCCAGCTTCTAGCAAGTTATCCCTTGCCCTTCTAGGGGTGCTATTCTTGAGGGATCCAACCTTTGGAGCTGAGGGCTTTTTTGGGGGGGGGGGACGGGACAGAAAGAAATGTCACCAGGAGAAGCCAAGATTGCCACATATGGATGCGGAACTGCATGCATGGTCTTTGGAACCTGGTCACTGCATGTTTAAATACCTTCACACTAGATGGCATGTGTCTTTAAGGCCAGTGTTTCTGGGTATAGGGCAGTATATACATTCTAACAAAACGAGAGATACGTTGCCGCCCCAGCAGCGTATCTTTTCTTTCTTGAATCCAGAAACTCAAGAAGAGCTTTTACGCTTGCCCGAAGCTCGGCTCTGCCCTCGCCAGTTCTGCTGGGATCCTTCGGAAAGATCCGATACGACCAGAGACTCTGGTCCTGCCCACTGGGGGAAGTAGGTAGCCCCGAGCATCTATTTTTTAGATGCCCTTGTTATGACAAGGTGCGCAGAGACATCATTGCCCCCCTATTAGCTGACCTTCCAGAAAAGACTAAACTAAATGCCCTTTTACTAGGCAAAGATCAAAAGATAACCCGGATGGTAGCTAGATTCTGCACACAGATTTGCAGGCACAGTCTATCCTCCCAGAACAAACCAGTCAGCGGAGAAAACAGTCGCAGTGAGCCCCCGGGGCGATAGGGTCAATCTGTATGTGATAGATGCAGAAAGCTCCGAAGCACAGTGGAGGTCAAACAGTTCTGGCTCCACACCCCCATTTACTTTGGAGGAGACACTGCTCAGTGGCCTTGTATGTAGAAGATCTCTTGTTCAGTCCCTGACCTCCCCAGACTATTGAACCTGGTGTTGGGCTGTGGGTAGCAGCTCTTCTGCTCGGGAATGGAATGAAGACCTCGAGCAGAAGCTGGGAAAATGCAAGCTGGACTCTCCTCTTGGATATTTTTAGCCCCTTTTAAATTTTTAGACTGCTATATTCATTCTGCGTTTTAATCTCCTTTACTTTGTAAAGCACTTTTCAGATTTTAAATGCTGGTCTATGACCGTAATAAAGATTTGATTTGATTTGATACATTCTAACAACAACAACAACAACAACAACAACAACAACAAACCTTGATTGCCTCCCTCTAAATGTATTTTAATCTACCCCTCAGCACTATTCTACAGCTCCACAGCTGATCAGCTGGATTGTCAAGTATGTTTCTGACCGCAAGTGAGAACTCTGCATCCTTCAGTGAATCAATACATAAATCAGGTGAGTTGATCAGGGGAATTCTCAATGCAAGTTACATTTGAGGTCAACAACAGCAACAACAACAATTGTTTGGGAAAATCAGAGGCCACCTACCTGCATGCAGCATCCAAGCCAGATGCTTAGGGCCAGGGCTCTCTTCATAATCTATTGATCTAACCAGCATTCCAGCACCAATCATTGCAACAAATGTGGCACCCATTGCCTGAAAAAGATTGTTGTTATCACTAGCAAATTTTTTATAGCTTGGGGTTTGTTTTTGTTTTTTCACTAAGCATTTTACAGCTGACTAAGGTTCACTTACGATACGACAATATTCACTCGGGGTCTTTCCCCAGATAACACGGCAGGAAATTACACTCGTGTCACAAAGGTCCTAATCAGGTAGCTTCGTCCAATTCTTCTTTGGCAATGGCTATACTTGTGCCATACATTTGCTTCCTAGCCAGTGTGTTTGTCACACATTATCTTGCCGAAACCTTCCATGCAAAGGCAATATTTGACTAAATTAGCAGCGGCTCCCTCTAGTGGGCACAATGGATCTTCAGGTTGTTTTTTTGGGCAAGATGGCAGATACTGGGTGTTTTAAAAAGTGAGATTGGAGGCTTATGGTGCAGTCCCATCCATCTCCATTCAGAAGTAAATCCCAGAGAATTCAACAGAGCATATTCCCACCTAATTGGGGTTGGGATTGCAGCATAATGCCATCACCGCTTCAGTGTGCGACTGCAAACTCTTCCATTTTACTGCCGTGTGGTAAAACTGGGTCCCTTGTTTCTCCACATCTATTTCTAACCACACCGTTAAAGAAATTAGGAGCTTTGAAGGGGCTGTGTTAATAGGCGATTAACCTATAGCAAGCACAGAACTGCTGCCGACCAAGTGCCATCCCTGGCAAATGAAATCATATTCCAACAAGGAATAAGATCTCCTTGTTTCTGGAAGAAGAACACGGCTGCTCCCCAAAAGAACATGCAATACCTGTCCTTCACTGTGCGGACAGACTTCAGCATCGATACTGAAAACCCACCTATTTTAATTGTTAACAAAGCAGCGTGAGAGGGATTCTGTTAATCCCGGCTCTGTGCAAATCTGGCTCCAGAATCAGTCTCTCACACATGAAACAACATGTAATCTTTTGACGTTTTTCATTTGGCAAGCGGGCGACTAACTGAGCACGCCTATGCTACAGCTCCCTGGGTTCTCTGTGAGAAGCAGCACCACTCAAATAGGGTCAAAACCATGGCATATTTTATCGAACTCTGCCTACATATCGGTCTTTTCATCACTTGCAATTTAGAGAGCCCCTACAGGTTATGAGAAAATTTAACTCAGTTGAAGAATTCTTTTGAGAGATGCATTCTGACAGATGTTAGATAGAGAAAACACACACACACACACACACACACACACACACACAAGAACTTACCAGCCAAGACCCCCTCATCATGAAACCCATAAGGGCTGGAGATCTGCTAACTAAAACAGCAGACAATGCTGTCAAACCAACACTTCCTGCAAAATACATGTAGGTGGAACGGATTCTGTCTTTCACATACTGCGGCCAGATACTGGAAACAAACAGAATATACATAAGTTATATGCATATTTCACAGGAGGCAAGAATACGGCAAGCAGCAAGTTTGTACTCTGGCGGAAGAAAAACTTTTTCAATACTTGCAATCCAGGCTTTTAATGTAATGGGTTTGTGACACTCCCTTTGCTCCTTTAATATAGCATGTGTTGTGGATAAGTTAGTTATTAAGGGAACAGCAAAAAATACAATGTGAGGAATCTGAGACCACATTTCCCTGCAACCACATGTCTCTAGTCACAGGGTAGTTTTGGATCTCTCAGCTGATTTTTTATCATTTGCCCATTGGGCAATTAATTTTTGTTCACTTTTGCATTGTGTGTTAGCTCAAAAAGGCACCTGTACAGAGGCATTTTAACAACAACTATAAGAAGGAAAGGTCCACCTATTTTTCTCTCTCATTTTTTTTTATAGCAACATGCCAGAACCAAAATAGGCTAGGGATGGGGGTAGATTAAGGTGAGAAAATTCTCTTCAATAGAACCATTTTCTCTTTTGCTGTAACCATTTCTCCCCAAAATTTCTAGTCAGTTGTATTTCTGACTTCAAAACCCAAAATTTCAATGGCTAGTTATGAATCTTTTTTTAAAAAAAAACAACTAATAGCTATCAGAAAAGCACAGAAGTTTCACATACCACACTTTGTCCTTGCATCCTAAACACAGAATAGAGGGCAAATACATAGGCCAACAGAATATGAACGACTTGCCTCTAGGATGGGCTGGAGAAGATGCATCTTTAAACATATCTACCGTGTTTTCCCGAAAATAAGCCATACCCCGAAAATAAGACAGTGATGCGGCGCTTCCCTTAAGACGGCCTGGATAGGCGTGGCTATGCAGCGTACCGACGCGGAGCGGTTAAAATAAGACATCCCCCGAAAATAAGCTATGGTGTGTTTTCTTGAGGGGAAAAAAATATAAGACTGTGTCTTATTTTCGGGAAAACAAGGCATATAGCAGGAAAAGCACGGCTTCTTCTGCCCCTGCTGTACCCAGTCTGCTCCCCGCAAAACACCGATTCTTTGCTCTACTGCTATTTCAACACCATTTTTCTTGGTTTCATTTTAAAATGAGTTCAGTCATTTAGAGGTCACATTATGCATGGGATGGTGCCACTGAGGACAAACGAGGCCTTTTTGGAAAATGAGCTACGTTTCTTTCTTACACTGGTCACATAGATAATCCAAACCTGTCTCTATGGATTTAATGATTTTCAACCGAACCCTAAAAAGTTGCTGGGGGGGAATGCCACCGCTGACACCCAAATATTTTTGCAAAACACTCCCCACCCTAGCCCCCACCTAAACCCTCCTTTCGGCTCAGCCTGGGTAACCCGATTCTTGCTGAAATTCTGCCAGTTTCCAGGCTCAAAGCGGACCTGCTGCCATCACATGACAGAAGCCGGCCAGATCAGGACTGCTTGGCTCCTTTGCTGGCTTAACTCTGCCCCTGAAACATCCTGACCAGTAAAGCTAGACAGCGCCGGCTGGAGAAACCTTTCTGCCTCATCCAAACTCCCTCCAGCCCAGCCAATTGGGGGTTTGGGTTGCAGCCAAAACCAGTAGCTCCTGTATCTTTTTGGTCACTGGTTTAGCAGAATCATTAATGACAAATCAAGAGATTCTTTATGGTTCCGAGTTCCTCGAAGCAGAAGGGCACCACACGGTTTTGTCGTGTTCAGAAAAAGAAAGAAAGAAAGAGCCAACTTTCAAAAACACAGCTCTGACTATAGACTGATTTCACTGAAATTGCTTTTAACTGCCTTGTTGTGATCACAAGAACTCAACACATTTTGGGTATTTTACTTACATGGCCTTTTCAATGGCTCCAATCTCATTGGACATTCCCAATCCGTAGTAACAAAGTGCCCCAAGGCCGACAGCAGCACCTCCAGCGACAAACCATCTCCCCATTCGATCAACTGGTAAAGAGAAGAAAATTAAGCTTACCCCATAAAACGTTTTTCCCATTTTGCGGCAACACCAATGCAATGTTATGATTTCTGAAGTAAGTAGTGTTCTCCTAAGAAATAAGCATGTTTGAATAGCTGAGCAAGTGAGTGAGTGGGTTGGTATGCATGAGTTATACTGGAAGAAGCAAAGATTACCAATGTTGAAGCGATGATTCTTCAACATCAGCTTTGTTGGCTGGTCGTGTTGTTTGGATGCCTGATTATCATCTTCCAAAGCAAACTACTCTATTCCAAACTTAAAAATGAAAGTGACCTCCACAGTCACTTAAAAATGGAAAGCGTAATGCTGGTAGTCAACAAAAGAGGTTTAAAGACTCTCTCAAGGCAAATCTAAAAAAATGTGGTATAAACACCAACAACTGGGAAACTCTGGCCTGCGAGCGCTCCAATTGGAGAACAGCCTTTACCAAAGGTGTCATGGGCTTTGAAGACGCTGAAGCTCAGGACGAAATGAGCTAAGAGGAAGGCACGTTTGGCAGACTCTCACTGTGATCAACTCCTGCCTGGAAACCTATGTCCCCACTGTGGAAGGACGTGTGGATCCAGAATTGGCCTCCACAGTCACTTACGGCTCACTGTTAAGACCGTGTTTGTGGAAGACAATCTTACTCGCCAAAGAAGAAGATTTGTGATCAGAGACAACCAAAGTTAAAGTATAGACATGCATTTTTTTATTTTTTTTATTTTATTGACTAGAGCCCAAAGCCTCTTTCTTGCCTCTTCTGCCCCCAGAGCCTATAATCTGGCTCTTCGTTACATACATATTTTAGGCTTAAATGTTCTGAACTATGATTGAACACTGAATCAGAGTCGGAAGGGACCATGAGGGTTATCTAGCCCAACCCTCTGCTATACAGGAATCTTTTTGCCCAACGCGGGGCTCGAACCCATAACCCTGAGAGTCTCATGCTCTACTGACTGAGGTACCCAAGCGGGCATACATATCTCAAAAGGGGCAAAACCCCATTTTTAATGTTCAATGATAAACGGCACCTTTAGAAGATTTCATTTTTATTCTTCTTGAATGAACATTGAAGTTCACTACCAATTGTTTAGAAGGGCAAAAGTTTCATACAATTCATGGCGCAATCCAAACCTTGGCCGCAAGAACCATCACTGCATCTGTAGCTCAGCTGCCCAGCAGTCAGGGTGGAGGAAGACTGCCACGCCAGCCTGGAGCAATGGGGCCTGATGCCATCATGAAAAGGCAGTGAAACTGGCTCAGGATCCGACAGATCCCAGGGTGGCTCAGCCCTGCCCTCAGAACCTCACATTTGATGCCAGCTGCCATCAGCAGGGATCCCACCTGCACAGGGACTACTATCTAGCAGGAGCCCAAATCTAACAGTCCTTTGCTTCTAAAAATAAGGAAACCAAGGACCATTTTAATAGAGCTGCAATAAAATGGCAATTATCCGTAAGCCACAAGGCTGTTCCGAGATGTTGACAAAGAGGAATTGCTTTAAGCCATGTTTCCCATGCAGTTCAGAACCACCGTGCATACTAATAGGCTACTATGACAATTAACTCATACTGCTTTACAATGTATTCCAAAACCTCTAATCATTCATCCCGCATGTCTGTTGCTTCACAGAATTATATCTAGGCAGAGGCAAGAGGAGGTGGGAATTGTGACGTGAGGACTCAGGCAAGATCACTTATTTGAAAGTCAAATGTCCAAAACAGTGTTTTGCCATGCGATATAAAATAAATGTGCTTTAGCTGGCGAAATTATATTTATTTATTCATGGTTTAAGAAATGAATGTACTGCAGAGCTCAGGTAGCTATAAGACATAAAACTGGAGTACATGATCTCCCAGAGGGATCAACGGATGAATCCTGCTGAGAGGCAGGATGGTGTATTCAGGATCCTGGCACAGAGTCCCTGTGCTTACAAGTCCCCGAATCCATCAGAAAGCCCTCAATCATACATATGCTATGTGTGTTATCTATAATGCTTGCCTGGAGCCTGAAATTTCCCACCTGATTGTTTCTATTGTACAAAGCAGGCAGTCTATAAGCCAATCTTAGCACAGTCCCTCTCCAATTTTGCCTGGGGCTACTTAAAAGACCTGTTTCCTGAATGGAAGGAGAGAGGAAGAGGTTGTGGAGATCACAGTATCAGTTCCTGAAGAGACCACCAATAGCCTGAGAGAATTCTTCTGCCGTCTTATTGTTTTCATTTTTTTTTATTGTAACATGAACTGTCAGAATTCTATTGGCACAAAGTTACTATGAGTGATATCCAACCAAGTTGCACTCAGACTTAAATCCACTGACATTGTGTGACTTGGGCCCCATTTAAAGCAGTATCATGTCACTTTAAGCAGTCATGGCTTCCCCCAAAGAATCCTGGGAACTGTAGTTCGTTACAGTTGCTAAGAGTTGTTAGGAGACCCTTAATCCCCTCACAGAGCTACAGTTTCCAGATAGGTTTAACCTGGGAACTATAGCTGTGTGAGGGGAATAGGGATCTCTTAACAACTGTCAGCACTCTTAACAAACAACAGTATCCAGCATTCTTTAGGGGAAGCCATAACTGCTTAAAATGATATGATACTGCTTTAAATGTTAAGTGTAACTGGGACCTTAGCTAGATATCACCCTATGTAAATGCAACAAATAAAACAGTTTGCAAGAGGATCACAAATCAAGTTTAAGAGATATTGATTATATCAGTTTTGAAATAAATCAATTAAAAAATTGGCAACTGTGTTTTTATATGCTTTATCTGTATCATGGCTCTTTTTAAAACAGACACTTATTAAAGCCGAAAAGTAAAAAATACAGAAATTCGTCGATTTGCCTGAACACTACTTTTGAGTGTTGCTTTGCCTCTCCTTTGTCAACCACAGTAAGTGAAATCTGAGAGAGATATACAGGTACCTTTCAACACTTTCTCCATTGATGGTTCAAAAGCCGCTTCCTTAATTTCTTGACCAGTTTTCCCCTTGCGTACACCAAACCTGGCTTTGGAGGCATATCCCTGTTACAACAAAAGGTAAGGAAACTGGGTTACTCAACTGGGTCATTCACATGCATAACGTATGTATCAGGAGAGGCCGTTCAAACCGTGGATAGGGGCATGGACCCCATGAAAGGCTAAAAGAGGACCAACAAACTATGAATCCGGCAAGACAAGGGGCCTTGTGGGTGGGTGGTTCCTCAATCCAGAAGATTGGACCATTGACTGCTTTGGACAGGGTTGTATTCCCCTTGAAGGAGCATGCGCCTGGTATGAGCGATGCTCCTGTATCCGCCTCTATGGTTAGGCACCCACATGACCTCTGTGGCTAGGAGTGCTTTTTATCAGCTTCAGCTGGTAAGACATATCTGTCTGTTTCTGGACTGGGATAGCCTGACCACCATTGTCCATACGTCAATAACCTCCAGATTGCATTACTGCAACGGGCTCCATGTGAGGCCGCCTTTGACAGAAGCTGCAGTTAGTGCAAAATGCAGGAGCACAACTACTCACTGTGGCAGACAATGTTACGCTACTGCTGAAAGAATTGCACTGGCTGAAAATTAGCTAACATGCTACATTTAATGTGTTAGTACTGGCGCATAAATGCCTATACCTGCTCCATCACTGTGCTCTGCAGGAGAGGATGTTCTGTAGATACAATCTTATTGACAGCTCTATTTTACAGGGTAGGAATCAGAATATCAGACCAGCAACACCTCTGCTGTCCCTTCAGCATCGACAGAAGACCACCC
Organism: Darevskia mixta; assembly: GCA_034641385.1. Taxonomy (NCBI): domain Eukaryota; kingdom Metazoa; phylum Chordata; class Lepidosauria; order Squamata; family Lacertidae; genus Darevskia; species Darevskia mixta. The sequence continues at coordinate 2,548,905 of JAWWNH010000027.1, forward strand.
TCTTTCAACAAGCTTTTCTCCCACTCTGCATCTTTACTGTAACTATTTAAAGCTGTTTTTATATGTGGAATTGCTAAATGTTTGCTTTGTTTTTATTTCTGGATCTGTTTCATATGGTGCTGTTTTTACATGATTCCTCTTTTATGTTTACAACCGTTTTGTTTTATATAATTGTATACTTTATTGTAGTAACTCGCGCTGGGACCTTAAAGTAAATGACAGGCAGGAATCTATTAAAGTAAGTAAATAAATTCCACATTGGAACATACCACTAAGAAGTGGGGCCCATGAAGATAGTTGTGGGGTGTGCATGCGTGCAAAGACAGGGCAGATTTTAGGCTGGCTTTGATGTAGCTGCATGAACCGGTCAAGTTGTGCTGCCTTGACCATGACCCACACTCTGCAGGGCTAGAGCTATTAAACAGAAACTGTCCAAACGTAAAAGAAAGTTATGGTTTTCTGTTCACATGAAAGCCTTCCAAGGATCTTGGAGCAGATCCTTATGGTTTTAAGAAGCAAAAAAAAACCCAGCCTACCTTAATTCATGTACTGAATGTGTTAACTTGCACATAAACTGCTTTTAAAAGAGAAATCTCAAAACTAGTATAAGATTCCAAAGAGACGCCTACCTTAGAAGGCTGCAAGAGCCAATGCTGTGTCTTCAGAGCAGAATTTCTCAGTGCAGGTGAAGCCTGAAGGTGTGCAGGCCGTAGGCAAGGGAGAGCCCGAAGGCACACCAACCTTGCTGCGAACATGGCTGTGGTCGTCAATGGCAAAATTTTACCTGTAACAACATGAAAGAGAGTTACATAACAGCAACTGCACTGCAAAGCACAGCATGGAGCCAAAAAAATTAATTGCTAACATCATTATATAAAAGAAAGAGGATATAGGAAGCTGCTTCAAATCATCCCTCCGCTTAACTGTTGAACCCAATAGTGTCTACTCTGGCTGGAAGCAGCTCTTCAAGCTCCAGCACATTTTTACCTGGAGATCCCAAGGATTCAAGACTTAGGTACGGTAAAGGTAATGGACCCCTGGATGGTTAAGTCCAGTCAAAGGCGACTATGGGGTTGCGGTGTTTATCTCACTTTCAGGCCGAGGGAGCCAGCGTTTGTCCAGACAGCTTTCCAGGTCATGTGGCCAGCAGGACTAAACTGCTTCTGGCACACGGAAAACTGTGACGGAAACCAGAGTGCAAGGAAACGCTATTTACCTTCCCACCGGAGCGGTACCTATTTAGCTACTTGCACTGGTGTGCTTTCGAACTGCTAGGTTGGCAGGAGCTGGGACAGAGCAACGGGAGCTCACCCTGTCGCAGGGATTTGAACGGCCAACCCTCTGATCGGCAAGCCCAAGAGGCTCAGTGGTTTAGACCACAGCTCCACCCGCATCAAGACATACATGAAATGGGAACCTTCAAAATGTACAGCATGAGCACAAACAATATGTTACAGCCCATCCCCCTTTATGGATGAAAAGAGTCAAACTTCGATAAAAGATAGTAGTACTCCAAATTAAATTAGGACAGCAGACTGCCTTGAGTAGTAGCAGCTTTTTGTGTGTGTGTGTGTGTGTGTGAAAAATAAAGTTTACTCTGCCACTTTTGAGTGTGTTCAACTCAGTTTCTGGGAAAGGAGGTTTCAAAAGAGATTATCCTCTCTTCCTTTGCAGTCTTTAAAATGGCAACATTTTAAAAAGGTATACTACAGTGTTTCTCTGGAAGTTGTCGCTGCAAGGCAGGAGCTGGAAGATGGCGACTTCAAGGCAAGGGGAGCTTCCCGAAAAGGTTTCATTCGCCACCCTGGTCATGTCCAGGTGCTGATGACATTATCCCCAGGAGCTGAGCAGCTCCTCCTTGCAGTTCTGCTTGCTGTGTTTTTCTGGAGAGCCGGAAAGGGAGAGGATCCCAGCAGCAGAGTAGAATTCAAACCATTGTGATGCCACCACCTCTTAGGGATTCCACAGCCTGATAGTCTGCCCTCAGAATAGTGCAAGCTAAGTTTCAGTTACATTTGCTGCTGTGAAATTTTAAAGTGGAAATGCACATTTAGGAGAGGGATAAGCAACTCTTTGGCCCTCCAGAATTAGGATTCTCACTGGGGATGATGGGGGGTTGTGGTCCAATAACAGAGGGCCACAGGTTCTACATCTCTCATCTACAAGGAATAAAGGAAAGGCCTTATTTTGTTATACCTAGTTTAAGCTAAGCAGAGGCAAGGCTACTCTCTTTTCACCCAGGCTTTCCAAGGGACAGGGGTGGAAAGGCAGAAAGAAGAAAAGAGAAGCTAGGCAAACTGGAGCAAATATGATCCTCGCTTTGCCCCTTTATGTCGTTTTTCCATGTTGTTATTCTCAATCAGAAGCACGTGGGAAGAAATACTCATTAATGAAAATACACACAACCTCTCTTTTAAATTTAAAATGTGGTCATATAGACAAACTTGCAACTGGCTGATCCCCAGAAACAGAACAGGGTCAGTAGAATACAAGAACCAATATGGTTTGTTGGAATGTGGTGAATACAGTTCTGAACCTTTCCAAAAGCTTTAAGCAAGTAAAGACTTTTTTTTGTGTGTTCCGGGCAAAACACACACCAACCCAGTAAGCTGTTTAAGAGGCAGTAATTTTAAATGACAGCCAAATAAAAGTGGCAAGGATTGCAGAGCTGTGTCACTAATACTTCCCATCCACTTTAAACCTGTTACATGGTTGCTACTGATCCCTTGATGCTAAGCCACAAAAGTTAAATAAATGTTTAACTTTCACCATAAACAAAAAATATATACGGGGAACAGCTGAAGTCACAAGCTGGGATGCTCATATAAAGCAAATTTAACCTTAAACTGGAGAAATCAGAAAAAATCACACACATGATAATTCTCTCCTTACCCAAGGTTTTTAGAATTTAGCATATTTTTTAAAAAATAAAACAAATCTTGTGAAGAGAAAGGAAAAGAAATGGGAAACAGGTTGTGGCTGTTTAGCAATCACAAGTTAGATAAAACAAGTCCTTCAGTGAATAAGACCCATGAAATAATTTCTAAGGAACTAGGGAAGAGGAAGGAGGGGTAGTAGTATGCATTTTCATGGTGCACTCGTAAGTGAACAATAGTAGAGTCTGCATTTGCTATGAAAAACTGTTCAGTGGGTTTCAAATCTATTACAGTGATACCGGTACCTTGGTTTACAACCATAATCCGTTCCAGAGGTCCAGTTGTAAACCAAAACAGGTTGCAACCCAAGGCGCGCTTTCACCAATGGGGCCTCCCCCCCCCCAAAAAAGGGTTGTAATCCAAAAAAAGGGACACACACTACAGGATTTGACGTGGTTGTAATCCAAAACGACTGTAATCCAAAACGGTTGCAAACCAAGGTTCCACTGTATACATCTGAGCCTCTGGCAGTCAGTACTGAGCAGAAAAGTCTCATTTTGGTTACAAACCGTACTTACTTCTGAGTAGTAATACATAGGACTGCAATGTAGATACACTTTTTAAAAGGCTCATGTATGTATCAGAAATATATCACAGAAACTTTGTTAAGGTAGGGCTGCCATACGTCCTAGAATTTGCTATTTTTTGGGAAATCAGGCAAATGTCCTGGAAAACTGGCAAAATTGTGCTGAAAATGCCTAAAAAAATCTCCAAAACCCAAAAACGCTTGTGAATTTTACAAAAAAAGGTGAAAGCTGTTGGTTCCCCTAAAAAAGCAAAACAAAAAACCAAGCTCAATAATTCTGTCCTGAGTTTCACTCTTGGAGAAATGGCAACCCTAGGTTTGTCAACAACTTTTCCTTTAAAAAAAAGCTCAACAATTTCGGAGGTTTCCTTTAAAAAAAAAAGAAACTTTTAGGATGTCCTGGTTTTTACTTTCTGAAATATGGCAGCCCTAGTTAAGACCTTTATTTTAGCTTCTAAAAACAAGAGGAAGCAGCTACAGATGAAGGACAATAACCACGTCTGTCATAGAGCCCGTTATCTAACATCAAGTAAATGCTGAGTCAAGGCTGTATGATGTAATAAGGAGAAAGACATGCATGCATACAAGGACGTCCACCAAGCCTCTTTTAAGCCTCAAAATAGAGGAACAGAGATTGATGCTGCAACTTTAAACCAAAATAACATTATTTCTGTGGTGTCCCCACAGATCAATGATACAGTCGCTGAATGTACCGAACGCAAAGGATTAGCAAGAACAGGCAATTTCTTAGCAGAACCTGTCACTTTTATTCTTTCAGTTGCTGTCCTACATGGGCTAGGAGCAGTGTTCGAAACTCCCACTGTACTAGGCGCATTTTGCGACAGGGAATTTCATTAGCGCAAGCAGTTTCTGAGCTCTGGGTGCAGTACTGCGTCTAAAATTTCAGATTAAAACTGCAAAGTGGGAGGAAAGGATGACCTTTTTCTGCCTCTCCACTTCCAGCTACTCTCTGAAGACTAGAGAAGTGACCCTCTTAAGAATATTAGTGGGGTGGGCAGGGGAAGGACTAGACCAAGTGAAAAATGAACATAATATTTTAGCTGCAGTTCATTCATTTTCAGCTTTGTATTATTGTTATTTAAAAAAAGAGCGCCTAGACATTCTGTTGTTGCGCCCATAACTTAGGCTAGGCTTGCCCTACGTCAGGAAAATTCCTGACATGTCCTGGTTTTGGGGTGCAAAAATGGTATGGGGGGGATTTTGCCAAAGTGGCAAAATGTCATGGAAAACCTAGCTATATGGCAACGCAATGGGAAATTTCCCCAAAAAAGCTTAACAATTTGGGTTTGTTCCCCAGAAAAGCTCCACAATTTTGTTGGGTTTCCTAAAAGAAGCTACACAATTTGGGTGCTTTCTAATAAAAAATGCTCCACAATCTTGGTGGGTTTACTAAAATAAAGCTCGACCATTTTGGTGGGTTTCCTAAATAAAAAATAAAAAATGCTCCACAATCTTGGTGGATTCCTAAAAAAAAAAAGCTCGACCATTTTGTTGGTTTTCCAAAATAAAGCTCGACATTTCTGGTGAGTTTCCTAAAATAAAGCTTCACATTTTTCACTTATTTTTTTCTAAAAAAATAAGCTTGGTGGGTTTCTAAAACAAAACAAAACAAAACAAAACAACCTCCACAATTGGTGGAATTTTACTTTTTGGAATATGGCGAGCCTAACCCGGGCTTAAGTGCCATTGAGCTAATATCTGCGTATACGCATCTAATATCTGCGTGTATCTTCGCTTCCTCACACGGGGACTATTCCCACCCGTCCCTCTCCTACCCGTGAACACGGGACCCCTCCCGGAGCAAAGAACGGCCACAGGGGGAAGCGCTGCCCCCCTCCCCGGCCAAAATAAACCGATTCCACGCCGAATTCCAATCTCACTCACCTCCTACCGTCCGTTTCGCCCCTCGTTTGACACCGGGAAACGGCGCTGGCGCAAAGCCTTCTGGGAAGAGCGGCTCTGCTTACGCGCGCTGTTTTCCGCCTCTTCCTAGTAAGGCTCGGCCGGCCATTTTGACTGAGGGCAAACTAGGACGCTTCCCTTCCCGACGTCTCGACGAAAGGCCGCTGCCGTCGCCACGGAAACGCCTAGAGCGTGCGTCATGCGGCGGGGGAGGGGGCATCCATCTTCGTTCCGGGTACGGGAAGCTGCGGGCCGCCATGTTGGATGAGGGCAAGCGGCTCTGGGTCGCTTTGTGGGGCGGGGGGCTGAGAAGAAATGTGCGAACAAACAAACAAATGCAGAATTTTTAAAAGTTCATTTATGATTTTCATCTACAACAGATAAACATTTCAACAAAGAAAATGAAACTATGCAGCATCTTTTTTTAAAGTTCATTTTCATTTACAACAAGTTTCATTTCATTTTCATTAAGTTTCATTTTCATTTACAACAAATAAACATTTCAACAGAGAAAATGAAACAACCATAAATTATTTTATTTTTATTTTTGAAAAAGCAGCTTCTCTCCCCCTCTCTCTGCGGTTCCGTGAATTTATTTCCTCCCCCCCCCCCGCATCTCCCAATTAACTCTAATTATCCCTTTTCTCATCTATTTCATATATGTTTTAAGAACTGCAAGTTTCTGCAATAATCCTGCTAATGTCTTAATTTGTTTGCAATTTATTTATAAATATACAATAGACGATTTCCATCCCTTACTAAAAAGTCTTAATTACTTATTCTTCCGGCAAGTTTTGCCATTTCAGCATAGCCCATTCTTCTCTTGTTGGGATTTCTTCTTTTCCATTTTGGGGGGCAAATACTGTTCTTGCGGCAGTAGCTGCATACGTACATAAATTTCTATATTGTTTAGGTAATTCTGATCCTATAATCCCCAAGAGAAAAACTACTGTTTGTTTTTTGGGTTTTTTAATAAAAAAACCACACCCACAAATGTTATCTTAAACATCTTTTTCACTTCATTGTATATCATTTCCCAGTAAGCTTTAACCTTATTGCAAGACCACCACATATGGATTTTTTTTATTTTGTTTCGACTGCGGCAGACCAACATGGCTACCTACCTGTAATAATAACAAAAGAGTGGCCAAAACCCAGATAATGCAATCAGGTAAATGGCAGACAGGAGATAAACAACACACTCAGGATTCTGTTTTAGACAGCCCCCTGTGATATATGTATGATGTATTGGGGGAGGTGGTCCTGGGATACACCCCTTCTGTGATGTAGGCTATGTATGATGTTTCTAGGGGTGGTCTGGAGTTTGAGGGTGGGCAATTTAAAAAGTCTATATAAGGGCGGGAACACCTTTGTTCTGTATTCCTCCCCCCCTCCTGTGTGTGTGTGTGGGGGGGAGAGCACCCTGTTGCAACAGTTTAATAAAGATCACACTTACTAGCTGCTTTGCTTCTCAATATTCTCTGGTTGGTCTCTGTTATTTTCTCCTACCGATAGAGAACCCACAAAAGGACTGTATATGGGCTCTTGGGTACCCCATAATGGAAAAGGAGCTGGTTTTTTCCCCTCATAACAATTTGGATAATAATTTATAATAATAATAATTTATTATTTTTACCCCGCCCATCTGGCCGAGTTTCCCCAGCCACTCTGGGCGGCTTACAGTCAAATGTTAAGACAATACAGCATTAAATATTAAAAACTTCCCTAAACAGGGCTGCCTTCAGATGTCTTTTAAAAATAGGATAGCTGCTTATTTCCTTGACATCTGCTGGAAGGGCATTCCACAGGGTGGGCGCCACTACCGAGAAGGCCCTCTGCCTGGTTCCCTGTAACCTCACTTCTTGCAATGAGGGAACCGCCAGAAGGCCCTCGGCGCTGGATCTCAGTGTCCGGGCTGAACGATGGGGGTGGAGACGCTCCTTCCTGGATCCACAGGATGTTTTATAATCTGCTCCAGATGTTTCCTAGCAGCAGTTTTTGGGCTGTCTGGTTTGTAGAGTTTTGATTCTAGGCCAGAGAGATTTTCAGATTGCCAGCGGTGCATCCATTTGCAAGCAAATACCAAGTGAGCTCGCCCTGTCTAGCTCTTATGCATTCTCTTTGCCATGCCAGCCGCCTTAAACAAGACAACAAAATATACTTCACCAAACCTTTATTTGGCATTACAAATATAGGCCAGCATAAAACATCCATATATCAAAATGTAAAATATATACGAATAAACAGCCATGTAAAAATAGTAACGAGGATTATAAATGGAGTTTCTTCCTGCTAAATAGTGCCATTTGCCACTCTTAAGAGATACTATTGATAAAAACTCAGCCACCCATGCAGTTACTTCTGGGTTAATGTCAGAATCTTATATTTTCATTGTGTTGTGGTGTTAGACCACCCAAAAAAGGGGATAGCACACATTTGTGTAGCTGGCTGTACAATGGACAGCAGAAAATGATATGTTCTACTGTGTCTGCCACATTCAAAGAATACCTGCAATGTCTATCATTTCTGGGGATGTTTAAATACCTGCCCTTGACAAAACACAACTTGAAAAAAAGAGACAATGCACGTATTTTTGTAAATTAAGAAATCTTTAATAATAATAATAATAATAAATTTAGCTGAGGAAAAACATCCAGTCAGACCAACATAAAGGCCCTGCGTTGGACTGGAATTATTAATTTTGAAATATAAGTGACCCTGTTATCTGTTGTATTCAAACCATAAAATTTGGGGGAGGAAATACGACGAAATATATTTAAATGTACCCAAATGCTGGAGCCACAAGAGCATCAAACAACCCCGTAATTGCATTAACAGATAGGGTGGTTATGAAGTTTGAAATGCAAGCTTATAACTCTGGCATGCCAGTTGGTTCCCTCTGCAGAAAAAAACAAAACAAAACCCGACAACTTTATCAATTGTTCACACGGCTGTGTTCATCAGCAGAAAATAAATGAGTCTGTGCTTAGCACAATTTCTCCTCGGAGCAAGCTGGCTCGCTGAAGTTTTTCAAATGAGATCAGAAGCACAGGGTGGCGGGGAGATACCAAAAAAAGAAGTGTAGCATTCTGGAGCCCGGCTGACTCTTTAGCATTCCAGATGCCTCTGCTGGCATATTGCACAAGATTTGGGGATTTATCTATTGCTGCCATGTATATTATCAGAGCCCATTTAATAAGAAATTCGGCTCCTATTTTAGGCTAGATAATAAATAAAGGGGTGTGGGGATTTGAGGAGACAATAGCGGTATCTGTTGCCATCGCTGTATCTCACAAATGGGAAAGGGAAAAGAGTTTTCTATTAAAAAGGCCGAGCCCTTCAGGATTGCTGTGGTTTCCCGTCTCACGACAGAGTGGTTTAAAACATAGCCATTCTCAAATTTCAGCTAGGGGAATTCAATGGCGTACTTAGGGAACATAGGAAGTATGTGCACAGAGCCAACCCTGGTCCACCTTGCTTAATAATTCTCTTTCTGTGTATGTACATGTTTTAAATTGACCTGTGGGTACCTGCTTCTTTATGAGTGAAACTATGTTTTTGGGATGGAGAGGGAAACAAGGTGCTCTGTTTTAAAATGGGTCTGACAGACAGATTCCCAAATAATAACAACAACAATAACAGCAAGTTTTTATTTGTATATTTTTTTGAATAAAGGTAAAGGTAAAGGGACCCCTGACCATTAGGTCCAGTCGTGTCTGACTCTGGGGATGCGGCGCTCATCTTGCTTTATTGGCCGAGAGCCAGCGTACAGCTTCCAGGTCATGTGGCCAGCATGACAAAGCCGCTTCTGGCAAACCAGAGCAGCGCACGGAAACGCCATTTACCTTCCCGCCGGAGTGGTTCCTATTTATCTACTTGCACTTTGACGTGCTTTCGAACTGCTAGGTGGGCAGGAGCAGGGACCGAACAACAGGAACTCACCCCATCGTGGGGATTTGAACCGCCGACCTTCTGATCGGCAAGCCCTAGGCTCTGTGGTTTAACCCACAGCACCACCTGGGTTTTTATTACATTTCCAGTTTAACATCTTAAAATAAACATTTTACATGACACCATATAATCAATGACTACCCTCCTTCCCCTTCCATGGTTCATTTTAGTTGTCTACATCATTCCTGCATATTTTACTATAACCATTTTGGTCAGTTCACCAAACCTACATCACTGAAATATTAATCAAACAGTCGAATTTATTTTACTGCTGCCAGCGTTTTCAACAGTGCGCAGCTATCCTCCATATATGCAACAAAAGTTTTCCGCTCCTCTTAAATGCATGTTCTACTTGTTCTCTTAAGCTAGACGTCAAACCTGCAAGTTCCACATATTCTATCATCTTAAGTTGCCAGTCTTCCTTACATGGGACCTGCCTCACTTTCCATTGTTGGGCTAAGTTTTTATTTTTATTCTACGCATCTGACTGGGTTGCCCCAGCTACTCTGGGCGGCTCCCAACAAAAGAGCAGTAAAAACACAACACAACATCACACACTAAAAACATCCCTGAACATATATATAAGGGTCTGGTGACTTCTGTTTCAGTGTATCTGAAGAAGTGTGCATGCACATCAAAGCTCATACCAAAAACAAACTTAGTTGGTCTCTAAGGTGCTACTGGAAGGAATTATTATTATTATTATTATTTTGTTTTGATCCCTGAACAGGGCTGCCTTTAGAGGTCTTTTGAAAATCACAAAGCTGTTTGACATCTCCTGGGAGGGCGTTCCACAGGGCGGGCTCAACTCCTGAAAAGGCCCTCTGCCTTTTGTGTGATTCCTTGCGGCAGAGATGACCCAGTAGCTTTCCTTTACCTCCCCTGTGATCTTTCTTTAAAAAAACACAAATAAATATTTGGTTTTTCAACCAAAGTAGGACATTCCAGAATCAAATCTGGGACAGCTTCTCTAAATCAGGGACATCCCTGGAAAATAGTGACACTTGGAGGGTCTGTATGACAGTGGGGTGAGGTGAGAGATAGTTTTGCTTCACAGACGTTTATACAACTCTATACTATTTTTTTTTGTCAACCCTGGCTATTGAAATACTTTGAGCTGTCCTCAAAATTCCTGAGTGTTTATCCAGAGAAGAACCTCTACATCCATTTTTAAAGTTTGTTTTAGGCAAAATCCAGTGACAATCTGGTGTCGGCGTGGTGCAAGTAAACACAATGAAATTTAACGGTTCTTATTTGAAACGGCTTCCCTTCACATTTCTGGGAGGTTTTACCAAGCAGGAAACTCTAAATTTGTGTTGAAATAGGTGTGTGCTCTAGTTTTCTCCTTACAGCGATCACTGTATTTATTGCAGCTTCGTAAAGAGATTGCTGAGGAGAGAAGGTCAAGGAAAGAGACATGACGTGACAACAAATATAGACACCCGGTTGTTTTCTATCACAAGTAGCAAGAACAGGCTTGTTTTGTGTGCATTGACCAGTTTGTCTTTACAACCGTGAAGATGGGAAAATGATGCTATGGGGGGGGGGAGGGAACACACACCCTAAATGTTCCCTCTCACAAATCACCTCCCTCCTCTCTGTAGAATAACAACAATGGAAGGCTCAATAAGATCTGAGCAGAAGAAATATGAACAGCACAACAACCATCTAAAAGTGAGAATCTCCCACAGGAGAATGCTGTGTAGACTTCATGAAACGGACATAAAAGCTTTCAGCAAAGCTTTGTAGTTTGCCGTCACGGTGGTGGTTGTAGGTAACTTTCGAGAGGAGCCACTTTCAAAACAAAACAAAACCCAACTGTTTGCGTCTGGGGAAAAGATGCTTGCACCCGATTCAGAGAGCAGAGCAGCTCTGCCTAGGCAGGTGTTCTGCGCCATCTAAGTCACTTCCATAGCACAAAGAGAAAAGGAAAACACCCTTTGTACAGTACCTTGCAGGATATAGCCCCTCCCATTGAGAAATAGGAGGTCACCCCAAAGGGTGTTCCCCACACAGGTAAAATTCCCCAGAAGCCTCCATGATACCACATGATACCTCTAGACAGTGATGGCTAACCTTGACACTCCAGATGTTTTGGGACTACAACTCCCATCATCCCTGACCACTGATCCTGTTAGCTAGGGATGATGGGAGTTGTAGTTCCAAAACATCTGGAGTGTCAAGGTTAGCCATCACTGCTCTAGGATGACCTCTAGGGAATATTTGAGGCTTTTGTTGGGTCATGGACCCTTCCAACTCTATGATTATAGGAAATAAATACAGTCAAACCTCAGAACTCGAACATAATCCATTCCGGAAGACCATTCGACTTCCAAAACGTTCGAGTTCCAAGGTGTGGCTTCCGATTGGCTGACAGCTAGGTTTTTGCATAGCGGATGCCTCGTCGGATGTTCAAGTTCCGAAGAACATTTGAAAACTGAAACACTTACTTCAGGGTTTTCGGCATTTGGGAACTGAAACATTCGGCAACAGAGCTGTTTGAATTCCGAGGTTTGACTCTATCGGTTAATAATCAGTTATCGGTTAATAATCAACTCCCGGAAGCAAAATACTGGACCAGATGTGATGCACCAAAGTTCTGTTTCTTCAGTGAAAATGTATACTTGTTGAAAAGGCTTGAAGATCTTTAACCGCAGTTGTAATCTGTCCGTCTACGGAAACCAAAAGATTAATACCTAAAGCAATTTGGAGGCCCAAAGGAAATAAAACGTTCGGTGATAAATGGGGGAATTAGTCTTTTTAAAAAAAGAATGAGAGAGTCTGCAATCAGCTCTGATGATTATTGTAAGTGGTTTGAGATACTTAGATGGAAGGCACTAAATGAAACACATTTCTAATAGTCATAAAGATCACTTAAGAGCACTTCATTTGTTAAGTAAAGTATCAGCGAAACAAATTGTAGGGTGTTGAGCTCAGTTACACATATTCTTCAACAGATGGCACTCTTTCCTCTTGCTAATTTCCCTGCACTCGGCAACTTATTGCTGGACACCACAAACTGATGGAGGTGCCACCCTACAGGTTAGACAGGAAGGTAAGGAGTCAGCCCATCCAACAAAACATCCCATAGTAAGTTTCCACAAAGAGCAGAGATGTCACTGTCACCATCCTGGCTCCGGTCCGACTTGAATAATTGCATCTCATCTCCAAATTATCCTCTGTCTTTTTTGTAGCTCTGCTTGACACGGCGGTATGACATGCTCTTCCTCCTGCCCTAAATTGTTTCATGAATTTGCTTAGCCTTTTTAAACAACTCCCATATTCTCCTTGTGAAACGATAGCAGTTTACCAATAGGAGGAGGAGGCCCGGTTTATGAGTGCCAAAAGGACGGAAGTTCTCCTAGAAATAAGATGTTATTATCAAGATGGCAAGAAATTTAAAAAAGAATGGGAAATGTTTATTATGTATTTGCAAAAGCATTGTAAACAGATTAATACATTGGCAGGATTTTAAGAACACTTGTAATTTTAGAAATACTACAGGAAATATGAGGTAAAAAATAATTTGGAGTAGAAATGAAAATAAAATTTAAGGAACCGGGTGGGGGGGCAGGGGGGAAGTCACGGGATTCAGAGAATCCCATTTTATAGATTTGATATTGTTTTAGTGTATATTTTTCTTTGTTTGTGGCTGTTATTGTACAGTGGTACCTCTGGTTATGAACTAATTTGTTCCGGAGGTCCATTCTTAAGCTGAAACCATTCTTATCCTGAGGCGTGCTTTCGCTAATAGGGCCTCTTGTTGCGTGCGCACCTCCAGTGCGCAATATCCGTTCACATCCCGGGGCAAAGTTTGCAACTGTGGCGTTCCGCCTAAATGAGGGACAGCATGGAAAGGGTTAAAGGATTCAGGCAGTTAGAACCTTAAGGGGGCGGGGTTAAGGGATATATAAACCCACCCCAGGGAGTGTAAAAGGCAGTTGGCGGTTAGGTTGGAGTTGGGTGAAGGTTGGCAGTTAGGGCAGAGTTAGGTTAAGTCCGAGGTGAAGTGGCAGTTAGAGATAGAGGGGGCTGTAGAGAGAGAAGAGAGAATTAGGAAGAGGATAGGAACTATTAGGAACTCTTAAGATACAAGATAGCAAGCTAAGAAAAACCATTTATTGCGAAACCACATGCTTAAGTGTTGTACTTTAATAAACATTGTTTGGTTCTAACGTTCTCCTTGTGAAGACATACTGGTTGGTGGCAGCGGGTAAAACACCGTGGTTAATGCAGGTGCCAACGGACCGTGAAACATCTGGGGGTTCTGCATAGGTTGAGGTAACCGCCATAGCAACCAAGAGCAGCTACTTCTGGGTTAGCAGAGTTCGTAACCAGAATCGTTTGTAACCAGAAGCATTCATAACCAGAGGTACCACTGTATTTGTTATTGGGTTTTTTAAAATAAAAATATTATTAAAAATAGAAATAAGATATTATTAATGCCAAGGGGAAGATGAGCAACTCAGTTGGGGAAAGGGGATTCTAATTTGAGCACCACCTGCCTTTAAAAACAAAACAAAACCCAACCTTCCCCCCCCCCCCGTCAGTCCAGACCCATTGTCTGGATGTCTCATCAGAAGTGATTCATTAATAATAATGATACTACTACTACTACTAATAACAATAATCTCTAACCTATTGCTAAGTAACACAATGCATCAGCACAATGATTTCCATTGGCACAACAGAACCCCCAACTCATTCTCACTTACGCCCCCTAAAACTGATCTGGGTCCCCCCCCCAACCCTCCTGAGCAGGTCTGGAGAGAGTGTGGGGCACACATGAGGAAAGGATGGGGGAAAGCTATCTTCCAAGGTGGATTTTGTGTCTGTCTCTGTGTGTGTGTGTGTGTGTGTGTGTGGACAGAATCCATTATTTGGAGACCACTCCCTCCTCCTACTTCAAAATGGGTTGCCGTGTTTTACCCCCATATTCTGACAATTCTCCTCTCTCAATCCTTTCGCTTTACCGCTGGGAAGAGAGGGTGTCCCCAGTGGTGTGCAGGGAGTTGTGTATGTAAATATCTGCTTCTCCTTACTACTGCAGAACCATGGCCACCCTTAAAACATCTCAGAATGGGCTCAGGCAACCTGCTTTCAGGCATCACTTACAACTAATCCAGAATGATGCAGCTAGACTGGTGACTGGGAGTGACCGCCGAGACCATATAACACTGGTCCTGAAAGACCTACATTGGCTCCCAGTATGTATTTGAGCAATCACTTTATTTCAGCTTTAAGCTCATAAGAACAACAAAACTAGAACAAATACACAGCACAAATTGATTGTATTTGAGCACAATTCAAAGTGTTGGTGCTGACCTTTAAAGCCCTAAACAGCCTCTGCCCAGTATACATGAAGGAGCGTCTCCACCCCCATCATTCAGCCCAGACACTGAAGTCCAGCGCCGAGGGTCTTCTGGCTGCAAGAAGTGAGGTTACAGGGTACTAGGTAGACGGCCGTCTTGGTAGTGGCACCCGCCCTGTGGAACGCCCTCCCATCAGATGTCAAGGAAATAAACAACTATCTGACTTTTAGAAGACATCTGAAGGCAGCCCTGTTTAGGGAAGTTTTTAATGACTGATGTTTTATTGTGTTTTTAATATTCTGTTCAGAGCCGCCCAGAGTGGTTGGGGAGGCCTGGCCAGATGGTGATGGTGATGATGATGATGATGATGATGATGAAACCAGCACCTACAGAGCATATCAAAGATTCAGCGTGGTAGATCACAGGAAGATCACAGCTCATGCGTGCACCTTTGCACGGAGCGATGCAGTAGGGATTGATGGCAACCTACCTGGGCAGTCTGTGGGACCTTATTGATGGCCAGCCTGGCACACTATTGGTTGTTCACAACCTGTACAACCATCAGTATCCTGAGTATAGCTGTCAACCCTCCCTTTTTTTTGTGGGAAACTCCCTTATTCCAATGCCGTTTCCCGCTGCTATCCCGGATTGTTTATATCCCTTAAATTTCCCGGATTTCAAGGGAAGCAGCTCCTCTCCCTCCCTGCCGGCCAGGGAGGCTCCTCCGCTGCGTTGCTCGGCTGCCAATAAGGAGTCTGAGACCGACTGGGGGCAGAGCTTGCATGCTGTGCTGGTCCCAAGGGATATCCGATAGGCAAGGTCTAGTCCAGTCCAAGGTCAGTCCAAGCCAGAAGTCACGAAGCCGAAGTCACGAAGCCGAGGTCAGGAAGCCGAGGTCAGGAAGCCGAGGTCAGGAAGCCGAAGTAACAAAGCTGAGGTCAGGAAGCCGA
Organism: Darevskia mixta; assembly: GCA_034641385.1. NCBI lineage: Eukaryota > Metazoa > Chordata > Lepidosauria > Squamata > Lacertidae > Darevskia > Darevskia mixta. The sequence goes on from JAWWNH010000027.1 coordinate 2,564,503, forward strand.
GGTCAGGAAGCCGAAGTAACCAAGCTGAGGTCAGGAACGCAGGAACCAGGAACAGGAACTAGGCAGCACCGATGTTGCTCCTGCAACTTGGGTCTGGGACTGGCTGGCTTTTATCTGCCCCGAGGCAAAGGGCGGCTCCGATCCTCAGGTGCCTCGCCTCTCCTGGCTTGGAGGCGAGCACTCCTCCTGCGGGAACTTAGTTCCCTTCGCCTCTCTGCCCTTAGCCTTTGCAGCTCAGGAGAAGCTGGAGGGTTACCGGACCCAGAGGCAACCTCAGCTTCCCCTGACTGGGTGGGGAGTGGAGCACCTGCAGGCAATAAGTCCTCCATCCCATTAGAAGCCAGATCAACCTCAGCCGATGCCTGCACCTGAGGATCCAGCACAGGTGAGTCCCCTTGAGACTCAGGCCCCAGCCCTGGCTCTGCTGGTTCTGGAGGCAGTGAATCCTGTGCAGGCTGGGATCCCTCAGGTTCAGCGTCTGAGTCTGACTCCCAGGTCATCACACATGCCTTGTGCATCCAGACCCTCATGCCCAACCAGACAACCAGCCTGCCTGCCGTCTATGCGCTCGCTCTTTCGCTCACCCGTTCGCGCGCAGCCTCTGGAGCGCAGGGTGGCTAGGCTACTTGGTGCCATTGCACCGCCCTCGCGGCATCCCTTTTTTTCAAATCCGAAAGTTTAGGGGGAAAATCCCTTATTTTCAAATCAGAAAGTTGACAGCTATGATTCCTGAGAAACTTTGCAGTAGATCTTGAGTGGGGAATATGTGGCCCTGCAGGTGTTGGACTCTTGACTCCAGGCAGCCCCAGGCAGCATGGTCCATGGCCCAGGAAGATGGAGCCAGAGCCTAAGAACAGGTTTCCCCATCCCTACAGTAGACCAGTCTCAGGCAGGGGAAAGCATCCGTGAAAAAGGTCGCCGAGATCAGAAGGCTAAGCGAGTGGGAAATCCAGGAAAGGAATTATCCACTTAAGGAAGCTGTTGCTGTTCTCTCAAGGATGAAGGTTGGAATGGCTTGCCTAGAGCAATAAGATGTTAGCAGCTGTTCATTATGTGGGGAAGCAAATGGTTTGCCTAGAGCAACAAGATACAGGGGTCTTTTATGGCTTTTTTTTGCAGATTGGCTGAAGTTTGAAAGAGGAAGAGGAGACAGGAGCTCATTAAAAGTGTTTGGCGAGGTGTCTTGAGGGATACTTCAGTGAGTATTTGCTTGCTTTAGAGATGCAAAGGTCATTTGAACAATTCCAGCATCTTGGGGCTTTAAGAGGGATGTGATAACAGCTGCGGCAGAGAGGGAGGAAATGAAGGTATCTTAATAAATGTATTAATTTAGCCATCATGACAATCACTGAATGATAGAGCGTCAAGTTGAGACGGCGTGTTTTCAGAGACATCGTGATCTCTTTATTCGTAGAAGCATGGGAAATTGGCGGCATACACGATGTGCCTGCAGAATAAAGCCCAGGTTTCCCCCCCCATTAGCTAACCCAATAAATGTCCTTGCTATTATTTGCTTTCATTCTGTTCCGCTCAGAGAAAAGACAAATCCCCTTATCCATGGATAATGAAACCTGCAGTTAAAAACCGTTAATGGACTGCCAGCTTCTAGTTATATTTCCATAGCGTAACAGAAATGGCTGAGAGGAGGAGGGAGATTCATCTAGGGTGGGCTCATCGGCTACAGACGTTCCATGTGTTTTCCTCATTGAGTGACATGCGGCAGGAGTTAGAATGTGAAAAACACATCACATTTGAGGCCCATGCATTTCATGAAAAGGAGAAGCTAATACACAAAATGCTAATTGCTGACTTCCATTTTGGGGGAACGGATGGCCTTGCTAACAAACAAACACCCATGATCTTGTTACAAGTGATGATAGCCGTTTCACACACTCAAAGTCTGTCTCAGTGGTAGGTGCCAAGTTGGTGAGAAACCGCACACAAAATAGGATATTTGGAGAGGGACCGGAGGGCATTTAGGGGAAGGACTATAGTTTAGTGGCAGAGGCAGGTTCTGACCTATGCTTACTGACTCCTTGGGTTTGCATTTCGCCCCACGTCTCTTTTCAGTGAATTACAGTGGTACCTTGGTTCTCAAACTTAATCCGTTCTGGAAGTCCGTTCTAAAACCAAAGCGTTCCAAAACCAAGGCGCGCTTTCCCATAGAAAGTAATGCAAAATGGATCAATCCATTCCAGACTTTTAAAACAAGTCCTAAAACAGTAATTTAACATGGATTTTACCATTGATCCATAAAATGAAAGCAATAATCAATGTACTGTACTATGAAATAAATAAGACAGTATTGTAGATGATAAAAATTAAAATTTATTTTTTTTCTTACCTGCACTGATGATAGTCACTGTTTGGATGGGGGGGGGGCTTTTCTCCATTTCTGGATAAAACAATCAGTCAGACAATCACTCAATCACTCAATCAATCAGTAGATGAATTGGGTTCCACAAAGTCACAAAAACAAATTAACTGAAAAAGCCTCAAAAAGAAAAACACAAAATAAATAGCAAAAACAAAAGAGCCAAACTTAATCCGTTCCAGAAGTCTATTTGACTTCCAAAATGTTTGATAACCAAGGCACAGCTTCTGATTGGTGCAGGCACCCTGGAAACAAGAGCCAACAACCGCATTTGATGTTCGGCTTCCGAAAAACGTTTGAAAACTGGAACACTTACTTCTGGGTTTTCGGTGTTTGGAAACCAAGGCGTTTGAGAACCAAGGTACCACTGTACTTGATTTAGGCTTAGGCTTTGACCAATGATTTATTCATCTCCACTGCCTTTGACTTGCTCAGGGTCTAACAGTGAACGCCGCTTGCTAAAATATTCCTGCTAATTTCAACCCAATGTTATGTTGGGAAAATGGAAGGGGAAAGAAGAGACAGAAAATATAACAAAAAGGCCATCTATGACACGGTTGGCAGAAGCCGGAGAATAAATAATGGATGGAACCTGCCTTGCGTAAGTATCGGTTGCATGAGAAGACTCAGGTGGGTTTTCAATTTTTAAACTTGCATGAAGTTTCTTATACACAAAGATCTGCAGGGATTTGGATCAAAGATAAATGTCCCTGCAAGGAAAGGCGAGTGTGAAAAAAATAAAACATTGCTAAGGTGACAAAACTACCCAGGGTATATCACTTTTCCCCATCTGCTGTATTCTTTTTGTAGGGCATCACACAAAACAAGATTTTCCTTATCTCTTAAGAGTTCAGTCTGTGACACAGGAACATGGGAAGCTGCCTTCTGCTAAGCCAATATAGCTCAGTATTGAATTATGGTGCTGGAGGAGACTCTTGAGAGTCCCGTGGACTGCAAGAAGATCAAACCTATCCATTCTGAAGGAAATCTGCCCTGAGTGCTCACTGGAAGGACAGATCCTGAAGCTGAGGCTCCAATACTTTGGCCACCTCATGAGAAGAGAAGACTCGCTGGAAAAGACCCTGATGTTGGGAAAGATGGAGGGCACAAGGAGAAGGGGACGGCAGAGGACGAGATGGTTGGACAGTGTTCTCGAAGCTACCAACATGAGTCTGACCAAACTGCAGGAGGCAGTGGAAGACAGGAGTGTCTGGTGTGCTCTGGTCCATGCAGTCACGAAAAGTCAGACACGACTGAACGACTAAACAACAACAAATTGTCTGCCCTGACTATTGGCCAACTGCTCTCCATGGTTCCAGACAGGGGACATTCCCAGCCTTACCTAGACATTGAACCTGGGAACTTCTACATGCCAAGCAGATGCTCTAGCCTATCCCGAATGTTCTTTTTTATTGCCCCCCCCAACTACATGCAAATCTCACAGTGACCCTTAAACCTCTCCCCAAGTATGTGAAGAAGCTCAGCAGTAGATAAAGAGGCTTTGCTTTTGGCTGAGTCTCAAACATGTTTTATTCTCGAATGTTTCTGAAGCTTGCCCCGCTCTTTCTCCTAGAATCACAGGTTTTCAGAGTTTGGAGGGACCTTAAGAGGTCCTCTGATCCAACCCTGTGCTCAGTGCAGGGATCCTGCAATTCTGAATGTTATAACTTCAAACAGCACATATACAGCATAATGCAGTCACCACTCTCCTTTCAATTAGATGTAGTGGCTAGGATGGGATGGGAGGCAAGTGCAATAGTCGAAATTTGTGCAATAGCCTGATGAGAAAAGAGTTATTGATTAAAATAGCAGCAATTTATATTCAAGTACTGCTAAAAAATTTAATTTTTGGCGATATATCCTATGCACTGCAAACCCACAGTAGCTTAGAGGAGATAATATATGCAATCATGAGTTTTTTTATATTAGAACAAAAGAACTTATGAACTGGCTTGCTGTGTCAACCAAACGTTCATCTATTCCATCATTCTGGTTCTACTGATGTCCAGTCTGTGGAAGCTCATAAGTCAATATACGAAGTTGAGAGAGAGAGAGAGAGAGAGAGAGAGAGAGAGAGAGAGAGAGAAGGTAAACCGTAAGTTACTTTGAACTGATTTTGTTATGTAAGCCTTTTTCAGGAACCATATATAATAATGTTATGTTGTTATGCATTGTAGTATGAACTAAGTTGTGTTTTGTATTTCTTTCTTTCATAGAATATTATAAAAAATGTTAGGTTACTAAGCAAATTTAATAAAAGTTAAAAAAAATACGAAGTTGAGGCATCTCCTCTTGTTTATCACTAGTATTCAGAGCTTTTTTTAAAAAAAGAATCCAAATTACCATATGTGGTGACCATGTAAGGTTATAAAAGCATTTTGGGAAATGATATATAATGAATTGAAAAAAAAATGTTTAAAATAACTTTTGTAAAAAAACAAAAACCAGAAGCTTTTTTTTATTAGGAATTGTAGGTACTGACATTCCAAAGGAACAGAAAAGACTTCATGTATGCGACAACAGCCGCGTGGATGCTACTAGCCCAGAGTTGGAAAGAAGACAAAGTCCTTACCAGAAAGAAATGGTCAATCAAGCTGTTGGAATACGGCGAAATGGCAAAACCGACTGGAAGGCTCAGGAACCAAGAAGACCAAGACTTCAATAAAGAAGGGGGGGATTATAATTTATCTAGGAGACCACTGTAAGCAGATGAAAACATTAGCAGGATTTTAACAACACTTGTAAATGTAGCAAATATCATGGACAATATGGAAAGGTACAAAATATGGATTATGGAATAATATGCACTTGAGAGGGTGTACAATAGGACCTATGGAGGGGAAGGTGCGAAGTCCAGAGATCTGGTGAAATCTCGAAATAGGGATGTAAAATTCAGAATCTTCATACAATTAAGACTGTTCCTTGAGATCTCTCCATGCTAGGTGTAGCATGCTATTCTAAGGATTCTCTATAGGACTAGATTCATTTCAATAGGAATAATGTTGGCATTCATACTGGAATTCTTTCCTGTGCAAAATACAAACAGGCCTGGGGTAGCTTTGCTATTAGAAGCGCCAGCACTTCTGAACAAATCCAAAGGAACGTTGGGTGTAAATTGTGTTCCTTTATGCTCCGTACATACACTAAGAGAATAGCTTGGTTAGGAGACTTCATTTAACCTGTAAAAACATTGTCTGTTAAACGATGCATGTTTTCCCCCTAAAGAGAACCATTTATCATTGTTTGATGGGGAGGCCTTATTTTAGCAGTTTAATGGAAATAACACTCTCCGTGGAAAACATTTCTCTTGCCTCAAGCCCCAGGGGAATGGAGCAGAGATTGGAGCAGGAAGGGAGGAGGCCTGTCTAGAATTGTTCTCATGGTTACCTTCTTCTGCCTCTCCAGATAAAAAGGAATGTTTGATAGGTAGCCTGTTTGACAACACAGTTCATAGGCATTTAAAGAAAACCACACATTTCCTTCTCATAGGTGAACCTGGAGTGAATGAGAGTTCACTGGTTTGAAACACAGGTGGTGATGCTAATGTAGGGATGGGCTAATCTATCAGTGTAGGATTCTCCCAGTTTCTGATTTTTAAAATCTTAAGATCAGTTCTGCACATTTCCATGCCAGTTTGCTTTTTTTTTTTTTTTAAGTCCTCATGAAAATTCACAAAGGCTTTAGAGCAGATTTCCCGATGTTTAGACAGAATCTCCTTTCTTGTAACATGAAGGCCTGGCCGGGGCGGTCATCCTCTTATATACCTACTGGGATTGACAAGGCATCTGATCCTCACCTGAATCTCATAACTCTCCTGACAGGTGATTTGGTCTGCAGCCACAGTGTGGAAATAAAAGTTGAGATTGCCTCTACTGTTAAAATTAGGCCCCAGTGTTTTTGTTACAATCCCCCTCTCAATTAAGTAATAAATTTAAATCTAGAATTAAAATTCTCAAAACTTTATTTGTTAATTTGAGCAAGTAAACAACCTCTAGTTGCAGACACGATCTGTTCTGGGGTGCCGTTCGCACCCCAAAAAGTCTGCAACTAGAGTGCGCTTCTGCTCAAGCGGGGAGCGCGATACAGCGCTTCTGCGCATGTGCGAAGCATGCAGAATGCTTCTGCGCACACACACGTGGTGAAACCCGAAAGTATACACTTCCGGGTTTTCCGCGTTTGCAAGCCGGAAAGACGCAATATGAACCTAACACAACACGAGGTATGACTTTACTGCTCTCACTTCATTACAAGTAGTATTTCTACCTGCAACACACACTTGAGCAAACCTGCTCCTCTTCTTTTCACAGATATTTTGTTGCCATTTGCAACTGTAGCTGCCTCTGAGAGTTTTCATTTAACTCTTTGGGGAAATAATTAGCATCACACGTCATGTGCATGGAAGTTGCCAAACCAATTGACCAACAACAACAACAAACTTTATTTGCGTTGCCTACAGGCCATTGCATCAAAAGACACATATTACAGATGCTGGTAAAAAGCCCTATATAAACCAATAAAATGAGCTGAATCAATAAAATGAGCTGAATCAAGATTCAGCACAACACAATTAAAACCAACTAGAAGGATTACTGTTAATAGCACCAGTTTTCCTATAACTTGATATTGCTGGATAGTTTAGATGAACTGCAAAAGCATTTTTAGTTTGCTTTTTGTTGCCACCCTGGAATTTTTCTATATTAGTGTCACTTTGTTTTGTACAATTCCTTGGAAATGAAGGAAAACAACTTATCTGCTTGTATAGGTTAGTAATATAATTTTGGTTACTGAGGACAAACAAGATTGTACAAAAACAAGATAGAGGCCCTAGGCTTCAGCCTACTTAGCCTATAAATAAATCCGGCACTGTCAGTGTGGGATGGCATCATGAGGATATGTATGTTTTAGAGATTGAGGGATGGGCTTCACATTTTAACATAAAACCTCTCTAGGGACACGGGTGGCACTCTGGTTTAAACCACTGAGTCTCTTGGGCTTGCCAATCAGAAGGTTGGTGGTTCGAATCCTCGTGACAGTGTGAGCTCCCGTTGCTCTGTCTCAGCTCCTGCCAACCTAGCAGTTTGAAAGCATACCAGTGTAGGTAGATAGATAGGTACCGCTGCGGCGGGAAGGTAAATGGCATTTCCATGCGCTCTGGCTTCTGTCATGGTGTCCCATTGTACCAGAAGCGTTTTATTCATGCTGGCCGCATGACCTGGAAAGTTGTCTGTGGAGAACCGCCGGCTCCCTTGGTCTGAAAGCAAGATGAGCGCCGCACCTTTGACTGGACTTAACCATCCAGGGTTCCTTTACCTTTACCTTTTACCTAAAACCTCTTTAATTCAAACTTCCATCACCAATGCTTGTACTGAAACAGAGCTATCCCTGAAAACTCACACTTCTCAAAATTCTGCAGCGTGGTTCTCCAAAATGTGTGCACAGGATTGCATACATTAGAGAAAAATAATGCACGAAAAAAGGGCATTCTGTTAAGGAAATGTGCTTGCAATAATGCCTCTACTAGGGAAAATGCACATGAAGAGGTGTCATAGATTTCATGCAGATTCCTTAAAAAAAAAATCCAAAGCTGATGTGGAAATGGGGTGAATGGAAAAGGAGAAACTCGAATTGATAGGTTTATCCATCCTTTGTGTGTGAAGGGGGCTGCAACTAAATGCTGAAGGGGACTCAGTCTATGTTATGTCGACTTCTTAAAATACACCTCCCCCTATCACCCAGTGCTCTGGTTTGGAAGGGAGAGCCATGCAATTCAGCCAGAGTCAGTGGAAACATGGGAGTTGGCATGGAGGGACAGAATAATAATAGATATGAACAAATGAATAGCCTCTGCCATTTTATGGTGACACATATCTCCCCGCAGATGCCAGAGGTATTTATGTTGCCGAAGGGAGAGCTACTGAGAGCATTCATAAAGTACAGCTTTTATCTCATTGCTTCTAGCTTGCTTCCAGTGATGTCTAAATAATTTTTTACAATATCCGCAGAGACAGATGGATTTTGCAGGTGCATCATGTGAGTGTGATATGGGACTGTGTTCTTTCCCCACAATAAAGTGGTTTTCTCTTTCAATAATTAATCCTGCATCCAGCCATATTAATTTGTCAGACTAGGGTTAACAGGAATCTTGGCATAGGAGTGGCCTATAATCCTGCTCCTTCTGCAAGTCTGCCTGACTCTTTCTGCCTGTCCACTCCCCCCCCCCCAAGAAGGATTGGTGGGAGAGTATCCCATTTCCTTCCTTCCTTCCTTCCTTCCTTCCTTCTGACTCTTTCTGCCTGTCCACTCCCCCCCCCCCAAGAAGGATTGGTGGGAGAGTATCCCATTTCCTTCCTTCCTTCCTTCCTTCCTTCCTTCCTTCCTTCCTTCCTTCCTTCCTTCCTTCCATCCATCCTTCCATCTATCTATCTATCATCTATCTATCTATCTATCTATCTATCTATCTATCTATCTATCTATCATCTATCTATCATCTATCTATCTATCTATCTATCTATCTCTATCATCTATCTATCTATCATCTGTCTGTCTGTCTGTCTGTCTGTTTATCTGTCTGTCTGTCTGTCTCTTCTATCCAGGAAAATGTTTTATTCAACTTTCAGTCCCTGTCCCTTAAAGATAACACACAAAATTGGTCCATATACACACAAATCAACCTTCAGTCATAAGAAACAAAACTACTCCTGGCTAGGTTTCCCACATTATAATGGATATTGAAAAATTTAGTTTGTTCTTTTTTCTTCAATTAGTTTCTACTGAAGATCTTCTTGTGCTACAAAATATACAAGGGAAAGTACACAGACTGTCTCCACTTTTGATTCAGAGTCTTTTCCCCAGTTTGTCAATGTTCAGTATGAGTCACTAACTCATGGACACATACAAACAAGCCACACACTGCACCCATCTGAACACAACCAACCAATCTCTGGACCCCTCAACCCCTCGCAATGCCAATAAAAATAAATAGATATAAAAGTAAAGGACCTACCCATAGGATGCTGACACAAACCCCCACATAAACACTATGCAATAGAACGATAGAACAGTACCCACATCTCTTCTCCACTCTTTCTCCCCCCCCCCCACTGTAAGACTGTCCCATTTCTGCCACCTTTGCTGTGTGGTTCAAATTTTCATCTGACAGGCTGGGCTAGGGAGCTGTCCAAAATGGTTTCCAAGCAGCAGAGGAGCTGTCCAGCTACCGTGTCATATGGAACTAGGAGTTGAGCCTACCAAGGTGTTGCATCAGCAACTTCTGAGCACTAACTGAATAGCTTTACATCACCACTTCTAGGCGTGGGAACCTCTGGCATGCTATAGACTGGGGCATAATTTATGTGTCCCTGATGATGAGCTACTTAGATGGGTACTGAGATTCTTTTAACAGAAAACACTGTGCCAGTCCTAACACTTCAGATCCTGTAGAAACTGAAGACCGACACTGGTGCCTTCTGCATGCAAATTGTTTGCTCTATCCCTGGGTAAAAGGGCAGGCAGGTAGCTTCAGCATGAGCACCTAGCTTTTGGGGACATTTGCTTGGGGCTCCTGTGTCCTAGCAGGACTAATAGAGCTGACATCTTGACTGGGCTATGTCCTTGATGCAGCAACCAGACCAGCTTCTCATTCCCCTTGAAAAAAGGTAAAAAGGTAAAGGACCCCTGGACGGTTAAGTCCAGTCAAAGGCGACTATGGGGTTGCAGTGCTCATCTCGCTTTCAGGCCAGGGGAGCCGGAGTTTGTCCACAGACAGCTTTCCAGGTCATGTGGCCAGCATTACTAAACTGCTTCTGGTGCAATAGAACACCACAACAGAAACCAGAGCACACGGAAACACTGTTTACCTTCCCGCCACAGCGGCACCTATTTATCTACCTGCACTGGTGTGCTTTCGAACTGCTAGGTTGGCAGGAGCTGGGACAGAGCAACGGGAGCTCACCCTATTGCAGGGATTCGAACTGCTGACCCTCTGATCGGCAAGCCCAAGAGGCTCAGTAGGTGGCTCACCTGGTGCTACTACAGTGGCCTTGGAGCCAAGCAATGCTTGGTGACCACCATATTTGATTTATCACAATGCAATAAGAGATCAGCTATGAGAATTGCTTGACGTGGATCCGGGTTGAGTGGCAGCTCAGCTCCGGGGTCTTTGCAGCGTCACCACCATAGAATCACAGAGGGAGGGGATATGCATACAAGACCCCTAAGAAAGAAACAAATCGACCCTGCTTCTATTAGTGCCCTCTTCTACCAGACCAAATAAATCTGTACCTTTGCATTTAGTATGAAGGCCGTTCCATACATTACAGAGCTTAATCTAAACAAAGTGGTGGTGGGTTGTTGTTTTTTTTTGGGGGGAGACACAACCCCCCCCAAATGCAACTGAGCTTCCTGGGAGCTTGGACAGTCTCTTCCCTGAGGCAGTGGAAGAAAACGTAATCTCAGAGAGGAGGCCCTGGTTTGATGTAGAAGGACTTTGCCAAAATATGCTCCCAGCTTTCAGAGCAGGCTGCACATACATTATTGAAGAGCTGTGTTTTTATATGCTGTTCCAAGTTGGCAGCGATGCAAATGTAAAATTTAGAAGCCACTGGAAAGGAACGAGGGATTGAAGTGGAGACGAAGAGCTCGGGAGGGTCCCCCTCCCTTTCCATTGGGTGTTTTGTGTGTGTGTTAAAGTTACATCATGGCAAAATTCTTCATTTCCTAACCATTTTTTCCTCTCCCTTCAACCCATCATTCTTATAGCAAGCTCTGTCTGAGTGATCCACGGAAAACGGTGAAATCCGAAAGCTGCTCTAAGCAAAAGACAACAGCAGCAGCGCATTAAGCCGCAGAGGGAGACAAATAAACAAATGCCAACAGTAGAAAAGGAAAAAAGACACAAAGAGGCTCATACTGTCCTGTGCATGCATGCAATGGCACACATGGGTTTTGTTCTCGAGCTGGATTTGAGAAAGGGCCATAGCTCAGTGGCAGAACACTTGCTTTGCATGCAGAAGGTTGCAGGTTCAATCTCCCACATCTACAGATTTGGCTGGTAATGTCCCTTGTCTGAAATCTTGGAGAGTTGCAGCCAGTTACTGTGGGGAGCCCTCAGCCCACAGACCACATTTGGTCTGGCCCTGCTCTCAATTTGCTCGTGAGGCCATTATCCCCAAACCACACATGCCTAATATTGTATATGACATCAGATGAGGGGCAGGCAGAGACAAAGCTGGGTTAGTTCCTCGTGAGCATCCCTACAGAAAGCAAGTTTGAACTCACTTCTCCCACCAGCTGATATACAGTGACTTCCAGAAATGTTAAAGAAATAAGTTGTAGAGGCAGAATGTAGTGGAATTACACGGGTTCTTTTTACATGCCAAGAGGAATCACAGCTGGAAAGGCAGATTCTATTTTCTGGAGAAAGGCTTCCCCTCCATTAAGAGCTTCCTAGACTGTGCTGGTCCCGTGGGGTATCCGAAAGGCAAGGTCCAAGTCCGGTCCGTGGTCAGAGGGGTAACGTAAAGGCAGTCCGTAATAACTGAAGCTGGGTGCAGGGCAGGGAGTCCGGCGAAGTCAGGAACAGGTAGGCAAGCAGGAAACCAGGAAACCAGGGTGGGTCAGAAGCTCAGGCAGGAACACAGGACAGGTTTCAAGCAGGAACTGGTATCCAACAATGTTGCTCCTGCAACTTGGGGTTGGGGCTGGCCGGCTTTTATCTGCCCCGAGGCATAGGGCAGCCCCGATCCTCTGGTGATTCGCCTCTCCTGGCTTGGAGGCGAGCACTCCTCCTGCGGGAACTCAGTTCCCTTCGCCTCTCTGCCCTGAGCCTCTGCAGCTCAGGAGAGGCTGGAGGGTTACCGGACCCAGAGGCAACCTCAGCTTCCCCTGACAGGGCTGGGAGTGGAGCACCTGCAGGCAATGGGTCCTCCATCCCATCAGGAGCCAGAGCAGACTCAGCCGATGCCTGCACCTGAGGATCTAGCACAGGTGAGGACCCTTCAGACTCAGGCTCAGGCCCTAGCCCTGGCTCTGCTGGTTTTGGAGGCGGGGAATCCTGTGCAGGCTGGGATCCCTCAGGTTCAGCATCTGAGTCTGAATCCCAGACCATCACACCGACATTGCTTGTTCACCACACTGCAGAGGGCACAGTGTTTCATTAAGGTTTTAACTCTAATTAAACATGTGGTTGGGAGAGGGTCTCCTCGCCATCTCCCCCTACCCGCAACAGACCCAGATCACTTTGAATGGACCTGATTTGAGGCCCTCTCAACCTGGTAGAATGAAATCAGCCTGATCTGGCTTGGGATCTAGGATTTGGCTGGAGTCTTTGCACAGCCCTAATTATATTACAGCTGAGCTTTGAATATCAAGGTTTTGAGCAGCCCCCACATGTTTGAGAGATATGTGGCTGGATGCACAATCCCGTCTGCACCATATTATTGGAGCCCTGTTAATCTGACTTACATGTTTCTTGATATAACTGGACATCATGGCCAGGGGTAAGCAAACAGCCTTCTCCTGAAATCCCAGAATGTCCCACCACTGATGTCTGCCCAAAGACCTCATAAACAAGAAGGCTGCTGGGTCTGGGAGCTGGCATTTTAATTTCTCACCATACCCTGATGGAAAATCACTTTGGGACATTGGTTGAAATTTAAATAGCCTTTAAATGTGGGATCTGGGGGTTGCCCTTTAGATTTCCCATAGTGCTTTGGTGTGATATTATATGAAATTAAAATTGGTGACATTCTACAAAATTATAATTGTGGCTCCATAGGAATACTGCTGTGTGCCACCATTGCCATCACTAGCTAAGCCTGGCAGGAGGGCCCATCAGACTGCGTTTGCCGAGTCTGCCTCTAAAACTTAGATCCTTCCATATTGGACACCAGTTGGTATCATGTCTTTGTTTAGATTTGCATTTTTTAAAAGTCAAATACTATTCCAATATTTCTGCATATGTCTCAGCTCCTGTCAGCGAAGCTCAGATGCTGACAGGAGGAGGAGAAGCAGGCACAGGGAGAGGACAGTTAACAGCAGAAAGCAGAGAGGAGGGGGAGAGCAGATGTAATCTGAGCTCTGACCAAAGGGACAGACAGATGTGTGAGAACTCCGATAGTGGGCAAGACATAGGAATGCAGGAAATACGCTCTGCCAAATGTCGTAGGATTTCAAAAGTGGCAGAGACACGCGAAAGATACCGGAAGAGAAGGTGGGGGCTTCCGGGCTGGGGAAGGGGGAGGAGCTCAGTCCAGGCAACTCCATCTTCTGGGGAGGACGATGAGTAGAGGAGCTCCATCTTGGTTTGTTGTTTCAGCAATAAATCTGAAATAATTAACAGCCAGAGTCGTCTTGCGTTTGTGGGAGAGACCAAGCCGTAACAGCTCCCCAAACACACCTGATGCTCACTGGACAGCCTTGGGCAGATCAATCCATGTCAGTCTTTTAGGATTGTTGTGCACATCGATGCATACTTGAGGAACTCCATAACCTCCAATATTTTAATAATAATAATAATAATAATAATAATATCCCTCCCATCTGACTTGATTGCCCCAACCACTATGGGCAGCTTCCAACATACCGGTATATAAAAACATAATACAGTGGTCTCTTGACTTACGAATTTAATCCGTTCCGAATGGACATTCGTAGGTCGAAAAAAATCGTAAGTCGATTTCCCATAGGAATGCATTGGGAGAAAAATATTCGGAAAAATTCGTAAGTCGAAAAAACCGCATCTAAAATTCATAAGTCGAGGAAACCGCATCTAAACTGGCAATGATTTCCATTCGGATGTCGAAAAATTCGTAGGCGTGCGGCCACTTTTTTTCATTCGTAAGTCGAAAAATACGGATGTCGAGTACTTCGTAAGTCGAGGGACCACTGTATCACATTAAACATTTTTTAAAAACTTCCCTATACAGGGCTATCTTCTAAAACAGGCTTCCTCAACTTCGGCCCTCCAGATGTTTTTGGCCTACAACTCCCATGATCCCTAGCTAGCAGGACCAGTGGTCAGGGATGATGGGAATTGTAGTCTCAAAACATCTGGAGGGCGGAGGTTGAGGAAGCCTGTTCTAAAGGTTGTATCGTTCCTTGTTTTCTTGGCTCGAGGGTCACATAATTCCATACCCTCCAAAATTTATCCGATGAAAATAGGGACTTTCCTAAGGAAAAGCGGGACATTCCGGGATCAAATAAGAAACGGTGATGGCTTCTGTAGATCTGGAACTGTCCCTGGAAAATAGAGACACTTGGAGGGTCTGGAACCCCAACACACTCTGCAGAATCTGGGGGGGAAATGAACAAACCCTGCAATGGAATGGATTCCTAATAAGATAACATCGAGGGGCAGGGTTTAATTAGGCAGCATCGTGTCTGAGTGCCAGCCTATTTGTTCTCAATATTTAAAGAGCCTAGTTAGCAAGGCAATCAGCCAGGATATGTCAGTAATAAATAAAACGGAACAAACAGATGTCTGCAGCTGACACATTTTTCAAGGCCGCTTGGCTGGTACAGCTCAAATGCTGCAGAATGGAAGGAGAAGCAGAGCTGCAGGGAGACAGAATCCCCCCAACAACCTGATTAATAAGATCTGGATGAAATCCAGGCATTTTACTAATTTCCCATGCCCTGATGTTTCACTGGCTAATTACATGTATGCTTTTTGACATGCAAGGAGCAGAAAACCAAAACATTTCCCGAGAAGAAACGTCTTAGCAGCGCTTAGCAATGCAAAGCCTGCAGCCTGGAAACGGCAGCATCTCAACGCTCACATCTCCTCCTGCGCACCCGAAAAAGGGAGACGAGCAAGACGTTAAACAGCTACCGTGTCTCAAAGAAAAGGAAGGCAGTTCTGTGTTGACATGTTTAAACGGAGGATCGGCTTTCAAGGCAAGGCATGAAGCGAAATACGGACAATTATCGGAGAAAGAGACAGATAGGCAGGCTTCTGGGATAGCAGCATGCTTAGAAGCCCAGCCTATTTCCGCAGGAAAATGCAGGAAACCTGCTCTTCACATCTGAGCAATGTATGTAAATTCCTGGCTGATATATCATCAAGAGACAGCCTGTAATTCTGACATCAGCTGTGCTTTTTTGCACGCCTGGGACAGTCTGTATGATGAACTGCTATGCTAGCAAAATGCAATCCTCTACCTCCTTTCACCCAGATACATTCCCCCTCCCCGAAGCATTCATCAAAGATGAATTGTAGTGGCTGAATGTGAGTCTCGAGCCAGGAAGTCCTTGACTCCAAATGTCTCATCTACCATGAACTCATTAAGCTGCAGCCTGGTCAAGTGGCTGTGTCACCTGGTTGCTCAGCTTTGATGGGTAGCCGCTGAGCTGATGTTGGAGGTCTAACAAACTGAAGGGCATTACCCTCTTTCTATGCTCCTCCCAATGGAAACATGCAGATGGGGACAGATATACCCCTGCTTTAAGTCATTTACATACCACCTTCTCTTGTATATTATGTACTACAAAGCTCGATGACTAAGCTCTTTAGTGACGAAACGTCTGATTACTGGAACAACATCCGAGCGCTGAACCACTGATATGTTGCAGGCAAACTCTTTATTTACTGTGTTTGCAGTCGTTTAAGATAAAACCTATTTGGGAAAGAAACTACTTTTGCCATTTTTATGGATGTTTATTGTTTGTTTACAGATAGTTGCCTTGGTGATATTATCTTGGGTCGATTGAGCTGCTCACAAGAGGAATCATCAGCTCTTCCTGTCTCATCATCCCCACAATACAGTCATACCTTGGGTTGCGCTTGCTGCGGGTTGCGCGTTTTCATGATACAAACGCGCCAAACCCGGAAGTACCAGAATGGGTTACTTCTGGGTTTCAGCACTCGCACATGCGCAGAAGCACTAAATCGCACTTTGTGCATGTGCAGAAGCGACAAATTGCGTCACACGCGTGTGCAGACGCAGAGGCACGGGTTGCGAACGCTGCGGGTTGCGAACGCACCTCCAGCACAGATCGCATTCACAACCCAAGCGTCCACTGTATAGCTTTAACCTTGTAAAGTAAGAAGACCAGACATTTTTTTAAAAATAATTTTTATTAAATTTTCAGTTTTACAATTCCAAATAAACATTTTCCAAACGTTAAAATACCCATGACTTCCCTTCTTCTCTTTCCGTGGTTCGTTTTACGTATCTACATCCCTGCATATTTTATTTTAACCATTCAAATCTGTTTCCCACTTTTACATCCATCAAAAATTATTTACTCTGTGGAATTTATCTTAATGCTGCCAGTGTTTTCAGCTGTGTATAGTTATTTTCCATATATTCAATCAAGGTTTTCCAGTCTTCTTTAAATGTAGGTTCTTATTGCAAAAAGGAC
Source organism: Darevskia mixta (assembly GCA_034641385.1). Taxonomy (NCBI): domain Eukaryota; kingdom Metazoa; phylum Chordata; class Lepidosauria; order Squamata; family Lacertidae; genus Darevskia; species Darevskia mixta. The sequence goes on from JAWWNH010000027.1 coordinate 2,581,238, forward strand.
TCTGGCTTTTTTTTTTTGGGGGGGGGAGTGGTTTTGAACATTTTTTACAATTATTGTCAGGGATCTGCCAGCCCCTGCCAGTCCAGCTCTGAGTGTTTATAGAGAGCCGCAACCTGTGTTGACAACAGATTCATCTTCAAGTGAAACTAGCAGTCCAGTCTCGGGGGAGGAGCAGTTAGTGGCTGGGAGCCAGGGAGTGCCAAGTGTCCAGGGAGTTAGTGGGAGACCTGGCACCACCCAGAAGACTCGCGCGGAGGGGGAAGCGTCAGTTCCGGTGCAGATATCACGTAGAAGGAGAAGGCGGCAATTTAGGATGCTGCGATTGTGGTGTTGGCGCCAAAACAGGAGGGAGGCACTTCCGGATTCTGCAAGTGACTGAGCAGACATTATAAGGCTGAGCTCTGCACTGTAAATAGTTTGGCACTGAATAAAAGGACTTAAAGGCTTTGGCATTCCTATTGAACAACGATAAGAGAAACCTGACAATTATAAATCATTTCCCATTACATTTTTACCCTTTTACATATCCACCACAAATCGAAAAATGTTTATTTTTATTATTGTTTTAAACATTTATTATTTGTTATTTTTATTTAATCTAGTCCAGCATCCCGTTCTCACAGATGCCTGTGGGAAACTCAAAAGCAGAACTTGAGCATAACAGCTCTGTCTCCAATTGTGATCCTCAGAAACTCGCATTCAGAGGCATACTGGCTCTGATAGTGGAGATAGAGCATAGCCATTGGGATAACTGTTATTTGCCTGGAGCATCACAAATAGCACAGAGATAATTTTTTTTTGGAAAAAAATAAATATAATAATAACATATGTTTGGCAAAGGCCATACGTTGACTGTTGAAAAATCGAAGTACTCCCAGCTCGCTGAATTGTCCTAGTTAAACATTTACTTATCATGTTTTGATAAACCCTCACATGTATTCATCTTCTCCATCTTGTCTATACTCTGCCCTGCTTGTAGCACATTTTTCCTGTGGTTGCTCATAAGGGTCAGCTATAAATAAGGCAAACTGGCTTCATCTGACACTCCTAAGGGAAGGGAATATTTTCTCTCTCTTTCTTCCATTTCCCTCACACCACTGAAAACACACACACACACACACACATGTGCACACTTAGATTTTTTTTTTAAAAAAAACACAATTTATGTGCAGCGTTTAAGAACAGAGCTGATATTTGTGCTGAAAGAATAGGGGAAAAAATGGGGTAATAGGAAGAAATATCAATGCATTTGCAGATGACATGGATAAATTTCATCGTTTTCAAGGCCCTCTGCAATGTGTTCAGAAACTAGAAAAAGGCACTAACTCCTCTGTATTAAAAGTTTTAAGACTAAAAGCTTTTATCAACAGCTTAATCCACTAAATCTTAAATTGATTAATTCACAGAGGCCAATTTTACTTGGTGAGACTGTGAATTATGAGCTACTCTGGTCCTCAAAACATAAAGTCCAAATGGAACCCCTCTCCCCTCAACATTTGTGCTAAATAGTTAATAATAAATAGTTTCTATAGTAATAAACTACATAAGGAAAAAATTGTTGAGTCACCCATAAATTGTGCCCAATGGTCTCATTCTGTCCAATCACTGGGCCAGCCCTTCATAATAGGGTTTTTTTAAATATAAAAAATGCTGTTTCAGTTTTGATGTTTTGTAACTGGATGAAAACAAAACGCTTAAAATGTGGGGTTTTCTTTCCACAAAGGAGAGATGGTGTCTGATTGTACATATACCTTACACTTTTCCCCAGTTCTCAAAAAGACAACTTTGTCAAGGTTTTGGCAATCTGCAAATTTATTTTTATGCAGGCTTATTAATTGCTTATTCTATTGAAGGACAGACTCAATCCCATAAAATGTCTCTGCATGGTGTGCAGGTGACAGGCAAGGAAATAAGTTTCTACTATAGTCCCCTTTTCTGGAAAATGGCTGAGGGTCGGTATGTGGGGGAAATAAACTATTTTTTATTACAGAAGTTGCAGATTACATTTTATTTCATTTTATTTATTTATTGAATTTATATACCACCCTATACCCAGAGGTCTCAGGACGGTTCACAGAACAAAATAAAAACATAAAACCACAAAATATATAATCAATATATAATCTTCTTGTTCTCTTATTCTATATGTTAGGTCTGCAAGCTGCTCATATTTCATCAGTTTAATAGATAATCCCTCTTTTAAAGCTAATATTTGCTTTGAATGGTGGAAATCTGCCATTGGCTCTAGACTGGTGAACATTGTTGTGTCTTGTGGTAAGAAATTCCATAATTCATGTGTTGTATATTGAAGTACTTAATTTTGTCCTGAATTCAGCAATATTCAGCTTTTCTGGATGGCCCAAAAATCTAGTATTATGAGAGAGAGAGAGAGAGAGAGAGAGAGAGAGAGAGAAAGCTTCTCTACTTTTTCAGCACCATGAGCAGTTCTAATCCTGTCCTCCTTCGCTTTCTTTCTAAATTGCAAAACCCCAAACTTTGAAACCTTTCCTCATAAAGGGGTTGCTATGGTCCATGTCCATGAACAGATAGTAACCAGAACTGTACACACAGTATGCAAAGAGCTGTTACACCACCGATTTGTACGAAGGCATTATGATATGGGCTGTTTCTGAAAGCATTTTCTTACACAGTCTCAGTAACAATTGCATCTTCAACACAAAATTGAATAGTGTGAATGCTCGCTGCTTCGTCGTTTTGGAAGAAACCACAAATCACTAAAGGCCACTGCATACATATAGGATCGCCACTTTTTAAATGCAAGGTTCAGTGATGACTTGCACGTGTGGGGAAAAAAGCCAGCATAGATATAGTATATTCCTGTGATCAGCGTCATCTCAGATACAATTCATTTCAGCGGAGTCTGTTCATACATTCAACTGCTAGTCATAAAGCGTTGGATAACTGAGAAATAAGGAATCGAATTATGTACAGGGCCAGCCCCAGGCCAAATAGCACACACCTCAATTTATTCAGCTTTTGAATGCCTTATTTTTTCATTGCATTTGCAGGCCGTTTCACAACTTTGATGTGTGATTTACATGCATGATTTATTCTTATCATATGAGGTGATAAATTATCCTGCCAGGATCTCAGTCAGTCAGTCAAGTCATCAGATTTTTCTTGTTTGTAGCCAAATAGGAAGCAGTAAATTAAACACACTCACTCACACACACGAAATCCAAGTTGTCACAACTTAAAATGATAGAGCTACCCAAATAATTTAGATCAGCAGTGGGAAACATCGGGTTTCTGGGACGAATGTGGCCCTCAAGGCCTCTCATTCTGGACCTCAGAACTCTCTGTGTTATTGAGGGATATCCTCCCCATAGATGCCACAGGACCCAGGGGGCTGGGAGAAAGCCATCACCTCTTTTGAGGCCACATCTCTCACTGGACCTGCTTTGACCCCTGAGTGTTTTTAGTGCTTATGCATAGTTCCTCTTGTTCCCCTGCTTCCCCTTGGGGAAAACCACTCTTTAACCAACTGCCTGGGAAAAGAGAAATTACACACATTGGTAGGACTGACAGAAAACTTGTAGAAAAAATTGAACTATGGAATGATAAAGGATTTATAAGAATAGTTATGAAAGAGATGCAGAAGAGAAAATCATTATATTAAGATCTACAATGAGGTGGGGAGGGAAGTCAAAGGGGATTCTATGTTTTTAATTCATTTGTTTATGTAAAATAGAAAATGCAAAAATAAAATAAAAACATAAAAAATAGATTGTTTAATTAACCAACTGCCTGGAAAAAGAGGAATGTCTTCACCTGGCACCTATTTCTTAAAATTTGTTGCCCTTTCACAGCACTCAGAACCTGCTGCCTGAGGCAGCCACCTCACTGTCACCTGGGAGATCATAGCCGCAAAGGTAAGAAAAGAAGAGTCATTCTGTTGTCTGGAAAGGTCACTTCCTAGTTTGCATGGAGAAGCCATTTTCAATGAAGCCCAACGACAGAAGCATGAAGCTGTATTGAGGCAGCACCCTCAATACAATTTTGCACCCCCAACACTATGTCACTGAGCCCTATCTCTGTGCAGAGCACACAGACTCACAGCAACCCCCAAGGGAGCTTGCAACCCATGGGCCTTCCTTTCCATTCCCTGGGCATAATGTTTCCTGAAGTGTAGGTGGGATCCCACGAAGCAAGACACAGTGATAACAGCAAGAACCTTGATTGAATTAACAAAACTGGACAACGGGGGCAAAGCAACTGCTTATATACATTTCTGCAGGCCTGGGCCACTCCCCCTCCCAACGTGATTGGCTGTTTAAACTTCCAAGCTGCAAGTCATGACTCAGAGTTTAAGGGCCAATGGCAGAGGCCCAAATCCTGAAATGTTCTGTGATTGGATATCATGTATCGAATCAGAACACAGGGGCTCAGAATCCTTAGTCCAGAGTCAAGCTCAGGCAAACACAGACCACTGAATGCATAACATTTCCCATGTTAATAACAAGCACCTCAGTCCTAGGAATTCCTAGTAACTAGATCACTCCACCACCTTTGAAAAGGAAAAGAAATGATTTGTTTTCAAACACACCCCACTGTCTTCTCCTTCTTTTTAAACCTAAGGAGCTGCAGTCCAATCCACAAGGCTAATTAATAAACGTCCAAGAGTTCAGCAGAAAATGGGCCTGAGGCATCTAAGGCAATGCTAATAAGCGATCATTTCCCGGCTGCAACATGCAGCCAATTTTCACCTTCTCTGCTCAGCCCTTGGAATCTCCCCCTGTCACATTTAGCAATGCTGTGTGTAAAGTGAGTGACCCCAAACCAAGGTATGGTAACAGAAGAGAGAGACACAAGCAAAGGATGCTCTGTGGCTTCTACGAGTTAAGTAATATAGTCGAGGCGTGGACTTTGTGATAATGCTCTGGAAAGCAATTATGCATGGGCCGAAATGTATTCTGCAACGATCCATCATGCTGTCTCAGACTGTTTTATATGCAGAAGGATCATCTGCTCTAATCTCGCCAGTCTCCCTCCCTCCCCACCCAAATAAAAAAAACCACAAGCAAAGTGTCGTTGATATTACACACGGAGACACTCTGGGTGGCAGCAGTGAGTTCTCTATGGCATGCCTTTCTTTGACTTTTAGATAAGTATTCCTCCGCAGGGAGGGAGGGGGGAAAACCCCCACAATCCTTTAAAGTCCTTTTCTCAAATAGCAAGGTTATTGCTGGTCCTTATTCTGACATACCTGTTTCCTCTCTTACAGAAGCTCAGTGGAACACTCACACAAACAAACACACACACCCTCTGCCACAAACTAAACACCGCTTTCCCCCCCCTTTTGTGAAATGTCACAGGCTCAGGGACAGCCCCCTTCCTGCCACACTGGTGTTATATGGACTGGTGACTGGGAGTGGCCGCCGAGACCATATAGGGAAGTTTAGGGAAGTTTTTAATCTGTGACATTTTGATGTATTTTAATGTTTTTTGGAAGCCGCCCAGAGTGGCTGGGGGGACCCAGCCGGATGGGCGGGGTACAAATAATAAATTATTATTATAACACCGGTCCTGAAAGACCTACATTGGCTCCCAGTATGTTTCTAAGCACAATTCAAAGTGTTGGTGCTGACCTTTAAAGCCCTAAACGGCCTCGGCCCTGTATACCTGAAGCAGTGTCTCCACCGCCATCCTTCAGCCCGGACACTGAGATCCAGCGCCGAGGGCCTTCTGGTGGTTCCCTCATTGAAAGAAGTGAGGTTACAGGGAGCCAGGCAGAGGGCCTTCTTGGTAGTGGCTCCCGCCCTGTGGAACGCCCTCCTAGCAGATCTGAAGGAAATAAACAACTATCTGACTTTTAGAAGACAGCCCTGTTTAGAAACGTTTTTAATGTTTGATGTTTTATCGTGTTTTTAATATTCTGTTGGGAGCTGCCCAGAGTGACTGGGGAAACCCAGCCAGATGGACGGGGTAGAAATATATTATTATTATTATTATTATTATTATTATTATTATTATTATTATTATTATTTGTAACAAGATTTTTATTAAAGATTTTCACCCAGGTGGCGCTGTGGGTTAAACCACAGAGCCTAGGGCTTGCTGATCAGAAGGTCGGCGGTTTGAATCCCTGTGACGGGGTGAGCTCCCGTTGCTCGGTCCCAGCTCCTGCCCACCTAGCAGTTCGAAAGCATGTCAAAGTGCAAGTAGATAAATAGGAACCGCTCTGCTGGGAAGGTAAACAGCGTTTCCGTGCGCTGCTCTGGTTCGCCAGAAGCGGCTTAGTCATGCTGGCCACATGACCTGGAAGCTGTACGCCGGCTCTCAGCCAATAAAGCGAGATGAGCATCGCAACCCCAGAGTCGGACACGACTGGACCTAATGGTCAGGGGTCCCTTTACCTTTACCTTTTATTAAAGATTTTCACACTGCGATAAGATAGCAGCTACAAAAATAGAATAAATAGATTGTGGAGTCCTCTCTTAAAGGGAGTCCTCTCTTCTTAAGCCTTGCCACCCATAGAAGGTAGCAGCCACAATTGGGATGCCTTTGAATGTGTGTTAAGTTTCACGAAGATCTGTTTATCAGCGGACAGCTCCTTTGCACAAGCAGCTCTTTCCTGGCATCACTGCGCAAGAAACATGTGGCTGGTCTCTGCCCGTATGGCTGCATCCTTTTTTCTTTCTTTTTCTTTCTTTTAATTCCTCCCAGCTGCAGGGGACTTGATCACAGATCAACAGCTCTCGTGTCTGACTTCACTAGGGAGAAGAAGTCCTACAGCAAAGGGCTGCCACTTGTCATAAGCTCTCTGCTTTCCTCCTTGGCCAAGGACACCAGCTGAATTTTTGGACGTCAGCATCTAACAAGCAAAGGGCACATCAAATACTGCAGGAATGTCTGCTTTAATATAGATACATCTCGTTTAAAATGGGAGATGGATGGTCTATTAAAATGTTGACAGTGCGTTTTAAGTATAACCATAAGAGACAAGACCACTTCATAGATAAAACTCTTCCTCCAATTGTTTATTTGGATTTTCTTTATAATTTCACTGGCATTTAGAAGCGATGAGCTAATGTCATTTCATTCCCTCTTCAGTCTATCCTAGGGGATGTATCTCCTTCATATTGTGTCCCAGGGTGATAAGCAATAACACTCCGAAAGGTTTCCGTTTCCCTAGGTTTCCTTTGCTCATCTTTCTTTTATTACCCCATCTAAAACAAGCTCAGATTTTGCATTTATCTAAACCGGTGGCATAGCTGGGAATTTAGCTCCTGCATAGCAGGAAGCTGATAAGGGCTGAGTCGGATGAGCGGCAGCAGGAATTCGTGATCAGCTTCGCTTTTGTGGGCAGAAAGAATCCAGATCAGCATCTTTATTGGAAGGAAGACTCGGCGCTCACTGCAGACTTGCCTTCTAGCAGTCTCTTTAGACTCACAGTGGTATTGACCAACCTTCTCCATAATATACTACTTGGAGTGCAGTTTTTAAGGGTCCATTTGCCACATCTATCAGCAAGGGATGCTTAAACCTACTTAATATAGATTGCTGCAAAAAGCGGGGGTGGGGGGAGGGTGTTAGGGACCATCTCTAGGCAACAGGGATGTGCTTCATTGCAATAAGTCCAGCAACTTGCAATAAGTCCAGCAACATGGTCAAAGGCCTGGAAACGATGCCTTATGAGGAACGGCTTAGGGAGCTGGGTATGTTTAGCCTGGAGAAGAGAAGGTTAAGGGGTGATATGATAGCCATGTTCAAATATATAAAAGGATGTCATATAGAGGAGGGAGAAAGGTTGTTTTCTGCTGCTCCAGAGAAGCGGACACGGAGCAATGGATTCAAACTACAAGAAAGAAGATTCCACCTAAACATTAGAAAGAACTTCCTGACAGTAAGGGCTGTTCGACAGTGGAATTTGCTGCCAAGGAGTGTGGTGGAGTCTCCTTCTTTGGAGGTCTTTAAGCAGAGGCTTGACAGCCATCTGTCAAGAATGCTTTGATGGTGTTTCCTGCTTGGCAGGGGGTTGGACTGGATGGCCCTTGTGGTCTCTTCCAACTCTATGATTCTATGAACTTTTGATTCAAGAACATCCTTAGTAAGATGTGCTTCGATGCAATGCCCTGAAACGCAAACATTTGATGGTACTAGTTACAGGTAGGTAGCCGTGTTGGTCTGCCGTAGTCAAAACAAAATAAAAAATAAAAAAATCCCTTCCAGTAGCACCTTAGAGACCAACTCAGTTTGTTATTGGTATGAGCTTTCGTGTGCATGCAGGGAAGTTTTTAGCGCTTGATCCTGTATCGTGTTTTTAATATTTTCTGTTGGGAGCCGCCCAGAGTAGCTGGTGCAACCAAGTCAGATGGGCAGCATATAAAACAACAACAACAACAACAATTCACATGATATGTACAATTTTGCCAAATATTCTCATTTTCGCAAAGCAATTTCCCGCTACAGGATGCATATTTGCCAATGCAGGCAACCCCCATTTCAGGCGTGACTGATTATGTACGCAATCGCGCACACATGCACAGTGCCAAACCTGGAAGTGACCCAGAAATGTCATAAAATATGTCACCAAAAGGGTGGAGCGGGAGCGGAGCAGGGCAGAAAAGGGGCAGAATGGGGTGTTTCAACGGCATGAGATTTCATGCAAGCACTCATTGACTCAGAATGCAACCTCCATGAAAAATCAAGGGTTGTCCATATATGCATTTCAATGCACACTTTATCCAAGCATATGCATTTTGTACGCATTGCATGGGTGGAAAGCCCACTTCCGTCTTCAACCAGGAGGTGGAATTGTAGGCGTCACGACCCGATCACGCGTACAGGGGCTGGGTGCTCAGCCCTGTATGATTGGGGGATTTCCCGCCCGCATCTCTCTCAGGCCGACCAATCGGGTCGACCTGGGGGTGTGTCTTGCTTCCTTTAAGCAAGAAGCAGGCGGGAAACCCTCCATTTTCGCCCATAGAGGTGAGGAGGGGAGGTAGTGCCATCACCTGCCCCTATCTTGAAGGGTATTCCAGTAAAGGATTCCGGGGGCGTGGCCATGTCCGAAGCCTAGGGAGGTTAGGGCCCAAGGCACGCCCCAACGGTGATCACAGGGGGGAGTTCCATTCGATGTACATCACTGGGGCTCCTTACTGGGGGTTAACCCTTCCCAGACTTCCAACACATGGGTTGGGGTCGGATATAGCCTGTTAGGGTCCAATGCCTAGGCCAATACCGCTCAACATCCGTAACCAATAAAGTTGTGGCCTTCACGCCCATTAAAATTATACAATGTGTCTTGTGTCATTACTTCCAGAGGGAGGGGAGGGACATTTCCATGCAAACATGGGCATTGCAACATCTGGAGGAGTGTGAATTTTCAAGCATGGCTTCGCCTGGGTTTTGCACGTTGCTTTGGAAATTTGTGGCAGTTTCTCACCGGGTTGTCCTTATGCTCCTCCTTAGTTTAACAGTTGCTCAAGTAAGGATAGGGCATGGGCAGCCAATGTGGTACCCTCCAGATGTTTTCCCCTCCAGCCCCTGCCAACATAGCCAATGGTTAAGGATGATGTCAGCTACAACATCTGGAAGGAACTACATTGGCTGTTTCGGGGATAGGTAGTCTGTGACAAACACAAATAAAGGAGAGAGAATGGTGATAAAAGCAACCTCAAAAATGAACCAAGGAGGCAGCAGCACAAAAGACCCACTGAATAACACGTACCACCTCCTGAAAGCTGGTAAGGTGGGATAATTATATATATTTTGGGGGGGCGGTCACGATTCAACATAGATATTGAGCTAAGGAGCAGGGACCCTGGTCACACGCTAGACTGATCATTGGAAAATATGTCTCCCAGGCTTAATCCCATCGTTAATATTCCTAAACTTTAGGATGGCTTGACGCTCTGAGACGATGATGAAAAAAGCTTACATTTTGTGACGACTCAGGTCATTAGGTCCAATGCCAATGTGCTCATTCAGCTAATGGACTAATGTGTACCTTTCATTTCCCATCAATTCCTATTTGAAAGCTGTAATAAATGTATCACTCTTTATAGAAATTCATCAGTGATTAATAGAAATAATGACCCATGACTTTGAGTAAAATCCTCTGTAATATAAAGGATACGGCACAATGCTCTTATGATACAGAAACAACAATTGAGACACTACCTGTTTTCTATCTACTGGCTTTTCCTTTTTTAAAAATGCTATCAGGTATCAACAAATATAAAAACAAGTCCTCTGCCTTTTATATTTAATATTTTCCAACAATCATTTAACGAGGGAGGTCCTGTGTTAAATTATTTTTAGCCAGAACACTTTTTCCACGACACATGCATATGAAAATTATCCGCTTTCTCTCTCGCTGACATCTCCAACTCAGATACTGTGCATTTCCCCCTTAGGTTTGTCATATGTCACATACCATCTGAAAATAATGTTATAATGGCTTTCCTTAAAGTTATATGTGAAATCGTTGCAACTTCTCTGAATGATCTATTGGCTGAAGCCCTGAGATATGGAAATATGGAAATCCCCGTTTAAATGCCAGAACCGGGACCTTCAAATGTGATCCCAAACTAACTGGAAGGCAGCGTAACCATAGCGACACGTTGTCAGGGCCAGGTGCTGAGGAAGGATGTACCTGAATGTAGATGACATTTGTACTCACCAATCCAGGACCTTTAAAGTTATTTGCTTGGGCTTGCAGCTGGCATACAGCTGGCTGGAGGTAGGGTTAACTACAAGCTTAGAAGATTAGGTGCCTTGTATTTGCACTCCAAGTCTGGCCAATCCAGAGACTTTTCATTGCCTACCTGTGCAGGGTCCATATTACACATTTCTCTCTCTTTTTTGTGTATAATTTCTATTAAGTTTTCTGTTTTACAATGTAAAATACTCATTTTACATCCTTAAGGTATCAATGACTTCCCTTCGTCTCTTTCCATGGTTCATTTTACATACCATAAATCCGGGCATATTTTACAAAAACTATACCATTCAGTATTAAATTATTGCATCCATCAACACTTGTTTACACTGTTGAATTTATCTTAATGTTGCCAACGTTTTCAGCTGTACACAATTATTTCCTATATATTCAATAAATGTTTTCCAATCTTCTTTAAACGTATGTTCTTCTTGTTCTCTTATTCTATATGTTAAATCCACAAGCCACATATATTCCATCAGTTTAAGTTGCCATTCTTCTTTGGTTGGGACCTCAGTCGTTTTCCACTTTTGGGCTAATAAAATACGGGCCACAGTAGTAGCATACATAAACAACCTTTTTTTGACACCTGGGAATTTCAATCTGAATTATCCCCAACAGAAACAGAAAGACTCTGGTTTTGGAGGGAAAGTACATTTCCTCCCCAATTCATTATGGATTATTTCCCAATACTCTTTTACCCTTTTACAAGTCCACCACATATGAAATAACATTCCCTCCACCATATTACACATTTCTAATCTGGGTCTGAAGAGGGTTCTGAGGAGCAAATGGACAGATGCATCACCGCTTTAGGGTCTAGGCCGTGAGGTGTGTGGCTCAAGCGCCGGAATCCCTGGTTCCAGGGCTTCCCCCCCACAATGGGAACACAGTTCTAACATGTCTCAGGTGGGCACCATTGCCATTCAAAGAGAACAAGGGAGGTGTTCATGGTGAGTTCTGGCACCTCTACCCCCCCAAATAGCGCTGCCTGACTCCACGCAACACTTCAGGAATCGGCGGTGGCTGTCTTCACGAACAGCCCTACAGACCCTCTTCGCTCTATAATTTTTATTAATTTTTTTGTTGTACATTTTAGAATATTCTTTTTTTTAAATATCTTTTTATTAAGTTTTCAACAACAACCACATACACCATCGAGAATCCATGCATACAGAAACAAACAAACAAACAAATAACAATATACTTACATTAACAAAATATCTTAACACAATAATTATCAAACATATAAAGATATATAAATAATACGTTTTAGCGACTCCATAACAGAAAGAAGACTAAATTATATATTAATATATTTATATTAGGCTTCCCAAATCCATCTCTCCATTAAACCAAACTAAATAAGCTCAAATCAGAAAAAAGTATGACACTGACATCAACAACTATATTATTATTCATCCTTCATATAATTTCACATATTTCATTTTAGAATATTCATTTAAACAACCTTAAAGTATCAGTGACCTCCCTTCTTCTCTTTCCATGGTTCATTTTGCGTAACATAAATCCCTGCATATTTTACATAAACTCAACCATTCAGTATTCTATTATTACATTCATCAAAACTTATTTATATTGTTGAGTTTATCTTAATGCTGCCCAGTGCCCACTTTTCAAGTGTACACAATTTCCCTCCGTATAATCAATAAACATTTTCCTGTCTTCTTTAAACGTATGTTCTTCTTGTTCTCTTATTCTATCTATATGTTAAATCCTTCAAGCTGCCCATATTCCATCAGTTTAAGTTGCCATTCGTCTTTAGCTGGGACCTTGCTTGTTTTCCATTTTTGGGCTAACAAAACATGGGCAGCAGTAGCGGCATACATAAATAACCTTTTTTGACACCTCGGAATTTTCATCTGAATTATCCCCAACAAAAAGGACATCTTCAATTGAATCCTAAAGATTACAAAGATCCATCGCTGCAGGATCTTTGAAAAGACTATCGATCGGAACAATCAAAGAGGCATGAGTTGAAACTCTAACCACAATCACTAGAGGGCATTCCGAGTCCACCATCTAAACCTGGGTTCATGTTCAGGGGTGTGGAAAGGAGTTTAAGACAATGTGATTCCATCCTCAATGGACTGTTTCTGTTTTCTATCACATAAAACCGTAGAATGCGTATCATAAAATCCATCTGACAGGATGTGTGGCATTACTGGCAGGTTTGTAAGCATATGCAGTTGCGCCGATGTGTCTAAAAATATCTTAGTAAGCAGTAAAAACAACTTAATGAGTCCCACTGTCATTACTAGAGGCTGGGGAGCAAATGTTTCTTTTCTGTTTGCCAGCTGTAAACAGGCTTTGATAGGTGGCATGGAGTACAGAGCACCTTAATCTGAAGCAACCTTCTCCACCTAATGACATCGCAGGTCATCCCGGGTGGCCAACGTGTGTCCACAGTTGTGTTCTTTGCACTTCCTGTGTGGCTGTAGACACAAAGCCCAATGACAATGTAAGATCTGTTATGCATGTGGCTTTCAACTGATTTTTTTTTTTTTTAATGAAACTGTCCCTAATTTGCCTGTAATTTGAAATAATGCTTGCTTACTGGAAAATAGCTGACCGGAGATGACCTTACATCTCAGTAGTGTGCATTGGTCAGTTCATATGGGGAGATGCAGTCCTTGAAGTATTGCAGTCCTGAGCCATTCAAGGCTTTATAGGTCAAAACCAGCACTTTGGATCAGGCCTGGAAACTAACTGGCAGCCGGTGAAGTCGGGCCAGGATTAGTGTTAAATGCTCAAACCATCTTGCCCCATTGAGCATCCTGGCTGCTGAATACTGCCCCAGCTGAAGTTTCTGAACTGTCTTGAGAGGCAGCTCCATGTATAACGTGTTGCAGTAATCTAACCTAGATGTTACCACAGCATAGATGATGATGATGATGATGATGATGATGATGATGATGATTTATTGAATTTATATACCGCCCTATACCCGGAGGTCTCAGGGCAGTTCACAGAAAAGATCAACATAAAAATCACTATATATATAATCAAAATAAAAACAACAACCCAATAACACCCCCCCAAAAGAGACACATTTTAAAAGGGCAGAGGATGTCAATCAGATCAACCAAATGCCCCATTAGCAAAAGCACACCTCTAGTTAAGAATAGTTTCCGGTTAAGAGCGGACCTCCGGAACGAATTAAGTTCATAACTAGAGGTACCACTGTACTGGGATCAGCGTAGTGCTACTGAGATGGGATTAGGTAATCTAAAAACAGCAGCCACAGACCTGAAAGTCTAGAGTGCACGTACTTAGACATTTATTTCTTTAAAAATGCCACGTAATGATATGCAGCTCTGATAGGGCAAATTAAACCAGGGATGGAATGGATCCTGCTTCTCTCACAGCTGTTCTAAACTCCACCTGCATGTTAAACAAGATGAGTACGGACAGAGGGTTCAATATTTATTTTAAGTGTGTTTGGTTACAGACGCGAGTGGCGCTGTGGTCTAAACCACTGAGTCTCTTGGGCTTGCCGATCAGAAGGTTGGTGGTTCAAATCCCCGCGACGGGGTGAGTTCCTGTTGCTCTGTCCAAGCTCCTGCCAACCTAGCAGTTTGAAAGCACACCAGTGCAAGTGGATTCTCGGCGTTGCTGAATATCATACTTCAAACTTCTCTAGGGTTGCTAACCCATGTCTCTCCAGATACCGCTAAACTGCAGCTCCCATAATCCCTGACAATTGACCATGCTCGGCTGGGGCTGATGGGATTTGCAACCCAAGAACATCATGAGGGTTAGCCACCCCTGCTCTAGAACCAAGATGGGCTGTGTCTCAGTCCTGCAGCATGGTCCCTGACTCCTTCTCTGGGCTCCTTCTCTGAGAGCAGAGCACAGAGATCTGCTGCCAATCGTTGCACAAATTCGAGAGCTAGGTGGATCAATGATATAAGACAGCTTTCCATGTTCCAGTACTTAGGGCTAACCATAGCATTGCAGTTATTATACCACTGCTTTCAAATGCATATGGTGTTTTCTAGAGCAACATAAGAGATATTAAAAACAAGAGAATTTGGTCCCTGCTCCAATAGGTTTGCAACTAAAGTTGCATTTCATTCCTTGGCTCCTGGCTTACTGCCACCTTACTGAATGACTCACACACAACCCAGCAAAGCATGGCTGCCTCAGCATCCCAACTGACCCCAGCCTTTATCTCAACTGCTGCTTCTCAAAGCCTCCAAGATCCCCTCCTCCTCTCTTTCTGCGCCACAGCCATCTAATATTCTGTCTTTGAGATTCTCATTTCAGTGGCAGGAGGAATGATAAGCAGAGATGCCTTTTAAACCTCTGGCTTCGACTGCTCTTGACTTTACGCTCTTATCTCAGAGAATAATGCTCAGGGCCCACACACTGCAGTTACCGAGCACTTTCGAAATGGCAGGACAATTAAACTCATTTCTGCGGCAAAAACTACATTTTAAAAAAGGACCCTCCATGGTTTATCTCTCTCCAGTCTCACTTTCCGCCCGTGGCGATTGATTCGGGCGATGTCGACTCCAGTTGGCAGAATAGACTCATTGAGGGAGCTTCTCCTAAACTGATGTCTTTTTTGGCTCTCCTCCTCCTCCTCCTCTCCTTTTCTCCCCAGTAGAATAATGAGGCACACTGCAGCTATGGCTCCAAGTATGTCTATTAAACAGTTGGGTGAAAAAGGAAGATGGTGTGACAAACAGCAAATTGCTGGATTACTGCAGACCAAGGGAATGAGAAAACAGATCTGTTTGGAGGGGGGCAAGCAGCAGGAGCTCTTCCCTTGTTTAAAACAGGATGGCCTGGTGACAATGTAACACATGCAGTAATTTGGAGACCACACAGAGAACAGCAATTTGTGCCTGGATGCCGTCCCACTGTTCCTTCCATGGACTTCGGTGCACATCTGCCTTAGGATTTACAAGGCGACATAACTGCTCGGTTTGTTCTTTGTCTTTATTTCCCATTAGTCTTCACAGTAAGAGAGTTACATTTAAAAAATGGGAGGCATTCAACCGACCATTCTCCGGCAGCTTCTGTTCCAGTCCTCTGGAATCCTCCTCGGGGCCGTTGGATGTGAGACAGCAGAACTTTCAGAGCATCTACTGGCACTCGTCGTCATCTCACAAATCTACCTTTATGGGTCTAGTCTGTTCGTTTATTGCTGGCATTTCTAGGGGGAGGGGGAGGCAGAGAAAGAGAGAGGCTGATTTGCCTAGCAGTAGGTTAGTGCTTACACCAATGGTCCTTGGCCGGTGCCTTGGAACCTGCCACGGCTTGGTCTAAGATGGCTCACGACAACAGCACGACCATCACACCAATATATGCATTTGAAAGGAAGGAAGGAAGGAAGGAAGGAAGGAAGGAAGGAAGGAAGGAAGGAAGGAAGGAAGGAGTCCCCAAATGGGTTAAAGGCAGGAATCTAGTCCGAAAATGTTGATGAAGCCAAGAGTCTGACCTAGAGTCCTTCCCCTTACCCAAGGTCTGCTCCTAATCTCTCACTGTGAGAAAAGATACTTGGGTAAAGGCTTCAGTGTAGACTTTCCTTGCTTTCCATCCACCTTCCCATTTGTATTCCTGTTTTCTGCCCCACTGAGCTGTCACAAGGACTCACGGTCTTCAAGCATTCATGGTCAAATCCCACAAAACACAGAAGAAGCCAGCTTAAAAGCATCAGCTTAAAGATATGGCAGAATGAACAGTCCTAGAATAATAGAGAAGTTGGGCCCTTATAATCTCCATTTGGAGAAACCAAGTCTTCAATGTTTTCAGACTAGGTTCCCACCCATTTGGGGACTCCTTCCTTCCTTCCTAATCCATATATTTGTGTGATGACTGTGCTGTTGTTGTGGGCTATCTTAGACCAGGCCATGTAGCAGGACGCGATGTCAGGAAGAGTTGGCCAAGGACAATTGCCTCAGGATGCCAACTACTGACGCTGACCCAGGAGACAGTAACCTTAAAAAGGTAGGCATTCCACTTGGGACGAAACACTTTTCCTGAAGGGCCATTGTAGAAAGTGGGCAATGGAGATTCCATCCACAAGTTCTGTTGCCGCAGCTGACACTTTATCCATGCTTCTAATGACTGGGAAAACATCCGTTGGGGAACTGGATTTAGCTTGCGGGGATCTCCAGTCGCTGACAGGAAGTTACAGCGTACGACTATAGCTTCAAAGGATCCCCAACATTTCAGCTGTGGGACTAGTTTTGAAGCCATTTAATGCTGGATAATAAGAACCGCGTAGGTTTTATGTTATCCCCATCTCAGAAACCCTTGGCGTCAGATTGAGATTCCTGCTGCTCGCAGCAAGTGGAATCGAAAAACCAATTGCTGGCGTTAAAAGTGTGGAGAAATGAATGGATGTCATGCAGGGGTTGGGCAGCCATATGGCAGCAGGCTGTGGCCAGTCCTACTAATACTTGTCCTTTATCAACATCTGGAACAGGGAGGTGGAATCCAGTGACATTTGGAGAGCACTATGTTGGCTACTCCCGGTGTAAAGTTTAGGAGTCGAATCACAAACACATTGGATCTGGGAGCAGTCCCAACCCAGGTTTCGCTTAGGACCCAGCCTCTTTCTCCAATCTAGACCTGAATAGACTATCATAGAAGCTTCTTCTTCTTTAAAAAGTATTTATGTTTTTCAAATTTATTCATTTCACTAATTTTATAATCATTTTAACTTTTCAAAACTTGACTTCCTTCCCCCTCTTTCTGCCGTTCCTTAAATTTATTTTTAATATCTTCTGCATATTCAGATTAACTTAATTTGCTCATTTATTCATCTACTTTAAATATATACTCTTCTAAAACTGCAGGTTATTACAATAATCTGCCCTTGGGTATGAACTGGGGGACAATGATTGCTTTTAAAAAAAATCAATGGCAAGACAGTCAGAACCACCACCACCATCAACTGCAACTTTGTGCTTGCGTTTTGCTTTTCCCTCTTTCCTCCCTTTCCTTTTTCTGCATGTATCATGTCTTTTTAGATTGTGAGCCTGAATGCCGGGACCATCTTAAAACTGAGTTTTGTAAGCCGCTCTGAAGGCCTTTTGGGTAGAAATAAATGCTGTAGGTACATAAATGAACTGGGTTTTTTTTTATTTCTGGATTTTCTGTGCCTAACAATAACAACAGCAACATCCACAATAATCTTATTATTTATACCCCGCCCATCTGGCTGGGTTTCACCTTTGTGGAAAACAAAGAGTTTTACACACATATTCATTTTGCCACATGCGCAACATCTGAAAAGAGCTACAGGAAACATCAAATCTGGCACAAAGCTACAGAGTGCTCATGAAGTCTATCTTTGAAGGAGTCTGCTTACCTGTTCCCCAATTGATATGCCAGCTCATGCTTATTGCTTCCTACTTATCTCATGGGATCAGGTAATAAAGGTGTACCTACAGGGTCGGAAATTAGAAATCAATACACTTTTCTCTTTGCCTCTTTGCCTCTGCAAGATGCATGCAACACAAGTGGGGTGTGGGGGGAGAAGCCACATCCCTATTTCCAAGGTTAAACAAGAAAGAGAAAAAGAGACTGAGGCTGTATAACACATCGGATATTCAAAGCACACATTGCCAAACCTGGGGAACAATTGTAGCTGTGTGGAGACTAAACTACAGTACCCAAGATCCTTTGCAGGTGTTTTAAATATATGGTGTGTGCACGCAGTTGCGAAGGCAATGGCCAGAGAGATAGAGAATACAGGACAGACTCCACAGGGTTACCGTACTTACAATCAAAGTCAAGGAGCCTGCAAATGAATGAAAAGACTCTGGAATTCCATACAGAAAAGTGCATTGCCAGATGACAGCAAGCATATCCCAAAGTTCCTCGCCCTATCCATTATGGGTTGGCCAATAAAAGCGTTCAAGCTAGAGTATGTCAGCGGACAGCTTCATCTGGAACTAGGCATGGAAAAGGGAGTGTATGGGTAATCTATCTGGAAAATCAATTGTATTAAGGAGTTAGTGATCTGACTCGGTTGCCCTCTTCTTGCCTCTGTTCCTTCCCCCTTTCCTTGTCTCTTAAGTTCGTTGATGGCATGAGAACAGCCTATAATGTCCTACTCAATTAGGAGGAAGAGATGGTGATGAGTACCTTCTTTGATGCTGGACATTGTTTCGAGGAAGTGAGGCATTGGGAGGGGTTGGCTAATGAATGATCTGCACGTAGCCAGTAATGAATGATCTGCACGTAGCCAGTTGGGCAAGCCACACAGGCTAGCTATCTATAAATTGGATGGTTTTGGGCAGAATAGAGAGAAGCTCGTGCACGGACTGATGGCTGCGGGGTCGTACAAACTGAGGCTACCTGGGGGAGATTGAGGTGCTTGCTTGGTATGTATATATTGCTTGCTGTTTACAATAAAATCTTAGCCCTCCAGGTCTCTTTACCTGACCGCTGGGACTCTCCCCAGTCCACAAAGCTCCTGAACCACATCCCTCACCAGTTCTGCTTGGCATAGTGTTTGTCAAGGTGGAAGGAATCCTCGAATTCTGATAAAGTCTCTTGCTTGTCTGGATGGAGGATACAGAGGAGTATGTGTCTGTGCTTAGAAATCATCTTACTAGGAAATGATATATAATGAATGGGAAAGGATGTTCAAAATAACTATTACCAAAAAAAAAAAAAACAAAAAAAAAAAACAGAAGCTTTTCTTTTGGGAATTATAGGGACAGAAGTACCTAAATTGTATAGAAATTTATTTATGTATGCTACTACTGCAGCAAGAAAATGGAAAGAAGCAGAAGCCCCAGCAAAGGAAGAACGGATACAAAAACTTATGGATTATGCAGAAATGGTGAAACTTACTGGAAGAATAAAAAATCAAGATAACAAACTTTTTATAAAAGAATGGAAATGGTTTATTGAATATTTACAAATACTGTAAATTGCAAACAGATAAAAACATTAGCAGGATTATTGTAATAACCTGCAGTTTTATAAGAGTATATATTTATAGTAAATAACTAAATGAGCAAGCTAAATTAATTTGGATATGCAGAAGATTTTTAAAAAGTAAATTTAAAGATAAGTACAGTGGTACCTCGGGTTAAGTACTTAATTCGTTCCGGAGGTCCGTTCTTAACCTGAAACTGTTCTTAACCTGAAGCACCACTTTAGCTAATGGGACCTCCTGCTGCCGCTGTGCCGCCAGAGCACGATTTCTGCTCTTAGCGGAGTTCTTAACCTGAAGCGTACTTAACCTGAAGCGTACTTAACCTGAGGTACCACTGTATAAATAAAAAACAGAAAAAAGAAGAGAAATCATCTTATGCTTCAAAGGTGAAATTTACATTTACATCACTTTGGGTCTCTGGTTCTGCCTGCCACTGACTGAACGGTCCTCAGAAGGTTGCCTAGGAGGAAATGTGGTCCTTGGGCTGGAAAAAAAAGGTTCCCCATCCTTGCTTTAGACCTTGGGCTCCTAGCATTTATACTTGGCCCAACCAATCCAGTCACATCATACTCCCTGCCAATCACACAGAGCTTGCATAGCAAGCTTTGTCCATCCCACTTGTCAGATTTCAGAACAATATTAATCTTCCAGCTAGGAGAGACTCCCGTCCTCAAACCCAGGTTGTGTCTGCCCTAAATGGTAGCAGACTGGTGGAGTGGCATTGTCCCCTTGACCTCCTGGCAGTTGAGTCGCTGCTGTTAACGAGAAGCAGAGAGGAGCTAATCCTGTGCTCCAGTCAATGCACTCACACTGCACTGGCCTCCTTGCTCCCCTGCCCCCCCTCTTCCTGGTAAGCAGCATCAAGGTAGAATCAAGAAACAAATAAAAATGCTTTAAAAAAAGTTTTGAAAAATACATTGAATTTGACATAGCTCGCCGTCGCCATCTAGTGTCACATTTGTATATTGCACTTTACAACACACTTTAAACGTTTCCTTTGCAGCTGTATGGCTGAGTCCCAACTCAGCTGGCAGGAAGTCAGGTGAGCCTCCCTGACCAATCGCACGATCCGGAACTGTCCTTACGTGGCAACGATTCTTCTTGACATTGAAAGGAGATAGAAAAGAGACAGGGCAGAGGGGGAGACGAAACAAGACAGCCTGCAGAATCGTAATGGCCATCTGGCAAAATGACTGCATTTGGCTATTGAGCGAGATAAAATCTGAAGTGTAACAAAGGAAACAGAAGGTCATTAACAACCCCGAGGCTATTATTGACCTAAAGGCTGAAGGTGTTATCTGTCACAAGCAGCTGAGGAATCACACAACTAAAGGCACGTCAGACCTGCTGCCGTTCTCTGTTAATCCTTTTGTCTCATTATCGGGGTTGAACTGTGTTTCCTTTGGGAGCTGAAAGCAACAGCTCTTTGAATCATTACTCTGTGTTTCCCGGGACTCTGGTACTGTTAGAGATTTGCTTCATGTGACATTTTGGTCTGCCATAATACAGTAGATGTGGTTGGCATGCAGCGAAGATCACTGCATTAAAAAACAAAAACAAAACTCTCACTAGGCCATGCTCCTCTTCAGGCCACACCCATCCTTGGGCCTAGTCTGTGTTCTCCTTAAGTGGTTTGCAATGGCTGCAACGAGTCCTTGAGGTGCTGATGATAGAAAACCCTGATTTTTGAGTGGCTGAAATGTAGCCTACTTTACAAATAAGTGTCACATTTGTAGTTCCGCACACTTTGGCCACTCGCCCCCACACCACTGGCATGGCCCCCTGGAAAGCTTCCCATGAAGGAATGTGGGTTTTAGGCTGAAAATTCTTTCCTCACCTCTGCTGCAGGGGGTTATTCCTGGCCTTGTCAACTATAATCTCATTGGATGTGTATTGTAGACTAAGCACTCAGCTGCAAATAAAACGTTTTAAATGTTTTGTAAAGTGCAATAGACAAATGTGACACTAGATGGCGACGGCGAGTTATGGCAAATCCAATGTATTTTTCAAAATGTTTTTTTAAAAAAGCATTTTCACAGCGTTTTTTTAAATATGCGTGTAGATTCCACCTAAGAAACACTTGTCAGACCTCGATGCACAACCAAAGGATTTACAAGACAAAACTGACAGAGAGTACCCTCCAACATTCCGCAGATGAAAATAGGGATGTATTTTATTTCAGTGTCCCCCCCAACCCCACCTCCTCCTCTGAGATTGCGGCAGGGACTCAGACATAGCTGTCAACTTTCGGATTTGAAAATAAGGGATTTTTTCGAAACTTTGGATTTGAAAATAAGGGATGCTGCGAGGGCGGTGCAATGGCACCAAGTAGCCTCGCCACCCTGCACTCCAGAGGCTGCGCGTGAACGGGAGAGCGAAAGAGCGAGCACATAGACGGCAGGCAGGCTGTCTGTCTGGTTGGGTGTGAGGGTCTGGCTGCACAAGACATGCAAGCTCCGCCCCCAGTCGGTCTCAGACTCCTTATTGGCAGCCGAGCAACGCAGCTGAGGAGCCTCCCTGGCCGGCAGGGAGGGAGAGGAGCTGCTTCCTTTGAAATCCGGGAAATTTAAGGGATATCAACAATCCGGGATAGCAGAGGGAAACGGCATTGGAATAAGGGAGCTTCCCACAAAAAAAGGGAGGGTTGACAGCTATGGACTCAGACACAGCGACTGAACGAAGCAAGTGGGAGCCAAGTGACTGTAATCGCTGCTCTTCAGTGCCCACGGCCCCTTGGCACCTCTTGCAGTCATGGCAGCAACCTCAAAGACAGACCCCCCACCCCCTTCATTCCCTTTCACACACACCCCACTTTCCTTATGGTGACCAACTGGCTGAGGAGCAGGAAAACTGTGAAAAACTTTCTTAGGGGCATTCAAGTGACCTTGATTTTGTTTTCATAAAAACAGGAAGTGACGCCATATTGATGGGGTGGGAGACATAGAAATGTGTTGGAGGGACACACAGATCTGAACTTCTAGGAACACGTTGAAACGCTGTACTGGAGGGAAAGCCCAACTGGAATTCCCCTTGGGAATTCTGCGTGAAAAAGTGAGAAGCCAGGATCGCCTAAGGGTTTTTGTGATGCTCCCAGCATCTTCCAGGCAGTTGGAGGGTATGCTATAAGGCTTGGCTGTAACAGACAATGGAATTGATGGTTCAATCTTGGAGGTTAGCAGGCATCCAGTATAGGGTAACGCTTATATATCCATCATGTGGTTCCATAGCAGTGTTCAGAAACTGAACCTGTTGCATGAGCAAGTCTAGGCTTCGGTTAATGACGAGGTGCTTAGAGTTAGAGACTAGGATGCGATGAGATCCAATAAAGTTAATTAAACGGGGAACCATTGATAGGTAGCAAAGATGCCGCCGTAACTGCTCTGTGCCTTTTTTATTGTTGCTCTATATCATTGTTAGAAGGTTATAAGCTAAATCATTGTTTTTTTTCTGAATTTCAATTTCCTCACTTTGATCACACTAACCACTCAATTAAGTTTTTCTTTTCCAGTAATTGGGTGCTGGATGGGTTTTACTCCATTGCTTAATAGCATGCCAATTAAGGGACCTGCATAGTTTTCTTTTTCTATGTACCTTAATTAAGCCAGATTCAGAGACTGTGTGGGAGTCTAGATAAGTACTGCATGTTCCTTGGCAATCTGCAATTTATAACAGCATTAGAGGTGCCCTAAAAGATGTTGGGGACTTGCCGGTTCTCAACTCACAGCAGTTGCAAGCAAACTGATTCACTGGCATGCAATGGGATACTTCAAGGCCAAAGAGGCACTGATTCAAGGTGATTTTAACATGGATTAATGTTATTTATTTATGTGTCATTACATTTATATCCCACTTCTCTCCCCCCAACCAGGAGCTCAAGGTGGTCTACACACTTGTCCCTCTCTCTGTTTTGTCCCCCAACAACCCTGTGAGGTAGATAAGGCTGAGAGATAGTGACTGGCCCAAGACCACGAGGTGATGGAAGATTTGAACTCTGATCTCCCAGGTCAACAAGACCACACTGGCTCTCATCCTAATATACTTTAACCGTCTTACCATTCTCCTAGGAAGCATCATCTCCTCTACAGAGAGCAGTGGTGGACTTTTGGCTTTCCAATTTCAGCAATGCCCTGTGGGATGCCAAAATTCGGTGCCCCAACTTCTTGCCTTCCATTCTAAGCCATTGTTGTAGCATTCCCTGAAGGCCTCCTTAATAAAATAATAAACATTAAAAACAACGACACACATTTCCCTATACGGGGTTGCCTTCAGATGTCTTCTAAAGGTTGTCTAGTTATTTATTTCCATGGGCCATGGGTCGCCAAACTCCTTACCCTCCAACATTTCTCCGATGAAAATAGGGATGTCCCCTAAGGAAAAGCGGGACATTCCGGGATCAAATCAGAAACCGGAATGGCTTCTATCATTCCAGGACTGTCCCTGGAAAATAGGGACCCTTGGAGGGTCTGCAGAACAGTAGACCACATGATCTGGTGTTTGTGTAAGCTAGCCCTAATGATAGGCCTTTCACAGTCCAAATAAGAGGGTTGCCATTAGGGTTGCCATGACCTGGGGCTGCAGGGAATGACGTGGTCTGTGATGTGTAGAAATCAGCTTCTCCTGCCAGGGAGAGATATCACTTGGTGAATTTACAGAGCTGCCTGCTATTAAAAATGGAATCACAAAAATATTGCTAACCCTGGTTTCCTTATACTGATTTCAACCAGCAGCTTCTAAAAGCAGAGATCCCAGGCCGTCCATCTTCTGCTTTATTTACTGCTAAATAGAAATCCAAGGTGGCCCACAGCTGCTTTCTGTCAGCTCTGCCACCTCCCCGGCATTAGCGGCTGGGAGTCACTCTTCCCCAAGGCTCCCTCTCGCCTATTGTGTGAGGTGACAGATATTGTGCTGAGAGACGCTGATCCCCACCAAGGTGGGAGTGGAGCTGCCTGATTGATTGTCTACAGAGGCTGAAAAGCTTTCATATGCAAAGAAAAGTGTTCTGAGGTGGAACTGTGCTTCGGAGAATAGCAGACGCAGGCATCCCACCTCACCTGCTCCCTCCCTCACCTGCTCCCTCCCGCCCCAAAATCGCTCTATGGACACGGCTTTGCTTTGTTCTCCTATGCCGTAGCTAATCTACTAACAGGGGGCAGGGCTGACTCGTCGTTTCCCATGAAGCCAAAACAATTAGGAGATTGTAAGTATGTTTTTGGGCAACATGTTACCCATCCCACCGGCTTCCCCAAAGGCACTTCTATGGGCACAATTTCACATCAACGAAAGAAGCAATCTGTTTCAGCTTTGCTGCTCTCCCCTAGAAAACCACATTGGTTAAGGGCAAAAGGGTTTAAGACACATCGGAACAAAATTGTAGAGCTGGATGATGATGATGATGATGACGACAACAACAACAACAACTTATTATTTATATCCCGCCCATCTGGCTGAGTTTCCCCAACCACTCTGGGAAGCTCCCAACAGATTATTAAAAACACGATAAAACATCAAACATTAAAAACTTCCCTAAACAGGGCTGTCTTCAGATGTCTTCTAAAAGTCAGATAGTTGTTTATTTCCTTGACATCTGATGGAAGGGCGTTCCACAGGGCAGGTGCCACTACTGAGAAGGCCCTCTGCTTGCTTCCCTGTAACCTCACTTCTCGCAGTGAGGGAACTGCCAGAAGGCCCTCGAAGCTGGACTTCAGTGTCCGGGCTGAACAATGGGAGTGGAAACGCTCCTTCAGGATAAATTAACTCATTAGGAGTTCAATAACAAGTTATCTAACCTGTCTTGAACTCAATTCCATGGGGCTGTATGGAATTCTTTTTTAGGTAAGCCATAAAGCCCAGGCAGTTTGGGTCTGCACATTTTTATTCTTATTTATTTATGATTATTACTTTGTCAAAAAAGAGAAAAGAATGGACACACATGACCTGGAGGCCCAGAACTGGTAAGGCGCAGCAGTGCTAATGCTGGGGCCTTCCTCTCAAGTGGAAGAGTTGGTGGTAGAGTTGGCCGAGCTGTGAGGATGGAGAATCAGAGGTGAAACCAAAGACTTGCAACAGTGACAAACGGCTCTTCCAATGTCCTGCTCCTTCTTAGTTTCCCGGTCAGGTCAGGTCGCAAATATTGGAAGAAAGGAAAAAGCCATTTCAGTGTTTAATTTCTGCTCCTTCTTGCGTGCGATGAAATACTTCCTTGCCGTGTCCTTTCCTGGATTAAAATTGCTAATGAGTTTTGCTTTAGCTGAAGACTGTTGACTTTTAAAAGCTCCAGGCCTTGGGAAAAGCGGCTCAGATTTGGCACATGGTCCCCCATCTGACATGACAGCTCTTGGAGATTAAAGGTCTCAATTTAAGTGACAATTTTGTGGTGCAGATGGATGGACAGCAGCCATAAAAGAGCCCCCATGATGCTCTGTCAGTCCTTGGCGCCTTACTAGGGCTGCTCAAAAGATTGCCAATTAGAGCCAATAAGGACAGACGTTTCTGTCTCCGCTTGGCACCAGGTAAAGTGCCTTATTAGCATTTTGCTGTTGGCTGAAGAAGGTGGCATACTCACAGAATATTCTAGCAGGAGTCAATTTGCTAGTGCACAGGGTTCAGTTAGTGCATCCATATCTGTAGGAGCTGTGGTCTGAGGAGAAAAATCTAACAATGCCGCAGTAGTTTTATTGACATCTTTGAGGAAGAACCAATTTGCGATGGTGTGGAGCTGCCTTACTTTGGCGTATCTTGGCTAGGGATGGGGGAACGAAGTCGTTTGGTCTGTTTTTGGTGGCAGAATTACCCAGTCTGATGCATCTGACTTTGCTTATGGATTGAAACAAACTCCCTTTTCCTGTCAATGCAAGTATTTCCACCTGTGCAGCAAAACTTCACCCTATCCTCTCCCTGCACGTACCCCACTCCCTTCTCAAATCTGCTCCAGAGGGTTGGGGAAAAGAGCATATGGCGGCAGGAGAGGGAGGAAAGTTCTGTTACACAAGGGGAAATTGGTGAGGGCTTTTTTCCATGCTATTGCATCAGTTATCCCCATGCCATCACAACCCCTTTCTGTGTGCTGTTTGTTCTGGAGATCATCATGGAATTGGAAGGGGGTCACATAAGTCATCTATTCCAGAATCCTGCTTGCTTTAAGAAGTCTGGAGTCTGAACATCCTCAACAGATGATTGTCCTGCCTCTCTTTGAAGATCTCTAGATCAGTGTTCTTCAGCCTTGGATCCCTAAATGTTGTTGGGCTACAATTACCATCATCTTACAATTACCAGAGCCAGTGTGGTGTAGTGGTTAAGAGCGGTAGACTCTAATCTGGGGGACCGGGTTCGCGTCTCCACTCCTCCACATGCAGCTGCTGGGTGACCTTGGGCTAGTCACACTTCTTTGAAGTCTCTCAGCCCCACTCACCTCACAGAGTGTTTGTTATGGGGGAGGAAGGGAAAGGAGAATGTTAGCCACTTTGAGACTCCTTCAGGTAGTGATAAAGCGGGATATCAAATCCAAACTCTTCTTCTTCATCTCTCACCCTTGGCTAAGATGGCTGGGGATGATGGAAATTGAAGTCCAACAATATCCAAAGTCCCAAGGTTGAAGAACACTTATCTAGATCATACTGCTTGAACTAGTTTAACCAAAATTTCTCATGAAGCCCTCAGATAATCTGAGAAGACCAGTTCCCTAGATGTTACATATAACTAATTTGAAGCAGCCATCTTTCTGTTTGAGTACATTTTTAAATTTAATTTGCATTTATATCCCATCTTTTCCCCATCATGGAACACACGGTTCTCAGGTGTTCACCTATCCAGGCACTGACCAGATCGAGACCTGCTTAGTACGTGCCTCCAGAGCATACATTGGGCTATAGGAGGTTTCATTCTGGGTGAGAATTGCCCATCCAGTCACAACTTCTCAAAAGACATTTTCAGTCTTTTGGAAATTGCCACTCCTGATCAGGGTTTTAGTGAGGTCCAGTCACATTAACATTCCTGGATGCCATTTTTCTTATGAAAAAATAGATTTCCTAGCAGGTAGGCTATCATGATGGATACATTTGTAAACCATAAACAAACACTGTTTTTTTCTGACCTTATTGAAATCTCCTTCTTTGGGAGGGGAAAAAAATCAATTTCCCATTCTTAAACTGGGGCATTTAATTATCATTGATATTGATTTTAAAGTATCTCAAATGGAATCAGACATTGCTTTGAAAAATACCAAGCAGCAGCAAAACTGCTTGCAGTAAATCTCTGATGCAGCAAAGATGTTTCCGACAAGGAGGATTTTTGTACTCGTTTTTCTTTTTTTCCTTTCCCCCAAGTGAGACAAAATGGCCCACGTCTGTGAACAATCACTGGACAGCATACGTTATCAGAATGGACATGCAGCTTTAAACTAAACCTCGGCCATCTGTTCCGCTTTGTAATTACAGATGCAGCAAAAAATACAAACTGCTCCTGAATGATAAAAATAGTGGCGGTGGATGCAGTTTAAATGCCTTGGTGGGTTGGCCCATTACAGTGATGGGTCTGTACAAGATCTTGAGAGGTCATAGAGGACCCTGGAGTCTTCTGAGCTCAGGGCCAGGCTCTCTTAGCTTAGTCATGTGAAACTGTGTGCACCCTGTGCAACTTTGGTACTGTGCATGAAACTTTAGCTGTCCGCTTTTATTCTCTCCAAAGCAAAGCATAACATTATTGTAATATAGGCTAAACTTAGGAGAATAGGTGGCCATGTAGCCAATTACAGTCTGTTCAGTGGAGTAGCTATGCAAGCCCCAGTGATCAGCTGGCCCTGAGCTCAGAAGACTCCAGGGTATTGTGTAGAGGCAAGAATAACCAATGGCGAGTTTGGCAATCCCAGCAGGGTTCACAAAGCACTGTGTACAGGATTTTTGCTGGGTCTGCCAAACTCTCAGTTGGTCCAGCCATGCCTTTATGCAGGTGGGTGTGACTTGGTCAAAATGGCCTGGTGGACTTAATCATATTTTTTACTGCCAGGGAAGGGAAGATGGACTTCCAAGAATAATAAATCAATAATTAACTATTCTTGCCTTTTCACAATACCCTGGATCAATGGCTTGCCTCAGTTTAATAATAATAATAATAATAATAATAATTTATTTATACCCCGCCCATCTGGCTGGGTCTCCCCAGCCACTCTGGGCGGCTTCCAAAAGAACATTAAAATACAGTAATCTATTAAACATTAAAAGCCTCCCTAAACAGGGCTGCCTTCAGATGTCTTCTAAAGGTCTGATAGTTGTTGTTCTCTTTGACATCTGAAGGGAGGGCGTTCCACAGGGCGGGCGCCACTACCGAGAAGGCCCTCTGCCTGGTTCCCTGTAACTTGGCTTCTCGTGGTGAGGGAACCGCCAGAAGGCCCTTGGCACTGGACCTCAGTGTCCGGGCTGAACGATGGGGGTGGAGACGCTCCTTCAGGTATACTGGACCAAAGCCATTTAGGGCTTTAAAGGTCAGCACCAACACTTTGAATTGTGCTCGGAAACGTACTTTGTGCTCGGAAACGTAGTTTGACAAGTGGTACTGTCAGGGTGTTGTCAGCGGTTCCTGGCTGGTTGCCCAGGAAAGTATAAAGACAATGAAAAGTTTCTTACAGTGCTTTTTTTTATTCCAAACTTTACAGTGTGCCAGTGTGGTGTAGTGGTTAAGAGTGGTGGACTCGTAATCTGGTGAACCGGGTTCGCATCCCCGCTCCTCCACATGCAGCTGCTGGGAGACCGTGGGCTAGTCACACTTCTTTGAAGTCTCTCAGCCCCACTCACCTCACAGAGTGTTTGTTGTGGGGGAGGAAGGGAAAGGAGATTGTTAGTCGCTTTGAGACTCCTTAGGGTAGTGATGAAGTGGGATATCAAATCCAAACTCCTCTTCTTCTTCTTCTTCTTCTTCTTCTTCGGGGCTATAGAACCCAGCCTCTTGGATAATGACGTTGTTCCGAGTGAATCTCCACCTCCCCCCATCTCTCCCACTTCCTAATGCATCAGCATCCTCACTTCCTCTACGGGTGCCTACTAAGTGCCCTCTGTCTTTGAGCTCTTTGCTCTCCTACTTTTAAGGCTCGCCGGGTTCTGGGATATGGTGGGTCTGGAATGCTTTCTAGTGAGAACGTGTCAGTCAGCTGATGTTCCGGCTCTGTCTGCTCCTCCTTTCCCATGATTTCCCAACTTTCCCCCTCATCTGCCTCTGAGCTGTGACTTCCCGCAAACCCCTGTTGTCAATCTATACTGTCTTCCTCTTCCTCCTTCCTGGAAGAGTCAGGATGGGGAGGCGGTCTCCACCACTCCTCCTCCTCTGCCAGGTCCCTGACGGGAAAGGGTCAAGCGCTGGGAGGTCCATCCCTCCAAAGAGTAAAGAATTCTGCTTTATCTAAATGATCTGGTTACACCTGGTGCATGGATGTAAGAGAATGAGACAAAGCCAGGGCAGTAAATCTTCCAGCAATGTCACCTCCTTTGTGGGTGTATGCTTATGGCTCTCAGGAGAGTTACGTTTTAAAATTCAATCCTGGCTTGCAGCATGTTAGCATTTCCCTCGTGTGTGTCGGTGTAGGATATTTCTGTACCCATCTGCATATTTGGAAATTACCATTGGGCTGGGAGTCATAGAATCATAAATATGGATTCAACCTTGCAGTTGAACCCTTTGGTTAGATGCAGAGAATATGTGGCACCCCAACTAATAGCTACCCAGCTTTTGCTTGAAAATCTCTGGGGACGGAGAGCCCCTCACCCAAGTAGGCAATGGGTTGCACTGCATAAATGCATTGCACTTAACCCATCTTAGGCAGAGATAAAAGTGCCATGGCAAGGAAAAGACACAGCAATAGCATTTCTAAACGACAGCTATTGTCTAAGTTGTGTGGCATAACAACGACCTTCTGATATTACAATGGCCTTCTTCCTTCAGCCTTCAGCTTTTGAAGGCTCCGTCCTCCATTTATCCTGCTTGCTTCTACTTTGTCCTTGTCTTGCTGTTCTCTTGCAAATGCAACACCCCAGCCTTCACTTGCTCAGCCATTCTCACTCCCATTTCAATTTCCATTCTATAATTTATGTAATTCCAATAATTTCTCCAACAGTTCCCCCTTAGTTCTAAGAAAGGTTCCGTCTTTCCTTGGAACTCATATTTCTAGACTTGGCATTCCAATATCCATCATACCTTGTGCCTCTTCCTCTTCCTTCATGACTTCCATACTCAAACCTTCATCTACATCCCCCCCCCCGGTTGGTGCACCTTGTGATGGCCTGGGATTCAGACTCAGACGCTGAACCTGAGGGACCCCAGCCTGCACAGGATTCCCTGCCTCCAGAACCAGCAGAGCCAGGGCTGGGGCCTGAGTCTGAAGGGGACTCACCTGTGCTAGATCCTCAGGTGCAGGCATCGGCTGAGTTTGATCTGGCCTCTGATGGAGTGGAGGACTCATTGCCTGCAGGTGCTCCACTCCCCACCCAGTCAGGGGAAGCTGAGGTTGCCTCTGGGTCTGGTAACCCTCCAGCTTCTCCTGAGTTGCAAAGGTTCAGGGCAGAGAGGCGAAGGGAACTAAGTTCCCGCAGGAGGAGTGCTCGCCTCCAAGCCAGGAGAGGCGAGTCACCTGACGATCGGAGCCGCCCTCTGCCTCGGGGCAGATAAAAGCCGGCCAGTCCCAGTCCCAAGTTGCAGGAGCAACATCGTTGCTGCCCAGTTCCAGGTTCCTGACTCCTGTGTTCCTGACCCCGGCTTTGTTACCTCGGCTTCTGACTCCTGGCTTCCTCCTGACCTCGGCTTTGTGACTTTGGCTTCCGACTTAATCCTGACCTCGGCTTTGTGACTTCGGCTTCGTGACTTCTGGATTGGACTGACCTTGGACTGGACTAGACCTCGCCTATCGGATATCCCTTGGGACCAGCACAGTTTGCTCCTGCCACACCCGCACTCCCCCTTCGTTGGGGTGCGTTCGGGAGGAACCGGTCATTATGACTGACCAGGCGGCTGCGCTGGCGGCATTGGCCCAGGAGAACCAGGTCTTGACCCACACAGTGCAGCAGCTGAGCAATGCGGTTACGGCGCTTCAGCAGCGTTTGGACGTCTTACCGGCTCCTGGTGCCGGCGTCCCAGCTCCAGGCAAGTACCCAGTGGTCCTGCCAGAGAAATTCGATGGGTCCCCGGCCAGCTTTCCCATGTTTCTCGCCCAGGCCAAACTGTATATTCAGGGGCGAGCCCGGGATTTCCCTGACGACCGCACCAAGGTGCACTTCCTGATCAGCTTGCTGAAGGACCAGGCGGCCAAGTGGGCGTTGCCGCTGCTACGGCAAGACTCCCCCTTGCTGACAGACTATACGGGGTTTTGCAACCATTTTGAAACCGCGTTCGCCAACCCTCAGAAGGCGAGTCAAGCCAATCGGGCGATTCGGCGGTTGAAACAGGGCAAGTCCACAGTGGCCGCCTATGCCACAGAATTTCGGCTGTTGGCGCAGGACTTGACCTGGAACGATTCCGCACTTCGGGACCAGTATCTCGAGGGGCTTTCTGACGAGATACTGGACCAGCTGGCCACCTTGGATCGCCCCACCACGCTGGAGGCCCTCATCCAACGGAGTCTACAGATAGACAATCGGTTGGAGGACCGTCGCCAGGCCCGGGGCCGTCGGCACTCCGGGCTCCCGACTCCAGTGCTTCCCAGCAGTTCCACGGCCAGAGCCGAGTCACTAGAGGAGCCGATGCAGCTCGGGGCAGCACGGCCTCGCCTCTCCCCTTCGGAGAAGACAAGGCGTCGGGAGGGGAACCTCTGTCTCTACTGCGGGGGGAGTGGACACTACGCCCGAACATGCCCCAAGAAACACCAGCCGCAGGGAAACCGCCAACCCCAGTAGCCAATGGCCCAGGCTATCTGGGGTCCCAAGCGTCGCATGATGGGCCCTCACCAGTGGAATTGCAACACCTCATGATCCCGGTGCGTCTGTACCCCCCAGGCGGGCCCTGGATTCTCACCCACGCTCTGGTGGATTCAGGGGCAACCCGCTCCTATATGGACTCGGCCTTCGCTGTTCAGCATCGGGTGCCACTCCAGAACAAGCCAGAACCGGTGCAGGTGGAGGCAATCGACGGACGGCTCCTGCGGTCAGGCGCCGTTACGCGGGAGACCCAGCCCTTGGTCCTGTGCCACCAGCAGCACCAGGAGGTGCGTACCCTGGACATTGCCACCATGCCCCGGTTTCCCCTGGTGCTGGGGATGGACTGGCTGGAGTCTCACAATGTTCAGATCGATTGGGTCAATCGAACTGTACGCTTCCCAGACTCGGGTTCGAATGCTCAGTCAGAGATGCTTTCGGCCGCCTCCATGGGGGAGGCTGCGTCAACGCTCCCCGCCGTGTACCGGGACTACGTAGACGTGTTCGAGGAACAGGGGGCAGACCGGCTGCCTCCTCATCGGTCCTTCGACTGCGGCATAGACCTCCAGCCTGGGGCGCCCCTGCCTGTGAGTCGCCTATACTCTCTTTCGGAGCCAGAGCGTGAAGCCTTACAGGACTTCCTTCACAAGAACCTGGAGCGTGGGTTCATTAGGCCCTCTACCTCTCCCACCGCCGCTCCAGTACTCTTCGTTAAGAAGAAGTGTGGGGAGCTTCGCCTCTGCCATGATTACCGAGCCCTGAATAAGATCACCATCCCAGACCGGTATCCCTTGCCCCTAATTGCGGAGTTGCTGGAGCGGGTGCAAGGGGCGCAGATGTTCACCAAACTGGACCTGCGGGGGGCTTACAACTTGATTCGGATCCGTGCCGGGGATGAGTGGAAGACCGCATTTGGGACCCGTTATGGGCAGTTCGAATATCTGGTCATGCCGTTCGGACTATGCAATGCGCCCGCCGTGTTCCAACGGTACATCAACCACGTGTTCCAGGACTTGCTAGACAAGTACGTGGTGGTGTACCTCGATGACATTCTGATTTATTCCCGTGACCCAGCTCGCCATGAGAGTCATGTCCGGACCGTGTTGCAGCGCTTGCGGGAGCACCGCCTGTACGCTAAGCTCAGCAAGTGCGAGTTCCACCAGCGGTCAGTGGACTTCCTCGGACACCGACTCTCCCCTGACGGTGTACAGATGGACCCCGGGAAGGTGGCTGCGGTTCGAGAGTGGGCGGCGCCGCGGAACCGCAAGGACCTACAGCGGTTCCTGGGGTTCGCCAACTATTACCGGACATTCATTGCGGACTACGCTCATCGCACCACCCCGTTGACCCGTCTGCTGCGCCCCAAGACTCCCTTCTCCTGGGACGAGGAGGCTGAGGGGGCATTCC
This sequence comes from Darevskia mixta, assembly GCA_034641385.1. Lineage (NCBI taxonomy): Eukaryota > Metazoa > Chordata > Lepidosauria > Squamata > Lacertidae > Darevskia > Darevskia mixta. The sequence continues at coordinate 2,615,148 of JAWWNH010000027.1, forward strand.
AGGGGTTGAAAGCCTGTTTCCAGAAGGCGCCGATTTTACAGCATCCTGATCCCTCTCGTCCCTTCGTGGTGGAGACGGACGCCTCCAGTACGGCTCTCGGTGCTGTCCTGTCCCAGCAACACGGACCTGATGCGCCACTGCTACCCTGTGCCTACTACTCCCGGCAGCTCCTTCCGGCGGAGCGCAACTATACCGTGTGGGAGCGGGAACTACTGGCCATTAAGGTGGCCTTTGAGGTCTGGCGCCATCATCTTGAGGGGGCACGACACCCGGTGGAAGTGAGAACCGACCACCGGAATCTGGAGTATCTCCAGACCACCCGCAAGCTGAACCAGCGTCAGATCCGGTGGGCACTGTTCTTCTCCCGATTCCAGTTCCGGATCCGTTACATCCCCAGCTCCCAAAACCAGAAGGCGGACGCACTGTCCCGGAAACCGGAGGACATTGCAGAGACGGTGCAGCAGGCGGCCCCAACAACAATCGTCCCACCAGCAGCGTTCCTGGCTGTTCAGGAGACTGAGTCACTACGGGACCGAGTGCGGAAGCAGCAACGGGTCGATGCGTGGGCTCAGGAACGGATTCAGGAATTGGCCAGTGGATCGTGCCCTCGATACCCAGAACTGGTTGTGCACCAGGGTCTGCTGATGCACCGTGGTCGGTTGTACATCCCACCAGGGCCTTTGCGGGCCGAGGTGCTCCGAATGTCACATGATGCCCCGGCAGCTGGTCACTTCGGGAGGTATCGGACCACCCACCTGGTCAGCCGGGAATTCTGGTGGCCCCGCTTGAAAGCCGACGTGGCACGGTACATTGGGGGTTGCGATGTCTGCCGGCGAGCCAAGGGATTGACCGGGAGACCTGCGGGACTGCTACAGCCACTGCCAGTTCCTCCTCGTCCGTGGCATACGGTTTCGTTGGATTTCGTGGTGGACCTACCCCTGTCCCATCAGTGTACCTGTCTCCTGGTATTCACGGACCACTTCACTAAGATGGTGCACTGTGCCCCGTGCTCGTCTGTACCCTCAGCCAAGGAGACGGCGCAACTGTACTTACAACACGTCTTCCGCTTACATGGCCTACCAGAACGTTTGGTCTCCGATCGCGGTGCCCAGTTCACCTCCCGCTTCTGGCGTGCTCTACATCAGGCTCTCGGGACGGAGGTCTGCCTATCTTCGGCCTACCATCCGCAGACAGATGGACAGACCGAACGGGCAAACGCGGTGTTGGAACAGTACCTCCGGTGCTACTGCAGCTTCCACCAGGACGATTGGGTCGACCACCTGGCGTTGGCCGAGTTCGCGTATAACAACGCAGTGCACGCTTCCACCCAACAGACCCCGTTTCAGGCGAACTATGGGTACCACCCGCGGTTGTTCCCAAGTGTGCTGCCGGCATCCGCAGTTCCCGCAGTGACAGACTGGCTACAAGAGCTCCAGTCGCAGCAGCAGCTTCTGACAGAGCAACTGAGCCGGGCCAAGGACGCGTATAAGGCCCAGGCCGACCGTCACCGTCAGGAGGGGCCGGAACTCCGTGTCGGTGACCTGGTATGGCTCTCCACCCGCCACCTGCACCCCTCTCGGCCTTCGCGGAAGCTGGATGCCCGCTTCACCGGCCCATTTCCGATCGTGGACCGGGTCTCACCTGTGGCATTCCGTCTCCGATTACCCGCGGCCCTGAAGGTCCACCCGGTATTTCACCGGTCCCTACTCAGTCCGGTCGCCCCGCCCGATGAGTTCCACCCAGACCGTCCACGACCACAGCCAGTTCTGGTTCAGGGGGAGCCCAAGTACGAGGTGGAGCACATTCTCGACTCCCGATACCGCAGGGGGAAGCTCCAATACCTCATCGACTGGAAGGGGTATGGGCCCGAGGATCGTTCGTGGGAACCAGCGGAAAACATCCATGCGCCTGCCTGCCTCCGTGAGTTCCATGCAACTTACCCCAGCAAGCCTGGTCCGGCCCCTCAGTTGAGGGGGGGGGGCTGGGAGGGGGGGATGGTGTGATGGCCTGGGATTCAGACTCAGACGCTGAACCTGAGGGATCCCAGCCTGCACAGGATTCCCTGCCTCCAGAACCAGCAGAGCCAGGGCTGGGGCCTGAGTCTGAAGGGGACTCACCTGTGCTAGATCCTCAGGTGCAGGCATCGGCTGAGTTTGATCTGGCCTCTGATGGAGTGGAGGACTCATTGCCTGCAGGTGCTCCACTCCCCACCCAGTCAGGGGAAGCTGAGGTTGCCTCTGGGTCTGGTAACCCTCCAGCTTCTCCTGAGTTGCAAAGGTTCAGGGCAGAGAGGCGAAGGGAACTAAGTTCCCGCAGGAGGAGTGCTCGCCTCCAAGCCAGGAGAGGCGAGTCACCTGACGATCGGAGCCGCCCTCTGCCTCGGGGCAGATAAAAGCCGGCCAGTCCCAGTCCCAAGTTGCAGGAGCAACATCGTTGCTGCCCAGTTCCTGGTTCCTGACTCCTGTGTTCCTGACCCCGGCTTTGTTACCTCGGCTTCTGACTCCTGGCTTCCTCCTGACCTCGGCTTTGTGACTTTGGCTTCCGACTTAATCCTGACCTCGGCTTTGTGACTTCGGCTTCGTGACTTCTGGATTGGACTGACCTTGGACTGGACTAGACCTCGCCTATCGGATATCCCTTGGGACCAGCACACACCTTCTGAGAGAGGGCTCTTCTGGTGTCACTGCAGCTTCATGATATGAAATGACTAAAGGGGCAAGTGAAATTGACTGATTGTCACTTGATCTAGCTCTGCTTACTGTGACCAAAGCGGGTGGCGCTGTGGTCTAAACGACTGAGTCTCTTGGGCTTGCTGATCAGAAGGTGGGTGGTTCAAATCCCCACGATGGGGTGAGCTCCTGTTGCTCTTTCCTAGCAGTTCAAAAGCATACCAGTGCAAGTAGATAAATAAGTACTGCTGAGGCGGGAAGGTAAATGGCATTTTTGTGTGCTCTGGCTTCCATCACAGTGTTCTGTTGCACCAGAAGCTATTTAGTCATGCTGGCCACATGACCCGGAAAGCTGTCTGTGGACAAACGCCGGCTCCTTCAACCTGAAAGCGAGATGGATGCTGCAACTCCATAAGTCGCCTTTGACTGGACTTAACCGTTCCTTTACCTTTTACCTTACTGGGACCACAGAAAAACATGCCTTTGCCCTCTTTTCCATGGCAGACCTCCAGCTATTTGAAGAGTGCTATCATAATCCTACTCATGTGCCCAGGGGTTTGAACTAGATGACCCTCGGAGTCCCTTCCAACTTTACAATTCTATGATTCTATAGCGCCTTCAGCCTTCCCTCATGTAGGACTTGTTTTCCATACTGCTGACCATCTTTGTTACTCTCCTCTGAACTCATTCCATTTGGTCTCTATCATTCTTAAAGGGCAGCCCTTTTAAGATAAGGTCAAAAGAGCACACTGTACAGGACTGTGCATTTGCTTCCAGGAACGTCTCCAAAAGTTCAGCAGCAGTGAAGTGATTAATCACACTGGATGAAGAAATAGGCAGTTTTATTTTCTTCTTCTCTAGCTACCATTCTTTGTCTTGGCATAAAATGGGAAGTGAAAAACCAAAAGCCTGAAAACAACTCTGGTTAGAGCTGGGCTTGAAAGAGACAAATGCCAGCAAAAAGAAAATGCAGAGCTGTTCTAAGCCCTCACCACTGAGGTATATTGGTTAGAAAAGCATCTCAGGAGGTAAGCCAGGCCCCATCAGAATTAACTGATGGACACATCTCTGTTTACAAATAAGTGGGCGGATTGAAGCAAAGCCAAAAAAAGAGATTACTGGAAGTTACGCTGTTCAAAAGGATGGGAGGATCTTCACTAAAACACAGCTAAGAGGAAGTCACCAATGATCCAGTTACAATATTGTGAGCATCTTTACAGTAATGGTTGTGCCATTTTTTTCTGGCATAAGACTATACTATGAGACCATATATCATTCTAACACTTGCTACCATGTAATCACCATCAACATCAAGTTCATGGTGCTTTTCTAAAGTCACCTCTAGATTGTCAATGTATTGTGGGAGGGATTCATTTGCATATTGAGGAATTTACATTTGTGCAGTTAATGTCAGCCTGGTGCAAAGAAATAACATTTTAAAAACAGGTTATTTTTGCTGTAAAGAAAGTAACAGGGAAATGCGCTGAAAAGTGTGGAATGAGCGAATGATTCATGGGAAGTGATATAACCAGTGCAACAAGAAAATCAGGATGATTGCTTCTTTTTGTATAATATCCCTGCAAACAAATCGGAACGAATGCTCACTAAACACAGGATATAATATAACCTCCATGTAAGCTTAGTGCAAGCAAAGCAGGATGAATGTTCAGTAAGCAGGAACATCCTAAATAATGCTAAGGGATGAGGAAGCTTTGGGCCTCAAGGTGTTGCTGAACTATAACTCCCATCAGCAACAGCAAGCATGGCCAATGACCAGGGATGATGGAAAATGTAGCTCAGTAACATCTAGAGCAGTGATGGCTAATCTTGACACCCCAGATGTTTTGGAACTACAACTCCCATCATCCCTAGCTAACAGGATCAGTGGTCAGGGATGATGGGAGTTGTAGTCCCAAAACATCTGGAGTGTCAAGGTTAGCCATCACTGATCTAGAGGGTCAAAGGTTCCCCACACCTGGTATAGATGTTAAATAGCATTAGGGACAAGATGGAACTCTGAAGCAGAGCCAGATTTAGATGAAGAGAGGCCCTAGGCTACTCCATTTGTGAGGCTCCTCCCCATCCCCTACCCTCACAACTAGAAGAAAATGGAAGAGTGCTATAAACAAAATTGAGTGAAGCCAAAGATGATGACGGGTATTTAAAATCATGCAATTCACAATTTCTCCTTTAAAGAACAGAAGATATTATTTTTAAATACCATGGAGTTTTTTTAAAAAATGCATAAAATTAACACTGGAAAACCTTTACAATAACTGAAATTTGTAAACCTTTTGTAGCCCGTATATTATTTTCACATGAAGCAGAAATTTCCTCACCTTGTGGCATGTTTGCCAGAATGCAGAGATCTCTGGGCTAGTAGCATTCTCTTGCATCTCTGGGCTAGTAGCATTCTCACTGCTGTTGCTGCGTACATAAAAAAGTATTTTATCTTCTCTTGGTAACTCTTGACCTGTTATATCTAACAAAAAGGCTTCTGGTTTTTTAACAAATGTATTTTTAAACATATTCTTTAGTTCATTATATATCATTGCCCAGAAAGCCTTTAGCAATGTACATGTCCAAATTTATAGGCTCATTTTTACCCTATTTGCTATTTTGGTTGAATTGCACAATTCCCTGCTTCTTCCAGCCTCCATCAGTGATATGATTTGGGAGCAGGGAATGCACAACATGACAATATAACAATGGAGGTTAACAGATCCTATGTTCCATGGGTTGGGGATGGGACATGTCGCACGGATGTTTTCAGTCCCATGTTGAGTGAAATTATAATTTAATAATAATAATTTTAATAATTTTTTTATTTGTACCCTGCCCATCTGGCCGGGTCTCCCCAGCCACTCTGGGCGGCTTCCAACAAATATTAAAATACATCAAAATCACAAGTTAAAAACTTCCTTAAACAGGGCTGCCTTCAGGTATTTTCTGAATGTAGGATAGTTGTTTATCACTTTAACCTCTGCTGGGAGGGCATTCCACAGGGCGGGCGCTACTACCGAGAAGGCCCTCTGCCTGGTTCCCTGTAGCTTTGCTTCTCGCAGTGAGGGAACCGCCAGAAGGCCCTCGGCGCTGGATCTCAGTGTCCGGGCTGAACGGTGGGGGTGGAGACGCTCCTTCAGGTATACAGGACCGAGGGTTGTAGAGGGTTGCCCAATGAGTGCTGGGTAATTTTAAAAACCATTATGTTGTAAATAGCTCTGGTGGATATTGAACTTTCAAGGAGAAAACTTGCTGCGTGGTATGTTTTTCCCCCTCCCCTTAAGAAATCTGGAACAGAATGAAGGACAAGCTAATGAGCATTTGCTTTATTCATAAATGTGAATTGGAAATGACAGCCTTGAGCAATTTCAGAAAGGGTTAATGGTTAGATACATTGCCCTGGAAATGCCCAAGAGTCAGATTTTGATTCCTCAAATGTTACTCCAGCTCTGCTTTATGGACATACATAAATTACAGCGTAAATCATTAATATCCAATTTCGGAAAGCCGCTGTGCAGGCAACGTAAATGAAAATACAAAGCTACCAGCAATATATTAATTTTGTAGGGCTTAAAATGGAGTCTGGAGCTGTACTTTGCCTAAAGGAGCTGGCTCTCCTTTATCTGGTGAGATTAACTCCTAAGCAAGTGGAGGGATTTGGTTTTTGGCGCATTTAGGATCAAAGCAATTTGTTTCTTCTGGAGACCAGGAAGGTTTCTGATGGTTGTCTAAGTGAAAACACAGCCTTAGGAGCAAATCAAGCTGCATCTCTTGTCAATTTGCATTCCCCCGGAGCAGACCCGTCACTTAACCAAATCATTTCCCCTTCCCTTCAGAGAATCAAGTCGCAATATTGTTGGACAGACAACAGCAAGAAGCACAGGAGGGGGAGAGGAGGAAGAGTTTTGCCACTTTTTCAGGGGAACAACCTCTCACAATTCTGTTCAGTTATCCAGAGTGCATTCGATGAACTTTTACAAGGTTCTCAATCCTGTGTGGATTGTGCGATGCACACATACAGCTACGTGAACAGGGGTTGTGGGCAGGGCTCAAGGTTGAAGCCCATGCGACTGAAATTCCCAGGTGTCAAAAAAGGTTATTTATGTATACCGCTACTGCGGCCCGTGTTTCGTTAGCCCCAAAATGGAAAACCAGTGAGGTCCCAAGTAAAGAAGAATGGCAACTTAAGCTGATGGAATATGCACAGCTTGCGGACCTATCATACAGAATAAGAGAACAAGAAGAACATACGTTTAAAGAATGTTGGAAAATGTTTATTGAATATATAGGGGGGGAATTGTGTACACTTGAAAATGTTGGCAGCATTAAGATAAATTCAACAGTGTAAATAAGTTTTGATGGATGTAATAATGGAATACTGAATGGTTTAGTTTATGTACAATATGCAAGGATTTAAGACATGCAAAATGAACCCTGGAAAGAGAAGAAGGGAAGTCATTGATATTTTAAGGATATTTAAATGAGTATTTTAAAGTGTAAAACAGAAAATTATATTCATTTAATCGTTACATTCATTTAACAATTGATTGGATTAAACTGGGACTGAACTGGATTAATAGAGTCCCCTTTTTGAGGCAACTACTCATTCATGTGCAATGTTGAAGCATGATCCAACTTTAATTCAGAATTTTTATTATTATTCAAAAATATGTATTATCTATCAGATGTTTTGTAAGCTTTGCTCTAGTACAAAACACATTTCCCCCTATCACTATGGGCCTTGGCTTAGTGGCATAGCACATCGTTTGTCCACAGAAGCTCAGTCCCAAGCATCTTCACTTAAGGCTGGGAATGCTCCTGTCTGAACCTCTGGAGAACCTCTGGCAATCGGTGGGGACCCTGCTGAATTAGATGGACCAACGGATCGGAGACTTGGTATAAACTGCTTCTTCTATGCTTCTAATTATGTCATTCTGGTGGCATATAAATTGCAGTGAACCAGCCTTATCATGAAAATCATACAGGCACATGAAAACTGGAAGAGGAGAGCTTCTAGACAACTGGCAGATCACCAACCAGGAACTCATACATGCAAACCTCTCTGGGTTTTCTTCTCAGACGATTGTCAAACAAAGGCTAACAAATTGTTGAATGGTGACATGAACCCCTTGCCAGGTTATCATGATATCAGAACAAACTGAGTGTGAGAGCCCATGAAGATGCCATCTGTTTCTAATAGAACAACCATGATGTTTTATGTAAGCAGCCCCCTGTGATATTATATTACATGGAAGCCTGCCCACAGAACCAGAATATGCAGTGGAGCAGAATGGAACACTGCCGTTAGCAGTAAATTGAATATTCACTGAGGGAGCCACATCCAATTAAGTTTGTGGCACATCCAGACTCAAAGCTCAGCACAGAACTTAAGCTTCATACCTAGATTCAGCAGAACCTCACTTAGTCACTGGTGCTAGCAAAGTCTCTTAAATAATGCAGACAGAGTCCCAAGAGAATAGAAATCCTGCTAACACTTTAGTGAGCAAAACTGAACAAAAACACAGTGAGGACAAAGGAACGGAGACGTTTTGTCTTTCCTACTTCAGGCCTTCTACATAGCAGAGAAACATACAACCAAACATATAGAGGAAAAGCTCCCTCAGAACTGCACAGCCAATCAGAGCATGTGCTACCTCTGCCCGTTGCTAAACTATGGGCTCCCACCCCAAGATCAGTAGACTTAACACTGAGAACAGAATTAACCCTTCAGTTGCAAACTGAATGACAACTGCTGTTGCATTTCCAGTAATTGGGATACTCTAACCAGAGCCCAGCTCTGTGATTCTGTCCTCCATTACACATGATTTGGTACTTCTTAATTCTTCCTCATCCTTCTCAACTCCTGCCTTATGTAGCATCTTGCCAGATGAACAATTCTGGAGAGCTCAAAAGCTTGCTACTGCAACATTTTGATCCATTGCTTAAAAACAACAACACATTATGTCAATCATTGGACTGAATGCTGGTTCCAGTCAAAAGCAGGAAATGGGTAGGAAATTCAGTTTTGTTTACAATTATAATGTTGTTGTTGTTTAGTCGTTTAGTCGTGACCGACTCTTCGTGACCCCATGGACCAGAGCACGCCAGGCACTACTGTCTTCCACTGCCTTCCGCAGTTTGGTCAGACTCATGTTGGTAGCTTCGAAAACACTGTCCAACCATCTCGTCCTCTGTCGTCCCCTTCTCCTTGTGCCCTCAATCTTTCCCAACATCAGGGTCTTTTCCAGGGAGTCTTCTCTTCTCATGAGGTGGCCAAAGTATTGGAGCCTTAGCTTCAGGATCTGTCCTTCCAGTGAGCACTCAGGGCTGATTTCCTTAAGAATTGATAGTTTTGATATTCTTGCAGTCCATGGGACTCTCAAGAGTCTCCTCCAGCACCATAATTCAAAAGCATCACTTCTTCGGCGAACAGCCTTCTTTATGGTCCAGCTCTCACTTCCGTACATTACTACTGGGAAAACCATAGCTTTAACTATATGGACCTTTGTCAGCAAGGTGATGTCTTTGCTTTTTAAGATGCTGTCTAGGTTTGTCATTGCTTTTCTCCCAAGAAGCAGGCGTCTTCTAATTTCGTGACTGCTGTCACCATCTGCAGTGATCATGGAACCCAAGAAAGTGAAATCTCTCGCTGTCTCCATTTCTTCCCCTTCTATTTACCAGGAGGTGATGGGACCAGTGGCCATGATCTTAGTTTTTTTGATGTTGAGCTTCAGACCATATTTTGCGCTCTCATCTTTCACCCTCATTAAAAGGTTCTTTAATTCCTCCTCACTTTCTGCCATCAAGGTTGTATCATCAGCATATCTGAGGTTGTTGATATTTCTTCCGGCAATCTTAATTCCGGTTTGGGATTCATCCAGTACAGCCTTTCGCATGATGAATTCTGCATATAAGTTAAATAAACAGGGAGACAATATACAGTGGTACCTCAGGTTAAGTACTTAATTCGTTCCGGAGGTCCGTTCTTAACCTGAAGCGTACTTAACCTGAAGCACCACTTTAGCTAATGCAGTGTTTTTCAACCTTTTTTGGGCAAAGGCACACTTGTTTCATGAAAAAAATCACGAGGCACACCACCATTAGAAAATGTTAAAAAATTTAACTCTGTGCCTATATTGACTATATATAAAGTAATTCTCTTGAATAGGAATCAAATAAACACAAAGAAAGTATTTTATAATTACTTTATTATGAAATAGTAAGTAAATAGAAATATGAAAAATTATAAAATACTTTATTCAGTATTTTTCAATTTTTCCCACGGCACACCAGGCAACATCTCGCGGCACACTAGTGTGTCACGGAACAGTGGTTGAAAAACACTGAGCTAATGGGACCTTCTGCTGCTGCTGCGCCGCCAGAGCACGATTTCTGTTCTTAGCGGAGTTCTTAACCTGAAGCGTACTTAACCCAAGGTACCACTGTACAGCCTTGTCGTACTCCTTTCCCAATTTTGAACCAATCAGTTATTCCATATCCAGTTCTAACTGTAGCTTCTTGTCCCACATAGAGATTTTTCAGGAGATGGATGAGGTGATCAGGCACTCCCATTTCTTTAAGAACTTGCCATAGTTTGCTGTGGTCGACACAGTCAAAAGCTTTTGCGTAGTCAATGAAGCAGAAGTAAATGTTTTTCTGGAACTCTCTAGCTTTCTCCATAATCCAGCGCATGTTTGCAATTTGGTCTCTGAAGTTTCTCTGCCCCTTCGAAATCCAGCTTGCAGTTCTGGGAGTTCTCGGTCCACATATTGCTTTAATGAGAAGCTACCTAATTTACACTTCTCAAACCAATATGCAAACTGAGAAACAGTCATCCTTTGAAATATTCACTTCTATGAATTTTGCAATGCAGTTCTCCAACCAAGCAATATCCAGCAGCAGAACTGGAGGTTCAGCCAGCAGCTCTGAAGCCAATGGTATTAATCTTCTTTGGAAGGAAGCAGCACCTTGTTCAACTTCCTCCTATGTCTTTCTCCTCAATATTCTCTATATAGACTACAGAAATCATCGAATCACTTCTCTACTTGGCCTAACGGCAAACAAAAACCACGAGGCATTGATCAGCTGTGGCATGAGAAAAATGAAATCTAAATAATGGGAGTGTGCAAGGGAAATGACCTTGCTTGTCTTGTTCATTTCTCCCATTTGGACTCACTTAAGGGGGGTGGAAATCAAATTTGTTTTGCCTGGTTGTATGCAAACAGGGCTCCAAAAAGCCTATGATGGCTATGACTATCAGGGGAATCAAGCACAGGCATTTCCAGTTCGCCTGGTGAGGGGAAAAAAATTGCAGTAGTCTGTGTCAGGTTTTTATACAATGCTCAAAACCGATGCCAAAGAACTTCAAGCACTTTTTACAGAGTCCTAGATGCGTAAGGTTGCTCTTTATTGAATAGTGAGCTAGATCTCTTGCAAACATGATCTTTCTGGTAGGATTCGGTTTGCTTGTGTTCGCAATCCGAAAAAACGTAACCCGAAGCATTCGTAACCCGAGGTATGACTGTACTTCCCATTGGGCCCTAGAACCTGCAGTGGGACACCATGACAGAGCTGATGCTTGTTTTCTCAGCCAGCAGATGGAGATGTTTGCCCCACACCCCTCAGTGGTATTTCCATCTTTCCTATTAGGCCTTTCTAGACAGAAGGCATGACTTTGCCAGACTCTGAAGCAACAGTTCCCCTTTCCTAGTGCTCTGTCCAGGGTCCTGACCTTGCTTCTGCCTTACCTGTTGCTATACCACTACGTTAAAAGACACCACAGCCATAGCCTGCTTCACTGGGATTTCAGAATAGAGAGAGAGAGAGAGAGAGAGAGAGAGAGAGAGAAGAAAGAAAGAAAGAAAGAAAGAAAGAAAGAAAGAAAGAAAGAAGCCTCTGTACATATGAAAAGCATATCCTTCCTACATGCGTCTAGGCTTAGGAATCAATGTTTCTGAATTAGAGGCAGTGATACCTCTAATTTCCATTTGCAGGATCAAAAAACCCCCACAGATATTGGAAGATGTAGATAAGTGCCACAACCAAAGTAAAAGTCCCCCCCCCCCAATTATGAATCTGGTAAGAACGAACAGAAGAAGAAACTAAATGTTGACTTTAAATAGGAAACGGGTCAGCAGTCAAGTATGAAGCTATGATGAGCACTCCTCAGATGGAACATATGCAACTGTCCTTCATTCTGAATTGGGAATATGGTGTGTCTACCTTATCAGGTGGATGCACAATAACTGCCTTGTCTCTGTGTCTTTCGACGGGGAACCATGCATAATTATGTCTCTGTGCCTTAAAAATGGAGAGCAATGCACAATAACAGATCAGAATTAATATGCAAAAGAACATGAAGGATAACAACTCAGAAAATGCACATAATTTAGTATTCCCCTTGAATTGCATGCAACAAATAGTATCAGTATGAAAATAAAAGACAATATTTTATATTTTAATAATTGCAAGACCGATCTTTAAAAAAATACACAAACATTTGAAGGCATCACCTAATGCATTTAACAGAAATGGTTAGCTAAAATATGGAATACGTTTTAAAAAGATTATAATATTAATGCTATGTTTGGAAATTGGGGGTGGAAGGAACACACACATTTGTCAGCTGTGAGTACTTGATATAGCTGAATTATAAGTAATCTTGAAAGCCATTTGCTTGTATCCAAAAGAGCGCCAGTTCACTCACATTAGGGTAAAGTTTTCTGCTTGTGCAATGGAACTCCCTCCATCTCCTCCCCAGCCCCAGCCCCCAAATATGTTCTGGAGGTTCCCACAGATTTTAGGAGGCAGGCATGGGGCAATGGGGGGCAGGGAGCTCCTTTGTGCAAGCTGAAAAAACTTTGTGCTAATGGAACAAGGGCATTGGATGCCACCAATTACAATTTATTGAATTTCTTTACTACACATCAAAAACGGGGAGTGGTGAAGGATATAAAAATCGGCCATGGAAAATATAAAAATCAGAAAATACATTATACTTATGAAAATTGCTTTTGCAGATAGATGTCCCAAACATGCATCACTTTTTGGCTAGACAGAAATGGAGAAGATTTTGCCCTTCTCTAAGTCAGAGGGCTTGGTTTCTTGTGTGTGTGTGTGTGTGTGTGTGTGTGTGTGTGTGTGTGTGTGTATGTGTTCAAATTAAACTTTTACAGATACAGTGGTACCTCGGGTTAAGTACTTAATTCGTTCCGGAGGTCCGTTCTTAACCTGAAGCGTACTTAACCTGAAGCACCACTTTAGCTAATGGGACCTCCTGCTGCCGCTGCGCCGCCAGAGCACGATTTCTGTTCTTAGCGGAGTTCTTAACCTGAAGCGTACTTAACCTGAAGCATACTTAACCCGAGGTACCACTGTATATGCCAAACTGCGAGAGGCAGTGAAGGATAGGCGTGCCTGGCGTGCTCTGGTCCATGGGGTCACGAAGAGTCGGACACGACTGAACAACTGAACAACACCACCACCACTGTATATATCAAACATAAATCATAAAAACAAGATTCCAAGGAATCTCCTGGACTTCCACCCTCCCCTTTGTGGGTCGTAATCGAATCATTTCCTCCCACATCTTTTTTTGATGATCCAAATATTTTACTTCTCCATTGTGTCCAGAATTCACTCTTAAGCAACAAATGATTTTCCAATCCTACTAACAATTTTAACCCCGAGAACGTTGTTTAGCTGAACCCAAGCACTTGGAAAATCCTGTGTTACGTTTGATAAAACAATGACAATAGCATACAGATAAAGACCAAAAACTGTTAGCTGATGGTGCTAGTGCTGTTCCTCATGTTAATAGTGCTTCCATTTATTGTAATTTCTTTCCTCTGCTTATGAATCCTTTTGTTCACTGTCCTTTTATTGCCGACGAAGGCTCACTGTGTGCGGAATACTAAATAAATGCTCCAGTTATCAATCAAAGCAAACCCGGACAGGTATAATCAGCGTCATCACAACATCTTCATGATGCATCAAGGAAGAATTTTCGACTCTTGCCTCCCTGCACAGGGCTAGTTAAGAGCTGCTTACAACACCCTATGCATCATGCTAATGTGATGTGACATTTGCTTAAAGCCGATGCTTTTCCCGTTAATGAGTTTCAGAGTTCACGCAGCAAAGTCATCGTTACTGTTCGGAAGCAAGGAAAGAGTTAGTACATGGCAGGGTTTTTTTAAAAAAAAGAGAGAGAGTGAGAGAGAGAAAGAGAAAGAGAAAGAAAACAAATCAAATGCCACAGGAAGGCAAACCAGAGATTTAAATGTTATTTAGTAGGGTTCACCCATGCCAAAGGATCTTTCTCTTTCTCTCTCTCTCTTTAAAGAAAGTAAAAATGCTGTCATGCACTCACTAAAAGTTAATGATGGAAAGAGCTTGTGTAAATGATGGTTCTGCTAACACTATTATGCCTTCATGGGCTCTTCTGCTTTCATTTGAATTAATGACACTTTAGAGTCTGCCCTCAACCGACAACACCAGCAATTCTTCTTCCATTAATTGTGGGGCAGGCTAATGTTAACAAGGGGCCATATAGCGGGCAGGTACCTTTTAAAGTCCATATAGTTAAAGCTATGGTTTTCCCAGTAGTAATATACGGAAGTGAGAGCTGGACCATAAAGAGGGCTGATCGCCGAAGAATTGATGCTTTTGAATTATGGTGCTGGAGGAGACTCTTGAGAGTCCCGTGGACTGCAAGAAGATCAAACCTCTCCATTCTGAAGGAAATCAGCCCTGAGTGCTCACTGGAAGGACAGATCCTGAAGCTGAGACTCCAATAATTTGGCCACCTCATGAGAAGAGAAGACTCCCTGGAAAAGACCCTGATGTTGGGAAAGATGGAGGGCACAAGGAGAAGGGGACGACAGAGGACAGGATGGTTGGACAGTGTTCTCGAAGCTACCAACATGAGTCTGACCAAACTGCAGGAGGCAGTGGAAGACAGGAGTGCCTGGCGTGCTCTGGTCCATGGGGTCACGAAGAGTCGGACACGACTAAATGACTAAACAACAACAACAACACCTTTTAAAGTTAAATCCAGGGGACTTAAGGTGTAGTTGCCTGGGAGTGAGTCCTGCTGATCTCACTGAGGCTTACTTCCAAGTATAGAACTGCAGTATAAAAGTGCATTGGCTAGATTGTGCCAAGCAAAGCTGCCATGCTGCATGTAGCATTTGCATAAGTTTCCATCAACTGTACTTTTAAATAAGGACTCCTGGTTTCATTGGGGCCTTCCAATGGCTGATGAGACTCAGCCAAACAAATCCCTTCTGCCCCTGTCAACAATAATGTGCCTCTCTTTGGGTACCAGCTGCAAAGCCATGCTCTCGAGCATCCCTGTGTAGTGGTCGAAAAAGAAGCTAGCAGGTCGCAGGTTGCCTTTCCAAACCCAAACCACCTTTCCCCCTTTCATCATGACTTGTAGGCCAGAAAATGCCCCCCGGAAGCTAGAGCGCTTGGCTTTTCTTGTAAAGTCCTGCCAGGATTTAGAGCACAGTGCTGCTGTCTTGGCAGCAAATCCATGGTCTGACAGATGACTCAAAGGAGAAAAATATGCAAAGCATGCCTGTAGTGACAAATGCATGAAATTTTAGGCAAAGCAGTTCCAAAATTCAAGTCTGTGGCGCGGCTGTTTTATGAGCTCCGTGTTACTTTTTCCTTCTCTATTTGCATTTTCTCCCTTCCATTTGCATTCCCCCTCAAAGCCCATCCTTCCGTTTGCAGGACAGCATTGGGGAAAGGCAAAACACACTTTTCGCCTTCTCTTGTTTACTTGAGATGTGTTGTCTGGATGTTTGTTCCTTGCTAGCTGCCAAATGTTTATATGTTTAAATATTTATATGCCAAATGTATATATATATATATAGAGAGAGAGAGAGAGAGATCATGCATGAGAAAGCGCATATCAATCTAATGGGGGGAAAGGAGATCAGGAAATCATGCACAAAGTCATATATGTTGTCTGAATGGACAACCTATTTGTCTGATTACACAGAAATAAAAGTTTCATCTGCTTCATATATTTAGCAGGGTGTGCCTGGTGCTTCCTGGTGCAACAGACTCTCAGTTTTGGTGCACAATTCTAAGTTCCGATTATTACTTTTAAAGCCTTAATAGTTTGACTCCAGGGTCATGAAAGGGTCATTGTCTCCCATATGAACCTGCCAGTTTTCTTAGATCTGCTTGGAAATTTCTTCTACACTTGATTTCTAAATCTAGTGCATCCCAAGAAGATTTTAACAATTTGGGGAGGGCCGAAACAGTGCTTTTGGATCAAAGGACCCCAAGTCTCTGTGTTAAGCTACGTTTTGGTTCTTGTAATAAACCACAAGCTTCTCTGCCTATGCCATACTTTCTCCTCTGCCTGCACTTAGGACTGCATACCAAGAAGCAATTGAACAGATGAGCACAGGCAGGCACCAGCATGCAGTGACAGAATTAAGTTATAAATCCAAGACGGCGGAAAATCAAGTTATCAGATTCTGCTTGCCAACTGAAATTGAGACATTTTAAAAGAAAGAAAAAGCATTATCAAAGTTTAAAAATGACAGCAAAGCTACATCAAAAGATGGGTGAACACTATTATGTTATTACTCTTCTAAAATTATTCCTCATACTTCTGTAGTTCTCCTTGTTCTGCGACTGAATCCTATTTTCCAATGTGATACCGTTGGAAAGTCAAGTGGCCAGGGAAGGCCAGACTGAACTTAAAAAGCCTTAATGGCTTGAGGTGAGGCCTCTCTGTATCTCTGTGTCTCCTTCTCCTCCTCCTCCTCCTCCTCCTCCTCCTCCTCCTCCTCCTCCTCCTCTCCCTCTGGCCATCCCACCTGAATGATAGAATGATAGCAGACCCTCCGTGTGTCCCTATTTTCCAGGGACAGTCCCATACTTACAGAAGCCATCCCGGTTTCTGATTTGATCCCAGAATGTCCCACTTTTCCTTAGGACATCCCTATTTCCATCAAATAAATGTTGGAGGGTATGGTAGTACGTCCCTGCCTCCGTTGGAGCATTTTGAGTCATGTAGAAGAAGACATCTGAAGGCAGCCATGCATAGGGAATTTTTTATGACTGATGTTTTATTATGTTTTTATGTAAGTTGGAAGCCTCCCAGAGTGGCTGGGGCTACCCAGTCAGATGGGTGGGGAATAATAATAATAATAATAATAATAATAATAATAATGGAATAAGACATCCCTATTTTCATCAGAGGGACCAGGTGGCGCTGTGGGTTAAACCACAGGCTTGCTGATCAGAAGGTCGGCGGTTCGAATCCCTGCGACGGGGTGAGCTCCCGTTGCTCGGTCCCAGCTCCTGCCCACCTAGCAGTTCGAAAGCATGTTAAAGTGCAAGTAGACAAATAGGGACCGCTCCAGCGGGAAGGTAAACGGCGTTTCCGTGCGCTGCTCTGGTTCGCCAGAAGCAGCTTTGTCATGCTGGCCACATGACCCGGAGGCTGTCTTCGGACAAACGCCAGCTCCCTCGGCCTATAGAGCGAGATGAGCACGCAACCCCAGAGTCAGACACGACTGGACCTGATGGTCAGGGGTCCCTTTACCTTATCTTTATTTTCATCAGAGAAATGTTGGAGAGTATGTGATAGGATGCAGTTTACTAGGAGCAGTGTAGTGCTTTATCACCCATTAATATGTCACATGAAGATACTACAAGAAAAAAGTCTCACAAGAAGTAGTTAACTTGTATTTGACCGGTTAAATATATTTGGTCAACTGGCAAATAATGGGCCATGCATTTGAAAAAACAAAATAAAAAACATTAACTTATTACAGCTAGAAAAATAGTAATATTTCAGTGACCTGATACTTATTCTATTTTTTTAAGTTAATGATTGTTATGAAACAACAATATTATTTTGCAATGATTTGTTGAGGTGCAGTTTCTGTAAATGAGCAGTTCTTCTCTTCGGCTTTTATTTTAGAGCAGGTGTGGATACCCTTTGGCCCTCCATATGTTGCCAAAGTAGAATTTGGGAGTTGTAGTTCAGCAGCATATGGAGGCCCAAAGTTTTCCCACACCAGAAATAAAGGGCTTGTTTAGAAAGTAGGACATATTACCATTTTATCACTGTAAAATTGTTCTGGGCGAGGCCTGAGTGACAAAACAACCAGTTACTGAATACAAATTGTTTTCATTTTCCTGCCACTCTGCTTCAGTCTGCTCAGGAGCTGGGCCTGGTAAAAAAGGAAATTCTCAAAAGTCATTTGTCTCCATTCTCCCACATAATAGATGCCAATTTTCAGCATGTCCACATAAAGAAGCGCCATGCTTTTTTTTTACACATTCAAAATGTGTACATCTATTTATGTGAGGTTTGGGGAGGAGGGCAATAAAAGAAGTTGCTGGTGCAGACAAAGCCAATTTATGATCATGGATGTCTTGAAGAGCACTTTGAAGCAACATCCTAGGCTATGTTGTGAATTCAGTCCAAGTCGAGCAGCACGCAGCTGCAGTGAGAATGGTATTACTTTTGCCTGTCACACAGACCCGTGAGAAAGTTGCTTTATCATTTCCTGCTTGGAATGTTTACCTTTTCTATACTGTTGTAATGTGAGCCTTTGGGCTCTTGCACTCTCTTGCTTGTCCTGAAGCTTGAAGGACGGCTAATATGGCAGTTCCGGCTGGCAGCAGAGAATGTCCCTGCACAATTACTTGGAATAAATAGATTAGCCTAAATAACGGCTGTGTGTGTTGTTCTTTCAATCTGGGAACAATCACATATTCCCGCACCTCCGGACTCTCTGTAGCCAGGGATGTGTGCAGACTGATGTGCTCTGCTTTGGGGCAGTCTAACAACTTGCCCCAGGCGGGGTATATCACAACAGGCTACTCCCGCTGCCTAAAAGTCCCTCTGATAAACAGTGTTGACAAGCAAACTACGAAGGGGCTAATTTGTTAGCCATCCTTGAAAATTGCCCTTTGGACATCCCCTCTTGCCCAGTGGCATAACGTGGGTTGCCCACGTCCGGGGTGGGACAAGTGTTGCACTCCCTGGTGGACTGGGCAGCTGGGGTGGGGGTTGCACCAGGGGGGGCATGAGCTGAGTCTGCATGGAGGGTAAACGGAGCCCACCTCCAACAGGCTCCTCGCCCGCTGCCTCCATCCACCTGCCCGCTAGAACAACCCACCCGCTGCCACACCTCAGCTGCCAGGGCTCCGTGCCTGTCAGGATGCTGTCAGTGGCTCCCGGCTGGTTGCCCAAGAAAGTATAAATACAAGGAAAAGCTTCTTACAATCCTGTTTTATTTTGAACTTTACAGAGAGAGGCTATAGAACCCAACCTCTTGGATAATGGCATTGTCCTGAGTGGATCTCCACCCCCCCGTCTTTCCCACTTCCTCATTCGTCATCATATCACCTCCTCTATAGGTGCTGCTAGGTGCCCTCTGTCTTTGAGCTCTTTGCTCTCCTACTTTTAAGACTCGCTGGGTTCTGGGAGATGGAGGGTCTGGAATGCTTTCTAATGACAACCTGTCAGCCAGGTGTTGTTCTGGTTCTCCCATGATTTCCCAACTTTCCCCCTCATCTGCCTCTGAGCTGTGACCTCCCTCAAATCCCTGTTGTAAATCTATGCTGTCTTCCTCTTCCTCCTCCCTGGAAGGATCAGGATGGGGAGGCAGTCTCCACCACTCCTACTCCTCTGCCCAGTCCCTGACACTGCCTGTTGTGGGGGCACCTGTTTCTTCCCCCTCAAAAATGTGTGCCTGGGGCCATGGGCCTTCTGGGCCCCCATGCTACACCTCTACTTTTGCTGTTGTCACAGATGGCACCACTTGACTTATTAAGAGATGGACAACGCCCAAGCAGAATTTTCAGAGACTGGAATTTGCGCTTTAGTCATCCTCCTTAACACTATGTCCTAGTTAAAACACAAAACAACAACAACCACAACCAGAATTACACAGAATGTTAGGTAGAGGTAAGGTAAAGGACTCCTGGATGGTTGAGTCCAGTCAAAGGTGACCATGGGGTGTGGCACTCATCTTGCTTTCAGGCCGAGGGAGCCGGGGATTGTCCACAGACAGCTTTCCGGGTCATGTGGCTTCTGGCGCAATGGGACATCGTGATGGAAGCCAGAGTGCACGGAAACGCTGCTTGCTGATCAGAAGCTTGGCGGTTCGAATCCCCGTGACGGAGTGAGCTCCCATTGCTCTGTCCCAGCTACTGCCAACCTAGCAGTTTGAAAGCACGCCAGTGCAAGTAGATAAATAGGTACCGCTGCTACGGGATATTAGGCTAGCTTCAAACACATAAGCAGAGCAATGGCGGACCAGGCCAAAGGTCCACCTCGTCCAATATTTGACTCTCACAGTGGCCAATCAGACTGTGACACTCAGGTTGACAGCCCAGTCCTAGATTCTTCCCACCTCCTTCCCAAAGTCTTGTTAGCAATTTCCAAGCTTTGGGAAGGATGTGAGTGGCTCTAGGACCCTGCCAGAACACTCGCATCTCCTTTCCAAAGGCAGGTACCTCCTTACCAGCCTTTGGATTTAGGGGCAACAAATTTGACCTTGCACCATAGTACCCAACGCCACAGGTCTGAGTAGGTATGCACACTGTAAATATGGACTATAAAAGAGCAACGCTGGACCTTCTGGAATCTTCTATCCAGTCATCTGCTCAAAATACAATAACACAAAGTCGTCTCCCCCACAAATAATAATTTCACATCTCCAAAATATATAAACTTGATCAACGTAACATTTCAAACATCTCTAGGATGTGTCATAATCCAAGTTCTATAATTTCAAATTTATGTGGTATCACATATCAACCACAGTACATTTTAAACAGGGTTTCTTTCAAGTTTGCCAATCGCAAGGTACTAAAAAGAGTGTTTTTTCATATCCATTGCCCAATATATTGTGGCACAGAGCCCTTAAATCTCTTTCCCGCTTGTTCTGAAATGACATTATTTTTATATTATCAAAGAAAAGTATTTGATAAATCTGTCCTATTGCTCCTTTGTTATTAGTCTGATACATCAAGTGCTCACATTTAGTTAGGCTTTTGATTGGACCATAATTTTTTGTCGGGTTCACAGCAGCCTACAATTTGAAAATATTGAAATAAGCATGGTTCATCTGTCTCCCTGGATCTCCAGATTTTAATTCCCTTCCCCTCCCACCCCCATTTCTCCCTCACCCTGTAAAATGCAAAGTAAATCTGTGAGTTCCTCCTCAGGCAAAATGTTTATGTCAGTTTTCCAGGAAGGACTGGAATGGAACCAGAACATTGGCCCTACAAAATGCTTCCTGCATCTAAATCTCAATGGTGCCACGTCAAAGAGAAGCCATGGAAGAGTGACAATGCAATGCAAAGCTTTCTACACAGCAGAGTTTGCCTTGAAGGGAAGAAAGAACGAGCCTGTGAGGTGCTACCATCCAGCTCCCCCAACTGCCATCTCAGGAGCTTATCAGAGAAACCATTAATCCATAACCTTCATCAACTGTATTTAAATAGAATTCCAGTTTTGTTTACCAAATGCCTCATCATTACTTTGATGCTCTGGGTGAGGGATAGCAGCTTTTTCCTTCACATTATTAAAAATCCTTACTTGGAAATGCTACCAAATATAGTTAATAACAGACCTATCAAGTGTTACTGACAGGAAGTGTCTAAATTTTAAAGAACCCAGATCTGGTCAAATTTATTGAGGAAGGATGCTACAGCAGAGAAGAAACAGCTACTATGTCTTATAAACAAGCAAATGAGGGCAACCTCAATAAAAAAGCAGGGCTAAACATGCCATTTTCTTATTTATACCTTAAGAAAGCTTTAATTCTTAAATCTCAGCACTGTAGAAGATTGGCAAAGCATGAAGAAGGCATAAAAAGCCCACTAAACTTCCCCCATTTTCTGCTTCTTGTTTCAGGATGTTAATTCTCTTTCATGTCGAAACGTACAGGACTCCTTTGAAGTCTTGGTTATTTCAAGAATGCTATCTACTCTCTTTTCCAATTATGTTTTAAATTCATTAAGTCAGTTGGAAATTTGGGTTTTCAAGCCTGTTTCGATAGTGAATGCAAGAGACACGGAGTGCTGAAAGATCAATGGCATCATCTATTCTTTGGCTGACATTCTCAAGGACCACTGATCTCCACATGTGTGGAAGGCTTCACTGAAGGTACATATGTGGTCACTAACAGTGGAATGACCAAGTTCCTAACCTCTCTCAGCCCTCTCTGGGTGTATGACTTGGTGAATGCTAGTGCCATGCGGTGAAATTTTTCGTAGGGGAACAGTTACAGCCAGAGGTGCCAGTTTGCGAGGGAAATGCGGGGAGGAAAGTAGGATACAGTGGTACCTCTGGTTACGAATGGGATCCGTTCCGGAGCCCCTTTCGCAACATGAAAAGGCCGCATCCTGAAGCGCCGAATCTGCGCATGCTCACCGCGCGATTCGGCGCTTCTGCGCATGCGCGTGACGTCATTTTGCACGTCTGTGCATGCACGATACGCCAAACCCAGAAGTAACCCGTTCCAGTACTTCCGGTTTCGGCGCGTTCGTAACCCGCACCGAAAGCAACCCACAGCGTTTGTAACACGAGGTACGACTGTATATTGATGAAATATTATCCTTCCTCACTCACATTAGTGAGCAAGTAGCAGAGCAGAGCCCAGGTGGCACTGTGGGTTAAACCACAGAGCCTAGGGTTTGCTGATCAGAAGGTTGGCGGTTCGAATCCCTGAGATAGGGTGAGCTCCCGTTGCTCGGTCCCAGCTCCTGCCCACCTAGCAGTTCGAAAGCATGTCAAAGTGCAAGTAGATAAATAGGAACTGCTCTGGTGGGAAGGTAAACGGCATTTCCATGCACTGCTCTGGTTCGCCAGAAGGGGCTTAGTCATGCTGGCCACATGACCTGGAAGCTGTACGCCGGCTCTCGGCCAATAAAGCGAGATGAGCGCCGCAACCCTAGAGTCGGACACGACTGGACCTAATGGTCAGGGGTCCCTTTACCTTTACTAGCAGAGCACATTTCCTTGCACACTGCTGGAAACAAGTTGATGGATTTGTTAGAATCATTTCAGTTAAGCAAGCCACTCTGGCTTTCTATGGTAAATTTCCCCTTTATTTCCCTCTTAAAATAATAATATGCAAGGATGAGGCATGTGCTGCTGGCTAAGAGCCAGCAGAAGATGGCAAAAGAGCCAAAGAAGTCCAAAAGAGGAAGATGGCTGTGTGACCAGCCCTTTTATAGGGTCTGCTAGGGTCAGGCCCATCTACCTGGTCACACGCAGGGGGAGGATGCTCCAGAGCAGGTATGACAGGAAGTCCTCCCTGTCTGGAGCAACATTCCCGTGTGTCCACTCTAGGCAACAGGAAATGTTGCATTTGATTGCTGAAGTGATGATACATCCCACAGGAGGCACCAGGGGAACATTTAGGGGACTAGCCTAGTCCCCCTAGTCCACACCACTGGTGAATGCAGCTACAAATTTGGGGGTTCACAGGAACCCCATTGCGTGTAAGAGAGCTGTGGGACCATGCAGGCTAGCCCCATTTCTACTGTTGATGTGACCACAATCATGCACGTGCATACACTGTCATATCATTCCCAAAGGTATTCTTAAGATCAACATCCACTGGCGGAGGAAAAGGGGGGCGGAGAGAGCGCACCGCCCCCGGCACCACGATCCCAGTGGGGTGCCATTGCGGCTGCCCCCCCTGCGCTGGGCACCACGCCCCCCACAGGCGACACGGCACGCCCCTAGGATGTGCATCATGCCCCTGCGGGTGGCGTGCCATGCCCCTGGGACGTGTGCCACCTGCTCTCCGCCCCCGGTGCCAGAGCATGAAGCTCCGCCACTGTCAACATCATCACATTGTGTCATTCTTCGAGGCCTTCTTGTACAAATAGGTAACTGTCTCCATGGGCCCGGTGATGGCAGCCATCTTTCCCCCAAAGAATGGCCCTGGGGCACTCTCAGGTTGCCCAGTCCAGCAGCTGTGTGAGGCCTAGCAGTCCCTGCCAAATCTGAATGCTTGCAAGAAGCGTTTCAGCTGATTTTTCACCCAGCATACCAAATTTCCAGCCATGGGCCACACAGTTCAAAAGCCTCTGCCTCCCAGTCTCTTTTTCAGTCACTGGAAACTTGTTTTGTTTTCTCAGACTAAGCAGGAAGAAACTATTATGGCTATGCAAGGACCTAGCACTGTTGAATGTGCAGCCGGCGCACAATACTGAGGGATGTTTGGGGACCTGGCACATCTGCTCCTTGCCTAAAATTTACAAGCCAATGAAATCTGTGAGAATGCTACATGGAATTGGGAGTGGATCCAGCTCCTCTGATATAAGGTCATTATGCAGAGCAAAATTAGATGGCTGTAGAGAGCAGCTGATGTCCCTAGAACACCCATAAGTTTTTTTTAATACTGGACAAGCCAGAGGGGAACCCCCCCCCCCCATTTATCCTCTAGACCAGGCATAGGCAACCTTGGCCCACCAGATGTTTTGGGACTACAACTCCCATGATCCATAGCTAACAGGACTAGTGGTCAGGGATGATGGGAATTGTAGTCCCAAAACATCTGGTGGGCCAAGGTTGCCTATGCCTGGTCTAGACTGTATGCTGGGAGTGGGGGATAATAATAAAACACCCAAGTCAGGTGCACAGATTGGCTTGCAAATCTAGGCTGTGGATGGCAACGTGCAATTTCCTCCTGGATTTAAAGTTGTTTCTTTGTGTTCTTGCTTAATGTCTGCCTAGACACATGGGCGGTTCTGCCCTGGTGTTGAGCTTCATAGCAGAACAGCTGATAATGAATGCAACGAGCTCCTACTAGAAGTGGGCAGTGCTTCATCCTCCTCCTTGAGCATTTGCTTCTGAATAGTTATGTCTCCAAAGTTGTTTAACTAAGTCAGTCTCTTGCTATGGGACAAGTGAACTTCGAGGGCATTGCTTTAGACCAGTGTTTCCCAACCTTGGGTCTCCAGCTGTTTTTGAACTACAACTCCCATCATCCCTAGTTATAAAGACCAGTGGTCAGGGATGATGGGAATTGTAGTCAGAGACCCACGGTTGGGAAACATTGCTTGAGACTGCAAGGATTACTGACCGAAGGCCATATTTCTAGTGCCTTGAGGCAAATGGGCACAACTGCCCTAAAACATGACAGTCTCCTTCCAAGGAACATTCTCCTTCCCAGTGGCCATTCTACCTCCTTCAGACAGACAGCATCACAGTCACAATGGCCATCATCTCTTACCTTCATGCAAGCAGCATTAACAAGAGGTCACTATGGCCTTCAGTCACCTGAAGGAGGTCTCTCCTTCAGCAAGGCCACTTCAGCATGATGCCCAGGCTCTCTCCTTCAGGAAAGAAGCCATTTGGGCATTACATATACAGTGGTACCTCGGGTTACAGATGCTTCAGGTTACAGACGCCACTAAACCAGAAGTAGTACCTCGGGTTAAGAACTTTGCTTCAGGGTGAGAACAGAAATTGTGTGGCAGTGGCGAGGCGGCAGTGGGAGGCCCCATAAGTTAACGTGGTACCTCAGGTTAAGAACAGTTTCAGGTTAAGAACGGACCTCCAGAACGAATTAAGTTCTTAACCCGAGGTACCCCTGTATACAATAACCACCACCACCTGTGGCATGAGATCACAGCAGTTAGTTTCTCACCTTCAAGGGTTGCAATGGTCAGCCCCTCCTTCAGGCAAGAGCTTCAGCATGAGGTCACAATGGCCAGTCTCTCTGCCTCAAACAGCCATGCTCCTTCAGGCAAGCAACATTACCATGGCATCATGGGGTCACAATGGCCAGTCTTTCTCTTTGAGCATCAGTGCAAGGTCACAATGACTAGTCTCTCTCTTTGGCGCTGGCAGCATCAACATTAGCCCACAATGGCTAGTATCCTTCTCTCCCTGAAATGAGCAGCAGAAGCAAGCTGGGACACAGCCTTCTCTCTCTATCCAAGTGTCAGGCTTTGGAGAATCGGATCTCTCCCCCGGTGGCAGTAATTAAGCAGATCAAACGGAAGGAGTGTTCTTACCAGATAAGTTCTTTAATAATCACAGTGAGAGACAAAGGAAAGCATAGCACACTAAAATATGGCGTTGCTCCCAGTAAAGGTTCACCCTCTTCATCCCCATTAATCTACGTCACTCCTATGTTGGGTAATCTGAGCTTGTTGCCATTGTGCTTTCTCTTCCATCACTTTCCAAGCCTGTCTAGTCTTAGGCAAAGGGGGGGGGGGGCTTCAGGGATGCTGTCCAAGGACACTGAATCTACCAGCTGTCTCTCTCCTAGTGTATGCTCTTCTAGCTGCTCCTCACCCAGTATTTCCCAGCTTTTCTCCTCTAGACTTTGCCCTTCTGCAAACCGCTGTTCTAAATCAATACTGTCCTCCTGCCCTTGGGAAGCTTCAGAAAAGGGGGGGAGCTCTCCCACCATTCCTCCTTTGTCAAGTCCCTGACATCAAGGCAGGCAGGAGGAGGAACATGTGTACATCAGCACTTCCTCATAGAGGTAAGTATATGTGTGCACGAAGGAAATCTCTCTTGCTCCCTTTCTCTTTCTCATTGAGGTGGGCAGCAACACTGTGTGGGCATGTTGATCCCTGTTGTTTGGTGACCCATCCAGAGAACTCATTTAATTGGGAAGAGCAGCAGTGTAATAGACAGACAGACAGACAGATAGTTGTGGCCAAAGAAGCAGCAGCTGAAGACACAGGGGAGAGTTGGCTGATAAGCACCCCTGATGCGACAATGTGCTATAAGTTCCCCAGTAAACTCTGGCGCCAAAAGAAGTTGATAGAAGGGAGGCCGGCATGGGGACGTTGGCAACACCTCAGCTATATCAGGGCAATGACTTGCAGAGTCGGACAGATCTGAGCACAGTTAGAGAGCCAAAGCGGCAGGCTGCAAGTGAGCAGACGTAGACAGTGGCATGACACCCCGAGTCAAAGGGAGTCCTCATTTTTACTGCCTGCCTCCTGGGTGGAAGATGTGAGGCAGGGAACAGCAGCATGCCAAAGGTGGATCAGTAGCTTGTTTGCCCAACAAGCTACCTCTTATTGAGAGACTTGAGAGGAAATGGTGGGAGTGGGGGACAAACCTTGGCCGCTGGGAGAGTCTGGCCTCTGAACACTGGATGGGGTGGCGATACACCTCTTGGAATGGGATACATCTCCTGGAATACCTCCTACCTCATTTTGCACTTAAGTGAATAGGTGAGGAAGGACACAGATAATTTAAGCATCTGATCTGCTGTTAGGAGCCAGTAAAGGGGAGGTGTTGCTCGGGTGGAAGATTAGATCACAGCTTTCCAAACTGTGTGTCATGATACGTTAGTGTGTCGCACAAACGCTCCCTGCACTCTTCCTGGGGTTGGAAAGGGTTAGTTTAACCCCCGGTTCCCTAGTAAAACTGAATTGCTATGTCACAAAATGATGCAGAACTGAATTACTGTGTTGTGAAATGATGCATGTCCAAAAAGTGTGTCACCAGCTTGAAAAGTTTGGAAAGCTCTGAATTAGATTGTCATTACATGTCATATAGCTTTAATCAGATCCTTTAAGTCAATACGCTTCTGATCTTAATTCCATTTACATGCTCATTCCGGGGTGTAGAGGGAAAATCTCTTTCTATGGTGGATGGTAATATGGATGTAGAAACAGTGTGTGAAATAATGGATGCCTCTGATTTTGAACCTTTCTCCCCTGCATTTATTTCACAGAGGTAAGACGTAATCTAATCTAAAATTATTGTGACTACAACATGGCTTCTGCAGAGAAATTTTCTCACTTGAATTACCTGTCTAGGGCACAGATGGGGAACCTCCGGCTTTCCTGATGTTGTTGTACTCCACTTCCATAAACCCCAGCCAGCAACAAATGGAGGGCCACATGTTTCCTATCCTTGCTGTAGGAGTTGCTCATCTGGCTAAGTAGCAATGGGCACAACCCACACAAGAGAAGTGCTTTGAAGTCTCACAGATCAGTTTGATAGGAGAGTTAAGCACATGTTGGAAAATTTCTCAGTGCATTCAACAGAACTGAAAACTGCATAACCTTGGCTGGATCATGCCAAATGCATGTCATATTTTTAAATGATTAGCTAAATTAAAATCTTTATGCCAATGAAAATTCATCTGCCAATGTCAAATGCGGCACAATGGGGAAATTAGCAGATTTCTCTTGAGGAAGCTAAAATATTGACCATGGCTAACCAATTCATATTGAAAAGGATGCCCCATTATAGTTAAAGAGTGCAGGCCAGAGATCAGTTAGGAACCAGTAACTTAATATTACATTGACTCTTTATAGGCAAAAAACCCCATAGTTAACAGACCTTCCTCTGTGATACACACTTTGCCTGATTATATTAATAAGGGGGGGGGGGTCAAAGAAACAATTTCTTGCCATTTAGAGTTAAGAGAGGCTCCACTTTCAGTGTGATGGCTATCACCCACAATAGAAAATTAAGAGAAAGAAAAAAGATGTGGTATTGTGTCAGGCAGATTCCACTTTCTCAACTCAGTTTCCACACTGGGTTTATTTGAGTTGTGTTCACCTGCTGCTTGTTTGCAGGGTAATTTCATGTGGACTTGGGTGCAGGCCTTTGCTTTTTAGATCCACTTCTGATATCACATCT
Source organism: Darevskia mixta (assembly GCA_034641385.1). NCBI lineage: Eukaryota > Metazoa > Chordata > Lepidosauria > Squamata > Lacertidae > Darevskia > Darevskia mixta. Next base: position 2,643,450 of record JAWWNH010000027.1, read on the forward strand.
GTTTCATGGGAGAACTGTGCTTTACGCATGGTGGTCCGTAATAAAGCGCTCCTGCTTGCATGCTGGGGCTCCATGCAACCAGGACACTGATATATTCAGGAATGCTGATTGCCCAGAGCTCTCAAAAAGGGAGCTTATCCCCTGAGTTTTCCTTCCAGACAACCATATATAGATAGCAGGTGGCACTGTGGTCTCAACCACTGAGTCTCTTGGGCTTGCCAATCAGAAGGCTGGCAGTTCAAATCTGTGCAACAGGGTAAGCTCCCGTTGGTCTGTCCCAGCTACTGCCAACCTAGCAGTTCAAAAGCACACCAGTGCAAGTAGATAAATAAGTACTGCTGAGGTGGGAAGGTAAACGGTGTTTCCATGTGCTCTAGTTGCGTGTTGAGGTCCCCAAACCACCCCTCAAATAATTCACACATCAGTCAGAATTTTAGTTTTGGTTATTGGCATGATTTTGGCCACAACTTTATTAAAATACAAACAATGTGAGCGGTTGCTTAGGCATTGGTTAAGACTATCTGTCCCACAGGGGACAGAACTCACGACCGTCAGTAAGGGGAAAACCCTCTGGAGAGATAAAGGGAGCCGGGTGGTCTGACCCTCCCCTCTCCCCTCAGGCTCCCAGGGCTCTTGCACGGCCCTGCCCCCGACCGGGGGTTCGGACAAAAAGCATCGAGCCCCTGGATTCCTTTAACGGAATTCCCCTAACACCAGCAACAATTGGAGGGGCAGACGCAATCAATCATAACCCCTCCTCCAACCAACATAATAACCAATGCCTAACCGCCAACTTTACAAGCTGTGACTATTTGCTACGCAGTAGGCGAAAACCAGATGGCACCAGCCAATCAGCCAAATGGAAAAATTCCTACCAGGCCCCGGCCCCAACAGCAGACGACCCCATGACAGGCATAGCAATGCTAACGCAGAGGCCTAAAATATAGGGAGGGAGGCGGGTGATCAGAAGCATGCAGCCAAGAGGGGGATCACGTTGCATACCCACCAATATATATCCGCTGGGCTGTCCATCAATAAATTGCAACGTACAATTCTCCCCAACAACACCCAGGGTCCAATCAGAACAGTGGCCATCCATACGATCCCGCCCAGCATCAGAGGGGTGACTTGCTGGCCCCCACCGCAACACGTGCTCTCCATGAAGGAGAACACGCTTTTCCATCACAGTGTTCCGTTGCAGCAAAAGTGGTTTATTCATGCTGGCCACATGACCTGGAAAGCTGTCGGCGGACAAATGCTGGCCCCCTTGGCCTGAAAGTGAGATGAGCGCCGCAACCCCATAGTCACCTTTGACTGGACTTAACCATACAGGGGTCCTCTGCCTTTTACCTTTATCTTACATAGTGTGTGATAGTTCAAGAAAGCAGATGCAAAGTTGGAGTGGGTGGGGCTAAAATTCTGGTCCTCATTTCAAGTCAACATTAGCTCTGCTGTACACACAACTAATGCCCAAATAGAGCTAAGCCCACTGCCTTTGGGTGCTGAGCAAATTGGAATATTTAATGATAAATGCTCCTTTTTTGAGATGGTGGGAGTATTCACAGCTAGGCACGTAGATAAATAATAAAATAGAGTGCATTTGGCAGCGATGGGTTATGTTTTCATCGTAACAAATGATTATTAGACACAGCACAGCATCAGTAAGCACAGTGTGGTGGATATTGATTTTAACAAAAAGGGAAGGTTGTACCTTTTCTGCAACTGACGTTTGTAAGCAAAGCTATGATATCATTCAGGAGAACTGTGATTTGGTACACCAGATCTAGAATACTGTCTAGAGAAGACATAAACCTTAGAAATGGGTATATGTCCTATGTGAGGGACAGTCATTTCTTCCATGCTCCCGTGTTTAAGTGGCTCCAACTTCAAACAAAATAAACCATAACTAAAGCAACTGACTTGTCCAAGGGACCATGTCAAAATTACTACTGTGTAGTTAAAGCAAATTCCTAAATGCTTGCAAGAAATCTATCATCTATCTATCTATCTATCTATCTATCTATCTATCTATCTATCTAATCTCTTTATAAAACAGTTGATAAAACAGTTACTGTCGAGAAGTTCCTGCAGCACTCCGCAGAGGAGATCCAGAAATAATGTACGTTGCACTTTTCTCTCTTTCTAGTACCTGTTGGTGATGATGATAGCTGAACACAAGGGGATGGGCTGTGTCATAGTGACACTCTATTAATGGTGGCCACTGAGAACAATTAGGCGGGAAGTGATAACAGCAATGTTTCTACACAGGCTCCTATCCTTATTAAAGGAATAATTGCTATTTAATGAGCTCCTATTTTCACTAATGGCAGGAGATTAAAGCTGGTAGCCACCAGGTGAATACTAATGGAAATTCCTTAAGCAAATTAGATTATCGTTGCTTTAATTTTAATATGTGGCCGAACACACCGTTTGTTCTTGTCTCCGTCGAGCTAAGCACAAAGCGCTTGCTCTCGATTTGAACATTCCTTTGCTAGACTTGACTTGGGAGGGGAAATAATATTACAGTCACAACCAAATTTTGCCTAAAACTCAATTCCGAGTACATTAGGGGGGCCTGCTCCTTGAGCAACACGCTGCAGGAATTTCGGGGGAAGTTAAGAGAACTGCAGTAAATTTATCTTAATTGCTCAGGGACGATCCACTTGTATAGTTACACAGTACTTAGCAGTTAGATTGTGCTTGCAAAAGTGTGCAGAGCACATTATTTTGTGATCCTTATTTATTTATTGAGTAGACACAAACCTTGCTTTCAGGAAAGCTACACAAAATGGCTTAAAACACTTAAAATCAATACGAGATTTCAACGTATAACAATAAAACATTCATTCCAATAAACATAACCCTCAACGGCCATCAAGAAAATAGGTCTTCAACCCTTGATATCCCTCTTGACAGGGGCGAGGGCCTACTGAATCTCAAAAAGAAATGAGTTTCACAATTGTGAGGCCACTGCTGAGAAGACTCTTAGCAGTGCTTGCCAACCTGGGCCTCAGCTACCTTAGTAAAAATAAAACATTATAAATGTGTTATAACCCTGTGATACCAGAGGGCGCTGTAGAGCTGAAATCAGAACTCTATGAAATTCTCCATTGTGAGCTTTAGAATGCCCCCCCCCAGCATTTTCAGAGTGTTTTTTTAATAGCAATGTAGATGCAGCCCTGGCCATCTGCCCTGGTGGATACTTAAGCAAAAGCTCTGACACAGATCTTGGGACATGGGTGGTATGGGTGCAGACAATCCTTATAGCAGCCAGGTATCAAACCTTTCAAAGGTCTAAAGGTTATAACTAGAACTTTGAATGGGGCCAGGAAATGCAATGGCAGCCGGGCAACTGATGTGATATGCTCTGATCACCTGACGCCAGCCCAAAGCCGAGTGCCTCCTTACCTGCCTTTGGGAAGGCAGCGTGAGGGTGAAGGGTGGCACCAAATTTTGGCTTTGCCCAGGGTGCCATAGTACCCAAGTCCACCCCTGCCTCTGCTCATTCACCCATGCTGCTATGTTGCTCCTCTCCTTCAATCCTGCCGGTCTTGAGTGCTTCCCTCATCCTATATAATAATAATAATAATAATAATAATAATAATAATAATAATAATAATTTATTATTTGTACCCCGCCCATCTGGCTGGGCCCCCCAAGCCACTCTGGGCGGCCTCCAACAAATATTAAAATACATTAAAATATCACAGGTTAAAAACTTCCCTAAACAGGGCTGCCTTGAGGTATTTTCTGAATGTTAGATAGTTGTTTATTTCTTTGACTTCTGCTGGGAGGGCGTTCCACAGGGCGGGTGCCACAACCGAGAAGGCCCTCTGCCTGGTTCCCTGTAGCTTTGCTTCTCACAGTGAGGGAACCGCCAGAAGGCCCTCGGTGCTGGATCTGTGTCCGGGCTGAACGATGGAAGTGGAGACGCTCCTTCAGGTATACAGGACCGAGGCCGTTTAGGGCTTTAAAGGTCAGCACCAACACTTTGAATTGTGCTCGGAAACGTACTGGGAGCCAATGTAGTTCTCTCAGGACCGGTGTTATTTGGTCCCGGCGGCCACTCCCAGTCACCAGTCTAGCTGCTGCATTCTGCACATTCCTAGAACATACGCAGTCCATCACCAGCATGACAATGGACTAGTACAAATACAGTGGTATCTCGGGTTACAGACGCTTCAGGTTACAGACTCCGTTAGCCCAGAAATAGTACCTCGGGTTAAGAACTTTACTTCAGGATGAGAACAGAAATCACATGGCGGTGGCAAGGCGGCAGCAGGAGGCCCCATTAGCTAAAGTGGTACCTCGGGTTAAGAACAGTTTCAGGTTAGGAACAGACCTCCAGAACGAATTAAGTTCTTAACCCGAGGTACCACTGTATAGTATATTTTTCTCATAAATCCTGCCAAAAAATTACCATGTGCTTTCAAACAGTAGGAACTCTCCCCGCCTCTCTTTGTGATCCTTCCATATTGCCCTTCGGCCTTCCGAAATGACAGGCTCTAATCCTGCTTAGCTTCTAAAATGAGAGTGGAGCTTTTCGGAAACAGATATTTGCATGGTTCGAATCCCAACAGCCATCTTGTACATTTGGATCCCAAACCTTTTTGCTTGGAATATCAGCGAGCAAAACAACAACCCCAAAACAAAACTTTACGAGAGCTGTTGAATCTGCCTTTCATTTCCCAAAGGTGATGGGGGTAAAAGTTGACACCACAGGTAGTAACTGGCAATTCAGATTAAGATGCCTCATTTAAAGAAATTGCTCCTTGGATGAATGGGTACCTTGCAGGGAGAGAAAAATAAAATTCAAGGACCATTAAGTTGGCATATGTTTGACCTGGAACAGCAGCTCTTTGGGAACCACTGTAGGAGCTGGCATTAAGAAGTCTACTTTGGAAAGACTTCAGGGTAAAATAGTTTTCCTCTGCCAAGGATGATCTTGGCCTTAAAAATACATTACACCCATTGTTTAATTAGTGTGAAGATGTGATTGCTGGGTTGTGTTGTTTCTGTTGTTTTTAATTGCTGGCAGGAAGGTGGGGGAAGGAGCTTCTATGGTCAAGCAAATAAAACAGGGAACATATTGCGGGAACAACATTTTCATTTATTGTAACAAATGCTGCTTATTGAAAGTTAAGCTGACGACCCACATGCAACATTCAGTTAAAAACGCTGCATGTTTCCCCAGACCCATGCCACTTGATTGACTGCCACTTAGAGGATGCAGGGAAACTTGCCAGCACAATGTGATCCAGTCATGTGCCTACTTTAACTAAATATTGTGCAGGGCTTGGTTGCATATCACTTTGGGTCGCCTTGGGCAAGATAAAATGACAAACAAATTTAATGAATGATGATGGTGGTGGTGATGTGTGATTTCTAGGACTGTTTATCTAGTCCAGACAAATCCTGGATCCTGAACCAAACTGGGCCAATTTGGGCTGATCCAGGATTTTGTCTGGACAGAGTTGAGGAGACCATGGTTCACCCAAGGTCAGGTTAGGCCGAAGGTGAAGGGGTGAGGGAAGGAGAAGGAGACCGTGTAGGCAAGAGTCTCTGCCTGTGTACCTCCTCCCCTCCTCCTTGCTATCCATCACAATTACCGGTAATTCAAGTTTAAAACCATGCGGGGGGGGGGGGGTTGTAGAAGCAAACACGAAAGAGTCTCTTGCATATTCAAAAAATACCACCTATTCAAATAGCGTTTAAACTCCTAATTAAACATTAGAAATGTGCAAGGCCACAATTCTGTTTTGAGATTGAGTTGGCTTATGGCCTGACCAGGACCACTGAACCAAAACTGGGATGCCTTGCACAACCATAGTGATTTAGACCTTAGAGTTCTTACAGTCCATGTTCTAGACCTGAGTGCCTGTCAGGGACTGTGCTGAGGAGAGCTGCACTGAGGAAGAATGGTGGGAGCCACCCCCTTTCCCTGATCCTGAATCTTCCCAGGAGCTAGAGGACAGTATAGATTTGGAACAGTGGTTTGCAGAGGGGCATAGTTCAGAAGGCAGAAGCTGGGAAATACTGGATAGGGAACAGCTAGCAGATGAAACACTAGAAGAGAGAGTTAACAGATTCACAGTCTCTGGATAGCATCCACCCCCACTTCCCAAAGTCCAGGAGAGCTCAGAAAGTGTCAGAACAGAAAGCACAGAGGATACAAGCTCAGATTACAGGACGTAATAGTGACGTTGATTAAGAGGGATGGAGGGGGGAGTGTCCCTTAATTGGGAGCACCACCATTTCTAGGAAATGTGTTCTTTGTTCTCTCACTGTGATTATTAAAGATTCTAACTGGTAAGGCGTTCCTTTCATTTGATCTCTTATCTACTGCCACGGGGGGGGGGGGAGGAGCCGATTCCCCAAAGCCTGACAGTGGCTGAAATACTACATCAGCTTTACACCATTTGGGCCTTGGCTTATGGCCTCTTCTTCATACTTCTCGGTGAGCCGCAGTCACAAATGCTCAATTAGATGCTGATGCTGCTTAATCCATCCTGCTTCCCATTTGGCCCAGTGGCCTCCCAATCTGTTCCCCTTGCTATTGCTGCATTCAGGATTGGCTCCTTGGTTTTGCGGGCTGGTTGGCATATAGCGGCACCTCCAAGGTGAATTCCCCCTACTTCAGTAGCACTGTGCTATACAAGTGACCATAAGAGTTGGTAGAGTTTTCAGATATGGAATGTACCATTCATGTAAGTGAGATTTGCTGGCAGGAGGAAGAATGTCCACTCCTTCGTGGCTCCAGCTTATGCAGGGGGAAGTACTAAAAAATACATACAGGGCATGTGGGGGGGGGGACTTTAATTATTTCAGCAAATATAATGCCTGCAATAAATTGGAAATCAGACAATCTAACGGCAAGCAGGAATCAGACAATCTAACGGCAAGCAGGAAGAATAAATGTGCTCATATTCAAAAAGGGAACCCTCCACATCCCCATAGCCCTTTCAGTCTGGAAATGTATAGGGATATTTCAGTCCTGCCGGATACTCTAGCACAGTGGTTCCCAACCTTTTTTTGGCCATGCCCCACCTAAGCATATCTAAAATCCTGACCCCCCCCCCCGTGACATATACCGTAATTCTTATTATTCAAAAAGCAAAGTCCTATTCACATTTAGGAAGTCTAAAAGGCCATTAACTTGGTCTTTGAAAGTGACCCGGAAACTGCAATTAATCCAGAATGCAGCAGCTAGACTGGTGACTGGGAGTGGCTGCCGAGACCTTATAACACTGGTTCTGAAAGACCTACACTGGCTCCCAGTACGTTTCCAAGGACAATTCAAAGTGTTGGTGCTGACCTTCAAAGCCCTAAATAGCCTCGGCCCAGCATATCTGAAGGAGCGTCTCAACCCCTATCGTTCAGCCCAGACACTGAGGTCCACCTCTGAGGACCTTCTGGTGGTTCTCTCCTGCGAGAAGTGAGGTTACAGGGAACCAGGCAGAGGGCCTTCTCGGTGGTGGTGCCCATTCCTGTGGAGCACCCTTCCATGAGATGTCAAGGAAATAAACAACTATCTGACATCTAGAAGACACCTGGAGGCAGCCCAGTTTAGGGAAGTTTTTAATTTTTGAAGTTTTATTGTGCTTTTAATTCTGTTGGGAGCCACCCAGAGTGGCTGGGGAAACCCAGCCAGATGGGCGGGGTATAAAAAAAAAATATATTATTATTACAAACTTATTATCAAATTGCCCCCCTTAAAATCAAATTGCCCCCCTGTGGGGTGTGTGCCCCATGTTGGGAACCACGGCTCTAGAAGTTAAATCACCTTGAGAAATGGAAGTGTATTCATTTCGCCTTGGAAACATCAATGAAAGAGAAATACCAGTCTCCACAATATGGCTACTATGGAACCATCTAGAAAATTGTGGCCTGGATTCATCCTTCACTGAAATTGAGCTCTGAAATCCATGAGCATTGTGATGTCCTTTTCAAAGCATTATACTAGATACATGAGCTGGTTCTTCCAGATATGGCAGTCTCATTCCACAGTCTTCATCCACTGTGCTCTCGGTGCTGCGTTTTCCTTTAGTCATCTGCTAAAATCGGAATTTATGAAACAATATTGTGGGTTTTCTTTTTTCCCCTTTGTAGAGTGTGATGTACAAAAGTGACTCCCACCCCCCTCACCATTTTATTGTTCTGTTTATGGTTCTTATGCTGCCTATAAAGTCCAAACTTTATAAATAAAGTGCCTGAGTTCCAAAGGAACAGTATTTTTATTTTTTTTTAAATATCCTTAATGAATACAAATGTCTCTAATCTACTTTGCCAAACTTCAAATAAAACTTGGAAAATGTACTGGAGTGGTTGATGGTATTTACTTCTTTTATTAGGCAATTAATACAATGCTGTAATGAAGGGATGTGCAGAACCTGTGGTCCTTTTGATGAGGTTGGATTCCAACTCCCATCACCCCCATCCAGAATGACTAATGGGCAAAGGATGATTGGGGTTGTAGTCCAGCAACATCTGATGGAGACATGTGCACAATATTTATTTATTTGGAAGAGGGACCATTTTATGCTTCCCTTTAGAGCCAAGTCTTCATAAGGTAAGTTTACATCTTACAAACACAATGTAGAAAAGCACACTGTTTAATGAAAAAAAAAAAGAAACACCCACCACCGAAAGCCATAAATGACAGCCATGGAAGCCAACAGTAAAGAAATGCCATAAAAGGTAAAGGTAAAGGGACCCCTGACCATCAGGTCCAGTCGTGTCCGACACTGGGGTTGCGTGCTCATCTCGCTCTATAGGCCGAGGGAGCCGGCGTTTGTCCGAAGACAGCCTCCGGGTCATGTGGCCAGCATGACAAAGCTGCTTCTGGCGAACCAGAGCAGCACACGGAAACGCCGTTTACCTTCCCGCTGGAGCGGTCCCTATTTATCTACTTGCACTTTAACATGCTTTCGAACTGCTAGGTGGGCAGGAGCCGGGACCGAGCAACGGGAGCTCACCCCGTCGCAGGGATTCGAACCGCTGACCTTCTGATCAGCAAGCCTGTGGTTTAACCCACAGCGCCACCTGGTCCCCAAAGAAATGCCATAACCCCCCCCCAAAAAAAACACAGAAATAACTTGAAATGACAGACTTCCTTCCCGTGTATTATTATTATTTTAAGCAAATAAAATACTGCATTTGAAAATTGCAGGTAGAAAAGAGATCACATCTCACATGTGCTATAGCTAAAAGAACAGAACATATCCATTTACCACCTTTCTAGGTAAGGTAAAGATAAAGGACGCCTGGACAAGTTAAGTCCAGTCAAAGGAGACTATGGGGTTGGGGCACACATCTCGCTTTCAGGCCGAGGGAGACAATGTTTGTCTGCAGACAGCTTTGCGGGTCATGTGGCCGGCATGACTAAACCACTTCTGGTGCAACAGAACACCATGATGGAAACCAGAGCACACGGAAATGCCATTTTCCTTCCCGCCGCAGTGGTACCTATTTATCTACTTGTGCTGGCGTGCTTTCGGCTAGGTTGGCAGAAGCTGAGACAGAGCAATGGGAGCTCACCCCGTCACAGGGATTTGAACCGCCAACCTTCCGATCAGCAAGCCCAAGAGGCTCTGTGGTTTAGACCACAGTGCCACCTTTCTAACACACTGGGGGTTGGGGTGGTGCTAGTAACTGAAAGCAGCTTCCTTGATGCCCTCTGAATTTCTTGGAGAATGTACCAAATCCAGCCTTTTCCTATGTCTCAGCCTCTTCTTAGGTCTTTATTTTAACTCTCTCCCAAGGATAACTCGGGAGAGGGTAAAGAATTTCTTCTTTATCGAGCTTTATCCCTCAATCCTCCTCCCAAGCCTTGTTCAGACAGCGAGTTGGGTAGTGATTTCTGCCCAAACATGTTTGCTCTCAGAGGAACATGCAATTTCAGATAACCTTCCCGGTGCCTACGGCCGTTTTTGTTTTTTTTGCACACGCCTGGATTGAGACAAGCTCAGCTGAGCATGGAGCCCTCATTAAACGGCACCGTAAAAAGTTCACGCAGGTCCGCCATAGCCCCTTTGTGGCCCGGTGACAGTGGCAAATCGACTCGGTAGCACTAGCAGGTCCTGGAAAACTGGGTGCCTTTCTGTTTCCAGAATGTGCTTTGAAACGCAGCCCGAAGTCAGTAAGTTAGTCTTAATTAAAGGAGTGCTGACAGCTATCTCGAGGGCAGAGCGAACATACAGTAAGTATCATCAAATGAATTCTTAATCGCCAAAGTAAAAAACGAGGCCAATTCTAGCTCGCACTCCATCAGCGAAAACCCCCAGGGCTCCGTCAAAGATGTTGATAAAAATGGACTTCGGATTTTGGAGCATTAATGTGACATCTGCTGCGCTAACCCAGGCAAAACCCAGCTATAAAGACGTTATTGGGAAGGACAAATTTCACATCTTTGGAGGTGCCAACGTTGCTAATTAGTCTGCCGCCCTGGAAAGGTGGCACTAATCTTGAAGGAAGATCCTCCCCTCCCGAATCAGTGACAATGAAAGATGCTATTAACGGACTGGTGGGAAGTTCAACAAGTACGGCAAATGAAAAGCACCACAGAGGATTTGATTTCTGGCCGTGCTCCTGGATCGAGGGAAAGAAAGTGAGGCATATTTTTTTTAATCATTTTGGGTTCTACTTGTATTTCATTATGCTAACAGTGAATTATAAGCTGCTCTCTTGATTTACTGCCCCTGGAAGAGTAACTTCTGAGCCCTGGGTGCTAATAATAATAATAATAATAATAATAATAATAATAATAATAATAATAATAATAATATATTTATACCCTGCCCATCTGGCTGGGTTTCCCCATCCACTCTGGGCAGCTCCCAACTGAATATTAAAAACACAATATAGCATTAAACATTAAAACTTCCCTAAACATGGCTGCTTTCAGATGTCTTCTAAAAGTCAGATAGTTGTTTATTTCCTTGACATCTGATGGGAGGACGTTCCACAGGGCGGGTGCCACTACCGAGAAGGCCCTCTGCCTGGTTCCCTATAACCTCACTTCTCGCAGGGAGGGAACCGCCAGAAGGCCCTCGGTGCTGGACCTCAGTGTCCGGGATGAACAATGGGGGTGGAGACACTCCTTCAGGTATACTGGGCCGAGGCTGTTTAGGGTTTTAAAGGTCAGCACCAACACTTTGAATTGTACTTGGAAATGTACTGGGAGCCAATGTAGGTCTTTAAGGACTGTGTAATAGGGTTTCGGCGGCCACTCCCAGTCACCAGTCTGGCTACCGCATTCTGGATTAGTTGTAGTTTCCAGGCCACCTTCAAGGTAGCCCCACGTAGAGCTGTGGACCCAAGGGTCAGATAGCTGAAAAATGGTAACCTACAGAAGATTGGAGCGCAGAATATGAGTGGTCTGCACTGGTAGTTTGCAAAGGAATTATTACAGGTTGTTTGGGGAATAACTTGAAGTTGCATTTGTCAGATCCTACTACTGTGATAGTTGAAGGACTTACTGGGATTTTAGAGATAAACCTGAGATTGTATACTCATGATATAATGTGTGAATGAGATCAAGGTAACTGTATATGGAAACACAGGGATGATAAGAACATAAAAAGAACGCTGCTGGATGAAGCCAAAGGCTTATCTTCCAGGCTGAGGCCTTGCGGTGTTAAGGTGTCAAGTCTAGATACCCAGAAGTTTTGTTCTTAGATCGGATGACAACTCTATTGCATCAGTAAAATAAGCTAGAGACTCCAGAAACCGTTTGAAAACCAAGGTACGGCTTCCGATTGGCTGCAGGAGCTTCCTGCACTAAAGCAGGAGCCGCGTCGGTCATTTGGCTTCCAAAAAACGTTCACAAACCGGAACACTTACTTCCGGATTTGCAGCGTTTGGGGGCCCATTTGTTTGGGAGCCAAGCCATTCAAGAACCAAGGCCCCACTGTAGTCCAAAAGTGGCCAGAGACCCAAGTTTGGGAAACCCTGGCTTACCAGTTTTACTACAGCCAAGTGACATATGCATTTGGTTAAATAAATATTATAAAATAAACTTAACTCTACAAACCAACCAGTTGTTGTTTTACCCACATGCTGAATATTGCCATGTACAATTATGTTTCCCTCAGCAGTCAGTTTCCTCAGCAGCCTGGACTTCCAACAGAAAGTCAGCACAGGTATGGGAAAAAATGGAACACCTGTGGCTAAACTTGTCTATTAACTTCTGTGACTGTCTTTTTTATGGTTCCGTGGTAAAGATGTGTGACACCCCATTGAGAAATGTTTGCCACTTTTATTGACGCTTGCTTTCACTCCCTCAAAGCCTCCCGGATGTTTCACCCAAGCAGAACTGCAAATTAGCTTTCAAGAAAGATCGCTTTATGTGAAATTCAGCAGTAACTCGGACAAATCTTAACATGGGAAGAAGAGAACAAGTCCGCTTCTGCCCAGAGCACTGCTCAGACACAGTGCTAAAGCTGTAACCCAGGAGAGGAGAACCCTTGGGAATCTCACCAGGGCACACCTTATTTTCCAAGGCCACCCCCGCTAGTGGTCTTCCTTTACAATGAGTTATTGGTTAAATGAGACCCCACTCTGAAGCAGCACCAGGCAGGATTGATGGCTCCATCAGCAGAGACATTGATCCTGCCTGGCACTGCATGATCCTTTTCAAGTGGCTTCACTGAATAGACCCCTTGTTCTCGGTCAAAAGTTCAAAGGGTAGGGTAGCCACACCTCTGGAATTTTTCAGACATAGCTGGGATTCATCCACTGAAAATGGCAGAATTTTCAAAAAGTGAATAAAATGTCTGGGAAAACCCGGGCACATGGCAGCCCATATTGGAAGTGTTGATTTTTTGGCGATATTCCTGAAAATGGGTAAAAATTTCATTTTGGGGGGAGGGGGGGCGATTTTGCAAAAATAAAGCTCAACAACTTTTGTGTCCAGATTTTCACTTTTTGAAATATGGCAACCCCGACGAAGGGAGGAGACACAACATCTCCTCTCTCCTCCAGGCCATATGCTTAATTGATTTTTAAAAATACCGGTAACAACCTAATGAAACAATAGTCCCACCCAAGTCCCAAAGGAAGCTTGTCACAGCAGGAGGGGCAGACACTTGTGCCTCTTCACCAGCCTGACTCATCTCTGCCTCTTTCCCCCCCCCCTCTCCTGCCTCCTCTTCTGCCTGTTATTCTGGACTGCTCTCTGCCACAGATTCTTCCTGCTCACAATGCCCTGCTACCTCTGCAGGGTTCTGACACCTCCTCCTCCCAGTCTTCTGCCTCTGACCACTCATCATCATCATCCCACCACCAATCCCCTGGCTCTGAGCCTTCTTCCCTTGGGGGTTCCCCAGCTGGTTTCTCCCACCCTTCCTCTGTATCCAACTAGTCCCTGACACAGGGCAAGTCAGATGGTCTCCAGGCTGCCCCAGGGTGGGATGACCTGAATGGGAACCCTCGGTTCAGGGTCATGGGGCAGATAGTGGGGAATGTGCACCGCCATCATATAAAGCAGCTTACAGTGATGTTGGCAATGGGAGACAATGGGAGAGTGTGCCTTTAGTAGTGAAGTCAAACCATTGGAGAGTTACAGCATGCTGTGGCTGTAGAGACCTATACAGGAGAGACATGTTTTATTGCAGCTGGGGCAGATGAAGGCATCTGGTTGTGCTGCTGCAGATGCACCATAGCGTTTCTTTTCTCTGTGTTCCTCCCAGCAGTCATTCTACCTCTGGTCACTGCTATGGATACACAACCTGACTGTCTCCAGACACTGCGGTCATCTGCAAGGGATTCTCATCCCATGGGGTTAATGTTGCCCAGCTTTCATGTCATGTTTGCAGACATATTTGTAACATAGAGTTGGTCGCCCAACAGGCCATAATATTTATATTGCTTGTTCCACCCCCTTTTGCCTCTGGCCCTGCCAACCACTAGCTGGTGGGCCCCAGAAAGTTGCCCAGAAAGGAATGGGGCCATATTCTGGCTGAATAAATTACCTTATGCCTATGTTAAGGGGTAAAGGTAAAGTTAAAGGGACCCCTGACCATTAGGTCCAGTCATGTCCGACTCTGGGGTTGCGGCGCTCATCTCGCTTTATTGGCCGAGAGCCAGCGTACAGCTTCCAGGTCATGTGGCCAGCATGACAAAGCCGCTTCTGGCGAACCAGAGCAGCGCACGGAAACGCCATTTACCTTCCCGCCAGAGCGGTTCCTATTTATCTACTTGCACTTTGACGTGCTTTTGAACTACTAGGTGGGCAGGAGCTGGGACCGAGCAACGGGAGCTCACCCCGTCGCAGGGATTCGAACCGCCGACCTTCTGATCAGCAAGCCCTAGGCTCTGTGGTTTAACCCACAGCACCACCATGTTAAGGGGTAGCATGCTTTAATTTCCCCTATGTTGTGCATTCCGACAAGGATTGCAAGTCAGTACAGATGTATACACTGAACTTCTGTCAGAACACTAGCTTCATTTAAAAGGAAAATACATACATGCACATGGTATTTCCCGCCCCCGCCCCCTTAGCACCTGATAGCAACTTCCTTTTGAGGGCAGGGAAGATTCAGAAAATCAAAAGGATCTATAAATTAATAATTGTGGGGAGCAAGGGGGACACCATTGCACAGAATGGTAAATTTAGCCTGCAGAACAAAAAGAATTTATCAAAGAGTTAAAGCACTTGCCATAGAAGGACAGCATTTCTGATAAAGGCAGAGGGATCAAACAGAGAAGACAAAAGACTGCAAATCAGCAGCTGCTGGCATGTGTGTGTGTGAGAGAGAGAGAGGGAGGGAGGGAGGGAGGGAGGGAGAATTCACTCAAAATGATGGGCAGAGCATTGACCTCCTGAAAAGTTAATCTGTAAGGAGTGCGAGATCACTGGGGAAATGTAAAAGAAAGGGAGAAAAATAAATTAAATTGACTGTAAGAATTGATTGTAAATGAATGAATACAAATACAGTTTTATATAGAGAGAGATTTGCATCTAGAGAGCCATGGAGATGGTTCACGCAAAAATCTGTGCTGCTTGGTTTCTCGTCGCTTGATTATTCAACTCTGTGACCTAATTCAGATGCCGGGTTGAGGGAGCATGTGGGACCCTAGGGAAGCACCAGGATTCAACTTGTGCCTCCATCCAAGCGCATATGCATGCAGCTGCTGTGATCTATGCGATTGGGGTAGCCCTTTGTGAGCGATGATAGTAGCTTCATTGAGAGGTGCTGGTTGATACTGGTTTTCAACCAGGTTGCTAGTCAGCTGGCAGCACCACCACACATGCCCATAGGTGCTCGCAAGAGTGCCACTCTGCATCTGAATTGGGTGACTTCCATCTGAATCTGTGAACTGACTGCACTGAAAAACTTTCCATTGCATGTAAAGTGAGTTTGGGCAGCATGGAAAGTTGGTTTTTGTAGTGCTTGATCTGAGGCGGCTCATTCACAATTAGTCATCAGGGGATGAATGTACATAAGTATACCACCTATGCCTTCCTGGCCTCTGGTAGTGAAAAGAAGCCCTAAATACTCTCCCAGTGGATTTGCAAAGGCTTGTGCTATTGTACAAAGGAACAAAGGGAAGATCATTAGGGGAAAACATCCTGGTGGTAAGAGTTTTTTCATGGTGGAAGAGACTAGGGCTGGGCGATATCTGGTTTTCAACATCACCAGCTAAACATTGTGATATATCAATATATCACAATGTCTGAAATAAGGATGGAGCTATGTAGAGGCATTGGCTGGCTTCACGGTTCCCCCGGCATGGTTATTTTTGCCGGCACCTGCTCTTGCGATTCGCTTCCCCCTGCATGAGGACCAGGGGAGAGCTGAGCTGGCAGAGTTTACAAAGGCTGCAGGAATCAAGAGAAGCATTGACTGGCTTCTCAGTTTTTCCCACATTGTGATTTTTGCATAGCACACACACATCATGATTTGTGATATACTGCCAGGTCAAAAATCATGAAACCGATATCATGATGTGAGTTTCAAACCTGTTTTGGATGATATAGTGATATATCGTCCAGCCCTAAAAGAGACTGCCTTGGGAGGCGATAGATTGCAGGTATGTAAGTGGAGACTGGATTGCCATCTGTCAAGGATGAGATACCTGCACCCAGAATCAGCCCTACAATTAGGCAGAGTGAAGCCACTGACTCAGGTGGCAGATGTTTGGGGAAGATGTTCTGGGTCCACTAATCTGGCCTGTTGCCTCAGGCATGGTAGAGGACACAATCCCATCTACAGCATTGAAGTAACTGCCAGCCCAGATGTCTTCTGCACATGATGGAATGCAGAGGGGGTGCTATCCTGTCCTTTGCCCCAGGCAGCAAAGTGTCTTGGGCCAACCCTGCTTGCATCCTGCACTGCAGATCCTGCACTGAACAAGTGATTAGACTAGGTGACTTCTAAGATGTCTTCCAACTCAAAAATCCCATGATTCAATGAAAAGGGATTGCAGAGCACAACTTGTCTTTGAACCAGGGTTTTCCTGTCTCTGTAGCTGAATAATGTTGCTTGTGAGGTCTTACGTTTAGTGTGAGGTCTTACATTTCTTCTTTTTCTTTGGTTATCACTCATAGGCAGGGCCGACGCGTCCATTTAGGCGAACTAGGCAGTTGCCTAGGGCGCCAAAATGGAGGGGGCGCTGGCCAGTCTGCCCCCCGCCGCCGCCCCCCGCCGCCCCAACCAGCGGCGGAGCAAGCAGCTTGGGGTGAAAACCCGTGGCGGTGGGGGCACCAAAATGGAGGGGGCGCTGGCCAGCCTGCCCCCCGCCCCCTGCCGCCCCAACCAGTGGCGGAGCAAGCAGCATGGGGCGAAAACCGCGGCGGGGGCACCAAAATGGAGGGGGAACTGGCCAGCCTGCCCCTTGCCCCCTGCCGCCGCTCGGTGCCGCCCCAACCAGCGGTGAAAACCGCAGCGGCGCGGGGCGCCCGGCCGGGCAGGGGGCGGGGCACCGTACGTCATGCGCAATGACCTCACGTGGCCCGCCCCCTCGCCTAGGGCGCCAAAATCCCTAGCACCGGTCCTGCTCATAGGTGAGTAAGATTGTCTTCCATAAACATGGTTTTAACAATGAGTCCGTAGTGACTGTGGAGGCCAATTCTGGAGCCACGCGTCCTTCCACAGTGGGGACATAGGTTTCTGGGTGGGAGTTGGTCATGGTAAGGGTTTGCCTTCCTCTTAGCGCGTTTCTCACTTTCGCCCTGAGTTCAAGCGTCTTCAAAACTCATGACACCTTTGCTAAAGGCTGCTCTCCAATTGGAGCGCTCGCAGGCCAGTGTTTCCCACTTGTCAGTGTTTATACTACATTTGTTTTTTTTTTTTTTTTGCCTATAGAGAGAGTCTTACGTTTGCAGGCAACAATGAGGTCTATGAAAGAGGCAAGATGAGA
Source organism: Darevskia mixta (assembly GCA_034641385.1). Taxonomy (NCBI): domain Eukaryota; kingdom Metazoa; phylum Chordata; class Lepidosauria; order Squamata; family Lacertidae; genus Darevskia; species Darevskia mixta. The sequence continues at coordinate 2,660,811 of JAWWNH010000027.1, forward strand.
TCTAAGAAGGAATCTGCCTTACAAAATTATAACTGTGTATCGAAGGATGTATCTGGAAAGGTCATTCTTGTTTTTCAGCTGGGTAACACAAAGCAGAAGAGAAGGGAGCCATAAAAGGCTTAAAATTCAGAAGGATAACAGTTGCTGAGCCAAGAGATGAAGCCGGTGAATATTCATACTCAAGGCCTACTGACAAGCCCAGGATCACTATTCTCAGTATAGTCCAGGAACGGTTCTGTATACATGGGGTACAATACAAAGCCCAACAAAGGTTTAGCTGCATGTGCATATACCACGCACAGAGAATTGTCTCCATTCTTTCCCACTAATATGTGGTATGTGTACATTAGACAGTGAGACAATTTTCAGGATTCTCTTGCGAACTAATATCTACTGTTCTGTAAAAAAGGGTAAAGGTAAAGGACCCCTGGACAGTTAAGTCCAGTCAAAGGCGACTATGAGTTTGCAGCGCCCATCTTGCTTTCAGGCCAAGGGAGCCAGCATTTGTCCACAGACAGCTTTCCGGGTCATGTGGCCAGCATGACTAAACCACTTCTGGTGCAACAGAACACTGTGACGTGTGCCAGAGCACACAGAAATGCTGTTTACCTTCCCGCTGCAGGGGTACCTGTTTATCTACTTGCACTAGCATGCTTTAGAACTGCTAGGTTGGCAGAGGTTGGGACAGAGCAACGGGAGCTCACCCCGTCACAGTGATTTGAACCACCGACCTTCTGATCGGCAAGCCCAAGAGGCTCAGTAGTCTAGACCACTGCGCCACCCGTGTCCTTTACCTTTACCTACTGTTCTGTAGCAGATGGTGCAGTGGGGGGCACCTCTCACCTGATCTCTGGTTGGTTACTGGGAGGCAGACAGAAAGGGGCATGGCTATTATGGTGCCAACACACCAGCACCAGCACCTCATTGGCCCAGCCGGTATATGTGCACAAAGTCAGTCTTGCTGCCATCTCCTGCCTCTACCTCTAGCTAAGCAGCTAAGCTTTGGTTTGTGGGTTTTCATTACCCTGCTCTAAATTTATGCAAGTTATGGAGACTGGGACTGGTTGTGAGAGTGGCCGTTAACTCTCTGCCTGCTACTCCCATAGCAAAATCCATTTGAGTTCCTCTCATTTTTAATCAAATGTGCCAGTAAATATTTTGAATTCACCTGCCAGTAAGGTGACGATGTTAATGATAAAATCGTTGCTAGAAGAATGTCAACAAAAATCAAAGGAGACGGAGTCTATAAAATGATTCAATCTCCCTGTGAATCTTTGAGTACTTTGAGCAACAGTCTGACTCCAAAGTTGCATAATCCAAATGGTACAAGTGCTGGAAAATGTGAAATAATTGTTTCTCTTGGTGAAATCTTCATATTTCCTAATCTTGAACAGTGGATTTCTGTAGAGAAGCCATCTTCCCATTATAACTTTAGCCAGTTCCGCTAGCATTGCATGCAACTATTAATTTCAAATAATTGCTTGCTTAGATTAAATTACACTTGCTCACTTACACTGCATTATGGGCTTAGTAGTTTTAAGATTTCACACTTAATTGTTCTCATTTCTGTGTATTTTGCCTGCGATAATGAAGATAAGGTTTTAGAACAGGGGAATTCAGATGGTTTGGATCTGTTCCATGTGTGTTTTATTTGCAAGAATGGAGATGGCATATCATGAGAATACAAATAGTTGGGTTCAAAAACGTTTAAATATCAGAATTCAGATAACTCAGCTACAGAAAGCTCAGTTACCACACAAGGGTAAATACTGTGTGATAACTTCAACCTGAGTTTCAGTGACGATGCCCCCACCAAATCTATCTATCTGTCTATCATCTATCTATCTATCTATCTATCTATCTATCTATCTATCTATCTATTATAAAAAAGAAAACTTCCTCATATTCTTCATCATGCTTCGTTCTGTCCTCTTATTGTACTTGAGTCTTGGCCAGAATTCCATACTGTTCTGCAAATTCCTCCCCCCTCAAAATTAACAATGCTATAAGTAGATATAGGTCTTCTTTCCAGTGTTATTTATGACATCTGCCATGCTGTAAAACACCTGCTTCCATTCTCTCCAGGTGAGAGTCCATTTTCCTGATGGGTGGAATTCTGGGTGGTACAATTAGGAATCAAGAGTGATGGAAAGTGACAGCAGGAGTAGAAACTGAATGGCAGTTTCCATTCTGCCATCCAGACTGCGGCTGATCAAATCTATCTTTGCAAACAGGCATGCTTGGAAGTGGCAAGCTTTCCCTTACATGCTGACGCACATTAGCATCCAAAGCATATTTAAAAATCTCTCGGCTATTAACTCTTAAATAATGAAACGGTGTCCTAGTTGACTCAGTCACCTGTTGTATATCTTAATAATTTCCCAAGTCCCATAATGCTGATCACTTCTGCAGGAAAGCACAATTTGGAAAGAATGTCTCACCACAGAGAAAATTCTTATTTTCTGGGGAATCCACAACATTAAAAAAAAAATTATAGCAGCATATGTCCTGCAATATATTGTACTGAATGCTAAGCACTGGAAGTGGGCATAAAGCAAATTTTGGATAGTTTTCAAAGTCCCATTAAACTTCTGTGTTACAAGCATTATTCGAGGCATGTTGCCAGAGCTGGAGAGAGCAGACAGCCAGTGGCATAGGAAGCTGCTTGGGCATCCGGAGCAGCAAACATGACGTGCACCCGGGGGCATCGCGTTGCTATGTAGCGCGCATGCGCAGCGTTGCTACGTATAACGCATGCATCGTACGTAGCAACGCCACACATGCGCGCTACATAGCGGGTTGCTGCCGCTGCCGCTCCAACACCATACGGATGGTGCCAGGATCCTCTGCTTGTGGCTGCAGCCGCGAACGGAGGATCCTCTACATGCGGCTGCAGCCATGAGCAGAGGATCCCAGCACCGTCCACACAGCGCTGGAGTGCCGGCGCCGACAATCTGCATGCCTTGTCACCCCCAGAGACATGGCACCAGGAGCGCAGTGGCCCCACCGCCCCCCGTTGCGACGCCACTGCAGACAGCATTCTAGAAAGCAAACCGTATCTTACTTCGAGAAAGTGCTTGCAGCAAAATGGGCCAACAGAAACTGAACTAGAACTGAACGGAGACTACTTAGTTTTGGGGGACATTTTTGCAGGAAATGAACTGCCTCCCCTTTTCATTTGCCGACAAATACTTTTTCCGGTTTCCAGGTTCCGGAAATCGAGGTGCGCATTAGATTCGTCGGCACATTAGACTCGAGCAAATATGTATATGTGCTGCTGCATACACCATGGGAGATGAAAGATGAAAGATAAAAAGATGAAAGATAAAAAGGTAAAGGTAAAGGACCCCTGGACAGTTAAGTCCAGTCAAAGGCGACTATGGGGTTGCAGCACTCATCTCGCTTTCAGGCCAAGGGAGCCAGCGTTTGTCCACAGACAGCTTTCCAGGTCATGCAGCCAGCATGACTAAACTGCTTCTGGCGCAATGGAACACTGTGACGGAAACCAGAGCGCACAGAAACGCCATTTACCTTCCTGCTGCAGCGGTACCTATTTATCTACTTGCACTGATGTGCTTTCAAGCTGCTAGGTTGGCAGGAGCTGCGACAATGCGATGGGAACTCAAACCCCTCTGGACTCTCTTTGAAATGTGTTTTGTCACAAGCCTGTTCCTCCACTTGTCACTGTGTTTCCACTCCAGCAGATGTCCCTGCAATACAGGCTACACACAGAACACAAAGCAAGGAGGACTGCTCTGTTTAAGGTGCATTTGCTGCTGCTGAGGTAAAGGGTGTGTGTATTTTTCTGCTTGTAAGGCCAAGCTCTGACAGGAGGCCTGGCAAGGACATGCAAAGCAGCGAGGGGAAGGTGGAGGTGCCAAAGGTCTTTCTGAGAATTACAGCCTCAGGGCTTAAGGACATGCTGGACTGCTCACACACCGCTTCCTAAGATTGACCCTAACTGGAAAACAAAGCACCTGAATCACATGCTGCAGAAAGCCTCAGCACCCAGGAAGATTTCTATAATAGTGGACAGGCTGCGATAAGAGATAACCAGCTGACAAATCACAGCAACCAAATCCCTCAGAGTTTGGAGGAGGGGGGAAACTCCTTGTCCCTCTGTGTTCTGGACTGCTAAGCAATACTGATGTTTTGATTTACTTCATTCACATAATTAATTCTATATCCTACCTATCCTCGCAAAGGAGTCCCAAAGGGCAACAAACGCTTTTGTTATTTTTAAAAAACGCAACTAAAAAAGAAAGTAAGAACATAGTCAAAGCATTTATGAACCATCTACTACAGCCGTACCTCAGAAGTCGAATGGAATCCGTTCCAGAAGTCTGTTCGACTTCCAAAACGTTGGAGAACCAAAGCGCCGCTTCTGATTGGCTGCGGGCGCCACTATCCAAAAGGCCCTCTGCCTGGTTCCCTGTAACCTCATTTCTCGCAGTGAGGGAACTGCCAGAAGGCCCTCGGAGCTGGACCTTGAGTATTGAATAAAAACCCCATTAATGGCTGATGGGCATTGAAACTGGTAGGATGGAAGGCAGTGAGGCCAGAAGTAGGTGGAGCCAGATTCAGTGACAGTCAGAACAAACCCCTGGCTGGTTATAAGATTGACAGCAGGCAGTTTGGGCTGGATGAAGGCAGGCTGCGGTTGGTGAGGCAATGCCCCATTTGCCCTAGTTGACCAACCTCTGTTAGGAAGCGCTGGGTGTGGCTGAGAACTGATCTAGCCTTAGGATCAAAACTGTACTGAGTCTATATTCCAATTGGAATATATAATTGGCGATAATGTATATGATTTGATGTGATTTGATTTGTTAATAATTGGAAGATTTTTATTGAAAAATGAATAAAAAATATTTAATAATAATAATAAAAACTGCACTGAGTCGCTACACCACTTGCCTCCAGGTCCCAATTCTTGATGGCTTCCTGAACTTGGGGCTCTGACCCTCTTGCCACTTTTCAACCCAATGGGTTGTTTAGGGTGTCTCAACAATCCCCATCTGGTAGAAGAGAAGGTTGAAAAGCCTGCTTGCCTGTTTCTTGACTCACAACAGAGTCAACAGCAGGCAGAAGCAATTTTAGAAGGACTTTAGCTTTTGCACAATTGAAAATAATATTGGACCCATTCAAAAAATAGTTGCTGATCAAGTGTATAGACCAGATCAGGGATGAGGAATCCGTGGTCCTACAGATGTTGTTGGACTCCAGGTTTCATCAGCCCCAGCTGGCAAGGCCAGTTGAAGTCCAGCAACATTCGGAGGACTACAGATCAGTGGCCCCTGATATAGATAATGTTTTAGTTAGAAAATATTGTTTATAACATAGTTGTCACAAGCAAATTATGTGCTTTTGGGTGTGAAAGGATTTCTCCTCCAGAAAAGGAACTAGTGGGTGACAATCAACCTCTTTTTATAATCTCCTAACATGGTTTAATTGGGCCCAAATTGGTGCGGAAAAAACACACCTTTATTAAAAATGACTCCCCGCCACCAACCAGTTCAGAAAGCAATTTCAAGTCTGCCTAAGTAGTTATCAACTAGTGGGATTCGTTTTCTCTTTCCCCCAGCCCAGGGGACTCCGAAGGGTGAAATGACAACTTTTATTTTTATTTACTTACTTGAGAAGAGAACCTGTTGAGAATTTTTCAGGATATTGTTGCAGTAATTAGAGTTTTCATATTGGCACAGACAGGAAATTATTTACCTGTCAAGGCTGTCATGCCAAGCTCCCTGCATTCTGCGATAAACATGTGCCCCCTCCCCTCCGAAAGAAGGATTTTGCTGTCTATCTTGGCCACTTCAAAGCCACGGGGAAATTATAAAACCCATAAGCTCTCTCTCTCCTCTTGATATTCCGAGTCTGTCATCATCTCTCCTGCCTCTGATGTAGGATACAATCTGCCATTTAGAGACCATAGCTGAGCATGTTTCACAAGCCATTACGGTGAGTGTGAGAGGCTGGAGGAAGTCCATCTGTGAATAGTAACAGAACACGTTTGCCATATTGACCAGTCTGCATTTTGTTAACTTCAAAAGAATTGACTGTGTGAGGAGGAGATATATTTGCCATCCTGGCATCTCTCCACTATGACATGCACATTAATTTGTGAAAGCTTTTAAAAGCGCAATGTCTTAATTCAGGACTTTCTCTGCAGCCTGGCAAGCACCAGCAATATTACATGAAATCGCCGGCGTAGGGTTCAGTAGCCTTGGGGAGCTGCTGAGGCCCCATGTGCTGGTCCCGGGGGGTATCCAATAGGCGAGGTCTAGTCTGGTCCAAGGTCAGTGGTACACGTAAAGGCAGTCCGAAATAACTGAGGCAGGGTACAGGGCAGGGAGTCAGGCGAAGTCAGGAACGGGTGGGTAAGCAGGGAACCAAGGCAGGTCAGGAGCTAAGGCAGATAAGCAGGACAGGGATCAAACAGGAACACCGGCAGGAACTGGGCAGCAACGATGTTGCTCCTGCAACTTGGGGCTGGGGCTGGCCAGCTTTTATCTGCCCCGAGGCAGAGGGCGGCTCCGATCCTCAGGTGACTCGCCTCTCCTGGCTTGGAGGTGAGCACTCCTCCTGCGGGAACTTAGTTCCCTTCGCCTCTCTGCCCTGAGCCTCTGCAGCTCAGGAGAAGCTGGAGGGTTACTGGACCCAGAGGCAACCTCAGCTTCCCCTGACAGGGCTGGGAGTGGAGCACCTGCAGGCAATAGGTCCTCCATCCCATCAGGAGCCATAGCCGACTCAGCCGATGCCTGCACCTGAGGATCCAGCACAGGTGAGGCCCCTTCAGACTCAGGCCCCAGCCCTGGCTCTGCTGGTTCTGGAGGCAGGGAATCCTGTGCAGGCTGGGATCCCTGAGGTTCAGCGTCTGAGTCTGAATTCCAGGCCATCACACCCCAGAGCTCTGGAAGGACCCTCTGAGTGTGGTCACATCACTCTCACCTCAGGTGAGCAAGCTGTGGCATGAGGAGCCATTGCATGACAGCATAGGTGGCTCCTGAAGAAAGAGGGTCCTCCAAATATGTTTGGCCTGAAGGCCTCTAGAACCTGGCATTAGCACTGTGTGTGCACACAAACACATATCATACACAATCTGAGGAAATATTTCACATTGCAGTACTCAGCTGAGTCCTCGCAAGGATAGACTGAAGTGACATGTATCATGATACTGAACAAAGATGGTGGAAAGCAATGCTATTTTTCTAGGGGAAAAAGAGGTGTCAGAACTCCCTTGTTCTCTTATAATGGCAATGGTGTCCGAACTGAGTTCCAGTGAATTCCGGCTGAAAAAAAGCTCTGGTGGTGAGGAAGAATGATGAAGGGAGATAGATAGACTTAAGGCAAGACTGAATCTTACACCAGACCATGAACATGGGGCCAGGATTTTGTCAATGGACCAGCTCTGCCTAAAGGAGAGAATTCCAGAGAGACCCAACACACGAGGAAGGCAGAAAACAAACAGGTCAGAGTGATTCAGGTGATGCCAACAGATTTCTGTGAAGGCTTTTGTTCTTGCAGCTGCTTATGCTGGCTACAGGTGACCTTTTTCTTCCATCTTGGCCTCATCTTGCCCCACCACCAACTTGACAGGAAGAATGGAAGAAGACATAAATATGAAGAAGAATGGGCACACTAGAAATTGAATGCCCAAGGGCTCCTTGTGCTTCGATTCTGATCATCATTCACAGCTGTCTACAGCTGGATATGTAGTTTCTAAGAAATCTGCTGTCCATAATATGAACTCAGTTACCATGACTAACAAAATTCCCCAAGCTCCCTAGGACCTGTGAGGGTCACAGGGGTGTTAAGGAGAACACAGAGTGGTTGAAGAGCTCCTAGTGAAGGTACATGATAGCAATCCAAAATCAGGATTTACCTAAGAGAAAAAGCCAGACTGTTTACCATTCTGGGAAGGGGGGAATAGCTTGGTTTGTGGAGCCACATTCTGCATGGAACTGATAGCTAAACAAGAACGATCATTTTCCTATCTCAAAAGCTGGAGGCAACGTATTCTCAGTTCCATGCCCTCTATGCCAGGAAGCATTCCTCAAAAGAGCAACAGCAATATTTCTAGCACACAAGCCAAGCTTGTGCAGCTGGCTGTGAAGACTTTATGACTATGCTGGTCGTGGGAACTACAGCAATCTGGGAACAGTGGTCTGTACTGATGCTGTGATAGCTCCGTTACAGCTTGCGCTGTGAGACGAGACAGGAGGCAAGCAAACCAGCTAACCCATCCCTTTGTCCTTTGGTCTTCAGCACTGCCATCAAGTGGATAACTTTATTTGCTGTCTGCCTCCACTAACCCACCATTTGACCTCCTGAACTTACTTGCTGAACAAGAAAATTCTCTGTATTCTAAGACTGTTAGGCATGCTTCCAACTGTGGCTAGCCGACTACTTCTTGGAACGTTACAAGCAGGGCATGAAGGCAATATCCCTTCCCATTCTTCTCCCCAAACGTCTGGTATTCCAAGGTATACCGCTTCATGGCTGATAGCGATGGAGAGACCTATTCCAAGAAATCGCATTGGACTGAATAAAAATGGCACACAGATAAAAGTACATCATAAAAGGAAGGATTTGGTCACTTGTAGACTACCGGTATGTAATGCAGTGCTAGACTTTTCCCAGCAAGGAGATGCAGCGTGTGGATTTTTACCAAAGAGACTTCCACCTAGGGAAAACATTAATGCATTTCGAAAAAAGCTTCTGTTAAGTCATTGTTAAACCACAGGTGATCTCAGTAATACCCGTGTTATGTTTTGCTCATGCCTACTGGATGGCATAACAAAAAGGTAATTTTCCAATCCTCAGTGCACCAAGCATTGAGCTTTTTAATCCCAATGAACGGTGCCATTCATTGTTTATACGTTTGGATTGATTTTGCTAAAGCAAAAGAACAAGACTGTAAATAATTCCAACTGATTTCAAAGCCTCTTCATACAAGCAGTGGGAAACAAATGAGTGTTTTGCAGAGAATGGCAGAACACGCAATAGAAAGCAGAACTCGGCTTGTAGTTCTTTCAGTGGAGTGTTGTGCATTTATACTGGTGTTCCTTTGAGGTGATTTCTTTTCTGCAAACAGTATCAGCATCCTCTGAAGTGTATCCATTCACCTTCCCAATGAACAAAAACTTTTTAAAGTTTAGAATTGCTCTTAGTCGAAGGTTCTCTCTTTGCTATTGCTTCAAGGCTGTTCTTGGGAAACAAATGCAATCTGTAAAATCAAGGGAATAAATTCTCTTTTCCAATTCAAACAACAACAGCAGCAACAACAACAACAAAAGGCTGTTGTTAAATTCCAGTAGTTGCCAACAACAAAAGGCTGTTGTTAAATTCCAGTAGTTGCCCACTTCCAGATCAAGCAGGTAAGGTTTTGACTCTAGTGCCATCCTGGGCTTGGTTCTGATGGGAGTTGTAGTTCTAAATCTCTGAAGGGCACCAGTTTAGGGTAAGTTGGTATGCAGAATACAGCTTGCCTTCTGAATAACTGAGGTAGAATTTTGCCTGGGTTGGTCCCCTGACGCAATAGGGCTACAAAAAGGTACAAAAACAATGACAAGAGTTTTCTATAGTTTCAACTACAACATCATTTCCTGATTCTCTTCTAATTGTCTTGTGGCATTCATTATTGTTCCTGTAAAATGGGCACAAGGATGCCTCAGTTATAAGGCTTTTAGTCAGTTTGTAATCAGCAGCACGAGGGCCCAATTTTAACTGGTCAGGGCAAATTTTTATTCATAGGGCTGTGAATTAAAGGCAAGCTTATTTACTGTATGTTCTGAAACTCATTTTGGTGGCTGTGTATTATTGTGAGAGGACATGAACCGAGCTCCAAAAATTTGAGCCAGTTTTTGTTTCTAGCAGGAACGTGTGCTCTTCAGGTCCCTGGTTCAATTTCCAGCATCTCCGGGAGACTTCCAAAATCTTGGAGACTTCCTGCAACCAATCAGTGTACCGGAAGACATGATCTGAATCTAGATTGATCAATGGTCTGACTCAGTATAAGGCCAATTTCTATATTCCTATGTTGTTGTGGAAGCAGCTGCAGCACAACTTCCTTTGCCATGGGACACCATGGGGAATTTTAAAGGTGGTTGGACCCTCCAGAACCAGCTGCTGCCTCCATGTAAGGGGTCTTCAACAACTGGGTAGACATACGGTATATAGTCTATGTGAAACAGTGTTTTGGAAAGTACCCTTTGGGTCATGTGAAGGACGTGTGCTGCAGCTCCATCTCACTCTGTGAACCTAACCTGAGAAGCTTGCCCTGGATCTGGTCATCAAATAACATTAGAGCCAGTCAAACGTTGTATGAACACTCTAGCAAGTTCCCAAGGGGACGGAGAAGCCTGTGTAGCTTAATTGCTTTGTGTGATGGATCACTACGTTCTCCTCGACCAGTTCCTGTGGCCTAGATGCTCAGGTTGGTGTTTCCAGTAAGAATTAACTTTCCTGAGTATCAACAGGGCTCCTTTCCTTAGCTGATGCACAGTAATCCCTTGACGGATTGGCTGAATTGCATTAATGACACAGAAAGACAAGTTTTCCGGGTCCCGTTTCATTAGCGCGGAGAAGCGACTGCTTTTTGTAAATGCAGCATCTCATTGTTTTAGTGTGCGTGTGAGGGGGAATTCTGCAATTTAATGAGGTGTCGGTCTTCTCAAAACATGACATTTCTGCAAGTAACACTCTGGCTGTTTGTTTTTATCAACAGGATTGTGTCCTTGAGGTTTCATTCTCTCAAACACTGAAGGCTAGCTAGCGAGCAAAAAATAAAATAAAATTTAATATCAGTTAGGCATTCAGGGACATAAATACAAAGGAACTATTCACCTTTTTTAAAGTCCTAATGTTTTTCAGAATATAGCGAACCAATCCAAAATGTAGAAAAATGACCAGTGATTATACTTTTCTTCAGCATACTGTGAGAAATATATTTACTTTACCGAATTTTCATGCAAGCTGTAGTGGATTACACAGAACCCAAGAGTTCAGATGTTTAATTTCTAGCCTTCGGCTTGTGGTTTATAATCAATCAGTTTTTGTGACTCCCTTCAATAGTAACAGGAACTCATCACAAAGCGTCTTTTGCTCCCCACCACAATGTATCTAGTCCTTTTATCTCCCTTATAAATCCAACTCTCATTACCTCTGCCAGTTAAAGCAATCTACTGTACTACCTTTCTTCAGAAATGTGGCCAGATAAGCCATTAAGGGTTAATGATGGGTTCTCAAGAGGGGATAGGTCCCCCCCAGCCCAGTTTTGGAATCTGTGGATTTTGAAATGGCCCCTAAGACTTAAAGCAGGGGTGCCCAAACATTTTTCAAAGAGGGCCAGATTTGATGAAGTGAATATGCATTTTTTTTACAATTTTACCCCAAAGTTGTTGAGCTTTTTTTTAGGATTTGACCCCATATTAAAGGTTCTGGCAGACTCCTGCTGATGTCATCACATATGGATAATGCAGGAAGACTACAATTACAGTTTGGATAGTCACTTAAGCATCACCAAAAAGAAGAGAAGATGCAAGATCCTAGACTAGATGGACTATTGACCTGATTCAGCAAAGCTCTTACCTTTCTTATAATTCTCTTCTGTCCTCAATAAAAAGGACTGGCCCACTGTTATGAGCACCCAACTAGGGCCAGGTTTCGAGTGCTTCCATATAACAGGCACTATCTCTGGGCTATGGTCTGAAGGAATATAAGGCTATAATAATAATAATTTAACAATAATTTATTATTAATACTCCGCCCATCTGGCTGGGTTTCCCCAGCCACTCTGGTCGGCTCCCAACAGAATATAAAAAATACAATAAAACATCAAACATTAAACTTTCCCTAAACAGGTCTGCCTTCAGATGTCTTCTAAAAGTCAGATAGTTGTTTATTTCCTTGACATCTGATGGGAGGGTGTTCCACAGGGCAGGTGCCACTACCGAGAAGGCCTTCTGCCTGGTTCCCTGTAACTTCACTTCTCACAGTGAGGGAACCGCCAGAAGGCCCTCCAAGCTGGGCCTCAGTGTCCAGGCTGAACGATGGGGGTGGAGAAGCTCCTTCAGGTGTATACCTGGCCGAGGCCATTTAGGGCTTTAAAGGTCAGCACCAACACTTTGAATTGTGCTCGGAAATGTACTGGGAGGCAATGTAGGTCTACCACTTTTCAGAAGCTAAGCAGGTCTTGGTCTGGTTAATGGCTGTTTGGGTGACTATCTTGGGTTTCACGACAGAAAGTTAAGTGGGATATAAAAGCAAGAAACAATAGAGCTATTATTTATTGGTCTATATCTATCTCACCTACCTACTTTTCTAATGGTCCCAGTGCATTTTGTTCATGCCATCCCCCCCCCCCTTAACAGCTTTGTTTGTTGCAGGGTTGAGTTGAGGCAGCTTTTTATTTTGAAAGAAGCCGTCGAAATGAGTTGTAAGCTGCCAGTCAAATGAGCAGTTCAAAGGAAGAGAGGAACTCGGGCTCATTCCAGGCTATGGATTTCCACCTGAAGGAACAACTTCCTTGACTAATCACACAGCCTGCCAGCCTATTAGTGTGTATACTCTCATGCCAAAGTGTGCTGTTAACACAACTCCAAATTGAATAAATAGTGGCTGAAGGCAGGGAAAGCCAGAAACTTCCAAGCTGGCTAATTTGCATGTTTCTGCTGGGTTGGAGGAAAAAGAGAAAAATGCATTGTTAAATGACACTATCCAAGACCTGACTCCCAACTAGGTAATAAGTCGCTTTTTATTGAGCATCCACGTGTGTGTGTGTGTGTGGGTGGGTGTGGGTGTGGGTGTGTGCTAGTAGTGACTGTCTCCTTTGGAGAGGTTTTCTTTTATTAAAAAACAAATCTATTTGCCTCCTGGGAGAATGTTTATGGATGTCGTGCATTGACTTTCTGATGTCATGGCATATGAAGATTCCTTTTGTGTGTGTGTGTGTATGAATTTATTCATTATTCATTTGGTTTTTCAATTTAAAGTTTTACAATCACATATCCAACATACATCATAAAAACAAATTCCAAAGAATCTCATGGACTTCCCTCGTCCCCTTTGTTGTTAATCATTGTTGTTAATCATTGTTAATCATTTCCTCCTGCATCTTTTATAATAATCTGTATCTTTTAAACCTCCATTATATCCAAAATTCACCATTAAACTACATGTGTTATTCCAATCCTACTAACGATTTAAAAAAAATTTTTTTTATTGATTTTAACACTTTTAAGCACTTTACATTACCGTTAAATTTTCATCCCCCCCTCTCATTGAGGGAAGCAAATTTCCATTCCCCTTTCTCACCGGGAAAAACAATAAACATTTCACATTTAACGTAATTAACATACTTCATATCATTGCTTGAGTCTGGCCTATTTCTCTAGGCCAGATATTCTTCCTTCCTCAATTTCATTTTCCGGTTGTCTTCCTTGAGCCCCCCCTGTTGAATTCATTATCTATCCTCTTTATCAGTTTCCCAAATTTTTCACAAAATCATAAAATACCAGAAACATTTTACTAACTTTAACAATCCTAATTCTACACCTCGGCTCCTAACTACTTCTGATACTTTCCTAAACCCTTAACAATTTCCCTTACTCCAACCTAATTTTAAACTCCTAAATTTCCTCTTTTTACAGCCTTTCCTCCCTCCGGTCTCAAATTTTTTAGCTAATTTTCCCACCTCAATCCTACTAACGATTTTAACTGTTTTCAATTATTCAATTTTCCCCATTCCTTATTAAAATTTTGGTCTTCCTGATTTCTGATTCTTCCGGTCATTTTTGCTGTTTCAGCATAATCCATCAATTTAACCTGCCATTCTTCTCTGGTTGGGACTTTATCTTCTTTCCATCTCTGGGCCAATAACATCCGTACAGCCATGGTCGCATACATAAATAATCTTTTCTGTTCCATTGGGATTTCGACACCTAGAATTCCCAAAAGAAAGGCTTCGGGTTTTTGTTTTGTTTTTTTAAAGAAAAAGTTATTTTAAACATTTTTCCCAATTCATTATATATCATTATATTATATATGAAGTTGATTTCTGATAGGCCGCTCATTTTCTCAGCCACAGGACTCAGCCACTACCTGTTGGATAATTGGAGAACATGCTTCAAAGGCAGAGGATTCTAGGTTTATTCCATGGCAGCACCAGTTAATCGGATTCCGAGCAATAGAGCTGAAAAATACCGGGGCATCTAAACGCCTGCCACTTGGAATACACAGCAATAAATGGATCAACAATGGTCTGGCCAGGGGGTTGCCAACTTGATGCCCAGGGGCGCCATGGTGCCCGTGAAGGCCTTCATTGGCACCGCTGGGCAAGGCACCAAGAAATAAAGTTATGGACTCATGTGTGCAGGTACTCTTCTAGGCAATTTAGGTGATGTTAAAGAATCCCCACTCCCCGCAAAAGGCAAATGTGAAAACTTTGCAAAGAGGCTTATGCTTATCTCCTACTGTGCCAGAGCTAAAAACTAGGCAGTTATCCACAGTATAGTTAACTTACAGTACAATGATAGGCATGTTGTCAGGGATCTGCCCACCCCTGCCAGTCCGGCTCTGAGTGCATACAGGGACCCGCAGCCTGTGTTGACGACGGATTCATCTTCAAGTGAATCTGGCGCCCCTCTTTGGGGGAGGAGCAGTTAGTGGCTGGGAGCCAGGGAGTGCCAGGTGTCCAGGGAGTTGCTGAGAGACCTGGCACCACCCAGCAGACTCGCTCAGAGGGGGAGGCGTCAGTTCCGGCGCCTATCTCACGTAGGCGGAGAAGGCGGCAATTCAGGATGCCGAGGCTTTGGTGTTGGCGCCAAAACAGAAGGGAGGCACTTCCGGATTCTGCTAGTGACTGAGCAGACATGATAAACTGAACTCTGCACTGTAAATAGCTTTGCACAAAATAAAGAGACTTAAAGACAAGATGGCTTGGTCTTACTATTGAACAACCGATAAGAGAATCTGACACATGTCTACTCAGAATTAAGTCTCCATATGTTCAATGGGGCAGCTAATTCATTTTTGCATTCGCCTACCCATTATTTTGTCCTGTTCTGAAGTTAATCAGCTGTTCTTGTTTGTTTGATTGTTTTCAAAAAAGAAATTTTTCACTTAAAATGCATTTTTTAAATATGTGGTTCAACACGATGACTGCTATGGTATAGATGCATTGCACATCTGTATATTTTCTGTTTATGTCAACACTGGTCCTGCGTACTTTTTTTAAAGATATTTTAAAGATATTTTATAGATATGCAAAACTATAGTACCCAAACCTTTTTCATTTGCATGGACAAAGCCTGATATTCTGAACATTTTATATTTGCATAGACAAAGACTGATATTTTATACATGCTAGTTTATACGTATACATTTTATACAAAGGGACAATAATTGTGTTCCTGCATTTGCAGAAAGGTGAAAGCCAGTCGACTATGGAATTATGCTTTGCAAATTGGCCAGAGTGGGTGGGTGGGAACAGCTTGGGTCATTTTGACTCTGAATTCTCAAGGATCAAATCTCTCCATTATCCCTTTCACCAGGTACAGCTTTGTCCAGAATTAGCAAGCTTCTTTACAGCCACATAATAATAACAAATAGCTCTTCTACATATGTAGTGACAGAAATTTGTGGCTGCCGTTGTTCTCCATTTATTCTGATTTTTAGCTATGCTGGACATTCTGCTAAAAGGCATCTAACAAGCGATGAGGAATGGAATTGCCTTTCCCCGTTTGCAAATGCCAACCTTATCCATTTTGGAGTAGCTCTATTTTCCTGTAAACAAAGCCAGGTAGGTTATGTGATGGTATTTGACCATCTGTGGTCTTTATTCATTACCGTCCGTAACCAGAAAGCAAAATCTATTCCAAGAATGATGGGGGAAGCAACAGAATCTTTAAAGGAGGAATCGGATGGCAGTGGTCCAGACCCGGCTAATTAGCCCACACAATGCACATCATTAAAAAAGGCCACCTAATTAAACAAAATAGCCAAAGGGGGCCTCCGATTCCCTAGCAACACAGCAGAGCTCAGCCTCTTCAGGTTTATGCTGAAATACATTAGCATGCATTGAGAAATGCACTGGGGTTTAAATCGTAATTTAAAAACAAAACAAAACTTGGAATGAAAATATGCACAGAAAATAGCATAAAAGGTGTTCATGAGACCCATAGGATGCTGCCTTTTGCTGTGCCCTTTTCAAAATGTCCCCAAATTGTTTAGTGGTTATTACTTTCCAAACAACTGTTCAAGCAACCCCGGCAGCCCACCTGCTTTTCTTGAAGGGAGGGGGGGAAAACCCTAACCTCTTAAGGCTCCAAGCTATGTAATTACCTTCAGATATCCAAAAGTGGATTGTTGTCAATTCTGTGGTTCGCTCCTTGATGGCTGGTGATTTGTACCTGTCAACAAACAGCGTCGGCAGGTGCAGCGAGGTTGAGAGCCAGCGTCGGATTGGAATTGTGACAACACCCGTTTTTATACCTGCTTGATTTGTAATTTCATCACAGCGCCATGGCGGAAAAATATTGAGCTGGGCACAGTGAAGGGGGAGAGAGCTACTCAAGGAAGTGCCCTGGGTGCAAGGGTGCAAGAACTTCAAGTCTTCTGGTTTTCATTCGGAGAGGTTGTTGTAACCAGGCAGGGTTAAAAAAAGCAGTGAGTTTGCAACAAAATCTTCAATTGAACAAGGCAAGCTGGGAGGTCTTCTGCCAGGGTTCAGCAACAGGAAGCTCCTGAGTCAGATCCAGTCCCCTGAGGACTATAAACTTGCCAACTAAGAGGCAAGATGGTTATACAATAAGCCTGCAACTTACACACATTTAACTTGTGCACATTCAGCTATTCATGCTTGGTTAAAATAAAATAAAATAAAATAAAAGGGGGTGGGCATCTGGAAAAAAAAGATTTTGGCAATCCCACCCACCATTGAAACCAATGTGTTTTTTATTTTATATTATTTAGTGAAAAATAAAAAGTACAATATTAGAAGCCCACAGATAAGACATGAAAACAAGAAATAGTACCCATGTGGAAAACAAAACAGAACAAAGAAAGACAAGACAAGACAAGAAAAATAGATATTGTGTACATTACAAAAAAGGGGGGATTGTTGTTCTAGTTAACCAGATCTTAACTTAATATGGTATTTATTAAAATGAATTCCTTGAAACCAAAGATAGCGAGCCAGTGTGGTGTAGTGGTTAAGAGCGGTAGACTCGTAATCTGGGGAACCGGGTTCGTGTCTCTGCTCCGCCACATGCAGCTGCTGGGTGACCTTGGGCTAGTCACACTTCTCTGGAGTCTCTCAGCCCCACTCACCTCACAGAGTGAGTGGCTGTGGCCTTCCATGCCCAAGTGGAGACCCCTCTGACCCCAAGAGACCACCAGAAGGAATAATGACTCGTGACATCATGTTATGGAATTAAAATTGGCCACAACTTTATTAAACCTTTCAGATGTAGGAAGACCTTGTGCTTTAGGTGCAATCCCCAGAACATAATCCCCACATAAATTTTGGGCTTACTGTAAAGAGATAGCAATGACTATTATAATGCTGATCCAGGTAGCTAGAACAACCTTTTACTAATTTCAGCTGATGAGCTGGCTGTGGCCCTTTCTTACAGATTAATATCTTCTTTCCCTCATTCATGAAAACCAACCAACCTACCTACCTACCTACCTACCTACCTACCTACCTACCTTCCTACCTCTTAGATTACTGTAATGTGCTTCACACTGGGCTGCCCTTTAAAAGACACCAGAGTAGGTACCAAGCAAACTTCCCTGTGGGGAGCAACCCAAAGTTGGACCACTCCAACCAAGATGGGGCTCTTTCCACTTGGTGTGCACCTCATCTCAGGTGGAGGGTGCACCTGGAACAGTGTCTCCATGGACGACTTACTCTAAGTGCATGGGCAGGTTGGTACAGAGAGTACCGAAGTCCTGGCAATATATGGATTGAGATATATGGTGGGCAGGTGACATAACGCTGCAAGGAGGCATGTGGTCATTACTTTGTAAAATAAACACTAGAAGAGAGAGAGTTAACAGATTCACAGTCTCTGGATAATATTCACCCCCCTTATCCAAAGTCACGGAGAGCAGAACAGAAAGCGTAGCGGGTACAAGCTCAGATTACAAGACATAGGTGTGATGTCGATTAATAGGGACGGAGAGGGGGAGTGACCCTTAATTGGGAGCACCGCCATTTCTAGGAGATGTGTTCATTGTTCACTCACTGTGATTATTAAATATTCTAATTAATAAGACATTCTTTTCATTTGACCTTCTTATCTACTGCCACGGGGTGAGGAAGCCGACTCCCCAAAGCCTGACAGCAGGTTGCCAGGAGCTCAAAAAAATATTTGGCCCTTGCTAGCAGAAGACATTGGAAGGGAAGGGAAGAAGAATTGTAGTGTATCAGAACAATGGTCCATCTAGCCCAATTTCTCATTTTCCAGTTGCTTCTGGAAAGGCCATAAGCAGAACATGAAGGCAACAGCCCTTACCTGCTGTTACACCCCAACAAATGGTACTTAGAGGGACACAACCGAGTCAATTCTTAGTACCAGATATCAATGCGCTTTTGGATAGTATTTTTCCCCCCATTTAATTTTTTGGGAACTGTGTGGCTTTATTGGATTGCTCTTTTTTTTGGGGGGGGGTAATATGTCTTTCAATCGTTCCGTTGAATGGCAGCATAGATGTGATTTTAAGTAAATAAAAACAAATTGCAATGCCACACAGTGCAGGGAGGTTGAAGGTGGAGGTTCTTGAGAAAACCCATGTGTGGTCCTTTTGAATGCAATATAAATGCTAAGTTCTATTACTACCTGCTTAACCTCCATCCCTTGCACAAAATAAATTAAAGCAGCTGATGTTTCCAGAATGGCCCAGCCTGTGAGTCTCGAGGATGCATTTTGCCCAGGCTCTGCGTACTACATCAGCCGAGCGACAGGACAATACATCATCGGGCTCCTTCCTGGCAGAAAGGTCTCTCAAATTAGGTAATGCCTGGCCCCTTTTATATTTATTAAGCTTTAAAAGACATACTGTTCGGCTAGCCCCTAACATACTTGGACTGCTCTTCTTTAATATTTAATAAGCAGAGCTCTGGGCTTTCCAATAACAATTCGCGGGGATAGGCTGAGATCCCGACGAAATGCCCTTCAGCCTCCTCATTTGCTTTGGATCGATTTTTTTGTTGTTTTTCTTGCTCTTTTGCACATTGCTTACGTCTATGGCAGCTGTGGGGGGAAAGTGCAAAGCAACCCTTGCTTTTTTTGTATTTCATTAGCTGGTTGAATGGTGGAAAGATTGATAGGCATCACCATCACTACAGTATATAGAGCAGAGGCTTTGAACCTTTTTGGGTCTGCGGCTCCCTTGACCAACTACATCCTTTCTACAGCACCCCTGTGGAGCTCAGGAGTCCAGTTACGTCACCCCTTGCCTGCTCTCGCCCTTTTTCAAACACCCTCCTTTGTGGAGTGTCCCCTCAGCTTACTCTTCTTGGGAAGTTTTTAATGTTTGACCATTTGTTGTGTTTCAAATATCCTCTTGGAAACCACCCAGAGTGGCTGGGGAAACCCAGCCAGATGGGTGGGGTATAAATAATAAAAATATATATTATAATGTTGTTGTTGTTGTTGTTGTTGTTAGTCCTCTGGGTGACTGCTGCTGACCCCGGGTTGTGAGCTGCCCTCCCCTTGCCCAAAAGAGAGGTGCCTCCATACACTGCCCCACAGGGGCCTGGGAAGCACCCCCTGGCCAGCCCCAGAGGTACCATTCGCCTGCAGAGATTGCAGCCAGGGCTGCTGGAACAAACAGCTGTGCAAGCCCTTGGGAGGCAGAGATACAAGAGGGCATCAGAGGAGGGAAGGAAGGAAAGAGGGACAGAGGCCATTGTTGCCTACGGCACCCCAACCACCATTCAAGGCACCCCAGGGTGCCACAGCACACTGGTTGAAAACCAATGGTATATAGAATAGGTTTCATGGACGGGGTTAGCAATATATGAGCATCTTAGCAGACTAAAATGTCCAGGACAGTGGTCGCTTGCTGCTCTCAGTGATGTTCTGGAAGAGACACTTAAGATCACAGCAGATGGCTGCAGTGGTAGGTGACCTTTTGGGGAGGGGGGCAAGGATGTGGTGTAGTGGTTCGAGTATTAGACTAGGAATGGGAAGCCCCTGGTAAAAATCCCCACACAGCCATGAAGCTGACTGGCTGGCCTTGGGACGGTCACTGTTGTTCCATCTAACTTACCTCACAAAGCCTTTTTGAGGATAAATCGGAGAAGAGAAGCACAGCGGTCACCTTGAGCTTCATGAGGGAAAGGCGAGATATAAAGATGTGTAAAAATCAAAGCCAATTCCAAAATATGATAAAGGCCACTTTGTGCTTACATATGCAGCCCCTTCAACCCTTGCAGCCACTGGGGGCCTCGTGACCTGGGAGGGTCCCCATTACTTGTGGTTAGCCCTCTCATCTGAATTTCCTGATGGGCTGGTAAGAAGCCACCATTTTTATGGCCCCCACAGTGTTACACGTGATGTTACACTGGAGATTTGAGGGGATATTAAGACAGCCCCTCCAACTGTCCCTATTTTCCAGGGACAGTCCCAGATTTATAGAAGCCATGCTGGTTTCAGATTTGATCCCAGAATGCCCTGAAAATAGGGATGTTCTAAGGCAGTGATGGCTAACCTTGACACCCCAGATGTTTTGGAACTACAACTCCCATCATCCCTAGCTAACAGGATCAGTGGTCAGGGATGATGGGAGTTGTAGTCCCAAAACATTTGGAGTGTCAAGGTTAGCCATCACTGCCTTAGAACACCCCTATTTTCATCAGAGAAAGGTCAGAGGGTATGGTGTTATGCGAGCCCCCCATGCCAAGGAGATACGTAGGTCTACAATCTTCAGAAGACATTGTATAATGAAGTTTTTTAATGTTTAATGTTTTATTACGTTTTTATATACAGTCGTACCTTGGTTTTCAAACAGCTTAGTTCTCAAACGTTTTGGCTTCATCGCCCCAAACCCGGAAGTGACTGTACCGGTTTGCGAACTATTTTTGGAAGCCGAACGTCTGACAGAGCTACCTGCAGCCAATCAGAAGCCACACTTTGGTTTCCGAATGTTTTGGAAGTTGAACGGACTTCTGGAACAGATTCCATTCGACTTCCAAGATATGGCCGTATGTTGGAAGCCGCCCAAGGGGGCTTGGGGCAACCCAGTCAGATGGACAGGGTATAACAACAACAACAACAACAACAACAAGAAACAGAACATCCCAATTTTCCTTGGAGAAATGTTGGAGGGTATGCCAAGATGGTGAGCCACTCACTGCACATGCTAGTGATGGTCCTGATGCAAAGACGCTGTTAATAATCCTAGTGAGTGGGAAGCTGCAGGAGGTACCAGGGCAAGCCAGAGTGGGCCACTAGGTAGCACCTGGCTGGGTGGGCCCTCAAGTCTGGAGGCAGCTTGACCCCTCTCTGTTTTGGTGTGTCTACCTTCCCAAGGATCAGTCAGGCTGGGCTATGGGTCAACTTTGAGCTATAGTCAGACATAAGGAAGAGGAGGACTGTGTGCACGCCACACTCCTGCACAAGCACAGAAAAACAGTACTGACCACACAATTCAGCTTCCTAAGAATCTCATTTTTACTTCTTTTCTTTTTAAGTGTGCTTCAAGCCTCCTTACACATGTTTGAAAGCATGCAGAAGTCCATGGTGAAATCTCAGAAGAAGCTGATAATAAGAGCATGGCCGCATATAATACTGACCTCACCTTGAAAGGAAGCCAGGCTCTGAGCGATCAGGAGTCTGACAGCTTCGTCCCCGTGGTGGTTGGGGGCAGCTGGAAGGCCTTGCTTTGAAATCCTGCCAAGAGGGAGGGCGATGTCTGTGGCCGAGGGGCTTTTCCCTTCTGTTCTCTTCCTCGCCTAATCTCTCCTTGCATCACAGATGGGAAGAGGCCACCAGCCAGCAGCATCTCTGTCCCTCTGGACATGACTTCAAGGCAAGGCCATCCAGCTGTTCCTTGGCTGTCAGGAAGGAGCCTTCAGAATTCTGATCGCTCAGAGTCTGGCTGCTTTTCATGTGGGTCAATATTACGTGTAGCCAAGACTGTATGGTCTCTAGTGATCAAAGGGCCAAGGCTAGATGGTCAGGTCCTTGCCCTTCCCTGTGTCTTGCTGAAGAGCAAATAATTTTATATAGACAATTCATACACTTCTTAAATACAATCGTCTCCAAGCAGAGCTCAAGACATGAAATGCAGTGAACATGAAAATTGGCTCAAAGTATAAAATCAGGGTCGCGGGTGGCGCTAAACCACTGAGCCTCTTGGACTTGCCGATCAGAAGGTCGGTGGTTCGAATCCCCGTGATGGGGTGAGCTCCCATTGCTCGGTCCCAGCTCCTGCCAACCTAGCAGTTCGAAAGCACGCCAAAAAGTGCAAGTAGTTAAATATGTACCGCTCCGGTGGGAAGGTAAACGGTGTTTCAGTGCGCTGCTCTGGGTTCGGTGTTCCATTGCACCAGAAGCAGCTTAGTCATGCTGGCCACATGACCTAGAAAAACTGTCTGTGGACAAACCCCAGCTCCCTCGGCCTGTAAAGCGAGAAGAGTGCCGCAACCCCAGAGTCATCTGCGACTCGACTTAACTGTCAGGGATCCTTTACCTTTACCTTGTTATAAAATCTGCATTCAGTTAAAATGCATACTGGAATAAAAAATCCAAGTTTCCAGTTGGTGCTAGATGTTTAAAAGAGAAGGGGGGTCTATTGGATCTGAACTGGAAAAATGTTCCAAAGCTGGCATAACAGCCGAGTGCATGCACCAGCACTTCAGGAATCACACGCCAAGGGTGTAGTG
This sequence comes from Darevskia mixta, assembly GCA_034641385.1. NCBI lineage: Eukaryota > Metazoa > Chordata > Lepidosauria > Squamata > Lacertidae > Darevskia > Darevskia mixta. The sequence goes on from JAWWNH010000027.1 coordinate 2,683,705, forward strand.
CTGCAGGCTTCACAAATTTGCTTCGCTAGCATGTTTCCTAAAACAAATATGTTGACAAAGCAGCACCAAGCAGGACTGAACCCAGTGCCAGATTTATGTATAGGCTAAGTAGGCTGAAGCTCAGGGCCTCTAAATCTAGGGGGTCTCGCCAGCCTACATGCTCCCCAGCGGGCAGTCTCCCCTCTCCCAAAATTGAAAACCATAGACCATGCGAGGGCAGGGCAACTCAGGCCTCTAAATCTAGGGGGCCTCACCAGCCTGCCCTCTTCCCAGTACCGTAGTCTCCCCTCCCCCAAAATTGCAAACTCAATACTTTATATGAGGGCAGGACAACTTGGGCCTCTAAATCTAGGGGTCCTCGCAAGCCTGCCCGCTCCCCAGAGCCACAGTCTCCCCTCTCCCAAAATTGTAAACCCAAGACTTCATGCAAGCACAGGGCAACTCAGGCCCAGCAACTATGACTCAGGGCTAGCCAGTAGGGCCCAATTTGAAGCAGTGGGGCGCAACTTGATTTTTTTTTTGTAGGGCCCCAGTTAACAGCCAAAGTCTGCAAAATCTTAGAGATATAAATAAAATCCATCTAGATTGCCCTGGTGTAGGGGCCCCCTTAGGAGTGGCATGCGGGGCCCAATTTGGCCAAATTGCTCCAATTGCCTTAAAGTCAGCCCTGATGAGACTGTGCAGGGGTTGGACTGACAAGTCCTGCACCTTCTAGGTCCCTGGTGTCACTATTCAGAGTACAGACTCAAGGACTTGTTATGGAAATAAACTTGTTGGAAATCAGTTTTGTCACCTCTTCCCCCCCCCCCCAAACCCCGAGACAATGAGCCCAGCCACCTTTTATTCACAGTCGCATAAGCGCTACACTGCAGCATGGCCATAAACCTGTACGTTCAACCACTGAAATATACATCCAATATGTAGCAATAGAGATTTATGTTACTGCTTTATGAATGAACACTGTGTTTTATGAATGGACTTTGTATTTTGTGAATTACCTAAGGGCCACCAATAGGGAGCTCTAGAACCTGAGAGCTAACCAATTGGGTACTACCAAACAGCGACGCCTATTGCTGAAAGCAGGTAACCAGCTGGGAATGCTTCAGCTCAGTCTTTGTACTGTTGACTGAACACCCCCTGCTCCAAAATACAGGCCAAAAGAGAGCAGGTCTGGGAAGAGCGAGGCATACAAGGGCATCACCAGTGAAAAGGCCCTGCTCTGTGTAGCTCCTGCCCTGTCATTTGATAAGGTGCCCATTTGCCCTCCTTCTTGACATGGAATGCTCTCTATTGGAGTCTCCATTGTCCAGTACAAAGACCATAAGAAGGGAGAGCAGGGACCTTGAAGATCCCAACAGCTGTTAATCAAGCAAGCAAGCACACAGGTCACCTTTGTCACAGTCAGGACGCCTATGTCCTGGCCAGGCCTGCACCCAATCTTGATTTTGTAAAATCTTGTTTGTCCTCAGTAACCAAAATTATATTACTAACCTATACAAGCAGATAAGTTGTTTTCCTTCATTTGCAAACTATCCAGCAATATCAAGTTATAGGAAAACTGGTGCTATTAACAGTAATCCTTCTAGTTGTTTAATTGGTTCAGCAACTTCCATGCACATGACTTGTGATGCTAATTATTTCCCCCCAAGAGTTAAATGATAACTCATCAGAGGCAGCTACAGTTGCAAATGACAACAAAATATATGTGAATGGAAGAGGAGCAGGTTTGCTCAAGTGTGTTGCAGGTAGAAATACTGTTTGTAATGAAGTGAGAGCAGTAGTTTACTTGCTTGAATTAACAAATAAGAGTTTTGAGAATTTAAATTCTAGATTAAAATTGATTACTTAATTGAGGAGAGGATTGTAACAAAAACACTGGGGCCTAATTTGAATAGTAGAGTGCCTGGTATCTGGTTGGCAATCTCATCCTTTATTTCCACACTGTGGCTGCAGACCAAAGCACTCATCAGGAGAGCTATGAGATTCAGGTGAGGGTCAGATGCCTTGTCAATCCCAGCAGGTATATAACAGGAAGACCCAGCCTGCCCAGGCTCCACATGGGACCCCAGGTCTATGTGTCTGTACACAACTAAACTAAAACACAATGTGTTTAAAAATCTCAATGTTTTCCCCTTGAATTCCAGGCCAATGCCAGGCATTTTCATCTGCTAATATTTATAGAAATAGTTTGCGGGTACAGCTTTGTCAGAATATGGTGCACATTTCCCCCATTTTTCCTAGGGGAAGATAAAACTCCTGCTACCCTCTGTGTGTGTGTGTGTGTGTGTGTGTGTGTGTGTGTGTGATTAATCTGCCAATAGAGGAGCTTCGAACCTCAAAGCCCAAACTTAAGCACATTGTCACTGGGGAGTCAAGTGTTGTACATTTTCTTGGCTGGAACATTGAGCTGTCAACAGAGAGGGTGATGTGAGACTTGCGAAAAGCTCCGTGATGGCATATGGGTTTCCCCTCCCCTCTCTTCTGAAAATGAGTTTTCTAAAGGATACATGTCTTCTGGGCAAGGGAGCCAGCTTATTTTCTGAGTGCATTCCTCAATTGCCTTTCGAGTTGATGTAAATCTTTAACTGTCTCCAATACGGTGCCTCCGTTGCTAGGCAAAAGGAGCCCATGCCATGTCTGAAGTAAGCAGACAATATGTGTGCACTAAGCAATACATAGATACAGATAAGAGTCCTATTCGGGTGTTACGTGCCCCATTAAAGGAAACAGAGATTCAAGAAACTCAAAAATTGGCTCTTTGGTTCCAATATTGAGTGGCTGGGTCACCAATGGCAGAGGCAGTATGGGGAGTGGCTCCTGGAGAGCTGAACTCTCCAAGGCATTTGCAAAAATCGGCTCTCTCTATCTGTTCCTATCCCAGTGATGAGCTATCTGTCTACATATACCAGTTCCAAGTTACATCCTGCAGTTGTATGACTGATAAACAGAACTCAGTTTTTAATGGTTCCCACTGAATGTTTGGATCTGCGTGATGGGGTGAGCTCCCGTTGCTCTGTCCCAGCTTCTGCCAGCCTAGCAGTTTGAAAGCACGCCAGTGCAAGTAGATAAATAGGTACCACTGTGGCAGGAAGGTAAACGGTGTTTCTGTGCGCTCTGGCTCCTGTCACAGTGCTCCGTTGCACCAGAAGCAGTTTACTCATGCTGGCCACATGACCCGGAAAGCTGTCTGTGGACAAACGCTGGCTCCCTCAGCATGAAAGTGAGATGAGTGCCACAACCCTATAGTCGCCTTTGACTGGACTTAACTGTCCAGGGGTCCTTTACCTTTTTTCTGCATGAGGTCACAATGGCCAGTCTCTCTCCTTTAAGCAGCCATGGTCATTCAGGCAAGCAACATTACCATGGCAGCATGGGGTCACAATGGCCAGTTTTTCTCTTTGACCATCAGCGCAAGGTCACAATGACTGGTCCCTCTCTTTGGTGCCGGCAGCATCAACATTAGCCCACAATGGCCAGTATCCTTCTCTCACTGAAATGAGCAGCGGCAGAAGCATGCTGGGACACAGCCTTCAGGGGTCGCATAATTCCATAGCCTCCGACATTTCTCAAATGAAAGGGACGTCCTATGGAAAACCTAGCTGTTCGAAAGCACACCAGCGCGAGCAGATAAATAGGTACGGCTGCAGCGGGAAGGCCAATGGCGTTTCTGTGTGCTCTGGCACTCATCACGGTGTCCCGCTGTGCCAGTAGCGATTTAGTCATGCTGACCACATGACCTGGAAAGCTATCTGTGGACAAACACCGGCTCCCTTGGCCTGAAATGAGATGTGTGCCACACCCCATAGTTGCCTTTGACTGGACTCAACTGTCCAGAGGTCCTTTACCTTTACCATTATGCTCAATGTAACCAGACTGCTGTTCATTATGTGCTGGAATGTGCTTTGGGACATTTTGCAAAAGGAGCAAATCACACCTGTTATTTCTGGCACTGAGTGACCTACGCTGGCTTTCACTGACAGCCCTGTGAGTCTCCTTGAGCACATAGCTAGTGATCCTGTAATAGACAGAGACCCTCCTTCTACCACATCTGGCATGTAATAGGCAGGTTATTGTTTTTTTTATAAAAAAAATACAAAAGAAAACCTATTTTAAAAAAGCATACCAGGTGGAAGGCAAGGAAGCCCAAAATACACTCAGCACCTGTGTACCTTTGTCAATATACAATTATGCTGTAGGATCTTTCTAATAATACATATGCTACATGCTTAATGGGGAATTGCTGAGCAGATGGGGTGAAGGATATTTTGAAGCTGGAAGTCTGGAAGTGAGGGTGCCTAGTAACAAAGGAGATGCCCCTCTCTCTCCTAGGAGATAATTTACTTGGATGCCACCCACCCCACAACATAACCCCCCCTTCATAACTTCCTCTGACTTCCCTTCTTTAGAGTTTACACACACAATAGTCAGTAAACCTTCTACCAGCCTGCAACACTTCACTCCAGATGTGGGAGGGATGTTACATGTTTTAATACCTCCCCCCAATGGAAAAACAAGGCATCCTGAACAGGGGTGCCAACTACAGGGGGCGGAAGGGGCTTTGACCCCCTCCTCTTCTGCCTCCCTGGAAGGGTCAGGATGGGGAGGCAGTCTCCACCATTCCTTCTCCTCTGCCCAGCCCCTGACGTCACCCCCCCTTTCCAGTGTCCTCCTCTTCTGCCCAGTCCCTGACACGTACAGAAACATGAGGCATTAAAATTTCTGTCTTAATCTGGCGGCAACGGCAAACCATTTTAAACCCTGGCTCAGCAAATACATCCCTTTGTTTTACTCTGCTAAGGGTTCCTAATACATGTGAATCTTTTTGAACCTCGAAAAATCTACAGTAATAAAGTGCAAGTGTCTCTGCGTCCAGTCCCTGTGTCCGTCCCTGTGTCCTACTGCGCATGTGCCCCACGGACACAGGGATTGGAGCGCAGAGACTTCGGGTGGCCGGGCGAAACTGCGCATGTGCCCCACGGGCACAGGGATTGGAGCGCAGAGACTTCGGGCTGCCGAAGCGGCGGGTGCGCGCTCGCGTGGACTTACTTCTAAGCGGCAGCGGCCGTTACAAGTGGCGGCTGAGTTGGCCTGCCGGGGCCTGGCTGGTGCCAGTGCCGCCGCCGCCGCAATGCGCCTCCTGCGCTGCCTGCTGAAGGGCCATTCGGCGCTGGCCGGGGCGCCCAAGTACATCAAGCACTTCAGCAAGTTCTTGCCGTCCCCGCTTTCCATGATATTCTAGCGCCTGTTAATTTAACGGGCTTAAAGTCTACTAGTCCAGGGGTCTGCAACCCGCGGCTCCGGAGCCGCACGTGGCTCTCTTACACCTTTGCCGCGGCTCCGGGCGCTGTACTGGCTGCGAAGGAGCGAATCAGAGAGGGGGAGGGAAAGGCTCTAAGTACCCCGGCGCTGACTTGCCTCTCTTGCTGCCTTAGTGATCAGCAGCCAAAAAAGGAAAAAAAAGCTCAACAACGTCTTTCTCCCCCTCCCAAAATCTCAATGACAATGGGCAATTGCAGGGAGAACTCCTTCCGACACACAGCTGGTCACTGTGTGTGTGTGTGTGTGTTGCACGGGCTGTTTCCCCCCCTCCCTCATGCCGACGGGATTCATCGTTGCAAGGGAGCTTGGGAAATTGAGTTCCCTGGCATGTAGTTCCTTTGCGAGGGCTGAGGATCCTGAGAAACTTCTTCAGTAATCAAAGAATTCAGGATTTAGTGTGCTCTTGCTAAAGTTTCCAGTGCTACTGCTTACAAAATTAATTAAAATGAATAAAGCAGCACAAGAAGAACCATTTTTTTTCACTCCTAAACTGACAAGCTGTTTCTCTGCAAGGAAGGGGAGGCTCTGCCTGAGTGCTAGATGATGGGCCATTTCCCTCACAAAGGGAATATCATTCCACTTTAATTTGTGGATTTGGCCCGGGCTAGAACAAAGGATAGTCCTTAGCTCTACATTAGCCTTGCCTGGCCAGGGCAGGAAACCAGTTTTGCAGAAATGTGTGTCTGGGAGGGGTCAAGGAGAGATGGCACAGGTGTGAGAATTCTCAGGTTACCTCCTCTGACTCTCCCTATTTGTGATGTAGTTCTGATGTCAAAACAAAATAAAACAAAACAAAAAAAAATCCTTCCAGTAGCACCTTAGAGACCAACTAAGTTTGTTCTTGGTATGAGCTTTCGTGTGCATGCACACTTCTTCAGATACCAGTTCTGATGTATCTGTGATGTAGGATGATGTGTCTGGGGGTGGACGGGACTCCAAGGGGGGGATTTCAAAAGTCTATATAGGAGCTTGCACACCATTGCTGGGGGTTCCTCCTCCATTTTTGACAGCTGACTGCACGATCCTGTATATATAGCATTAAGGTAAGAAACAATATATGCAGTGTTATATTTGTTTTAAATGTCGCAATGGTTTTGCGGCTCCCAGGTTTTGTTTTTTCTTCGGAAACGGGTCCAAGTGGCTCTTTTTGTCTTAAAGGTTGCAGACCCCTGTACTAGTCTATATATATATATGCATGTGATGAAGGAGCTGTCGCTGCTACAATAATGTCTACAACTGGTATGCCATAGTAGCTAAGAGACTAACAGAACAATACTCAGTATTCAGTGGGGCTTGCTCCCAGGAAGAGATGGATTTTCACCAATATATGCATTTGGATGCACATCTTAGCTTCATACATACATTTTTTATATATAAGATATTTTTAATAGAATTTCCTTTTTTTATTTTTACAAATTGACTTCAAGTTAAAGTTACATTGTTTCACACACTGACTCCCCCCCACACCTCCACAGCATTTTTGTTCAAACCCTTTTCTACTACATCATATGCCAAACACTTACCTATATCACAGACATGCCTCTAATACAATTATTTTATCGCTTCACTTCCACCGCTCGTATCTGAAATCCTGCCCCTGCGATTTCCGTTGACTGCAGTGTGTTTTTTTAATAATAAAAATAGTCCCCAAAAAGGATACATGCATTTTGGTAAACATTGCTTGGTTGGAGAACGGCGTTGCAAAGTTTGGATAATTGCAAATTTTGAAGGATGGTCGCATGGAAGTATTATGCCTGTCAGGGCAGGGTCTGGGTGAAGGGAAGAGCTGATGGTGAAGCTGAGGAGTTAACAACTTGCCAGCGCAATCCTATAGATTTGAGGGTGTGCATGTACCTGCAGGGAAACAGCCACCAGGCTAGAGTTTCCGCAATCTTGTTTCCGCCTTGCTCCATCCCTGTCTGGATGAGCACAGTTGTCAGGGAATGGTCTGAAGATGAGGACTGGGGAATGCATTCTATGGAAGACCAGCTTCTCTCCGATGGAGAGCTGGAGGGGGAAGAATCGCCTCCCTTGTCCACAGCGTGTTCAGAAGCAGAGAGAGAGAGACAGGAGCTGAACAGCTTAGGGGGGAGTTACCCATTTACGAGATAACGACGACAGAACCAGAAGGGAGGGGGCAGCTAGCTGAGACGTCACTGGAGAGCATGGAGGACCCTCCCCCCCTCTCCACGGACTCGGAGGTCCGAACGTATCAGAGAATAAAGGAGTCAGAGGGAGGAACTTCCCAGAGGCGCCCAAAATGCTGCGGAAGCCGGAAGGATGATTGGACTAGGCAACTGCCTCCTTACAGAGAGCTGTGTATTTGTGCTTGCAACAGGATGCTGTATTAAAAGGACTATGAATCTATCAACTGCTCGTTAATTCTTATCTGGGAAGTTACCGAAGGGAAGGGAGGACTCTCCACGCCTGACAACAGTGCCACCAGGAATAGGGCTTCTGCCCTTTCCCACAATGGGGCACCACTGCACACACTACTGTGTAGTCAATCAGATTTGGCAACATGAAGATACTTCTGTACGCAAGTGATGGCAAGTGAACGTCTGGGGCAGTAAAGGCATTGTGTGTGTGTGTGTGTGTGAGAGAGAGAGAGAGAGAGAGAGAGAGAGAGGGAGGGAGGGAGAACCCTTTGGTGTTCAGACCCAGAAACTTCCCCCCTAAATAAATTCAACCTTGACTCAAATTTTAGTTTTGGTTTTTGGCAGAATTTAGGCCACAACTTTATTGATTACAGAAAGTGAATGGTTGCATAGGCTCTGGTTCGACTAGCTCCCTGCCATGCAGGTAGTGCTGACCCAGGGTTCCAGCATAGGTCAGCCAAAGGTGAACACCTAGGTAAGCAGAAAGCTGGGAACAGACTATGTCCGCCACCCAAATGTCCCCCTGGACTCAGGCACGGGCACAACCCCCTCTCAGGGGTTCACCAAACCATTGAGTCCCTGGATTCCTTTAACGGAATACCCTTTGCATAAGGGATGGCTAGAGCGTTCTCCCATCCCTATCACCTGAACCAGAGCCTATCCGCAACCTTACAAGTTGTGACAATTTGCTACGCGGCAGGCAAAACCCAAATGGCAACAGCCAATCAGCCAAGTGGGTAAAATTCCTGCAGTGCCCCTGTTCCAATGACAGATGACATACGATGGCATAGCAAGGTCAAGTGCAAAAGCCTGAAAAGTAGGGAGAGGTGGGTGGGTGTTCCGAATGCACGCACCGAAAGAGGAAGCTCTGGGTCACGTGCATGGGTATAAATAGGTTCCTCGATCTGTTTGGACTATGCCCCATTGGCCCGATTGAACCCAGCATAGAGGGACCTCCAATCGGGTGCTGTGGCTGACCAATCGAATCCACCCACAACACAGGGTGTCAGTTTCCAGGTCTCACCGCAATACGTGCCCTCTTTAAGGACCCGATTTTTCAGGGCTTGCTAAAAAAAATTCCAAAAAGGAGAGGCATTTCTCAGCACCACTGAAAATATTGGCCAAAGACCCACTCTGTTTATGGAGGAAACTTCATTCAGCTGAAGTGTGTGATCTTGCACATACTAGCCTGGCAGTAAGCTCCAGTGAACTCACTTTTCTGTAGACATGTATGTGATTGTACTGGAAAGTTGTTAACTCCTACAATTGACACCGAAGAATTGAATTGCTGGCGCACCTCTAAAATATTTCAACCTCCCCTTTCCCATAAGGATGCCCCGTGCATTTGTTAATATGAAATATTATTTACAAAGCAGTTTCATCACGTACAGCAGCTCCGTTTCCTATAGCCACTAACGTACAATGTGATTTTATTCTGGGGAATGTGATTTGCTGTCAGACGGGCAGCCTATACAGTTGTTTGGAGGCAATTTAACTTAATTCAATGCAAGCCTAGGGATTTCTGAATGTTTTTATTGGGATTGTTTCTGGCATTAACGCTATAACAATTAATCTCCGCTGCTTACTATGCAAAGCGTTACGGCCCTGATTGCATTTCATTGCCCAGCGTCCTTTGATGCATTCGGTGAAAGTTAAGCTTGAATGCAGGAGCTCAAAATTCAAAACTTGCATTGAGCCCTAAAACCCTGAAGTTCGGGAAGGGTTTTGTCTCCTGTCTCTCCCTCCCTCACAGAGTTGCTGTGACGGTGCAAAGGACCGTAAAGTACTCCTGACGCTTGTAAAGACGCTAGAAGTGGTGGGGAAGCTTTGCCCACACTGAGGGCCACAATCCCTTCTACACATATTCCTGGGGGCCACATGACAGAGGTGGGCAGTCCTAGCAGCAGAACTGGGTAGAATAGCATATGCACATTTTAGCTTTGTATGTTTTCATTTCAACAAGCTTTCCCAGCAAGATGAATAGGTCTGTTTTGTATTGTTGTTGTTGTTTGTTGTTGTTGTGGTTGTGGTTGTTGTTTAAATCATATTCTTGTGTGTGTGTTGCTTTAAACTGTCTTTTATTTATTATATTTTGAATATTGTCTTGAATATTTGAATATTTGAATATTGTCTAGTGGCCAAAATCATGGAAACCTTTTGAGAAAAGTGTTTTTCCGAGGTTGGATGGCTCATAACACCTGATTGGCTCTCTAAACTCTCATGCTCATTGGCTACATTCAAATGAAGGAAAGCTACTGCACATCAGCCTAAGCAAGTTGTGCTTCCTTTTTCTGGTTATTTGGCTATAACTTTTGATAGAATACAGATAATTGAACAAACTTTGTTACATTACATTCTTCATTAAATTATCTTTCCATTGATATATAATTTTATGGTATTACTCCAAATAAAGTGGTGCTATGAGCCATCAAACCTCAGAAATACACTTTTCCCTACAATTTTCCTAGTGTAAACAGACAGACAGACAGACAGACAGACAGACAGACAGACAGACAGATATGGAAGACAGTTAATAAATAATATCATCTGCTCCCCTCCCCTACTGGAACTTGCACAACTATGTTGCCTGACCTTTTAGCAGGCAGAGGGCGTTCTCGGTAGTGGCGCCAGCCCAGTGGAATGCCCTCCCATCAGATGTCAATGAAATAAACAACTAGAAGTGAAGTTACAAGGAACCAGGCAGAGGATAGTGGTGCCCACCCTGTGGAATACCCTCCCATCAGATGTCAATGAAATAAACAACTATCTGACTTTTAGAAGACATCTGAAGGCAGCCCTGTTTAGCGAAGTTTTTAATGTTTGATGTTTTATTGTGTTTTTAATCTTTTGGGAGCCGCTCAGAGTGGCTGGGGAAACCCAGACGAATGGGTGGGGTGTTAATAATAATAATAATAATAATAATAATAATAATAGCACCTGGGGCAGATGCATGTGCACCAGGAGGCAGGCGGGTGTGCCGGGGGGGGGGGGTGTACGTGCACACCAGGGGGCAAGCACAGAGTACGGAGGGTGACGGATCCTGCCATGGCACCCCCCCCCCAGCCCTCGCTGCTGACACCATCAGAGCAACCCTTCCCCTCACCAGGGGCAAGCAGTGTTGTCAGCCCACCTGATTTGGGGGGAGCCTGAGCAGCCGACGCAGCACTTGGTGGGGAACAAACTAGGTGCCCCCACATCGGAGCCCCCAGCACGGCACAGCCTTCCTCTCCACAAGTGTGGGTTCCTCCGTGGCCCCACTGGTACCCTCACACTGCGTCCCTGTCCTCGCACCAGCCAGCTCCCAGACTGGCCCCATGGGACCTCAGATTTAGGTGAAATTGGCTTTACATATTGTCTCCCTCTTTTGTGGGCTCAATCTCTATGCCCAATCTTGACACCCATGACCTCAGCCTCACTGACTTCTCTATGTTTCCTTCGAAAGCCCTGCAAGGCATCCGGGTCTCCCATGCCGAGCCCGCTTTGAGGAGATGTTGTATATGATTACAGCAATTATTTCTAAATTTGCTTCCATACGTAGCATAGGCAATTTTTTTTACGAAGAACTGTGTCCCCCTTCTTAGTGTTGTGATAAGGGACCCCCCTACCTCTGGGGTTCTTGTAGCCAAAAGGTGGGATATAAACCATTTAAATAAATAAATCTTTCATTAAGACGTGAAACCCCTATCTCAAAAGCCTGAAGCGGTAGTCCCAATGCTACTATTTATAATTTGGTCTGGGGTATATTCCCCTTCTATTTCCACAGAACTGAGATTTTATGCAGACGACATCTCCTCTCAGGAGGAGAAAGTCTCCGATCCAAGCTCATTACCACTATCAAAATAAAATTGGATGTGCCAGATAATAGCCCCTGCAAAAATTCTAGCTGCTGACATAAATCCAATAAGTTCACAACCTCAAGCATCAGAAAAAATCAAAGGGGATCTATTATGCATAAGAAGGTTCGATAAGGGTGTGGACTTCTTTGTCAGCTGCATTTCTGGTAATACAGCCCGAACACAATAACAGTATTTTTATTTATTTTTAATTTGCTTTCGCTGTCAGCACAGCTGCTGTGACTGATCAGTATGGCTGACTTACAGGAATGCAGGTTAAATCAATGAAGTGCAAGGAGTCCATTGGCTGTTCTTTTGACTTAGAAGTGGAAGTGCTGTTTTCTGACTACTGCCCTTTCCCTAAACACATTTACAGTTCGCTTCTGTATACACAGACTTGGGAATATGCCCCAGCGCTTCCTACAGGTTTGAAAATGTGCTTAGGATGGCAGGATTGATCGGAGAGAAGGTCCACGATTGATGCCTACCCAAATCAAAAGAGTTAAGAAGTGACAGAAAGAGAGAGGCTAAAACACTTACATTGTTCCACATTCCATTGATCAAAACAAACAAGGATATATGGGGCACTTTGCAACCCTGTGCACATTTACCCAGATGTAAGCACTATTGAAATCAGTGGAAGTTTCCGCCATGAAAACAACTGAGCTGGAAATGTACATGGTTAAAAGAATGTGACAAATCTAACTAGAGCCCCATATAATTTTGCAATAGGGATAGATAAATCCATATCTGTCTGGTCTGTGTTACATTCATATGCTTTTACAAATAGTTCAATTCCATCCAGTTTCTGAATTAATCTGTAGGATTAAAAAAATAAACAGATCACAATGCTTACTATTTAAATAAACATTATCTATCTATCTATCTATCTATCTATCTATCTATCTATCTATCTATCATCTATCTATCTAAACTACATCTGTGATGCAGCAGCTAAAAAAGCCAATGCAATTCTGGGCTGCATCAATAGGAGTATAGCATCTAGATCAAGGGAAGTAATAGTACCACTGTATTCCGCTCTGGTCAGACTTCACCTGGAATACTGTGTCCAGTTCTGGGCACCACAGTTCAAGAAGGATACTGACAAGCTGGAACGTGTCCAGAAGAGGGCAACCAAAATGGTCAAAGGCTTGGAAATGATGCCTTATGAGGAACGGCTTAGGGAGCTGGGTATGTTTAGCCTGGAGAAGAGAAGGTTAAGGGGCGATATGATAGCCATGTTCAAATATATAAAAGGATGTCATATAGAGGAGGGAGAAAGGTTGTTTTCTGCTGCTCCAGAGAAGCGGACACGGAGCAATGGATTCAAACTACAAGAAAGAAGATTCCACCTAAACATTAGGAAGAACTTCCTGACAGTAAGAGCTGTTCGACAGTGGAATTTGCTGCCAAGGAGTGTGGTGGAGTCTCCTTCTTTGGAGGTCTTTAAGCAGAGGCTTGACAGCCATCTGTCAAGAATGCTTTGATGGTGTTCCTGCTTGGCAGGGGGTTGGACTGGATGGCCCTTGTGGTCTCTTCCAACTCTATGATTCTATCTGCCAAAAACTGCATCAGGGCATTCAGACAAATGCAAAATCTTTTGGGTAACTAAATCCTGAGCTGCACATTAGTTCTAGAGCTGTGGATTAAATTTCTCAAGCATCCCTGTTTCAAAGTTACAGTTTCCATCTGATCTTTCCAAAGTCAATAAAAAAAATGACCATAACATTTAGTGCAGAATTTAAGCCTGGATTTAAATTAATTTTCCATAATCTTTGTTCTTTTGCACTCACAGGTGTCCGGATTAACTGGAATGAGGTCATGCCCTCTGCTGATCATTGTTCAGCATGAATTGATTAACACTGATTAGCATGGGTAATATGATTAGCAGACTCAGCTGTCAGCTATCACCCCTTCAAATGGCTACAGATGTCCTCCAACTGAGACAGCTAATCAAGCTTCCACTGTACTTGAAAATGTTTCTGGGAGGGTTCAGGGCATCAGTGAGATGGCAATCCAAAATCTCTGTTTGCTCCCAGGGTTCAGAATGTCTGTGGAAAATCTTATATAGAGCAGGGTTGCCATATGTCCGTGATGTCCGGGACATATTCAGAATACTGCAGCCGGCAGCAGTGTCTGGGTGAAAACTGTTAACAGGGAAAATCTGGACGTATGACAGTCCATGTTGGCAGTGCCTTTTGCTGATTTCCCATAAAAATAGCTCAAAAACAGCATTTCTTTCTTTTTCCCCAGACATCTTTATTGAAAGTTCAAAAAGTACATAATTATATGTGCACTAAACATGGTGAGCTGTAAATAAAAGAGAGAAAAAGAGAAAGAGAAACAGCACCCGTGTAGAAGGGAAAGTAAAGAAAAACCCAAAACTATATTTTACAAAGTTGTTATTGTACTTCATCAGATCTTAATCTATTATTTGTAAGAATGGATTCCAAATATCATTGAATTTGTCCATGGCAAGTCTGCGTTTATATGCAAGTTGTTCATATGTTGCGAGTTTGTATAAGTCTTCAATCCAACCATACAAGGGAGCCACATTTTTATTTTTCCAGTTCATCATTATCAGTCTTTTTGTTATGGTAAGGGTGCAACGAACCTCCCGTCAGCCTCTCCGTTACCAAATCGAATTCTATCAAGGTGTGTCGGGTACACTTATATCCACCCCCACCTTATCCTTTGAGGTTCGTTTTCAATACCAATCTCCTTTCCAGTAAGGATTTCTTAGTAACGAGAGTGCTCCTGTCCAGCTGCCGTGGCCTATTATATTCTCTGCTCTGGGGTATTGGGATGAAACACATTTCTGCCTACAGTCTAGGGCAGTGATGGCTAACCTTGACACCCCGGATGTTTTGGAACTACAACTCCCATCATCCCTAGCTAACAGGATCAGTGGTCAGGGATGATGGGAGTTGTAGTCCCAAAACATCTGGAGTGTCAAGGTTAGCCATCACTGGTCTAGGGCCTCCCTCACATTGGATCCCCACTGTATCAGTCGACTAAGCACTCCTAGCAACTCTGTGGCATTCCCAAGGTTTTCGCCCGCTAGCCCCTCCTCAGTGTAACTCTCAGACACAAACTATCACCCCTTAGGTCAGTTTTGCCTTTTCCCCGAGTTCACTCCTTTATGAGCACATATAACTTGCTGGACCAAATAAATGACGATGTCTCTCCGCACAACAAGAACAAGACTTTATTTTTCACATAGCATAACGGTTTCAGTAATTCATTGTTTACAAGCTTAGTCCCATCAAAGCTTAATTCTCTTTTAGCTTCACAATCAGTTCTCTAACTAAACCTATCCTAACCACTTCTCTATCTCTTCATCTATCCACCCTCACACACCCTCTCCCTCTCCTCAAACCAATGGCTGCTCCCTCGTAGAATGTCCCGCCTCTCAAGAGCGAGCTGCCATTCAAACAGGATGTAATTTAACTCTTAAAACGCTGGGGAAACGAAACATCCCCTTGCCATAGGGCCGATCCGTTACAAAGGGCATGGAGAGTCCACTCGTATTGTCCTTTTGTAAGGTTCCATGTGCTGGGTATATAATTCAAGAGGATATTTTGCTCTGTAAATGTAAGGTTGTTCAGTACAGGACAATGAACATCCCCCCCCTCCGATTGTGCCAACTCTGGCCCCCCAAAAGCTCAACAACTTTTCTGTCTGGATTTCCCCTGTTTGAAATATGGCAACCCTAATCTACCGTCTTTCCCCCTTTTTAAGACACCGTCTTATAATTTTTTCCCCTAAAAAAAAAACACAGGGTGGCTTATTTTCGGGGGGGGGTGTCTTATTTTTATTACGTCAGTATGGTACGGTACAGCCTCCCCCTGCACGCTGAGCAGGCGGGGCAGAACTCCGCAAGAGGTGCGTTTCCCCCCGTGCCTCTCGCTGGTTCGCTGGCTCCCTGCGCACGGGGAACAGGTGGGGCAGGAAGAGGCGTCTCCCCCCCCCCCTGCGCGCCTCTCCCTGCGCGCTAAGCAGGCGGGGCAGAACTCCGCAAGAGGCACGTTTCCCCCCCGTGCCTCTCACTGGTTCACTGGCTCCCTGCACACGCAGGAGGGGCTGAGGAGGTGACGGGAACAGTGGCGGCACCATGGCTTACTTTTGGGGTACGTCTTACTTCTCACAAAGGTAAAAAAAAAACCTGCCATGGCTTACTTTATGACTACGTATTAAAAAAGGGGAAACAGGGTAGAGAGACCTGGTAGTATATCTGCACTAATACAGAATTTATTGTGCAAAATGCTAGCATTTCTGGCGTCCTTGCAAATGGTCCTCTGAAAATGTGGTAGCCCTTTCTCTCTGCCTCACAGAACAAGAATTAATTCCGGGGACCTAGAGATCTCAAACAGAAAACTCTCAGCACCCTGCATCAACATACTTCAATCCCCAGAATTCTTTCAGGGAAAGCAACGATTGGTGTCAAATCATTGCAGGTCTTTAGTGTAGCGATATGTGCACACTGCACAGTATGATGGGGAATGTACAACTGGGGGTCATGCATGTGCTTCCCACAGAGAACATCATGGCTTCTTCTAGCTGTAATTTGCAAACCAATTTTGGGTCCTCTTGTAGCTAGGACAGGTGATGGCCAGGGATGTGACCAGGCATTTTCACACTGCAGCTTAAATTTGGGATGCACTTTGCTTGGCCAGATCCTCACCATTTCTCTTGAGAGGTGGATGCATGTAGTCTACTCCGCCCACCAGGTGATGCATCATATTATTATTAGCAATAAAATTTATATCCTGCCCTCCCTCCAAAGGAGCTCAGGGGGGGAGCAATCCATCTAAATTCTGACTCTGTAAAGCAGGCTAGTTTCTGTACACAGTTACACATCCCTCTCCAATCTGGGATGTAAGAGACCTTTTCAAGGAAACAGGCCAACTAGGAAAGAACACAGGGTGTGTGTGAAGAAGGGCAAGGAGGAGGTGAAGCTGGTCAGATAGAGAAGCTTTGAGAATTGCATTCAGCCCCCAAGCCCGAGAGTCCAAACCACCCCTGAGTAGAGCTGCCTTTCCCAATTCTTCCCCGCAGATATCTCTTGCCTTCCCAAACACTGCCATCCGATGCTAGAAAGGCCAGCTATATAGCTTATGGGTGATGGAAGCCCTGTAGTTAGCATGATGCACACCGAACCAAAAGCATTAATTGTGCTCCACGAGCTTCTCTATAAAAATCTTTGCAGAATTATTTCCATCGAGCTTTTATAGATTTCCTGGGGACGTTTTAAAGAGCTGTGTTCTAAATAGGCATAAAATGGCAAAGATGAAAAGAGAGGCTACCAGGGCCTTCGTGATGAATGGAGGTGCTTTTAATGATTCTGAAAACATGCCACATGGATGGTGCTTCACTATCTAGAAGGAAAAGTAGTTATTGTAGTTAATAGTCTTTTCGGCACTTGCTTAGCCCATTTCAGATCTTCAAATTGCTTCACAACGTGGGTCTGGGCCTGTCAGCAATTGCCCTTCCTCCCTAGGTAAAGGTAAAGGTAAAGGTAAAGGTAAAGGACCCCTGGATGGTTAAGTCCAGTCAAAGGCAACTATGGGGTTGTGGCAGTCATCTCGCTTTCAGGCCGAGGGAGCCGGCGTTTGTCCACAGACAGCTTTCCGGGTTATGTGGCCAGCATGACTAAACCGCTTCTGGCACAATGGGACACAGTGATGGAAATCAGAGTGCACAGAAACACTGTTTATCTTCCCGCCGCTGCGGTACCTATTTATCTACTTGCACTGGTGTACTTTCGAACTGCTAGGTTGGCAGGTGCTGGGACAGAGCAATGGGAGTTCACTCCATCATGGGGATTCAAACTGCCAACCTTCTGATCGGCAAACCCTAGGCTCTGTGGTTTAACCCACAGTGCCACCTGCATCCTCCCTAGACCTCAGACAGAAAGATGAGATTTATTCACTCATGTTCCTCTTCCTTTCTCCCTCCTCCTTTCTCCCTTCTTTCTCCAGCGTATCTCTAAGTGACAGCACAGTAGTCTACGAACATTTTCTTACATTTATACCCCACCCGCTCTTCCACCATGGATCTCCAGGCGACATATGTATGGCTTCCATGGGGTCCCCCATCCAGGCACTTACCGGAACCACTCCTGCTTAGCTTCACCTACTTGGAAGCCTTATGTTCCTCAAGACCACCAATAGTGAAGAATCATCCTTGGCCACTAGCCCACCATTCTTTTAAATAACCATTGGCAACTCCAGGTGGGACCAGGCCCATCTCCCAACCCCCATCAAGCAGCTGGAGCCTCCACATCTCCATACTGAACTCAAGCTTACAGTACACACAGTGGGATCAAGTGAAAATAGCTCACAATCGACTGCTTTTATGATGTAAGCAATGACCTCATGCAAGGTTGTGGCCAGCAAGAATGGAGGCAAGTCAGTTACTGCCTACAGCTATGGCAGGGTAGACTTGCCCTGTTCGCATCAGAAGAGGAGGCCACCAACTGCTTCCATCTGTGCAGCTAGATTCACACCAGAGCTCCTTTGTATGATAAAAGAAAGTTGTGGCTCAAGTTGTCCTTTTCTGTGGGCAGAACTCTTCTTCCTGATACGTTAGCTTTCTACATGAAAAAAGGTACTTTTCGTGTGGTGGACCTGTAAAAGAGTATTGGGAAATAATCCATAATGAATTGAAAACAATGTTTAAAAGTACTTTTCAAAAGAGAAACCCAGAATCCTTTTTGTTGGGGATAATTCAGACAGAAATTCCCAGGTGTCAAAAAAGGTTATGTATGCCACTACTGTGGCCCGTGTTTTGTTAGCCCCCAAATGGAAAACGAGCGAGGTCCCAACCAAAGAAGAATGGCAACTTAAGCTGATGGAATATGTGCAGCTTGCAGACTTAACATATAGAATAAGAGAACAAGAAGAACATACGTTTAGAGAAAATTGGAAAATGTTTATTGAATATATGCAGGGAAATTGTGTACACTTGAAAACGTTGGCAGGATTAAGATAAATTCAACAGTGTAAATAAGTTTTGATGGATGTAATAATGGAATACTGAATGGTTTAGTTTATGGACAATATGCAGGGATTTATGATATGCAAAATGAACCATGGAAAGAGAAGAAGGGAAGTCATTGATATTTTAAGGATGTTTAAATGAGTATTCTAAATTGTAAAACAGAAAATTTAATAAAAGTTATGTAAAAAAATAAAAGAGGTGCTTTTTGTTTGTAGGGGGGCATTCGTACATGGCACCCAAAGTGCTTCAGCTCAGGATAAACTTTAGCACCCCATTTCCTGGCATGTCTTAACTGGGTTGGTGTTCTGGGTGGCCTCTTGACCGAAGTGCTGCTGTGAAATTACCCACCCCCATTTTTCTATGGCTGCATTTTTTGATGGCAGTAACTAAATAACTGGGGAACTACCCAGCTGACTCCTACTCAGAGCAGACCCATTTAAAACAATTTGTAGGAATAGGTCTCCTCTGAGTATGAATTCTGCTGGACATCACCCTTGGTTCCTTGAAGCACACTGAAACTTCTCTCTTGGCCCAGTCCATAACCTCTGGAATTCCCAGGTGCCGGGTTACGGGGAATCTGATCCCTCCCACGGTAGTAGCCAAGAAGCAGAGGAACAATAAAAGTCCTTCCCAAGCAATTTATTCAATATATTCACAGAGAGAGAAGAAGGAATGCAGTCTCTCTTAGATAATGGCATTGCTCTGAGTAAAGTCCCACCCCCTCCGTCTCTCCTATTCTACATCATCCCTGTGTTGGCTAATCTGAGCTTTCTGCCTCTGAGCTTTCTGTTCCACTACTCTTAATGCATGTCTGGTCCTGAGAGAAGAGGGATCAGGGATGCTTTCCAAAGACACTGGTTCTCTCAGCTGTCTCTCCCCTGGCGTTTCTTCTTCCTGCTGTTCCTCTTCCAATATTTCCCAACTTCTCCCCTCTGCAGCTTCTGAACTATGACCTTCTGCAAACCACTGTTCTAAATCTATACTGTCCTCCTGCTCTTGGGAAGGTTCAGAAGAAGGGGGTGGGATGTCCCCACCATTCCTCCTCATTCCAGCCCTTGACACCAGGATGCCCATGTCTTACTTCATGTGCAACAGTGACAACATAAGAGGTTTTCCTGCCTGAAGCGGATCTTGTATAAAAGACAGGTGCTGGTGTCATTGAAGAGGCCGTACGCTTCCCCCCACAATCTATTGCCAACTCACACACCCTCTCCACCTTCCCGGTGCATTTTAACAATGCCATAAAACTGAACGTGGAACCTCTACCCATCTGAAGCAACCTGCAAATGTCAAGCCAAAGCCGCGGTTGTTGGATGGCTATACATGAGATCTCAAGGTCTTTTTTGCATTATATTTTTCTTCCGCCTCGGCTGATGAAATGTGATTTGTGACAGGTGGATTCATAACAGGAAGTGCCAACAGAGACTTTGCAAGTGATCTTGAGTAGCACGGAATGAAAGCCAGCACCTTTTCTTTTATAGAGCCCGGTGGTGGTGCTGGTGGTTCTGCTCACATTATAATTGCCAGTGATATTTGTTTTCAGTGCGATACATTAATCTTAAGAGACATGACCTTTCAGGAGATAACACTTTTATTTCTGGTGACGAGATGCAGTGCACCGTTAAGGATCTTCATGCAAGTATATGAAACAGAAATAACTGAATGAGAATGATGGTGTCAAACAACAATGAAAGGAGGGGGTCTAGAATATATGTCCTTTCCCCCTGAAAACCAATAGCCATTTATTAGACAGGAGCAAGTGTCCTCTCTTGAAGGAGGAAGCAGTTTCCAAATATCTATGCCCAGCGATGCCCCTGCAGTTAGTTTGATCAAGCCCTACAGATGTGTGTAGATGTCTAAGCAGAACTGCCATCAAGCATGTCTCTTACGCCAGCCTTGCACCAATCTCTGGCCAAAGGATGAAGCAACTGGATAAATGGACAGACTTGGAAAGATGCTCGCATGACATGGCCTGACCCTTTCTCCCCATCATGGTTATGCAAAAAAGGGGCTGGAGGAATTTCTTGTCACAATCTTACTTCGGCTAAACTTTCCCCTGCCCTGTGGTTCTTGGCCCTTTGACTTGGCAGGTGTCATGGAGTTTACAAGGTTAACCAGACCCAAACCTTCCAAGTGTCCCTATTTTCCAGGGACGGTCCCAGACTTAAAGAAGCCGTCCCAGTTTCTGACCTGAAAGCAAGATGAGTCCCAGTTTCTGATTTGATCCCAGAATGTCCTGCTTTTCCATAGGACATCCCTCTTTTCATTTGAGAAATGTTGGAGGCTATGGAATTATGTGACCCCTGAAGGCTGTGTCCCAGCATGATTCTGCTGTTGCTCATTTCAGTGAGAGAAGGATACTGGCCATTGTGGGCTAATGTTGATGCTGCCGGTGCCAAAGAGAGGGACCAGTCATTGTGACCTTGCGCTGATGCTCAAAGAGAAAAACTGGCCATTGTGACCCCATGCTGCCATGGTAATGTTGCTTGCCTGAATGACCATGGCTGCTTGAAGGAGAGAGACTGGCCATTGTGACCTCATGCAGAAAAAAGGTAAAGGACCCCTGGACAGTTAAGTCCAGTCAAAGGCGACTATGGGGTTGCGGCGCTCATCTCATTTTCATGCTGAGGGAGCCAGGGTTTGTGCACAGACAGCTTTCTGGGTCATGTGGCCTTCATGAGTAAACTGCTTCTGGCGCAATGGAGCACTGTGACAGGAGCCAGAGCGCACAGAAACGCCGTTTACCTTCCTGCCACAGCGATACCTATTTATCTACTTGCACTGGCGTGCTTTTGAACTGCTAGGCTGGCAGGTGCTGGGACAGAGCAACGGGAGCTCACCCCGTTGCGTGGATTCGAACCGCTGACCTTCTGATCGGCAAGCCCAAGAGGCTCAGTGGTTTAGACCACACCGCCACCCAAATCGCTTTGTATGCAGACCTGGAATGAAAACGAGCAGCTCAGCCTTCAACCAAATTCTGCCTATTTTCCACTTGTGTAGATGAAAGTCAAAGAGACTGACTCTCCTGTCATAAGGCTCCTTATTCAGTCAAAGTAAGGAAGAACAACTGAGCATGTTCCAGTCATGTTTCTCGGAAATAAAAGCTATTCAGAGCAGCACACGGATTAGGCCCTTATCAGTTTGAGTCGTCCACATTTCCATTAGTAGCATGAATTGTTTTGGGATGCAGATTAATGTGAAAGATACAACAACAGCAGAGGCTTTTACAATCTGATTTTGGCTTTTCATGATGATAGAGCTTCACAGGTGCCGCAGCCGAGGCCCTAAAGACAAGTGTAATATGATTAGAAACAAATAAGATGCAGGGGCTGTTCAATCTCCATCGCACATCCAGGCTGGGCAGCGAGACACGAAAACTGATAGCTCCGAGGCTTCATCCGCACAAGCCGGGCGATTACGAGGCAACAAAAAGCAGACCCAGAGAGCCTTCCTATGATTATAAAAAACTGATCAGTGGCATCGTAAACACAAAAGTGATAAACCATTATTTCAAAGAAGGTAATCACCCAGCCCAGCCACATGGTTATATTTATAGCAGAGTTGCCCAGAAAGAGCTTTCTGCAGAGCAGTAGGTCTTTGGCACTTTTAGCCTATTCTGGGAAAGGGGTAATAAAAGAGGGGAGCAAAAGATGGAAACAAAGGGAATAAAAGAGCGAGGCAGTGCACTCATAACTCAGCATCTTTGTAGGAGACTCGCAGCTTATTACAGAAAATATTAAAGCCATGTGTTTATTTAATAATCATAAGATAAGGGCTGAGCTGAAATTTCTCAAAAACGAACTGAAAATCTTAGCCACACACCCTCAAGAATATTTGACAGAATGGGATCTCCCAACTTTTATGCCCATATTCAAGAAGAGGAAGTTTCAAACACAAGGGTGATTCTAACCCAATATATTTTAATATTTCTGCAACTAGCAATGACCTTGTGCCCTATTCCTTCCAGTTCTCCTCTCTTAACTCAGAGCTTCCTTCATCTGCCAGTATGAATTTATAGTTTCATATGACATTAAGTGAGTCAAAATTTCACAGAAATTTTCTGAGAAATTCTCTGGGGATTCGCACTTCCTAAGAAGACTGTTTGATTAGATAGTAGTATTAGTAGTGGTGGCGGTGGTAGTAGTAGTAGTGATTTTATTATTTATACCCCACCCATCTAGCTGGATTGCCAGAGCCACTCTCCACTGCCACCCACTCACAAATGACCTGGAGAATTATGGGAGGCCATCTTTGCTCAGTCATAAATAAAATACTGTTATACAGTGGCTTTGTCATGCTGGCCACATGACCTGGAAGCTGTACGCCGGCTCTCGGCCAATAAAGCGAGATGAGTGCCGCAACCCCAGAGTCGGACATGACTGGACCTAATGGTCAGGGGTCCCTTTACCTTTTTATACAGTTTCTTTAAACGTATATTCTTCTTCTCTTATTTTATAAGTTAAGTCTGCCAGCTGCGCGTATTCCATCAGTTTAAGTTGCCATTCTTCTTTAGTTGGGACCTCGTTTTCCATTTTTGAGCTAACGAAACACGGGCCGCAGTATTGGCATACATAAATAGCCTTTTTAGACACCTGGGAATTTCCATCTGAATTATCCCCAACGAAAAGGACTCTGGTGTGTGTTTTTTTTTTGGAAAAGTACTTTTAAGCACCCCCCCAAGTTCATTATAAATTATTTCCTAATACTCTTTTACCCTTTTACAAGTTCACCCTATATGATAGAACTTTCTGACAGTCAGAGCTGTTTGGCGGTGGAACAGACTCCCACGAAAGTTGGTGGACTCTCCTTCCTTGGAGGTTTTAAAGCAGAGGTTGGATGACCAACTGTCATGGATGCTTTAGCTGAGATTGCAGGGGGTTGGACTAGATGATCCTTGGGTCCCTTCCAACTCTAAGATTCTATGATTCTATGAGTTATAATAGCTAAGCCTCTCCTCTTCCCAGAGGGGAGGGGTTGTGAGCGGGAATCGCTTCCTGCACTCTCAGGAGGCCGGGGCGGGCCCCCTGTGTCATGGGAGTCCTGGGCCTGCATCATGCCCCCCAGCCAGCCAATCTGGCTGGTTGGGAGGCGTGGTTTAGCTGCATTTATGTGGCTGCAGGCCCACGAGCTCCTCCTGTTTTGTTCCTGCCTTTCTCGGATCACCCGCCCTCCCTCCCCTCTATGTCTTCCTTCAGCACCTGACCTTGGTATGGACCTCAGTTGGTCGCCTGTTTCAAGGGGCCTGGTATGAATTTTTTTCCACTTGGCAGATTAGCTCCAGCCATTTGGTTTTTCACCAACCTCGTAGCAAATCGTCACAACTTTGTAAGGTTTGGCGGTTAGGCATTGGAAAATGCGTTGTGTTGTGTGTTGGAGAGGAGGTTGTGGCCATCACCTCCCTTTCCCCTTGAAGGGTATTCCATTAAAGGAATCCGGTGGTCGTGGTTCCTGTCCAATGCCCAGGTGTTGGCTAGGGCCATGGCACAACCCGCGGATGACTCTCGGGGAAAGCTTCCAATTGATTTGCATCAACAAGCTCCCCCTACAGGTTGTTAACCCTTGTGTGACTCCCTGCAGAGCGGGCAGGAGTCAAGTATAGTCTGTTCGGATCCAATGCCTAAGCCAATACCACTCACATTTTGTAACCAATAAAGTTGTGGCTTTTTTTAGCCCATTAACCTAAATTACTTGTGTCCATGTGTCTCATTTCATCTCAAAGCGGGGAGCGGGGCCTCGACTCACAAACAGCACCATCACTCCTTCTGCTCCCATTTACCTGGTGACTGAATTCTCCCTGACCCCCCTATTGGCACCTACAATCAGTGCTTTTTTCTGGGGGTATGCAGGGGTACGCATACCCCTAAACATTTTGTGAATCTTTGTACTTTTGTCCATTTACTGTATTTATTTTCCCTGATTTGAACTATAAAATGGTAATTTTCTTGAGTCAAAATGAGAGTACCCCTAAACATTTTTAAAGAAAAAAAGCACTGCCTACAATGACGGAACAGCAGCATTCTTGGGCATGATGAGCTATGGCACTTGTAATTTCCAAGTCTATTATATCAGGCATGACCAACAGGTAGATCGTGATCTACTGGTAGATCACTGGACGTCTGTGGTAGATCACCAGTAGATCACTGGCTCCCCCCAAAGAAGCTCATCACTCATCAACTTTGGCTCCCCTAAAAAAAGCTCAACAACTTTCCCCTGTACCCCTACAAAACAGGGTTTTCCTTCTCCCTAAAAAATCTCAACAACTTTGACCTGAACCTCTTAAAAAAACAGAGCTTTCCTTCCTTAAAAAATCTCAACAACTTTGACCTGAACCCCCAAAAGGGGGTAGATCACTGCCAGTTTTTAACTCTGTGAGTAGATCGGGGTCTCTTGGGAGTTGGCCACCCCTGTATTATATCTTTAGCCAAAAGGACAGAGGCACCTTTTGAGTTTTATATCCAAACTATTGTATTTTTCTGAACAAAGCAGAACTTTGAACAGCGTATAACTGGGGCGTGGGTGGTCGTGAGACCTTGGAAGTGATTCTTGGTATAAAAATAGGGTTGTTACCAATGTGTTCCATGAAACAGAAGTGGATATGTCATTCAGCCCGACGTTACAAAACGAAGCACCTTTTTCACCCCTCTCTGAGCTTGAAAACATATTACAATATGTTACATTTTCTTTCCTGTTGTTCTGGCTTATTTTTGGCACAAAGAGAAAGCAAAATCTCACCGAGTCACTAACAAATGTTCAAACTCACAAAGGTTCAAAAGATAAGGTTTGTCACTTTCTGGTCTCCCTTTATAGTCCTTCACGGATGTGTGACAAGAACCCTGAAAACAGTCCAATGCCTGCATTACTCAGCAAATATGGACTTTCTCTTCCTTGCTCTTCAGGAAGTGATGATATTGCTGAGTCATTTTTGGCTGGATAGCAGACAGGGAAGCAAAAGAGAGAAGGTGAAAAAGAGGGGGGGCAGGTAACAAGAGAGATGGTTGAATTGAAGAAAGAAGTGTAAACACATGCTATAATCATCAAGGAGTCTTGAGAGATCTGCCAATATTTCCAAACCCAAACATGGGAGATTTCATTATTTATATAGATTTTTTAAAAAAATCATTTCCTATTCCAAAGGCTCAAGACAGCTGGCATAAAAAATGAAGTGCTGTACATACAAATAAATAATACAAAATTTTTTCTTCTTCTTCTTCTTTGGCGATCACTCATAGCTAAGTAAGATTGTCTTCCATAAACACGGTTTTAACAGTGGGTCCGTAAGTGACCATGAAGGCCAATTCTGAATCAACAGGTCCTTCCACAGTGGGGACATAGGTTTCTGGGCAGGAGTTGATCATGGTGAGGGTTTGCCAAGTGTGCCTTCCTCTTAGCATGTTTCTCCCTTTCTTCCTGACTTCAAGTGGCTTCAAAGTCCATGACACCTTTGGTAAAGGCTGTTCTCCAATTGGAGCGCTTACAGGCCAGTGTTTCCCAGTTGTTGGTGTTTATACTACATTTTTTTAGATTTGCCTTGAGAGAGTTTTTAAACCTCTTTTGTTGACCACCAGCATTACGCTTTCCATTTTTAAGTTCAGAATAGAGTAGTTGCTTTGGAAGACGATAATCAGTCATCCGCACAACATCACCAGTCCAACGAAGTTGATGTTGAAGAATCAGTGCTTCGACACTGGTGATCTTTGCTTTTTCCAGTACACTGGCAAAAACAACCACAACCACAAATTGTGACAGAACAAGAACCAAAGGATGTTAAACTCCCTTCCATTCTCCACCCCCTAAAGAAATGAAAACCATCAAAACCAATACAGGTCTCATTGATACACTCTTCTGACTCTTTTATTGGCAATACACCTCCCTCCTAAAGCATCCACCCTCTATATTTGGACTCCCTAAATTGATTTGAGGGCCAAGAAGTAATCACCCACCCTTCCTGTCCAGTAAGTAAATCCTCATATCTCCTCCCAACGTGGATTCTTCCCATGCCAAGGTATCCTTTAGATATACATGGAGGCCACTCTTTCATGAGTAGATGATGCATGGCTGGGGTGTGGGTTTGAATTGTTCTACTCCAGGGGTGGGGATACCTGCATGGCTCTTTCACACAGAATTGGTGTGCCCCATGCCTTCCTAGCAGGATGCCAGTTCAGTGGAAGAGACCCTTAAGATGAATCTCGTTCACACTGTTCAGAAGTAGCCACCAGCCACGTGAGCTCTGAAAACTGGTTTGCATGCAGCTGCAAGAGGGCTAAAGGGGTACTTTCTTAATGAGTAAAAAGGTAAAGGACCCCTGGATGGTTAAGTCCAGTCAAAGGTGACTATGGGGTTGCGGTGCTCATCTCAACACTGGTGGCGCTGTGGTCCAAGCCACTGAGCCTCTTGGGCTTGTTGATCAGAAGGTCAGCAGTTTGAATCCACTCTGGCTTCCATCACGGTGTTCCATTGTGACAGAAGCAGTTTAGTCATACTGGCCACATGACCTGGAAAGGTGTCTGTGGACAAACGCTAGCTCCCTCAGCGCGATGAGCGCCACACCCCATAGCCACCTTTGCTGGACTTAACCATCCAGGGGTCCTTTCCCTTTCCCTTTTCTTAGTGAGTGTTTGGGAAATATTTGTATTCTGATCATTCTCTCCTGGCTCACTAGTTTAGGGCGCACATACCGATGGTGTCATGTGCACATACGTTGTTGTATTGCCTCCTGGAAGTTGTAGTTTGGTTTGGTGGTTTCTGATGAATTTGAAGAGGAATGTACAGAGCAGTCCATAGTCACAAAGCATGTGAATGTTTTGAACAAGGCGGCTGTTAACTTATACCTGCTCTCTCTCTCTCTCTCTCTCTCTCTCTCTCTCTCTCTCTCTCTCTCTCTCTCTTACTGTGTAGCTATTAAATAATCCTATTTCATTACATTGTTAGGTGGACTTTGTGTCTCATTGTAAATACAATGGCTAAATACAATCCAAGTGATTTGACTTGCCATTGTGTTTGTCGTGAGTTGAAGTTCTTTCTGAGATACTATATGCAAGTCATCCAATGAGGTGGCACGGATATGGCAATTAGCCATCAGCTTGAATTTAACCTTCATCTTCAACAGGCCAAACACTTGACAAAAATGAATGTATATTGGACAAGAGTTAAACCAACATTTCTATACAGAACAGCATATATCACATCTTCCCCCAGCTCACTGGAAAGCCCAGATAATTTAGTAGGAGAAGAAATATGGATAAAACTGAACTGCAGTGCCAATAGCACCACAGTTGATCTACATGCACGATGAAGAGTGTGCAACCTTTCCGAGCTATTATTATCTTTCAGAGAGAGCAATGCAATACCGCAAGTTTCTAAAGGCACTCGCCATTAAGTAGTATGAGACCACTGCATTGTGAATACTTAAAATGCCCTTAGGGTCCAAGGAACCTAAATGAGATTCTAATGTTAATAAGTGCTGAGTGACCTTTACTGTTAACTATCTAATACATCTCAGGCAGACAACATGGAACCTCTGCTATGGGAGGGTCACATGGACAAGCTGCTAGCCCTTTTGGTGTAATGAAAAGTCTCCCCTAAAATACAAAATGAAATGGGTTTTTAAAGTGACAGTTGCTGTGTCTTCGTGGTCACCTTTAAATCCTCGTGAGATATGTGCCACCTCAAATTAAAAGCTATAGGTGGAGTCAGAACCTCAAGGCGCTGCAATGTAATTAAGCTGCATGAAATATGCAAAAGGCCCTATTTATAGATTGAAATAAATGGCCCGATCCAAAGCTGTTCAGTTCGATGGCTGAGATGAATATCCGAAATGCGGGATTCACGATCAAATTCAAATGTTCACCAGATATTCTCTGCATATTTACAGAATATTCATTGAATATTGGATACTGGCATTTGACACCCAACTGTATTTGATTTCAATATTTGATGGATGGTTGATTGCATGCATGCAATGGTATAAAGTCCTTTGCCACATTTGACAGTATATGGCAATGGGTGTGCAATGCTGGTTTTTATTTATATGAAGATGTATGTCACACTCTTCTAGAGCTTACACACCATTAAAAATAATTTTAAAAAATTATTCCACAAATAATAATATAATAATAATATAGCAAAAGCAAAATAATATTTGCTTTAATTATTACTTATTGCATTTCACTAACACATTTTTCTCCAAGGAACTCAAGGAGACATACACCATTCTCTGTCTCCTCATTTAACCCCCAGCAACAACCTTGTGAAGTAGGTTAGGCTGAGAGGCAGTGAGCATCATAGCCGAGTGGGGATTTGAACCCTGGTCTCCCAGGGTCTAGTCTGACACGCTAACCACTGAACAACACTGTCTGTAATAAAAACAGTCATAGGTGCAGTAGATAAAGCAAAGGCATTGGACAAAACATTAACTATCTGGTAGAAACATCTGCTGTGATGGGATAAAGAGTGCCACTATTTAGATGGGATCACAGAGAAGACCCTTACCTTTGTCCCATCCGCCAAACCTCCAGTATAGTCAGGACACAGACGATAGTCTGATAAGGGAGAAGAGATTGTTTTGATCAAAGGTAATAGAAGCTCTCTCTCTCTGATCTAAGTGGTCCATCATTTAGAGGTTGGCTCTACTTCCTTAATGATACTGATCTTTCGTGATAAAGGAGATACCCAGTTCAGACAGATAGCCTCTTATTTAAAAAAGGGATTATTGCACTGGGAAAGTGGTTTTGGAAGCAATGGTCAGGGCATTTAACTATTTGACAGTTCACCACAGCATGCAAATGGCAGGTGCTCTAAGGGACATTTGGTCTACCTCAGAATACGGGATCTACTTGCAGCATGCAACCGTGTTAAACGTTTCATTGGAGCGGCTAGGTGATGAACATTGTTAGATTTGAGAGCTGACAGCCTGCAAGTTAATATTTAATAGTTAACATTTGTCAGCTTTTGAGCTTTCGTTTTTGGACTCTCCCCAAATCAAAATATTCAAGAGGTGCCCATGTGCCCCGAATACTAAATTTTAAATGAAAACATTACCTTTCAAAATTCAACTCTGAATTTTATGTGGAAAATTTCAATGGGGAATATTAATATTGTTAATATATGTTAATATTTGCTTCTTCCACACACACCCCCACTGCATAATCCAATGTGTGCAGAAATACAAATGTGCACGAGATTCAGAAAAAGAAAGGCAAATGAAGTAAGCTGAAGCTGCAGAAAACAGAAAGGGGAATCCTGTGGGATCCTAATGTACTTTGCCAACAGGATTCAGGGATACTCATTCAGCCATGCAGGTAGAACTTCCTAGGAGGATTCAGTTTTCCAAATGTTTTGGGGGTTGTTGGGTTTTCCCCCCATACTGCCATCCGTTTAGAAGTAAGCCCCACTGAGTTCAATTGGATTTCTTCCCAGGTAAGTGAATACAGGCTTGTCGCCTGGATCAATTAAGACGTATAACCAGTTTGTTGGCACTTTGTGATGGAACTTTAGGTCAAACATACAGAGGGATTCTCCAAGAGTCTCAAGGATCCAAGCTTTCTCAAAAACTAATGATTGAAAGCGACAGGAGACAAAACAGTCGGGATCCCCTGCAGGGAGCCTGTGAAGTGGGAAGGTTATTTGGGAACTGAGAAGACGATATCAAGAACAAGGACATGAAAAGTGTAAGAGAGGTGTCCATGCTGATTAGGAGAGATGCTTTCATCTGCCATACCTTGACTACAAGCCGCACACTAAAATGCATTTGACTGAACGGAATCACTAATCAGCTAAAACATTTCCTTCACTTTTCTTGGGAAATGGAGAGAGACTCAGACTGGCCTTTATTTACCTCTTTCAGCCAACAGAGATCCTCTTGCTTCACTGATGTTATAGGAATTCTAAGGTCTCAAATATAGAGTACATGTGGATAATTGCACAAGGTAAACACACATACATAAGCCTATAAACCACGTGTCTAAAATAGTACAGGAGAGCAATCCAAAAGCCATCTTGGCTCTAAATATTTCCTCTGCCTCCTTAATCCCCCTCGCTTGAGAACACGTAGGAAGTCAGCAGTCAGGGAAGTTCCTGAAGGGATTCCTCTCCTATATATTTGAACCTCCTTTGCATTAATTGTCATTGTTTGCCCAGATGCTCTGCATTGAGGGATGTCTGATGGGCATCCTGATTGTCTCATCAAATGCTAATGTTCTGTGTAAACTGTGTCTGGAACAATGTGAAACTTGCTAAATCCTCAGGAATACCACACCTGCCTGGCCACAGTAACCCCACCTTATATGTGATGCAAGATCTGCCTTGCTTTCACTGCCTCCTGCCTCCGTCCATTCATCTTTGATCGATCATGAACTTAGGGTATACCTCCAGTATACCTGAAGGAGCGTCTCCACCCCCATCATTCTGCCCGGACACTGAGGTCCAGTGCCAAGGGCCTTCTGGCAGTTCCCTCACTATGAGAAGCCAAGTTACAGGGAACCAGGCAGAGGGCCTTCTTGGTAGTGGCACCTGCCCTGTGGAACGCCCTCCCTTCAGATGTCAAAGAGAACAACAACTATCAGACCTTTAGAAGACATCTGATACTGTAGTAACTCACCCAGGGCCACACATGGAGAATGTTATTAAGCTACAATTTAAGGCTATCTTCAACATTTTTGCAGGGTGTGGCTCACACACGCCATCAATGTATGACCCCCCCTTTTGTGTTATACCCAGTGCTTTTTTTCTAAAAAATGTTTAGGGGTCATTTTGACTCAAGAAAATCACCATTTTATAGTTCAAATCGGGGGAAATAAATACAGCAAAAGGACAAAAGTATAAAGATTCACAAAATGTTTAGGGGTATGCGTACCCCTGCGTACCTCCCAGAAAAAAGCACTGGTTATACCTACATCCAATTCTAAATAGATTAGTGACAGGTCAATGAGATCTAGTCTCTGATCTTGTTCATTTTGGACCGTGTCCCCATCACTTGCAAGCATGCATTTTGGATGAGGAACGGGACCGCAGGGAAGCCGTTCTTAGGCTTCAAAGGTAACATTTGAATCAGGTAGGTGCCTTCAGGTGTTCTCAAAACGCTTAAGCAAAGCAACGGGAGCTCTGTTCCAAAACAGTTGTTACAATTAGAATGACTTCTCTGGAGCGGGGAGCGTTTCTGCAGTTGCCATTTTGGACCCTCCTTGGGATGCAGCGAGGAGAGAGAAAATCTTTAAGCAGATGCTAATTGCATTACACAAAATCCAGGCGCAATTACTTCAGCATAATCAGTTCAGTTCAAACTGTGTCAGGCCCACCTGCCTTGGTTCCTTAAGGAACTAATGATAGGGGGCATCAAAGACAGGAGATGGGAGAAATAAAGCTCTCTCTCTTTTTCCCACAGATTCATGCGTTTGCCAAAGGCTTTCATCCAGAATACCCTCGGCAAAAATATCCAGCTCAGGCTCCATATTTCTGTTCACTTGCTATCCAATTAAAGTCTCCCATGCTTGCCCCCCCTATAGTGCATTTCTTTCAGAGTCACTGTCTGTTTGCTTTTAACCCTCTGATAATCTGTTTATCACCAGAGAGGAAGAGAATGTATTCTTAAAAGAAGCACTGAAAGGTCACAAGGCCAATTATAATGCTGGAAGGTATTTTGATTGAACAAGAAATAAAGGATTGGTACTTAGCAGAGATGAAAGAGATAATTTGCTTCTAAAATTATTCTCCTTTGCAGATGTTCAGGTCAAATATTCTCCAGTGATACCCTTCAGGTTGCAAAGGGAAGGGTTTAAAAACCACCGGCACCTCGTATTTGACAGCATTTGAGAGTTGGCATGCAACAGGCAGTTTACAGGACTAGTTATCCAGGTTTACTACGTACAACGAATGCAACAAAGATTTGGAAGAAGGCAGACTCCGCACCTTCATTTGAGAGATAAAGTAGGGATGCCTAGAGCATCACTTAAGAGTATCGATAGTCCAGGCCTAAATTTCTAGCCTATAACTGAGGTTGCAAAACTGCTACGGTTAAGCAATTGCTCTTCAAGGTGGCCTGTAATTTACAAACAGCAAACACACTATTCAGAAAACTGCACAGCTCAGACACATTCAAAAACAATTACTCTACAACCTGAGGCAGATGGTATCATGAGGGTGCTTCATTCTATATGATAAATCAGTTGCTTTCTGCAGTGGGAAATATATTGTGCGTAAACTTACCCTTTCTATAAAACCATAATGGATTTTTGTAAAATAATAATAATAATAAAGGCAAATCAGGATGTAAGTAACTGAGGAATTCTAGGAACAAACGTCACACACACCTGCTTTCACTTCAGAATGTTGTTATCCTGATGGGTGTGTGTGTGTGTGTACATTTATGATAATGATGGTTAATTAAAGGCCCATCGTGCTGGAAAAGCAGGGGTGAAGAGCTGGCAGAAGACATGTAGGTGTCTGAGGAAGAAAATCCAAGAAGTGGCCCAATGAAAAAATATAACGATAAACCAAATAATTGACCATTACAGTAGTTGCCTTTAATGGTACCCCAAACTGTAACCCACCCATGGCCAACCCAGGAACCATAGACTGTGCCCTGAATCAATTCCTGAATTAGTGGATGTCACGCCCCTCTGGGCTCCTTTCAGCTAGGCATTCAAGCAGAGTCCGAGTGGTTAAGCCATAAAAGCTTTATTGCTAACTAATTGGTTTAACATCGTAAATGCATCAGTCTCCATCACTATCAGTTGTCCCAACTGTCGGAAGTTGGGTTTCCCGCCGTTTACCAAAGCATCTCGGGAAACAGAAACAGCTTGTGCCTTTCCCCTTCCTCCTTCCTGGTGCGGAGCGATGGCTCTGAGATGCTGCTGAAAGCCCTCTCCCCGCTTCCCCTTCTTCGGAGCTTCCTCCCAACGTGTCACTGGAATCTGTTTCCAAAAGAGGCACTGGTTCGCGGTACTCACTCAATGCTGGAGAGGCAGGGGGCCCTTGCAGTCCCCTGACAGTGGACAAAGGATGAGGAACAGGAAGGGTGGATAATCTGAGACTGTCCCTGAACTCCATCCCTCTGCTTTCCCCTCACTCCCCATCATCACAGAGGCCATTTTGTCAGGCAAAGGGGGTGGGGTAGGGTAAGGGGGATATTCGTGTTGTTGCTTCTGGTTTCTAATTCCTTCCCTTTCTATTGTTCTCCTGAGCAGCCACCACACTCTGCAGAGGAGGAAATAAAGGGCTTTCTGTGGCCAACTCAAAAGCTGCCTTTAGGGTGTAGAGGAAAGGAGGCAATTCTCTACCTTTCTGCTTCTTCTAAACCAGAAATGTGGAACCTGAAGCCCTCCAGATACTGTTGAACTCTGTTTCCCATCAGCCCCGGCAAGTACGGCCAATGGACAGGGATCATGGGAGTTGTAGTTCAGCAACCTCTGGGGGCAGAAGTGCCAACATGCGCAGAAGAGTGGGATGCTAATGACATGTGCATGATGCCAGGATACCGGGAGGAGCCAAATGCAGTGGTAGCATGACTTCAATGGCCGGCAGCTCCTCTCTGGGGCTTGGCTTCATCCCACTTGATAAATACAGTTGGAGATGTCAGTTAAAGTAATTTTGACATTATCATCCTATACATACAAATGGGCCCTACAAAAATATGTCAAGCTTTGGAGGGACACTGAAATAGATATCTCTACCAAGAACTCTGGCCGGAGGTTTCAACGAAAGAAATAGTATCTACTCGTGAGTCAAAATCAAATAGGGTATATATTCTGTTAAGAATTACAGTCTTAGATATAATCGCGAATCAAACAGAAATTATAATTCCAAACTCAAGTACAGATTCAAACTCACAATAATATGTGTAGTATGGTGTTATATATAGTAAAGGGCACACCCAAATACCAAATACAATAAGTGTAATTCCGTATTCAAAAAAGTTCAAGGAGACCGTTTTATGTATAAAGCCAAGATGAAGAGTCTAGTAGAAGTCGAGGCAAGGACTTCCGGGATGAAGACCAGATGTACGATGCAAAGCTAGGGAACCAGGACAGGGCCCTGTTTCGGAGCAGACGCCTTCTTCAGCTCATTTTTGAAACAATGTGAATAATGAGGTTTATGGTGAAGTGTCATGTGATTTCTGTCTTTTTCAAATCTTTTTCAAGCGTAGCGTCTTAGATGAGCGGATCAGTGTGTATCCAAGTTTTTCTGTATGTTTTTCTGTGCGTTTGGAGGGAGACTTAAAATTTACAGCATGCTGCACGTTGAAGGGAAATTATATGAAAATGATGTATCGTTGAGATTTAACACCTACAAAATTAGCAAAAATGTATAGAATTGCTTCAAATGTATGTTGGAAGTGTAAGGAGAAAGAAGGCACTTTCTACCATCAGCAGTGCAGATACTACTGGCCCAGAGATGGAAATAAGATAAAGTCCCAACCAGAGACGAATGGTTAATAAAGGTGATGGACTACACTTAAATGGCAAAAATGACCAGGAAATCAGAAACCAAGAAGATAGAAACTTTAATAAGGAATGGGAAGAAATTATAAGTTATTTAAGAGAACACTGTAAACAACTAAAAACTTTGGCAGGATTATAGTAACACTTGTAATGTATTAAAAAACTAAGGTAAAAATGGATTTTAAAGAAAAATAGAGAAATTATATGATGCAGTATAAAAAGATTGACAATGGAACCCATGGAGAGGTGGAGAGAAGTCTAAGGGAATCCTATATGTTTATGTTTATGATTATTGTTTGATTTCAAATGTATATTGTAAAATCAAATAAAAAAATTATTCAAAAAAATTGGAGGAAGGAGTAGACATGGGTGTACTGGAGGAAGTTGATTCATAACATTGGGATAAACATGGAGAAAATCCTACTATTTGCTGCAGATGTTCTAAGGCAGTGTTCCCCAACCTTGGGTCTCCAGCTGTTTTCAGACTACAATTCCCATCATCCCTGACCACTGGTCTTGCTAGCGAGGGATGATGGGAGTTGTAGTCCAAAAACAGCTGGAGGCCCAAGGTTGGAGAACACTGTTCTAAGGTACTGAACTGAGGGACACTGGGGTGGGTTCAGATGAGGAGATACGTTTTCTGAAGATGAAAGAATACTGGTCTGTCTGGTCCAGTAGGGCTTTCTGATATTGATAGGCTGCTTCCGCAAATTGCAACTTCATGCAAACCTCACCACGGTAAACAGTTATTTTTTGTTCGTTGTCTTCTCACTCCCTCTTCTCTTTTACACACACATACACACACACACACACACAGAGAGAGAGAGAGAGAGAGAGAGAGAGAGAGAGAGAGAGGGAGAGAGAGATTTTTTTTATGTGTACCTACCTAATGGTATCTTAACACCAGACTCGTCAGAAAAGCCGATTAGGATAAGGGATCATAAATCATGAACAACCTGGCTGAATTAGCTCTTCCCAGAAGGCTTGTAAAAGATAGGATTTTTATCCACTCCTCATTGAGGCAACCTTAGCAAGCACTGTGTGCATTATAAATCAGCTCTCAAGCATGCATAATAACAGAATAGCAATTATCACTCAGAAAACAGGAAATGCAGCTCTGCGTTCCCTGCCAGCTCCCTATGAGAACAGTGACACCAATCAATAATTGAATGTGCCTGCCTATCTGTGGCAAACATAACCTTGGCAGGAGCCCAAGGTCATGCTGGGTCAAGATTGTGAGATTTATTGTATATCTACATATCTATCTATCAGCAGTGCTGACTTGAGCCCCAGACTGAAGAGGGTAAAGGGAATTCATAGATGGAGAATGCAAGAATAGGCCTCACTCCTGATTCACTAATCTTGTTGGTCGCAGGCCAAATGTAGGACTTACCTGAATGATGGGGAGCCTTGCTCCCGACCCTCCTTATTTGTGTCTTCTTTATTTGACCGTAGGGTACCCTATGGGTCTTCACCTCTGCTCCATCAATCACATTCATTCTCTCCACTTTAAAAGTTTAAAGAGTGTTATTTTTTATGGTTTGGACTTGACATGGGACCCACCTGTCAAAAATATTACCGTACTCAAATACACCTTCCAGGCATTTTTAAAGAGACTGCTTTATGCCTAGACCCTCGATCATGTTACGTTTTCATTCTACACTAGGAGGAACATAGGAAGTGACCTTAAAGCAAGTCAGATCATTTCTCCATCTAGTTCAATTCTGGTTGTTGTTTTTTTCTGACTGGCAACAGCTCTTCAGGGTTTCAGGCAGGGGTTTCCCTAGCCTTAACTGGTGATGCTGCAGACTTAATCTGGGGCTTCGTGCATGAAAAGCATGCCCACAAGGGAACAGAGTGAATATTTAATTCTGATTTTAATGCAAATCTATCTGATTGTTAATTCCTGAAAGAACATGCAAACTAAAAGGCAGGCATCTTTTGGAATTTGCACTCCTCTGAAGTTTGTGGTGCACTTTCCCAACCAAAACAATGTGTACCGTATGTGTATACATGAGGAAAGTGTACAACAAGTGGCTTATATACATGAGAATTACAGAAATCATGCTGTAAGTTGCTTTGGGACAGATTTCTCCATGTGAAAAGTGGAAGAAAGAAAGAAAGAAAGAAAGAAAGAAAGAAAGAAAGAGAAAGAAAGAAAGAAAGAAAGAAAGAAAGAAAGAAAGAGAAAAAAAGAAAATTGGAAAAGAAGCAAGCAAAAATGTGTATACTGGACAAGACAACATAAAAAAAATACATATATTAGGATAAATGAACACTACAATACTGATTAATTTTTATGTAGACTAACATTTTCAGCAGACAGATAACAACTAAAACAAAAAAGATCAACAAAATAAGAAATATAAAACTGCACCAAAACAGCTCATTAATTAAGTCTACAGCCTTGGGTAGGATTGATTCAGAAATATTCAATTCAATATAGATCACAGAAGGTGAAGCTTTGAGAGAAGCACAAAGAAGAAAGACAGGGGAATGTTTCTCAGTCCAATGGTCTTAGGACCCCTTCAGTTCCCCCACCTTAAGAAAAAGGAAATTCACTTATAGTGGTGTGCCGAGATGCGAAACTGATGCATGCAAAGAATAAGAACCAAGGTCACTTCTGGACTATGACTATTTTCAGGTGGGATTCAATCATACTGGCAAATTCAGGTTAAATTTGATTTTGCCTTCCACCTGCGCTGCATCAGGACGAATTTTGGCATCACATGGCAGGACAGAATCTGTAAGAAAGATGTGCTCTCCGAACCCCACATTCCCAGCATGTTTGCAGTCCGGTCTCAGCGACGTCTACACTGGCTTGGTCATGTCCACAGAATGGAAACATCCCCAAGGATGTGCTCAGCAGGTAGCTAGCTTCAGGCACCAGACCCCTTGACAGACCAACTCTGCATTACAAGGATGTCTGCAAACATGACATGAAGGCTGGCGACACCAACCCTGCCCTGTGAGAATCCCTTGCAGTACCCGAAGACAGACAGACAGGTCACGCGCCCATAACAGTGACCAGAGGAGGAATGACTGCTAGGAAAAACTCCGAGAGAAGAAACGCTATGGTGCATATGCAGCAGCACAGCGGGACACCTTCATCTGCCCTAGCTGCTGTGGGATGTGATCCATGAGAGGCAGTCAACTACAACATTCCTTGTGATGTTAGAGAAGACATGCGAGGGAATGTTTGGTCCAGCCAGTCGAAACTTCCTGTTCCTCCTGGCTGGAGCATCCTTCCTTTTGCATGTGATAGAAGGTGGGCGTGACCTTACCTGTCCAGGTAACAAAAGGACGAGTCACGCAGCACACTGCCCTCTTTTTGACTTCCTTCTTCGTTTGACCAGCTTTTAGCTAGGACTGCTCTGCTAGCTCTCAGCTAGCAGAAGCAGTGGGATTATTCCCACATGTACATATTTGTAACTAAGTCTGCCTTCAGGAATCCAACTGTGAACTGATGTGAGTAAACTTCTTTTATTGACTTTAAATAAGATTGTGGTGTCTTTATTTTTTTTAAGAGGGATTCAAGGGAACTTACCAGGAACGTACAATTCAATCTGAGACAGACTGAATTGTATAATAGTGAGAGGCTCGCGTGAGCCTGCAACCAGCTATCTGCTGTGCATGTAAAAAGGGGACTGTAACTCTGCTAAGTAAAGGAATTTGCTAGCGCAAGTTAGGAAGGATATTAATAAACAATATATCCTCTCCTGCCACCCTGAACATTCCCACAATTGCAACAAAACATCTCTCTCCCATATTGGTCTCTACAGCTGCAGCAGGCTCTGTAAAGCGTGTTCTCCTTCATGGAGAGCACGTGTTGCGGTCGGGGCCAGCAAATCACCCCTCTGGTGCTGGGCAGGATCGGATAGATGGCCACAGTTCCAATTGGGTCCTGGGTTGTTGTTGGGGAGATTTAGTTGTTGCAATTTGTGATGGACAGCCCAGCGGGTATATAACCCTTGGCACGCCCTGTGATGTTCCTCTTTGCTGCTTGCAACGGATCTCCTGCCCTTCCTCTCCCTTTTATTAGGCCTCTGTGTTGACCTTGCTATGCCTGTCTGCTGTTGGGGCAGGGGCCTGGTAGGAATTTTTCCAGTTGGCTGATTGGCTGGTGCCATCTGGTTTTCGCCTACTGTGTAGCAAATAGTCACAACTTGTAAGGTTGGCGGTTAGGCATTGGTTATTAATTTGGTTGGTGGAGGGGTCAGAATTGACTGTGTCTGCCCCTCCAATGCTGCTGCTGCACGGGGAATTCTGTTAAAGGAATCCAGGGGCTCGCCATGCTTTTGTCCGTATCCCCCGGTTGGGGGCCAGGGCCACGCAAGAGCCCCTGGGAGCATTTGGGGAGAGACATTGGGTCTGACCCCCGGCCTCCTTTTTCTCTCCCCTAAGTGTTTTCCCTTTACTGATGGTCGTCAGTTCTGTCCCCAGTGGGACAGATAGTCTAAACCAATGCCTATGCAACCACTCACATATCATGTATTTCAATAAAGTTGTGGCCAAAATTATGCCAAAAACCAAAACCTAAATCACTGTCTGAGGTGTGAGTTATTTGAGGGGTGGTTTGAGGACCTCGACACGCAATTCTCTAACAGTTTGACTTCACTCTCAAAGGCACACTCTTCCATTGTCTCCCAAGACAGACGGAGGCACTCTTGTGCAACAAACCCATCCACCAACCAAAATTCAGACATTTTGCAATAAGGAAAGTCACAGGGAAATACACTGTAAAGTGTGGGATAATATTTGCTCGATGCAACATCATATAGCTGTCCTGCAAAGAAATCAGAATAAATGGGCAATAAATAGCTGGCATTGTCTATAACAGGCACGTCCAACTCCCAAGAGTCTGTGATCTACTCCCAGTATAAAAAAGAGCAGTGATCTACACATTGTCATTGGAGGAGCATGTGAGGAGTAGGTGAATGGAAGGGGAGGATGTCCAAAGTTGTTAAGCTTTTTGAGGGGAGGATGACCAAAATTGTTGAGCTTTTTTTCACTCACAAAAAAATCCGCCGCTAAAACCCCCGCAACACTAAAGTGGACGCCAAAAATGACCGCCCCCTTGATGTGACGGAGGAACAAAGTAAGGGGGTGGGGGCGGATACGTTCATTCACCAGTTATTTTAATCAAACGATTGAAAAGGAGCCCGCAATCGACCACAATCACCTGGGGATCTACCTGTCAATTGCGGTCGACCGGTTGCACATGTCTGGTCTATAACATTGCACAAACAAATCAGGTTGAATGCTCAAAAAGCAACTGGGCAAAGGATCTGGGACATAATATACAGATGGCAGATTGGGAGAGGTTATGGAAAACAGATTTGAAATTTATGGCATGTTGTACGCTGAAAGAAAATTATAAGAAAATCATATACCAGTGGTATTTGACTCCTAGTAAGTTAGCAAAAATGTACAGAACAAGCACAAATACCTGCTGGAAATGTAAAGAAAAAGAAAATACCTTTTACTACATGTTGTGGTTGTGTAAGGTAATAAAAACTTTCTGGGAGATGATATATAATGAAATGGGGGGAAATGTTTAAAATAAAGTTTGTTAAAAAAAACCAGAAGCATTTTTTATTAAGAATCATAGGTTCCGAGATTCCAAAGGATCAGAAAATATTATTCATGTATGCAACAACAGCCACTCGGTTGTTATCAGCCCAGAGATGGAAAGAAGAAACAATTCCGTCCAAGGAAGAATGGCAAACCAAGTTGAGGGACTATGCTGAAATGGCAAAACTAACTGGAAAGTTCAGGAACCAAGAGGACAAGAACCTAAAAAAAAAAAAAAAAAATGGGAAAAGATTATAATTTATTATAATTTATTAAGGAGACCATTGTAAACAGATGAAAACATTAGCAGGATTTTAATCTCACTTGTAAAGTAACAAAGACTATGGATAATTCAGATGGATAAAATGAAATGTGGATAACGGACTGATATGAAATTGTAAATGCTGACATTAGGACCCATGGAGAGGATTGGGGGGGGGGAGTCTTGAGATTCAGAGTAATCTCTTTATATGGATTTGTAATTGATTCTGTTATAAGTTTATATTTTTAAAAACCAAATAAAAATATTTTACAAAAAAGGAATGCTCAAAAAGCAGGCAGGTAATATGGGCATGACCTTTATTTCTGATCAGTTGGTGCAAGATGGACAATACTCCAGCCTTCAATTAATGAGTAATACATATTGATATAACCCTGTCGCAAATGGTGCACTTAATCGCTGCTACTTTAATAAAGTGTCCCTTTAATAAATAGCTTGGAAACCATCGAAACATGTTTCGGAGACACTTTGCAAACAGAGGCTCTCTGTTTGCAATCTCTCTTTGGGAGAGTAGTTCTGCCTCTCAGAGCCCTTCCCCCTTGTACAATGCCGACTGCATCGAATTTCAATTCCATCAATGATGGAAAGTGTACCTCTGAGACCAAAATCTGCTTAGGCCAGCAGAGCAAATTTATCATCAAAAGCACTTTTAGCACATGACGGCAGGCGAACACCGTGCTAACGAGAGGACCATTGAAATGGCGGGCTTTGCTTTGTTAATAGCAAGCTGCTCCGAAAGCAGCATGTCAGCATTCTGCTGGCTTCCTTTGCAACCCAACCCTCCGGCTTTCCAGCATGGCCTTTTAGGGTAATCTAACAACAATTCGTGCCCTCCCTGGTCTCCTGTGTGTGCAAATTTGATGAAACCACAACAGGAGAAATAACTTTTTTCTAAAAAGGAAAAGCTGGAGGAATGCTATGGAAACATCGACAGAAATAACAGAGCCTGGTGGTTTGGCTTTCTTGCTGAACGATTCTCACTCATCACAGTCACGTTATATATTTTAGAATTTCTAAGAGAGATTCTTGTAGGCTCCTTCCTCTGTCAGTGAGTACCATTGGGGTTCCTCAGTAGAAGAAGAAGAGTTTGGATTTGATATCCCACTTTATCACTACCCGAAGGAGTCTCAAAGTGGCTACCATTCTCCTTTCCCTTCCTCCCCCACAACAAACACTCTGTGAGGTGAGTGGGGCTGAGAGACTTCAAAGAAGTGTGACTAGCCCAAGGTCACTCAGCAGCTGTATGTGGAGGAGCGGAGACACGAACCTGGTTCACCAGATTACGAGTCTACCACTCTTAACCACTATACTAGGTCAAGACACTGTGGTTCATTGAACAGGTGTCTAGATCCACCTGCTTGGTCCTATCAAGAGTGCCAGCCCCCCCAAAAATCAACGGGGGGA
Organism: Darevskia mixta; assembly: GCA_034641385.1. Lineage (NCBI taxonomy): Eukaryota > Metazoa > Chordata > Lepidosauria > Squamata > Lacertidae > Darevskia > Darevskia mixta. Next base: position 2,725,928 of record JAWWNH010000027.1, read on the forward strand.
CAGGCAGGCCTATGAATGCCAAGCAGTGGCACCAAAACACATGCTGTGGGCAGATGCGGACAACAGAACCCTGACATCAGTTTGGGCAGTTTCCAAAGGCAATAGAATCAAAACAGAGTAGAAAAATGGATGGGCCTTCAGAATTCCACTTCTTATAAATTAGTTTGGAGATGGTACTCAACACCAGTCAGATTAAATCAAATAAACAAGGAATATTTGGTGTTATGTTGGAGGGGATGCCAGGAAACCGGGAATTATGTTCACATGTGGTGGGGGTGTAAATATGTACAATTTTTCTGGCAAAGGGTGTTTAAGGAGATAACAGAAATCACTGGGTTAAAGCCGACCCAAAGTCCAGAGGTAGCATTATTATCAATTTACGATGGGGTGGAAGATTCGCAGGCTATGAAGGACTTGCTCACAAATTTATTGACAGCTGCACGAATTATGATAGCTAGGAAGTGGATGGGGCAAGCAGAATATAAAATGGAAAATGGTATAAAGAGGTGTGGGATATAGCTATTAATGATAAATTAACATGTGCCATTAATGTAAGATGGGGAATATGCAGGATAAATGGTTTTGAGGAGATGTGGAGGGTGTTTGTAGAATTTGTATTGTTAAAATGGAAAGGGGTCAAACCATCACAAGAGGTGTTGAAATTTTGGGAGGTTGGATAGTTACAATGGAATGGTCTCAGTGGTGGGGTGCACATTTTTATTCTTATTTATGTATGGTTATTACTTTGCTAATAAAATAAAATAAACTAATAAAAAGAACCTAACCTACTTGGTAGCATCTAGGACCGAAAGCTTTTCTACAATATCTTTTGCCTTCCAAAACTGCCAAAGTTTCAGTAATTGGAAGAGTCAATGTGGTGATGTTCAGATATTGATGGACTACAACCCCCATCATCCCTCATGCTAGCTGAGATGACCAATTGTAGTCATTTAGCTAAGAGTTGTAGTCCAAGAAAAAGGGCTCCCCATGGAGAGCATTATGTTTTGTTTTGTTTTGAGAGGGGAGCAATTTGGAGCAGAACAAATGATAAAGGAGGGTGTGTGGACTGTAACCCTCTCCTCAGCTGCTGCTTTCTCCACAACATCTCTCCCCCACTTAGCTTCCCTTCTGTGCGCTTTGTCCCCTAACATGCTAGTTTTGTCTGTGTAAGGCCCCGGTATTACATTTTTAACATTGGAGAGGATTCCAGCATGTGGTCTCCACCTGCATCCTGAAATGGTACAGCCCAGCCCACAGGTGCGTCATCCTACATGCCCTTTGTGTTTCAGGTCTCAATCCCGATACATTTCACTCCTAAGTGAGCCTGGCTCGGATTTCAGCTGAATACACGTACGCTTTGAACTGAACCCACAGCTTTTTTTAAAAAAAATCGGAGTCTATATTCAGTCATTAAGTTTTGCAATGCCCTTAAACGATTGGAAGCATTTTGAGGTATTTGCGTGTAAAGAGGATGCAAAAGACGTGTGATGTTTGGCATAGCGGCAATGTCCTCAGTTGTAGGTGGAATTTGCTAGATTGGGATGAGGTTTTATTTATGTGTGTGTATATAGAAAACATTTTAAGGCTGAAAACTGGGCCCGGGATTGCAGAGATGCACATCAACTAAATGAGTCCAATTTGCCATAGTTTCCAAGTACAGCAAATATGTCCAAGCCTAATGGCCTGGTAGACACTACAGTTGATGGAACTCAGAAAAACAAGCTTGTTTGTGAACAACCATTTGAATGAAAAGCAGCTGCAGGTTTCAACCACTGCATGATAGCCTTCCTCAGTTACTTAAGCAAACTGGGTCATCCTGGTGTTTCGGGTGGTGGTGAGGAAAAGCTAAATGCTCTCCTCTCAAATTACTTTCTCTCTCTCATTAAATACATGTCTCCTTCTACTTGAAAAAAAACCCCATTTACCCCCACTGTGGCGTTTGCCCACTCTTTGGGAATATGTTTGTACATATGGAGATAAAAGGGTTAATATGCTGACCAATAGGAAGCCCAGGGGCGGAGCCTAACTGTGTTTAAGGCTCAGCACACTGAGAGCCAGTGTGGTGTAGTGGTTAAGAGCGGTAGACTCGTAATCTGGGGAACTGGGTTCGCGTCTCCGCTCCTCCACATGCAGCTGCTGGGTGACCTTGGGCTAGTCACACTTCTTTGAAGTCTCTCAGCCCCACTCACCTCACAGAGTCTTTGTTGGGGGGGGGAGGAAGGGAAAGGAGAATGTTAGTCGCTTTGAGACTCCTTCAGGTAGTGATAAAGCGGGATATCGAATCCAAACTCCTTCTTCTTCTTTTGGCAGTTAGTTCAGTTGGAGAGTTCAGTTGGTGTGGGAGTTGGTGGTTGGTGGTTGTGAGGGTGGTGTGTGTGGTACTTGTGGTGGGGAGGTAGAGGAGTTAGAGTGAACTAAAGGCAGGAATGAGACTGAGAGGATAAAGTGTAACAGTGTATTTAATATCGAAAGCTTGTTGGTGTGTGAGAATAAACTCTTGATATTCTTTGTTCAACTTAAATCCTGACTGAGACTCAGTGTTTACCAGGGAGAACCTGGTTGGTGGCAGTGGTATAGTGGTGGCACAGGGTCAATAGTCCATGGAACGACCAGGGGCCCTTTGTGAAAAACAAGCTTGTTTGTGAACAACCATTTGAATGAAATGCAGCTGCAGGTTTCAGCCACTGCATGACAGCCTTCCTCAGTTACTTAACCAAACTGGGTCATCCTGGTGTTTCGAATGGTGGTGAGGAAAAGCTAAATGCTCTCCTCTCAAATTACTTTCTCTCTCTCATTAAATGCATAAATGATTCCTTCTACTTTCCATTTACCCCCACCCTCACACACAAACCACCAAAAATTTGAAAGGGCCAAATGTCTGGTTCATAATGAACTTCAGCCATATTTGCTTGCCACCAGGAGGAACAGCTTGGATGGCTCAGTTGGTTAGAGCATGGTGCTGATAATGCCAAGGTTGCAGGTTCAATCCCCATCTGAATATTATTGTGTTGCAGAGGGTTAGACTACTGTAGATGATCCCTAGGGTCCCTTCCAGCTCTATGTTTCTATATTCCTCCCGCAACCACTGGAAAACTGACAGTGAAATCCTATTCTTGTCTGCCCAGAATAGTCCTATTGATTTCAATGAGACTTAAAGGCAAAGGTAAATGGACCCCTGACCATTAGGTCCAGTCACCAACGACTCTGGGGTTGCGGCGCTCATCTCACTTTACTGGCCGAGGGAGCCGGCGTACAGCTTCCGGGTCATGTGGTCAGCATGACTAAGCCGCTTCTGGCGAACCAGAAGCAGTGCACGGAAACACCATTTACCTTCCCGCTGGAGCGGTACCTATTTATCTACTTGCACTGCATGCTTTCGAACTGCTAGGTTGGCAGGAGCTGGGACTGAGCAACGGGAGCTCACCCCGTCGTGGGGATTCGAACTGCTGACCTTCTGATCAGCAAGCCCTAGGCTCAGTGGTTTAACCCACAGCGCCATCAATGCATATAAGATTGCAGGCTTTTTAAGCCATCGAAAATCTCAGCTGACAGTCAGCCCCCTCCCCCCAATTTCTAAGCACATCTTTCCAACCATAAGGTTAAAAACCTGCTCTTTAAAAATGATTAAAGCTGATATTCACAGGACTCAAAGGATACCCTGCATTGTTCCCATGCAATTGTGGCTAACAGACACCTTAGCTGGGGAATGAGAACGCTGCCACCCGCCTTCATAGGTATGTTGCAGGATATGAAAGAGCATGCAACACTATGCATGTTTAAAGAGGTTCCATAAAATCATTCATAATCATAATCCCCGCAGCTGGCAGCAAACACAAATTAGATATTCAGTGGAGGGTTCACTTAATACCAAATTGTAAATTAAATTTGCTTCCTCCTGTTTGTCTAGGCTATTGTTTACCCAGTGTACTTTGGAAGCATATGAGAGCATATAGAATTATAATTTTGTATATCATACAGAATTGCTGGCTTGGAGAAAAGGGCTGCTCTTGTTCCAACAATGGCCATCTATTCTAGATGGTTCTAGTCATCTGAGAAGCAGGAACTGGTATTCAGAGGTACAGTATACTTACGGGTGGAAAAATGGGTCAATTTCAGTCTCTCTCAATTGTAGGTTTTCCAACATTAAGTTTAGTTCTCCACATTTTCCATACCAGTTTGTGATTTTTAAGTCTTAAAAAAAACTTCATCAGCATTTTACCGTTTCTTCAAATATGCAAACTTTGTAAGCAATTTCCCTTTATCTGCACATTTTTTGCAATACAAATTCCCCTAAAATAATGCATATTTGTGTGTTCTTTTCTCTAATATTATGCACAACTTGCCCTAGCAGATACATTGTTGGACATTTTACTTGGCCAGAGAACTGCACTGCAAAATTCAGAGAAATGTGAATTTTGAAGGATAATTGTATTTGGACAATGTTTTGGACAGTATCAATTAGGTAGAGTCTCCTTTTAGTGTGAATGAAATTGAAATTCTACCCCATTCTCAGGTATACTGCCTTTGTATATGGAGCTTCCATTTAGCTATTGTGGCGAATACTCACAATCTTTTTTAAAATAAAAAAAAATCATCTAAGCTTATGGTCTCCACCACATCTCCAGACCCTCCAAGTGCCCCTATTTTCTAGGGACAGTCCCCGATTTACAGAAGCCATCCCAGTTTCTGATTTGATCCTGGAATGTTCCACCATTCCTTAGGACATCCCTATTTTCATCAGTGATGTGTTGGACGGTATTGACTTATGTGACCCCCAAGCCAAGGAGATAAGTAACTATACAACCTTTAGAAGATGTCTGAAAGTAGTCCTGTATAGGGAAGTTTTTAAATGTTTTATTATGCTTTTATATATGTTGGAAGCTGCCCAAATTGTCTAGTGCAACCCAGTCACATGATCAGGGTATTATTATTATTATTATTATTATTATTATTATTATTACTACTGACGACCCTATTTTCATCAGAGAAATGTTGGAAGTTATGAATCTTGCAGCAGTAAGTTATGTACTCTGGTCTTTGTCCTGAACTTAAAGGTAAAGCTACCACTGACTGCTAGGTCCAGTCATGGACGACTCTGGGGTTGCGGAGCTCATCTCGCTCTATAGGCTGAGGGAGCCGGCGTTTGTCCGCAGACAGCTTCCGGGTCATGTGGCCAGCATGAGTGAACAATTGCCTTTCAATCTTATGGTACATTTTTGTTCTGTATATACAATTCCCTTGTTTGAATGTACAGCACTCAGCATCTCCATTCAGGTTACCAAATGTTCTAACAATGATGAAAAGTGTCTCACGGCATCCAGGAAGGCATGTTTATTAAAACACCATATTTAGGACTGTTTGTAACTCTGCTCTGAAAAACAAAAACAAACAAACAGGAAAACCCAACTTGCTTGAACAAGAGATGGGCTAATATTTTCAGCCAAGATTGCTTTGGTCATTTACAGGGAAAGAGCGGGAAATAAATTACTTTGCTGATTCATTAGCAACAAGTTTCATTGAACTCATGGGTTTTATTATTTTTGTAAAGGTAAAGGTAAAGGGACCCCTGACCATTAGGTCCAGTCGCGGACAACTCTGGGGTTGCGGTGCCCATCTCGCTTTACTGGCTGAGGGAGCCGGCGTACAGTTTCCAGGTCATGTGGCCAGCATGACAAAGCCGCTTCTGGTGAACCAGAGCAGCACATGAAAACGCCGTTTACCTTCCTGCCAGAGCGCTACCTATTTATCTACTTGCACTTTGATGTGCTTTTGAACTGCTAGGTGGGCAGGAGCTGGGACCGAGCAACGGGAGCTCACCCCGTCGTGGGGATTCGAACTGCAGACCTTCTGATCAGCAAGCCCTAGGCTCTGTGGTTTAGACCACAGTGCCACCCGCGTCCTTTTGTCCTGAACTTACTGCCCATCATTTTCATTGAGTACAAATTTTATAAACTTCCCATATATCCCTCCCCCCAGTTGTCTTTTTTCCTTTACCAAAGAGCTCATATTTCTTTTCCCATCTTGAATGCCATTTATACCCTTCATTGTTTAGCTCTTATTTGCCGACAAGTATTTTGGCAGCTCCTTATGTGTGCTGAAGCCTTCCTTTCTTTCCCCGAAGCAAACGTCCCTGCATTAAATGGTGAATGACCTTTGCTTAAATTGACCGAGTTCTCATAATTCAAGCTGTCAAGGTTTTAGCAGGAGCTTTCCTCACTCCTGGCAGTTATGACGAGAAGTCAGCTTATAAAACTGGGCCCATCCTGAGGATCTGTTTCCCACCACATAATCGTGGCCAGAAAGTTACGGGAGCCAAGTACAAATGAGGTGCATAAAATTCTCATTGCTCCAGTGTACCAAGCAAGATGCAAATTAACTGAGCATGAAATCAACCAACCGGGAGAGTCTGTGGAGGACAGACAAGGGGTCTAGCCAATGTGAATAAAGAGAACAAAAACAGCCCCACCAGTACATTTCAAAAGCTGCCTTCGTCAGTCTTCTGAACTACTACAATCCCCATCACCCCCATCAGTTTAGCTAATGGTAAGGGATGATGGGAGTTGTAGTTGAACAAGGCAAAGAGCACACAGATTTTAATTACTGACAGGGTGAATAATAATGCAAAGAGTAAAAGACAAAAACACAAGACAGACGGCTCACATCCCTTCAGTCACTGGGAACCCTTCAGGACAGCAATGGAGGGACCCTGGCAATGACAAGTCCATAACACCTTTTTAAAAAATATACTTTTCAAATTTATACATTTCATTAATTTTACAATCCATTTAACATTTCAAAATTTGACTTCCGTCCTCCTCTTTCTGAGGTTCCTTAAATTTATTTTTCCATACCTAAATTCATTTAACTTACTCATTTAATTATCTACTGTATAGCCCTGCTAATGTTTTTATCTGTTTACAATTTATCTGTAAATATTCAATAAACCATTTCCATTCTTTTATAAAGTGTTTGTTATCTTGATCTCTTACTCTTCCGGTAAGTTTCACCATTTCTGCATATTCCATAAGTTTTTGTGTTCATTCTTCTTTTGTCGGGAGTTCTGCTTCTTTCCATTTTGTGTTGCCTTTTTTGCTGGTCTTTCCATTTTAGGGCAAGTAACATTCTTGCTGCTGTAGTAGCATGCATAAATAAATTCTATACAATTTAAGTAATTCTGTCCCTATAACTCCCAAAAGAAAAGCTTCTGGGTTTTTTTAATAAAAGTTATTTTGAACATCCTTTCCCATTTGTTATATATCATTTCCCAATAAGCTTTAACCTTATTACAAGACCACCACATATGATAAGAAGAACCTTCTTTCTCTTCAGTCTGTAGCACCTCCCATGGTCTCAGTCTATGCTGAAGTTCATAGAGGAGAGTTTCCATGCCCCTTTTACAACTTGCAAACATAAGCAATCCCACAGACTACACAACTAAACATCATTGGTTCCCAGTATTTTTCCGAGCACAATTCAAAGTGTTGATGCTGACCTTTAAAGCCCTAAACGGCCTCGGTCCAGTATACCTGAAGGAGCATCTCCACCCCCATCATTCTGCCTGGACACTGAGGTCCAGCGCCGAGGGCCTTCTGGCGGTTCCCTCGCTGCGAGAAGCCAAGTTTCAGGGAACCAGGCAGAGGGCCTTCTCGGTAGTGGCACCCTCCATGTGGAACGCCCTCCCATCAGATGTCAAAGAGAAAAACAACTACCAGACATCTGAAGGCAGCCCTGTTTAGGGAAGCTTTTAATGTTTAATAGACTATTGTATTTTCATATTCTGTTGGAAGCCGCCCAGAGTGGCTGGGGAAACCCAGCCAGATGGGTATAAATAATGAATTATTATTATTATTGTTGTTGTTGTTGTTGTTGTTGGGCGGGGTATAAATAATAAATTGTTGTTGTTGTTGTTGTTGTTGTTGTTGTTGTTATCAGCAGCAGCAGCAGCACTTCTTTAATAGGCGGCTGAAGTTGAAACCTTGTTGCCTGTGACAAAGCAAGAGATAAGATCAGAGCCACCTTATCAACAGGTGTCTGGACACAAGATAAGAGATGCAGCTGGCTAAGCACAGGTTCCCAGTCCCCGCCCCCCCCCCAAAAAAAAGGTCTGGACATGCAGGGAGCCATTGTTGTACATCACTAACTCCTCGTAATACAAAGGTCTTCCACATTTCTAGTACACCAGGGATTAAGAGCACAGTTTTAATGCAGCCTTCTTATCTTTGAACATGGTGCCCGAATCATTCTCCTGCCTGAGGCATATGACCACATGGTGCTCTTGAAACCATTCAACGTCACCTGTTGCACCTGAAGACAGCAGGCTAGCTTTGGGGCTGTAGGCAGGCCATGTGGCATTTCCAATTCTGCCCCCCCCCCCAATACCTTACTGCTGCTCCTCACACCCAGGGCAGTTGCCTCCCTCTGCCCAATAGCAGGGCCAGCTCTGATGAGTTACCATCATTCATAGGACCCTGCAACACTTTTATTAAAGAGCAGCTCATTTGCAAACCATCACCGACAGGGCGTCGGAAGCAGCTTGCCAGGCATGTGCACCACACATCCGGGTTAACGTGCAACTTAATTGCATCATGTCAATATGATATATATTTCTCTAATGGATTAGGAGGATACTCTATGATGGTTTGTGATAACAAAAGAGCACAGGTCACAGTCTGTCGCAGAGAGGCACTCGGTGTGAGACTTCAGCACCACGTCAAATGTCATCGTTCATGCAGGAAGCAAGAATTGGAAATCTCAGCTGTTGGGACACCATACAAAGACTGCTGAATTATGATAAGGAATGAAGAAAATGTAATGAACAGCAGCACCGTCCCGATACGGCTTCCCCGGCTTGTATTCATAAACAGCCAATTACATCTCTCGGTCTAAATAGGAACCTCTCTTGCTCACAACTTTCTACCTTTATTATCTCCTTAAAAAAGATAATTGGTGGCGGGGTAGGCTGGCGTAAAGCTTCTATTCCAAATGCATTTGTCAATAAAATTAAAAGAGTAATTACTGAAAAGCGAAGGGGTAATATTTTATTAATGAGAGAGACTGCAGGAAGGCAGAGGGGGCAAGGAGAATTGGGGACAGCATGACTATTTATGACGGGAAGGCGTTTTCTCATTTCATAAATCTCCATCCCATAGGAGCCCGGCAGAATAATCCAGGCTTCTAAAATACTTGAATAGAGTGTTGCTATCAGCTTTCTCTATAACTCCGAAGGTACATGCATTAATCTAATTCATGAGATATCTCACTGTGGTCACTTGGGTGATTCCATTTATGACTTACACTGCTCTTCAGGGACCCAGGCTGCCTGATAGGTTAAGCTCGAGAAGCCAGTGTTGAAATCCTAATTTAGAAGAGATGATCAGTCTCATTTTCACCCACGACCCGTATTCATAATATGCACATGCTTCAAAACCACACAAGCCGGGTAGCCAGAAATTGGCAGTTGTCAAGGACCAAGCCTGCTGAGGCCTTTGGTCATACCCCAGAGTCACAGCAGCCGTGGGTCAATGCCTCCTAGGTTCAAAAGGCAGATAAACGTACATCAGGCTCCTAATCCAATGTTCAGCAAGGACTCACATTTGAAAAGGCAATCAGGGGACAAGAAAAAGCTGACAGGGGTGGAAAAGGATGACACAAGGCTGGAGGCATCCGGGTGCGAGGAGTTAGTATGGCAGAAGCTTCTGAGAGCAGACTGGAAGCGAAGACAAGGGAGGGTCAGTAAATGCAACAAGAGCAAGGGTGGGGAATAGGGATTTGAAAAGCGTCCCTGAGACCAGCGTTCGCCAGTGTGGTAGCTGTGGGTGCAATGGTGCCTTGAGGTTTTCCCATAGCACCCACAAAGGCTCTATTCATTGCCCTTTTGGTTATCAGTTGGTGAGAGTGGTTGCCTTTTTCTCTTCTGAGAATCACATGGAGCAGAAGGAGGAAGATGGAAGAGTGTCAATCATTCAACAATTCCTCTTTTAGTTCTATGTACTTGTTAAGGCTCAGGTTAGTTATACTGGAAAAGCAAAGTGTTCTCTTTCTCTCAAGGAATGGGGGAGCCTATTTTGGGGGAGTGGGGAGGATGTGCCCAGAGGAAGGGTGAATGCTCTCAAAATGAACGTTTGCACAGTGTTTGTACACACGTTTGTAGAATGTTCTTTACTTAAGTTTTGGGAGAAAGTGCTGGACTGTGCAGAAAAAGTTAAATATTTCAGCGGAGAATATTTTATCGAACTATATACCTGCAGTAATGAAATTATCAACGGAAATGGATTTTCCATGCCCTAATGGTGGCCAAGAGGTTGATATTGAGGAATTGGAAAAATAAAGATATGATACACTTCAGTCAAGGGACTGATGATATGACATCACTGGCAATTTATGAACGGACTGCTTACAGGCACAGACTCTGTATGGATAAATACGATAACATTTGGAATGAGTTTATACAAAATGGAGTAGGCTGCTAACATTTACATAAGCATTAGGACAATAATACTATACCGAATTTATACAAGAATGTATGAGAATATAGTATATTGCTTTGTGGGGGTATATTTTTGCTTTTATGTGTATCTTTGTTGTTGTTTTTCTTCCTCTCACTTTTCCTCCCCCCCCCCGTATCACTTTATTTCTTTCAACTGAAATTACCTTAATAAAATATAAATATTAAAAAAGAGAATGTGCCCAGAGGAGTAAGCAGAGGGCGTGGTATCCGCAACACTTGCTGTTGTGCCCATGGGCTTAAATAGGTTGACGACCCCTATGTTCTGAACTTAATGAAAACCTTGGCTTCCCTGACAATTCATTACAGGTTACCATCTTGCTATACATTACTCCAAATTTCATTGGAAGCAAAATCTAGCGATGTGTGGCAATCCCCTGAGCAATTTCACAAAAGTTCTCTCGCAGACATTTTTGGGCTTCCCTTCAAAATCCTCATGTATTCTATCTGAGAAGAAGCATCTCAATCTGCCATGTGATTTGCCCACATGGTGCTGTAAAGGGAACCATAAACCCTTTCCCTTCCCGGGTGGCCGTTGGTACATGCAGCACATGGTAGAGTGCCAGACATTTGTTCAGAATGGCTAGTGTTTCTCTCCAGCATATTCTTTTTTTTCTAATCTATTTATTGAATTTTCCAGTACAAATCACATTGAAATTATTCCCAATCACATTTCAAATTACAATCCAAATTAATTATACAATTCCCAATTAAAAGAAACATTCCAATCATGCCTAATTATTATAATAAATTATATATATATATGGACTTCCCATGCCTCGGACGTCGGAGCTTCCCTGATCACCTCCATCGATTGCTTTTCAAAATTCTTTCCAATATTTCCACAGCCGCTGATATATGCCAGCAAGCAGGCTAAATTATAATAAGCAATGTCTCTGTGTGGATGAGGTCGATCTTCTTAATTCCAAATGCCACATTCCGACCATCGCCATCTTCTCGTCCTGTTGTTCACCAAACGTCTTCACACTGCTACTCTCCCCCGCTTGCTTTGCACATACCCCTTTCCAGGAGTGCCAGTCTCTAATATAAATCAAATTTCAATAAACAACCAGAACTGGCTTCTCCCTATGGAGTAGTGCTCTGCCTCACGGGCTCCCCACACCGATTCAATTCTTGCAGCGCTTTTCTCTCCATATAGCATATTCATCCCACTGTCCAACTCACCCCATCCTCTGCCAAGGCTCTGAGCTGAAAGTTACACTGCAGGGCAGAGCGGTGTAAAATGACTCCATCGACCCCTATCGAAACCTCTCCCTATGTATATATCTGAGCAGGAATCAATCTCTTTTTTAAAAAAGCAAAGTGCTTCATTTTAAAGGCTTCAGCTTGCCCCGACCATTTTGGCACCTCCATCTCTTAAATACAATAGTATTAAAGACCCGCCTGCCAGATTCTTCTTCTTCATCATCATCATCATCATCATCATTCTTTTATTCGACCGTCAGTCAGAAGAATACATTTGTACAGAATTAAAAGCATCTGAGAGAACTTTGAAAAAAGGAAACATAATCCACAATAGAATCAATCATTCAATATATTTATTGCATTAGCCCTCTGGCCATAGCACATAGTAAAAACCAGACAGGTGCCTGATAAGGAAATGCATAAAATATAACAGATAGAAATCATACGTTGCCGGTACATATAAAACAGTGGGTATAAAATCATATGAACGATACAGATATGGTAAAACGGGGGCAGGGCAGGTCTGCGTAGTTTAAGATGGGAAGTAGCTGGAACTGGTGCTAAGACAAATTAGCCAAAAAGGCGGCCCTAAGTTTCAGCGCCTGGAGTATGTAAATAGAATGGAACTAAACCAATAGCCCCATATCGATATGTGAGGGCGATCTGGCTGCGACATCTGTCACCCCATTGATCGCCAGGGTTGATTCGGCTGATCTGGCTGGCTAGGCGGGTGTCCCCTTCCTCCCCCACCGCTCCATGTGCGTCCCTCCCGAAGCTGCGCGCTCGGTGGAAGAGGATGACCATCCCAGATAGAAGGAGTGCCAGATTCAATAATGTCATGCTGTGTTTTCCCTCCGTAAATCCCCAAATCCAACAGCACCCGCAACTGGTAATGCATTCTAGTCACTTAGGGTGAACAACATGTCAATTTATAGATAAATATGTAAAAGGAGAAGGAATGTATTAATTATTTTACAGAGCTCAGCTTTCATGCCAACAGAATGCCAAATGCAGCTCCTTTCCCCCTTCGCAACCCCAGCTGATGAGCAAATTCAAGTCAGGACTTTGCAGTCCACCTTTCCTCACCCCGCCTTTCACCTGGGAATAATGATCAAACGGCAAAGTCTTTGAACTTATGCATGTGCTCTTTCATCTAAAGCTTTGCTATAGGTTTGCGAGAATGCAAGTCTGCCTGCCTGCCTGCCTACATGCCTGCCTGCCTGCCTATCTGTCTTCCTTTCTCCTTCTTTCTTTGTTATTGTTGTTGAGGGTTTTTCAGCAAATCTATTTCCCGTCCTCCTCGACATGTTGGTGCTTGGTTTGCTCAACCACTGTTCAGAAGGATCAGAAGGATCTTTTGCTGTCTCTTGTCATGAACCAATTTGCAAAACCATCAGGTTCAATCAGATGTGAGTTATGCAGGCAATATACTTGGCCAATCCTGATCATGTAGAGTGTCCTATGTAAGGGGGGGGGAAGGTTGATTCAATGTGCATTGTTTTAGCACTGCCTTATCTCTTTTGATTGCATTTTTATTACTTAATGTAAGCCACCCTGGAAATTTTTTTTTTTGGGGGGGGGAATCATTGAAATTTTCACAATACAGTGGTACCTTGGTTCTCAAACTTAATCCATTCTGGGAGTCCGTTTGACTCCCAAAACCATTTGAAAACCAAGGGACAGCTTCTGATTGGCTACAGGAGCTTCCTGCACTGAATCTGAAGCTGTGTTAGATGTTCGGCTTCCGAAAAATGTTCACAAACCAGAACACTTACTTCCGGGTTTGCGGCATTTGGGGGCCGATTTGTTTGACAACTAAGCCGTTCGAGAACCAAGGTACCACTGTACAATAAAGAAACAAACTAATCTATAGGAAATGAAAAAAAGAAAGAAACTCAACATAGGAATGAGGCAAGCTGGAGAAACCTACTTCTACTATGCCCTGTTGTTTGTAGGACAAAGGCTGGTCTCCTTTTTTCACAGGCCCAGCTCCTGGGCCTATAACGGAAGCAAGCATCAAACAGGTGAGGTTTACCTGGCAAGGGGACAAAATGACAGGAAGGAGGGAAGAATCACTGACTACATTATTGTGGCTGCTGTCCTGGTCTTAAAGACACAAGACTTGGGCCAGTGAAAAAGTTGGCAACCTTAACTAGGACTGTGGGTTAACGCAGAATGCCTTTTAGTGAAGTTCCTATGCTTTTCTGGAGTTGCGATGGGGCATTCAGTGTATGAATCAATGTAAAACAAATAGTTTCAGTTACTGCACTTTGATAGACAACTCTCACATCCTTTTAATCTTTATTCTGTTAATAAATTTCCCTAAAGCAACTTCCCTGTAATTACAATTCTGATTCTATTGAGCATCTCCATAGTTTTGATGGCTTTCTAAATCATAACAACTGGCTGATGAACGACGTCTTGCCTGGTAATTTAGTTGCACTGTGTAAAACGGCTGAACTATGGTGTAATTAATGTTTATGTTAAGATATGCCATATGCTGTAAAGAACTTTATACGTGCATCTATTTTAGGGAGTCTTTCCTCTCTCCCCCAAGTGCAAAACCTTTTGGCAGCAAATCCTAGAACAAAAAACAAGAAAAAAGGGAGAATCCTGGTACCTCTTCCATTGCTTTTTACATTTACAGTTCACTCATAAATTGGCATGAAATATGAGCTGAAAATATGCCGACGAGGCAGGAAGCAATTGGTGTTTCCATGGCAACTCAGATACCGAGTGAGATAGTTTCTCTTTTTGTCAGAACAGGCCGTGATCCAGCAAAGAACATTTGATGGAAATAAAGCACAGCAAATGCTTAAGGTCACCACTTCTTATACATATACACAAAGGTTCTGGGCCCTTAGCAGCTGCATGGCAGTCCAAAATTCAGCAGGTGTGGTGTCACTGTAGCATGGAGATGCCATCATGAAGGAAATGGCTTCTGAGGAATTTCTCCCTAAAACAACTTCTTACTGAAAATAAAAAATGCAAGCTGTCAGGGACGTGCCCTCCCCTGCCAGTCCGGCACTGAGTGGGTACCGGCAGCCTCAGCCTCAGCTGTCAACGGACACGTCTCCCAGTGAGTCTGCCAGCTCCTCCCCGGGGGAGGAGGAGTTACCAGGAAGGAGCCAGGTGGGAAGAGGTCTCCAGGATGATGCAGAGAGACCCAGCACCGCTCAGCAGACCCACTCTGAGGGGGAGACACTGTTTCCGGCGCCTGCTTTACGCAGAAGGGTCAGGGGAGAAAGGAGGCGGCACTTTAGGGTGCCGAGACTCTGGTGTTGGTACCACAACAGGAGGGGGGCACTTCCGGATTCTGCTAGCGACTAGGTGGTCATGTTTTAGGATAGCTCCGCACTGTACATATTTGCACAATAAAATAGTTGAAAGACAAGACGGACTTGGTCTTTACTCATGAGCAACTGTTAAGCGAATCTGACACAAGCATTTGTGAGTTTTTCATCGAGCCCTGTAGAAAATCAATACTATACTTACTTTCATGCACATATGTGGGGGGGGGGGGGAATCAAACAAACAACAGTTATGGCCATTCTGATTTCCCACTGCAGGTGATTGGGAAAATCCAAGATTCAGACCTAGGGATCCAGGAGGAATCTGTTGGAGAGAGAGGTTCCAATAGAGATTCCTATTCTCCAGTAGCAGAATTAACACCATGGCAATTTCTCTGAGCCCATTAAAACTTGGTCAGATTTGCATCTGCCCTCATCTACCTTGGAGCAAACATTCCTCATGAAAATCAGCTAGAATAAATCACAGACACTCAGCTTTGCAAATAACTGAATGTTTTACAGTTTCCAAACAAGTCTCCACCCATTGGCACTAAAATGATGATGGAAATGTGGGATGTAAACACTAGAGCAGTCAAGTACAACAATGCTAGAAGGGGTTTCAGTCCTTCAGCCACAACGTCCTGGTCACCTGGACTGAAACAACTTCCTCTTGCAGCTAGATGTGGGAGTGGCTTTACCTGGGCAGGTTAGAACAAAAAGCACAGGTCATGTAGCCATTCTCTCTCTTCTTTCTCTTGCCTCTCGCCTGGATTTTCAGGAAGGATGCTCAGTTGGCTTCCAGCCAACTGGGGCCTAATGGAGTTCTCTCCCACATGGAGAGATTCCAACTGTACATATCTTTACTATGCATAAGCCTGCCTTCTTTTGGGAATCTTACTGTGTCTCCAACAGAATGTACGTGAGTAAACATTTTATATCTTTTTATAGAAGACGTGTGCTGTGTCTTATTTGAAGAGGGACAAAGTGGATATATAGTGACAAACCAGGAAACTAGATTGAGTTGATTCTAGCGAATCAAAGCAACTTCCGCTGTGTGTATTTTAAAAGGGAATGTTACTCTGCTTGTTGAACTTGCAAGCGCAAGTTAGGATGAGATATATTAAATTATAAATCATCATCCACGTTCCCAAACATTCCCACAGGAAAAGGGTTCCAAATGACTTAAAGACAAAAAGTTATTGTTTCCTTACAAAAGGATGGTGCAATCTTTGGGTTAGCACAGATGCATGCTTTAAAATTTCATTCATGTGCAGCATTTGCTGAGTTGGGAGCCAAACCACATGGCTCCTTCTTTGCTTGTTCCAGGAAGCACACAGACAAAGAGAGAAAATGTGGGCAGATGCTGCTGAGAGCCTGCTAAGCCACATTGACATTGGTAACTTGAGCTCAGGTCTCGTTAACCCTTTCATGCACACTAGTATGAGTCAGTAACTAAATTACAACAGAGTAATAAGTAGCAATAGCCATTTTTTCCCTGGGAGATACAACAGCTGAGGTAACTCAGGCTTGCAGGCCGAATTTGGCCCTCTGGACCCTCTTCTAAAAGTTGTGTAGTTCTTTATCTCCTTGACATCTGACGGGAGGGCATTTCACAGGGAGGGAGGCACTACCAAGAAGGCCCTTTTCCTGGTTCCCTGTAACTTCACTTCTTGCAGTGAAGGAACCACCAGAAGACCCTCGGAGGTGGACCTCAGTGTCTGGGCTGAATGATGGGGGTAGCCCTCTAACTGGCCCTCAAAACCCAAACCACATCTGCTCCCTAGGCCTCACCTGCTTTCCCCAGACCAAAGCATCTCAAGTCCCAAGTAAACCAGGAAATCTGATGGATGCTGAGCATAAACTTTGACATTAACCTCAAAACAGAGCCTCCATGGTTAAGTCTACATTGCTGTCTTAAATCTCTATGTTTCAACCTTTCCAATGGAGCTGTGTTTCCACTGTAGTAAAAACAAAAGAACAGAAAGTTACAAAATGAAAATATGACAATTTACTAGGATTTCTATGTCACCGGAGCCTTGAAGTTCTGTAATTTCCCTTCCCTTAATCCCATTCCTCATACATTAAGTACAAATGACATCAATTCACTATACAAGGCTTAGAATGAGACTCCTTCACTCGATAGGTATATTTAAGGAGTTTTATGCCATTAGAGGCTAGGGACTTGTCAAAGTAGGATTAACTTCTTTCCTGCTGACTTAATACTCCCCCAAATCCTTGATTATCCACATAAATGGTGGAGTTTATGTTTATGATTCATATGGAGGGGCATGATAAGCATTGTTGCAATTTCTCATTTGCCGGCAGCATTAAGAAATATATTTCATTCTGCTGATATCAAATATAAGGTTAATGTTGCTTAAGAGACAAAGTGTTGCATCTTTAAAAACATTATTTTTTTTTTTTTTTGGCAAAAAGTATAGTTAAGATCTCAAGCAAAACAGTTGCATGCATGTGTTATTATTATTATTATTAATTATTATTAATAATAATTATTCATTAGGGGGAAATGTAATTGCCAGACTAGTTATCTCCCGCTTGGACTACTGCAATGCGCTCTACGTGGGGCTACCTTTGAAGGTGACCCAGAAACTGCAATTAATCCAGAATGCGGCAGCTAGACTGGTGACTGGGAGTGGCCGCCGGGACCACATAACACCGGTCCTAAGAGAACTGCATTGGCTCCCAGTACGTTTCCGAGCACAATTCAAAGTGTTGGTGCTGAACTATAAAGCCCTAAACGGCCTCAGTCCTGTATACCTGAAGGAGCGTCTCCACCCCCACCGTTCAGCCCGGACACTGAGATCCAGCGCCGAGGGCCTTCTGGCGGTTCCCTCACTGCGAGGAGCAAAGCTGCAGGGAACCAGGCAGAGGGCCTTTTCCATAGTGGCGCCCACCCTGTGGAACGCCCTCCAAGCAGAGATCAAAGAGATAAACAACTATCTGACATTCAGAAAAGACCTCAAGGCAGCCCTGTTTAGGGAAGTTTTTAACCTGTGATATTTTAATGTATTTTAATATCTGTTGGAGGCTGCCCAGAGTGGCTGGGGGGACCTGGCCAGATGGGTGGGGTACAAATAAATTATTATTATTATTATTATTATTATTATTAATTGTTCCACTGGCTACCATACCTGTGCCTTAAAAACAGCTTGATACACAAATATTAGTAGATGATAATGCTTTCCTTTTCACCCGGTAAGAACAAGGCATGCTCGGTGTTTCTTTTTCAAAAGGAAGGACAAATGATGGAAAGAACAAAGAGGCAAAGGTAAGGAAAAGGTAGAACAGAGTGGAACAAAAATATGAGTGCCACAATGTGCCAGAGAGAGGAAGGATAATTCTGCAGAAATGAACACTTTTGAATGGAGTGTTTCATGCAGCCCTCATTGGGTTCCATAATCAAACCCATTGTAGAGCATCTTTTTCACGCAAAGCAGTTTGTTACTACATCCCTGAACCCAAGTGTTCATGACTAATCATCAAGAGATAGAGAAATGGATAAGTCAAGAGAAGGTGACTTGCTCAAGTGCACAACGCTCATCAAAGACTTGGGTCAAGAGGAAGTTTAGAAGGAACACAGTGATGAAAAACCGATGCGTTTGAAGTCAGGGTGAATGGATTTTGGTTCAAGCTCAAAACGCAACATCGCTCACAACCGTGAATTACAGGAAGGAAGGAAAGTTGTCAACACTTTAGAATCCCACTTCGTAGTAAGCTGTTTTAATGGTGATGTTGGTGGAGGAAGAATCACATTTTCCCCATGAACCTTTGCAGAGTTCTGCATTTATAGCAAAAATCCTGCCAAACAACAACCAGAAGGGTCAACTGTCATGGAGAGATTTGTTTTATCATATCAAAATACTTAAAAATGAGGGTTGGGAGGAAGCAGGTCCCAATTACATTCTGAAGATTGATTAACAGATGGAATAGCCACATAATTAAGTTTTTTTTCTTTATTAAGCACCCATGTTTTCCTCCTACCCATCATGACAATTGCTGTTACAGGATTTGTACAAGTATGTGTGTGGTAGAATAGGGTCTCTGAGCTAACTGGAAACCAATATTGTCATGAATGGAAATGCTGCAAAATAAGATTTCTTCTTTTACTAGTAGTTGAAAAAGAAATCGACAAGTAAAACTGTTCCCATTCATCACATCTTTGTGGGGTTCGGAGCTTTGGAGTTTTTCTAGATTTTGAGCTAAGGCTCTTTTTTTCTGTCTAATACGACTTGATGTCATCATAATTTATTCCTCTGTCAAGACTGGAGACCTCCAGTGTAGTGGGGCTTTCCTTAAAACACGATCCCATATGTTTGTTCCCCCCCCTTTTTTTAGCTCTCTGAAAGTAGAAAACTTGCATGTCAGGAAGTTTACCCATGGTCCAAAGTGCTAGTTTTCTGCTTTTCCTTTATTGCTTCAAGAGATCCCTTTTTTCTACCTCAAGATCCTATACTCTCACCTTATTGCATGTGTAGATCCTGCCTCTCCATTTCCCTAAACACTATACCATAAGCAAAGCATAATTATGTTAGATTGTTTTAGCTATAGACTGATTCCAGCTGTGCATATGAATTCTAAGGTCCTTCTTAAATTAGCTGTGGCTATTGCATTCATTGATCAACCATTTTCAACTCTGGGAAGAATCCTGAGTTTTTTTGAATTTCCGTTAATGCTCTCGTATGTGGGGAAGCTTGATTCAACTAATCATCGCGGGTGAGATTACTGCTATTATCCCCTGCAAACCTTAGACATGCCATTACTGACAGAATTTATGCAAACACCTTTGTTTTTTATGTCTGTGAGCAGACTGGCCTTCTGGTAGAGATATGCTGCAAAGGTAGAGAAAGAAATTCTCAGCTATCAACTGCTTTTGCAAGCCACAGTCGTGCATATGGCAAAGGAGATAACTGCCTGCCTTGACAAGCTGGTGATTACGCCATTTGGAAGTGCTCCTATTTGCAGATTGTCTCAGCAGTTTAAAATCAGATATATATCTGAGTGCCTGCAACTTGAACCCTGCCCTCCTTTCCCCGGGCTTTTGAAGACGAAGGAAAGAAAGAGCATCAGTTTTCTCGTTCAAAGCAAATTTGCTCTGCCCCTGAATTGTCACTAGCAGCAACTGTCTGTTGATCATTTCTCTTTGGGACCTTAGTTGTTGGGCATTGCCTTCTCCCCAGGACACACCAGCAGTACTCAAAAGACTGCCTACATCCTGATATTTGCTGATAGTATAACAAGGCAGAGCTGAAGCTACTCACCATTTTTTAAATCAATGCTACCCCCCACTCCTCATCCGCTGCACATTTCAGCACTTCTCCTTGCTTGTGGTGCAATCCTATACATCAGAGACAACCTTCCAAAGCCCACATGCCAGTGGGGGGCAGAACCAGAGGCAAAAAGGGAGGATGTAGGGAATTGATGCTTTTGAATTATGGTGCTGGAGGAGACTCTTGAGAGTCCCATGGACTGCAAGAAGATCAAACATATCCATTCTGAAGGAAATCAGTCCTGAGTGCTCACTGGAAGGACAGATCCTGAAGCTGAGTCTCCAATACTTTGGCCACCTCATGAGAAGAGAAGACTCCCTGGAAAATACCCTGATGCTGGGAAAGATTGAGGGCACAAGGGGAAGGGGACAACAGAGGACAAGATGGTTGGACAGTGTTCTCCAAGCTACCAACATGAGTTTGACCAAACTGCGGGAGGCAGTGGAAGACAGGAGTGCCTGGCATGCTCTGATCCATGGGGTCACGAAGAGTCGGACACAACTAAACGACTAAACAACAACAACATAGTAGATTGTTTTTGACACACACAGCTTTCTCTATTATCCATCCAAACATGCAGCGGGTGCTACCAAAGGGCCCATTCCAGCCAATCAAAAGCTCTTAGGATGGGGCGGTTGTGGAGCAGGGCCAATGAAGGGTTGTGCTTGGAGAGTTCAAAGGGACAGACAAAGGCCTGGAGAGCTCTATTTGTTCCCTGAAACTGAGGTTCCCCAACCCTGCTAACTGGGAGGACCCTGCCACGGCCACCCCACAATGCACCGCCCCTGCTGAAGCATCCCTTACCTAGGTTGTGCAGCAGCACGGAGTGGCACTGACGATGGTGTATCAATGGATTTAGACACTAGGGGAGGATATATTGTTTGATTATTATCCTTCCTTGCTCACATGAGAGAGATCAGTGGAGGACCATTCTTTGCAGCTTCAACTTGGAAGCTGAGACAAGGTTGATTTTGTCAGTTTGCATTTCTTAGAGCAGAAAGCATTGAGCTGATGTGTAGAGATCTTTCCTATTCTACTTAATTCAAGAGGTTCCTGGAAGCTTCTGGAAGCTTCTCTGTGTGAGAGGCAGGCAGAAGGTTGCTGATGTTTGGGTTATACCTTCAGAGAAGCTGAGTACAGCTGGCTTGAACTGGTTCTCTTATCTCTTGCAATTAAGGTCATGTTGACTATAAATATAGGTTAGAAGGAGCCTGGGTCTTACTTTCTCTTTCTGACTCTCTTTTTTCTGGTGACATGTTCTGTGCATAGTATACTTAGTGTTAAGGTTTAGGCTTGTTATAAGTTTATAAGTGCTGCAACTGGATTTCTTATGGACTCTGCCAATTCTGAATGTACTGAATTTGTGACCATTATGCTCATTTGCCTTCAGTAGCAAGTAAAAGCTCTGCTGGATGAAGTACAATTGCCTCTCGTCTATTTTTTGGTAACTCTGCTATGTGTTTAAGTTTTTTCTTCCCCAGAAGAAGCTGGAGCGACAGATTTAACCTTCTAGAAGTCTCCACAACTCCCTTGCGCGCCAGATCTCAGCAGAGAAGAGGGGTGGTGAGGTGGCCGCTGCCCATAGCTGTCAACTTACCCTTTTTTTTTGCGGGAAACTCCCTTATTCCAATGCCGTTTCCCGCTGCTATCCTGGATTGTTGATATCCCTTAAATTTCCCAGATTTCAAAGGAAGCAGCTCCTCTCCCTCCCTGCCGGCCAGGGAGGCTCCTCAGCTGCGTTGCTCGGCTGCCAATAAGGAGTCTGAGACCGACTGGGGGTGGAGCTTGCATGCCTTGTGCAGCCAGACCCTCACGCCCAACCAGCCAGCCAGCCTGCCTGCCGTCTACATGCTCTCTTTTTCGCTCACCCATTCGCACGCAGCCTCTGGAGTGCAGGGTGGCGAGGCTACTTGGTGCCATTGCACTGCCCTCGCGGCATCCCTTATTTTCAAATCCGAAAGTTTGAAAAAAAACCTTATTTTCAAATCTGAAAGTTGACAGCTATGCCGCTGCCTCTCCTCTCCACTGCTTCTGCCCCCCCCCAGGTCAGACCTGACTTGGGAGTGGAGCTGTGGCTGGTTGGTGGCTGCGGCCTTCCCCTCTCTCGACCAGCCCAGGGGCGACCCTAAGGAGAACACTCCAGTCTCGAAGACTGGGCCCAGGCTCAACTTCCCATCAATTTACATTCTATGAACTACCCTATAAAGGTCCTGACCACTCCTGAAATTGGCAGGCAAACAAGCAATGTTGTGCATACCAATCTTGCTAACTAGTGACTACTGCCCTTCCACCTAAACAGCAAGATTTCCATACACTCTTCCTTCTCATTGATATTTATTAAGTCTTATCAGCTTAGAACTGGAAACTGCCCACGATTCAATAAAGAATTGGAGAGGATTTCTTGTTATGCCGGAGATTTCAGAAAGTACCTGGGCCATAAAGCTAACTTCTAATAGCACTGTGTTTCTGTAAGCTATATCTATTTGCCTTCCCCCAGAAAACTAAGGTGACCATTTTAATGTCTGGAAAGGTGCACTAAATCAGTCCATTAAACTGCTCTAGAGCAAGAGCAATACTACTTGCATTTAAAGGGAATATCTAATAAAAAAAGAAATCAAGAAAATAAACTGGAGCAATTTATACGAGCGCCCTGCCTGCAGCAGCCAAGCAACCTAATTCCTAGAACTGATGGCTCTAATGGAGGAGAAGAAAGTAAATAGGGCCATGTTAATTTTCTCTCGCAGCCACTGGGAGCCTGTGGCTGTGAAGACACTTGAAAAGGAACATTTTTATAGTGACTATCTTGTTAACTGAAGTCTCGTAAGCTTCCTGCTCATGAGCTGTAGTAAAGTGGAAGAGCTTGGTAGACTTGCCTGGTGTCTCTCACTTTAAACTAAGGATGATAAATTGAGATGGGGTGGAGCCCCTGCCTTGCAACTGGTCAGAAGCCCCTAACTTTTCACCAAAAAGTTTTGACAAGCAGTAGTGGGGGGCATGGGCAGGGGAGAAGAAGCACATGGGGGGGGTGGAGTGGCAGAGGTATTCACAAATGGGGCACCCATCATATGATGGATTCTTTTGCTTGGCTGCAAGTCACTTTGAGGATAACTCAACTGAGGACATGAGCTATAAATCTTTAAAATAAATAAAGTATTTCCCCCCCAAGGTAGGTTCATACTTCCTTTTGCAGACCTACCTTCCTGAACATTGGCTTTCTGTAACTCAGGAAGGCCCATTTCACCTACCCAAAGTGTAACCTATGCTTCTTGACATGACATATATTTCTCTCATCGCCTTAAGGACTTCTTACCTTTAAAGCAATGCCTGGCCCAGCATCCTCCCCTTGAAAGATACATGGAACCGCAGCTATTTAAACATTTATATAGTGGCATTGCAAAATGTATGTCTACAAAGGCAGCTTTTTTTTTTTAGCATGTAGGCATAATTAAAGCGGCAGATGAGTACATGAAATATTTAAGGATTCATTTTGGAATGTCTTAAAGGACTTTTTCCTAAACTGATAAAGGGGTGTAGGCACTGGAAACTTCAAACTTTTACACAGTGTGAAGCAAAGAGCAAAATGAAATTGTCTAGTACCTAACATGGCGCTGTGGGTTAAACCACAGAGCCTAGGGCTTGCTGATCAGAAGGTCGGCGGTTCGAATCCCTGCGACGGGGTGAGCTCCCGTTGCTCGGTCCCAGCTCCTGCCCACCTAGTAGTTCGAAAGCATGTCAAAGTGCAAGTAGATAAATAGGAACCGCTCTGGCGGGAAGGTAAACGGCGTTTCCGTGTGCTGCTCTGGTTTGCCAAAAGCAGCTTTGTCATGCTGGCCACATGACCTGGAAGCTGTATGCCGGCTCTCGGCCAATAAAGCGAGATGAGCGCCGTAACCCCAGAGTCGGACACGACTGGACCTAATGGTCAGGGGTCCCTTTACCTTTTTTAACATGAACTAGTTAAGCTTGCTCCATAACTTGAGCTTTATAAAAGCTGTTCCCTAAAGTCTGTGGCATTCTAATATTACCAAGCAGTGGATTCCATGGGGAATAGATGAAGGTTTAGTCCCAAACCCAATCATGTCCTCAGCTTACACCCATTTACTGCCTCCATATGAGTGAACAATTGCCATTCAATCTTATGGTACATTTTTGTTCTGTATATACAATTCCCTTGTTTAAATGTACAGCACTCAGCATCTCCATTCAGGTTACCAAATGTTCTAACAATGACAAAAAGTGTCTCACGGCATCCATGAAGGCATGTTTATTAAAACACCATATTTAGGACTGTTTGTAACTCTGCTCTGAAAAACAAAAACAAGCAAACAGGAAAACCCAACTTGCTTGAACAAGAGATGGGCTAATATTTTCAGCCAAGATTACTTTGGTCATTTACAGGGAAAGAGCGGGAAATAAATTACTTTGCTGATTCATTAGCAACAAGTTTCATTGAACTCATGGGTTTTATTATTTTTGTAAAGGTAAAGGGACCCCTGACCATTAGGTCCAGTCGCGGACAACTCTGGGGTTACGGTGCCCATCTCGCTTTACTGGCTGAGGGAGCCGGCGTACAGTTTCCAGGTCATGTGGCCAGCATGACCAAGCAGCTTCTGGTGAACCAGAGCAGCATACGGAAACACCGTTTACCTTCCTGCCGGAGCGGTACCTATTTATCTACTTGCACTTCGTGCTTTCGAACTGCTAGGTTGGCAGGAGCAGGGACAGAGCAATGGGAGCTCACCCTGTCCCGGGGATTCGAACCACCGACCTTCTGATCGACAAGCCCTAGGCTCTGTGGTTTAATTAAGTAATCAGGGGAACCAATGTACTAGAGTGGTGAGAGTGTTGGGGCTGATCTACACTCATGGTTTTTAACGCTAAGAAAGAGTTATGGAATGGTTCTGATAACCATATCCCCACAGACTTTTGCAGCTGCTGTTGAAGTTGCAAAACAATGGAGCACGAGAGGGAGCAATGGAGAATTTCTGAAACAACAATGGGATATTAGCTCCACCCAAGGCATGATGGAGAACAGCAACAACCGGGGAAAGACAGACATAACATTTTACAAGGACAGGAAGAAACATCACAAACAGAGAAATTGCCACAAACAGGAAGAACAAGGATACAGTTTGAGTGCCTCACTTGTAAATTTATATATTATTTAATGTGTCAATATGAATGGAAGTTGTTAATTTTGCAGTTGTTGTATAAGGGATTGTTATTTTGACTGGAGTGTTATTGAAATTCATAAGATTTT
Organism: Darevskia mixta; assembly: GCA_034641385.1. NCBI lineage: Eukaryota > Metazoa > Chordata > Lepidosauria > Squamata > Lacertidae > Darevskia > Darevskia mixta. Next base: position 2,751,476 of record JAWWNH010000027.1, read on the forward strand.
GGAACGCAGAAATAAAGTAAATCATCAAACCATCAATTTTAGCACACAGGGGGCCACCTAAATTATATAATTTGGTATTTGAATGATTGGTATTAGTAATTGTATTCTAATTTGGCATTGTTATAATGAGGCTATTATTGGAATGCAATTGAAAACAAATAAAAAATATCATAGATAGATAGATAGATAGATAGATAGATAGATAGATAGATGATAGATAGATAACCTTATCGCCACATGGCTTCCTGCTCTTAAGGTTGTTAAAATGTGACACATTTTAATAGAAAGCAGTTCCTTCACCCAGTGCATAGTTAAACTAGGTAATCTGCTCCCACAAGATATAGCCAAGGCCACCAACTTGCTTTGAAAGGATTAGACAAATTCATGGAGGAGGCAGCTATCAATGGCAACCAGTCATGATGGCTGAGTTCTACCTCCACAACTGAAGGCATCATGGCTCTGAAAACAGGTTGCTGGGGACCATGAGCGGGCAAGTGAGAATGCACTTATATCTTGTTTGGCGCTTCCCATCATAGGTATCTGGTTGGCGTCTGTGGGAACAGAATGATGCACCAGATAGGCCTTTCATCTGATACAGCAGGGCTTGTCTTAAGTTGGGGTTTAGAAAATGCAAACTACTCCTTTTCTGTTTTACTTTGAAAGCAGGGAAATGTTAAGCAGGTTGCTTGTGCTGCAGCTGCGCCCTCTTTTATTTTGTAGTGGCTGTTGCATTCAGAGCTGCTGTTGGCTTTGTTCTCAGCTGCTGGAAGCTGAGCAGAAGGAAGCAGAACAATTAAGATTTTTAAATGTTTAATTACAAACCTTCTCTCCCCCACTCCTCGCTCCATGCTGCCTATTCCCTTTCAGGTGTGCCTTTAAAACCGAATAGCTTCCGCTACCTGTACTTAAATGGATCAATTTTATGTTAATTGCTTGAATGAATAGTCAGGTGGGGGTCTTCTAGTCCAGGCGACTATGTTATTATACGGCACAGAGGCAGTCTTGAGCAGGTGACTGTGCTGGAACCTGAGAAGCAGATTATTGCTTTTAGAAGAGAAGTGAGTGGCCAGCAGATGGAGGTTTATTGAATTATCCAAATCTACTTTAATGTGAATATGCACAGGTTCTACAGGTGGGGTTTACCAAACGTGTTTAAAGCACCAAAGCAGCAAATTTCAGTGACTCCCATCCAGGCTGGTTCAGAACAATTATTTACTAACAAAATGCCCATCCATTATAGAAAATGGGATATGTCACATGCCATACTGCCCTTTCCCTATGCACAGAAGCAGAGGCTCTTCTCTGGATAACCACATAGGGTGAAGGCTCGCTTGTTAACAAGATATAGGTCCTTTTCAGTGGTTGCACCAATATTGTGAAACATCTAGCCCCATGAAGGGCAGATGTCCCCCTTGCTAGCTCTCTTGATGGCTGTTAAATACATCTTTATTCCAGTAGGCTTTTGCCTGTTAAGTATTTTCTGCTCATCTAAAGGTTATGTTATACCTGTGGCCTCAGCCTTTGCTGTATTTTCTACTGTTGAATTTTTATTGTGTTTTAAGGCACTATTTTTAATATATTATGCCACACCTCCAAGACAGTCATTTGTGGTATGCTACACACCTCGTGGCAGCCATTTTGTGAGTGGTGCCCACAGTACTTTCTCAAATGTACCCAGTGTCCTAAAATGGCTGGTGGCCCCTGAAGTAAGAACAGACCTAATCCCTTGTCTCTGATGATAGGTTGTCTATCCCCAAATTCCAGATGTGGACAGAGCACTAATTAAAAGCCTTGTTGGAAGAGAAGGTCTTCAGTAGGCACCAAAAAGCCAACAGTCTAATATTTAAGAGGAGAGCATTCAAAAGGTTAGTTGCCACAACAGAAAAGGCTCAATTCCTATACTGTGTCTCCCAATAAGATGATATCTGCAAAACGCCCTTGCCAGAAGAGTGTGGTGATTTTATGCCTGACAGGTTTAGCTTCTAATCTGAGGCAATATTTTTTACCAGGGCTGTTCATAACAATGCCTGGGGGTGGGGTCACTGAAGAATTTTATCAGTGCCATCATGTCTGTTCTGTGCTTTTGGTTTTCTCGTTGTGCATATATGGATCCTGTATTTTCATGCTTGCTGTAGTCTCCATTTTTTTTACTCTAGCCCAGCTAGCCAAAAGACTGCAGCCTTCTTGCCTCTTTCATAATAGCTAGGCAGGATTGGGGCTTACATAACAGAGTTTGCAAACATTACGTGATGTTGTATCGCTGTATTTATTATTTGATATTCTTATAAATGACTTTGGGGCCTCTGGTGTGCCAAAAGGTGAGGCTTCAAATATACGATAAATTAAATAAAAAGTGTTTTGACTGTAGCCATCTGATTAAGAAGTCCTCCCACGAGGAGGTCTACACAGAAGACGATGTCACATAACTGAGTTCAATGCACAGTGATGAACCTTGGGAAATAGTTTCCATCTAAAAGCATCATCCTTGTCTTTACAAAGCAGTTTCACTAATTAGACAATAAAAAATAATTTCCTTGTACCTTAAGTTCACATCACTGACAGCTGTCTGTTGCTGTTTATGGAGAAACCCACCAGGAAGGGCTGGGATTTACTTTTTAAAGAGTAGTTTCAAAGATCATGTTTTATTGGGTGAATTTTGATTAAGGCCGACACATGAACATTCTGCTTGGAAAAGCAAATCTGCACCTAAGTGCACTTAGTGAAGAGATGCTCAATCCCGTGAATGGATTTGGGGCCAGGGATTCTTGTTTTTGATCCTCTCACCACTTGCAAGCGCCTGACTATAGGCAGGCACAGTCGAGCCAAACCTGAAAACCTGCCAAACTGGGGTTGGCTGCTGACGTTGCAGTTTAAAAATCAATCCCTCTTCGCAGAGAACTCTGGGAACGGTAACTCTGTGATGGGAATAGGGATCTCCTAACAACTCCCTACACCTTGAACAAACTTCATCTCCCAGTGTGATACTTACCGTAAGAACTTCATTGTGTTAATACAGGCACATTTTTTTCTAGAAGAAAAGTATTGTTCAACTTCAACAGTGCAAAAAAAGAAGTCGTTTTCACACTCTATTGCAGGTAGATATGGCTTCTAATACATTCCACAATAGTTTTGTTCAGTGCTATTTTTCTAGAAAAAGAGATGCCAGAACTCACCATGAACACCTCCCATGTTCTCTTATAATGGCAATGGCGCCCACCTGAGAGGTGCTGTAACTGAGGAAAAAAAGCCCTGGTTTGGTTTCTTTTTTTAAAAAAAGGTGCTAGCCCAAAGAGACACTAATGGTCATTTAGGAAACACCTGTTGTTCACCATTGACTAGTATACTCACCCAGGTCCTTCTGGGCTAAAATGTCACCGAGAAGCTTTCCAAGAGAAGTAGACATAACCTTGACAATGAAATGTTCTTGACATAATCCACCAGCACTTCATCTTGCCTGCCTATATACTGTTCATTGCTGCCTCCAATCAAAGTGTCTCTCCCTCACCAGAATGATTTTGCCTCAGTAGCCCATTTGCTTGCTATTTTTAAAAAGTATTAATTAAGGAAAGCTTTGCTTTGCTTAGTGTCCTCTCTGAGCACACACATGTGAGGAAGAAGGATATAATTAATCCCCAGCAGAGCGCTGCTGTTCCAGGAGATGTCATAATCTCTGTTGTGATTCCCTGAAGACAATTGTTTGAGGCTACGAAACAGCATTTCAGCTAAGAGCACTATTTAAGGAGCAACATGGAAAGCAGCTGTCTTCTTCAGCCATTTATCAAAGCAGTTGCAGCTCTCCTTTTCAGGGAAGATGAGATAATAAATAAAGAGAAAGGAAATGCACCTGTCTTCTAGGCATTTTAATAAATAATCTCTCTCTCTCTCTCTCTCTCTCTCTCTCTCTCTCTCTCTCTCTCTCTCTCTCTGACATGATGCCAGGTAGATTGGCATATGACAACTGTTTTTGTTGTCCTCATTAAGGAAAGTATTTAATGAGTTAATTCCATATGCATTCGTAATGCTGACTCATTCCCCACAATGCAGCTGTCTGAATCTGGTTACTGTCTGTTGCTGGGCAGAATTGGCCACATCGCCCATGTAGATAAGGAGCAAAAGTTACCATGTTCAGTGGTGGCTTGAAAATTGTGGGAGAAACTGGAGCACTCTATGAAGAGCTGCGAGGACTTTGGAAGCAGCTGAACACAGGAGAACTTTTGAAGCAAAGAGCCCTCTCTGGAATCAGAGAGAGGTCGACTTGCAACAACTGTATATAGAGGCTATGTTTATGTGTACCAAGTAAAAGTGAACTCTGCTAAACATCTGTTTCATGTGGTGAGCTTAACTATTGACTGATGCATCTGTGGCACATATTACTGTAAGTCACTTGAGGACCTTTGGGTGACAAGCAACTAATAAGTTTAATCATTGTTAATAATAATAACATGGAAGCCACTGATTGCTTCTGGATGTCCTCCAGAGTTCTTTGGTTTGTCACTCCATGCAAAAAAAAAAAACTTGTTTAAACAATAGATTAGGTTGGGAAACTGACAATCCAGGGCCTATGGATTTTCCTTGAGTCCCCAGTAGGGGCCCTTTTCTCAAAAGACCTCAAATTATATTTTTCAGGGGCGTTCTCTCGCACAAGCCCAAACAACAAGCAAAATGAAATAAATGAACAAATAAAGCCAAGAATCATTTCAACCAGCTTCCTCTGTTGATGTGTCTCCATGATTCAAATGGAATGTAGGCTCCACAAGAAATAGAACACCATTAATATGTGGCTTCAGGTACATATTGTTGGTCTTGTGGTTTTGAGGGACATGCATAAGGTGGCGATGAAATGCGTAAGATTATTTGAGATCCCACTGAAACTTCCTACATTAATTTACTGCAAAATTCATTGGAAGCATTAGACGTGTGCTGCTTTTTCTCATTGACTAATCATACTCATTTTATAAACGCAGAAAGAGTTAGGAAATCAATGAGGAATGATTCTTTCAAGGGCATACTGTGTAAACTGTGTGTAGTGATTTGTCAGCAGTGCAATCTTGCAAGTTTTGATATGGACCTACCCTTATATACAACTTGCCTAGATTGCGTAGTTATGTGATTTACAGTCAATTTCTTACAATTACATATTTCTCATGACTATCTTGTCACTGGTAGTTTTGAGTGCTGTTCTTTGGTTTTCTTACAGATCAATCATGCATGTCAGCTGTTGGGGAAGATGTGGGAATAAATAACTTTCCTTCACAGGCTTACACTATTTAAATTAAAGGCATATTTGCTGGCAGCAATATAACCTCTCGGTGGAAGGAGGGACAAGCCATTTTTCACAAAGAAAAACTGGGAGTTCTTTAAAAAAGAAAGAAAAAGAAGCTGCGTTTCTTCCAGTTTTGCATCTAGTACTATTTGAAGAACCCAAATCCCTGTAAAATACACACTGACAAAGTTACCCAGGTATCTTATTCATTACCAGACCATCTAGCAAAGATGATCACTGGGCATATTTATTGGAATTCCAAATAGTGAACAAGAAAACAAGGGGTGAGAAGGTGGGGAAAATTGTGTGAGGGCTTATGGTGTTTGTCTGTGGATATGGTGAACTAGAGCCAAAAATACTCACCCACATTTACATTTACATTTTGTCATTTCCATCGAATAATCCCTGTTATGGGGAATGTTCAGCAGTCAACCCTAAATTTTATCTATGTTTGCCTGAGGATTGCTGGAGGTATTCAATCTTTGTGAATTCCAGTGCGAACTAACTAGCACTGTACCAGTTCGACAAATGTGCGGAACGAAACATATCTATGCTCTGACTTCATCACCTCCTGAATGCTCTGAATTAGTTCTCGGCTCAAAGCTGTGTGTTGGAGGGGGGATACTTAAGTGATATGAACTGGAAACAGTAGTGGGCAGCATGGTGGGGTTGGTGGTGCTCCACCGACCTTCCAACAGCTGACTTCCTGCTGCTTACAGGAAGTAGCGGGGGATTGAAGTGGAGGGGGGATCAGCACAGTGCTAACGCATTGGCAGAGCCAACCTGGTGTTCCTGCCAATATATTTGCACCGTGCTGAATTCCCCACTGCCTCACCCTCTCCTTCCTAGCAAGCAGTAGTGACTTAGGTTTTGGGAAGTCAGGTGAGCAGTGCCAGCTGACGCCATCTGCTACTTGCCAGAAACAGATGGATTTGCCCATCCATTGTTTTATCCATGGTTTATGCACAGAATTATCTAAAACTCTGCTGCAGCTTTCTTTGTTGTTTGCTGGAGATGAGCCCAAGCCACATAATTCGGACATCCAATTGTGAAATAGATTTATATATTATGAAGCTTCATTGTCGGTACAGCTATCCCGGTTCAGTAATCATCATGATGAAATGCTGCCTAGTTCCTCAGGTCGGGACAACGAAACTAATTGAAGAGATCAAAGTCCCATCTGGTTGAAATTTGTACAGCCAAGAAAGTGAGTGACAAGTGTGTGCTACAGCACATTGAAAGAAGGCTACTTTATTCTAATGATACGGTGACAAACAGGACAGTTACCATTTAAATTAGAACAACTGAGAGAGGCAACAAAATGGTGCAAGATGGAATGCACCTCTTCAGGGATCCAGCCAATCAGCCGTGCCCTTTTCAAGAATATGCCACTCCATTCCATCCCCCTTTCCACCAGTTCTCTTTCCTTCTCCTATCCAAGATCAGCCAGCATTCTATGTCTGCTGAACATGTTTAGTCCTTTCTGAAATGGGTTTCTTTGCAGTGGGGCTTTGGCTCCCCCCACCAAGTTGGTTTCTCTCTTGTGTTTCTTTTCTTGTACTTCTTCAAACTTTGAAGTTCCCCCAAGCCTACTGATACCTTCCTCTTTTGCGTGGATGATGCCTCTTTGGCTCCAAGAGAACATGCACTAAAATAATGAGCTGGCTATTTGTATACTTTCAGTAGTGCACTTGTGGAGTCTCCATACGTAAAAAAAAGGTGAAAATAATGACCTACCATATCAATGAATTTTGAAATCATACAGCCATGATGACACAACTAGCATGTTCATAGTCATGTTTCGTGATTATTAGAACAACTAACAGAATTTGTCCTCAGAAAATTACTTCAAATATTAACCTTGTGATTATTCAAATGCAGCTAACTTGGGGAAGCAGGTGTAAACTTATTCCTTGTGAAATAGATCAAGAATCATGAATTACCAAAAAATGATTTGTTGTCTTTTTTTAAGGGTGTGTGTGTCTGATAAAGCGGGTTCTCCTTCATGGAGAGCACGTGTTGCGGTGGGGGCTAACAAGTCACCCCTCTGTTGCTGGGCGGGATAGAATAGATGGCCATGGCAAGTGATTGGGCCCTGTGGGTTGTTGGGGAGAATGTTATGTAGCAATGTTTGATCGACAGCTCAGAGGTTATATATTCTCAGTGCATGCAGCACGCGGCCCTCTTTGCTGCGTGCATCGGATCACCCTCCCTATATTTAGGCTTGTGCGTTGACCTTGCTATGCCTGTCATGGGGTCGTCTGCTTTTGGGGCAGGGGCCTGGTAGGAATTTTTCTATCTGGCTGATCGGCTGTTGCCATTTGGTTTTCGCCTACTGCGTAGCAATTAGTCACAACTTGTAAGGTTGTGGTTAGGCATTGGTTATTAAATTGGTTGGTGGAGGGGTAAGGATTGGCTGTGCCTGCCCCTCCAATGCTGCTGCACGGGGAATTCCGTTAAAGGAATCCAGGGGCTCACCATGCTTTTGTCCGTTCCCCTGGTCAGGGGCTAGGGCCACGCAAGAGCCCCTGGGAACATTAGGGGAGAGGCGAGGGCCCGGACCCCTGACCCCCATTCTCTCCCCAAAGTGTTTTCCCTTTACTGACTTCCGCTAACTGGGCGGATGTCAGTCTGCCCCCAGGAGGGGACAGATAGTTGGAACCAATGCCTAAGCAACCACTCACATTTTTTGTATTTTAATAAAGTTGTGGCCAAAATTATGCCAAAAACCTTAAACTTAAATTACTGTGTGAAGTGGGAGTTATTTTGGGGGGTGGCTTGGGGGACCTCGACACGCAATAAAATTAATGCTTATTCAAGTAGTGTCAGAGATATTCTATTGTCTCACATACAGAGTATAGCATAAATCACTGATTTGTTAAAATACCTGCTTCGTACCTCTGTGGTCATGGTTTGAAACCTGAGGGATGAGGAAACTTTTCACTGGGAGCTTCACCAGCTCTGTCAATATCTCAGTGATGTTATTTTGTTTAAATCCATACAGCTTTGAGCTGGGGGAAGAGGACTTGGAGATCCTAATGACCCATGTCTAACAGAATAGCTGTGCAATCAGAGTTGACAGCCCTGATCATCTATTAAGTGGTGCTTATGTCACTCTGTAGCATTATGTGTGCAGTCTAGGTACTCTCTCCACATCCCTTCTTTGTCCCTTTAAGCATCTGATAAGGGTGATTTGCAAGCAGAATTATGTTTTGCAATCTTGTTTTGGAGAAATGTCTGGAGTAGAGGCATTTTCCTGAAGAATTTATATTTGGTCATGAGTTATTCTACAAGAGTATGCTGCACTCATACAAAAGTTATCAATAACAACTTACCACTTTGGGTGCACATTCCTGAACAAAATGATGTTCAGAGCATCTTTTCACAATACATTTACCGTAGTATTAGTTAATACCAGCGCTATTTTTCTAGGAAAAGAGGTGCCGGAACTCACCACAAACACGGCCCTCATTCTCTTAAAATGGCAATGGGACCCATCTGAGATCTTCTGGAACCCACCTGAGAGGTGCCTGAACTAAGTTCTGGTGAGGTCCTGCTGAAAAAAGCCCTGGTTAATACTTACGCAAAATAAACATTATGGGGTGGCAAGAACAAGAACAAGCTAGTTACAGTATTGTCAGTTCAGTCTCTAAGACAGTTTATAGACCAGGCACCCCCAAACTTCGGTCCTCCAGATGTTTTGGACTACAATTCCCATCATCCCTGACCACTGGTCCTGTTAGCTAGGGATCATGGGAGTTGTAGGCTAAAACATCTGGAGGGCCACAGTTTGGGGATGCCTGTTATAGACAGTTGAAGGTTGGGTCTATGAAGGAAGGAAGGAGTTGAATTCTTTCCCAGCTCAGAATCAAATCTAAGCCAAAGTAGTATTATGGGGTCACAGTACTCACTTTGGATTTGAAATAAGCATTTACAGGCCAGGAAGACACACATTTCCAAACTAGGAAATTCACCAGAGCTGAAATGCTGTAGCTCAGTGAGAGAGCACATGCTTGGAAAGAGAAGATCCTAGGTTCAATCCCTGGTATCTCAAAAAAATAAGGACTGCGAAAGATGTCTGAAATCGGAGAGAGCTGCTGCCAATCTTTCAGAGCTAGATGGACCAATGGGCTGACTTGGTATGAGGGACGCGGGTGGCGCTGTGGGTTAAAACCACAGAACCTAGGGCTTGTCGATCAGAAGGTCGGTGGTTCGAATCCCCGCGACGGGGTGAGCTCCCGTTGTTCGGTCCCTGCTCCTGCCAACCTAGCAGTTCGAAAGCATGTCAAAGTGCAAGTAGAGAAATAGGTACCGCTCCGGCGGGAAGGTAAACGCCGTTTCCATGTGCTGCTCTGGTTCGCCAGATACGGCTTAGTCATGCTGGCCACATGACCCAGAAGCTGTACGCCGGCTCCCTCGGCCAGTAAAGCGAGATGAGCACTGCAACCCCAGAGTCGTCCGCGACTGGACCTAATGGCCAGGGGTCCCTTTACCTTTACCTCATGCTAATGTACATTTCCCATCTTGTGCAGAAATATGTTTCTTATTTATTGTCAAAAAGAAAAATTGTTGAAGAGTTTAATTTATTTCCTAATTTATTTGTACTTCTTAAAAGTCAGCATTTGCTACACTGATTGCAAGGAGATCTGTGCTTATTTGGTAGCTGTTTCGAGCTAATTTTTCTTTTCTAAAATTAAATCTCCTATTTTAAAATCTGCAATCGGATGTTTTGCCTGCAACACATAATTATGGGTTAATCAAGACATAATGCAGTGCCCCCTGCCTGCCTACCTTTCTGATTTGATCTCCCTCTTCTTTAAATCTTAGAATGCTTACTAAGAGCCCAGGAGTCAGGCTCTTTTCCAATACAGGAGATGCAACGTTTATGGTTTTGTTTTAATTGGCTGTATAAATAGCCTGTCCTCCAGACTTAGGCTTCTGGGAATGAAAAAGAGGCCGACACTTTCAATGTAGGCTTACCGATAACACAGTCCTGGACATATCTACTCAGAAATGAGTCCAGGGAAGTGGGCATTGAATTGCAGCCTGAATGTCTCTATTTGTCTGGGGTAGGCCAGGTCACGCAGTTGCATTAGGAAAGATTCGGGAGTCAAGAATGAAGAGAGAGATAAGGCTGAAGGACCGTCCAGGAAGAATGGTGAAAGACGATGCCAGGAGGCAAGTCCAAAAGGCAACAAGAGAAAGAAGCCTGCTTAGGGAGCAGTCCTATGTCTCTTGATGAAGGTGGGAAGAGCTCTTGTCACATTCTCAGCCCTGCCACACATGGCAGCCAGGATGGAAGGTGGGGAAGACAGGAATATTGCTAAAAAAGCCTGGACCCTGGATTGGCTTGTTTATACCCTTGTGCCAGCAGAGTGAGCTAGCAGGAAATCACACAATTCATAGTTGGAGTTAACTCTTTATTAAGAAAAACATGATCTCCACAAACTTGGCTGAGTGTTAGGTCTAAGGAGCAAGGTAAAAGCTAAAGCTAAAGGACCCTTGGATGGTCAAGTTCAGTCAAAGGTGGTTATGGGGTTGCGGCGCTCATCTCGCTGCTTTCAGGCCAAGGGAGCCGGCATTTTTCCGCAGACAGCTTTCCGGGTCATGTGGTCAGCATGACAGAACCATTTATGGTGGAACGGAATACTGTGACGGAAACCACAGTGCACGGAAATGCCGTTTACCTTCCCACCGCAGCGGTACCTATTTATCTACTTGCACTGGCATGCTTTCAAACTGCTAGGTTGGCAGGAGCTGGGACAGAGCAATGGGAGCTCACCCCACCATGGGGATTTGAACTGCTGACCTTCTGATCAGCAAGCCCAAGAGGCTCAGTGGTTTAGACCACAGAGCTACTCACATCCCTGCAGTTCATTCCCAGGGGGTCTTCCTCTGAGACTGAAAGTTCCTGCCTCCCCACAGTCATTTAAATCTCCTCCTCTCCAGGGCTGTTTCTAAGCAATCAGAGACTCTGCCTGTGTGCAGCCTGTTGCTGCTCTGCTCATTTCAGCCCTCTTCTGGTTCTGGGGAGCTTGTCGCAGAAGCAGGAGGAGACACCCGTGACTCTGCATGAGCCTGACTCATCTCTGCCTCTTGGCCTTCCTCCTCTCACTCACTTCTGATTCTGGACTTCTCTCTACCACTGACTCTCCCAGCTCACTAAGCCCTGTTACCTCTTCAGCTTCTGACATCTCTTCCCAGCCTCCTTCCTCTTCCCCATCTGATCACATCAAGCTAACCACTATGGGTTACTCACCACTGTTACATACAATCTCACGCTTGGTGAAGCCACAAGTTCTCCTCAAATTGCAAACCTGGCTAAGTTTCAAAAGTATCCCTCAAAGAGATTTTTATTACACACACACACACACACACACACACACACAATACATGAGAAGGGGTAAGGTGTTTTATTATTTCACTTTGAAGAAAGGGATCTTCTCCTGCAAGAAAACCCGGGGGTACTGCAGAAACGATCATTTTGTAAGAGAATTAAACAAAAGGAAATGTGTCAAATAGGTATGAAACTCAGAGAGAGAGAGAGAGAGAGAGAGAGAGAGAGAGAGGCTTGTAAAGAAAGAAGTGTGACATGGGAAGGGTGGGAGAGAGAAAGAGAGAGAGCAGGGAGCAGCGAACGTTTAAAAGTGTGTTTGAAATATTTGAAGTTGGTCCTAGGTCTCTGTTCAGGGCTTTCAGCTTTCATGTGTTTGAAAGCAAATGAGGTTTCTACAAGGTCAGCACTGCATTTAAACTAGGACAGTTTTTGTTCATCCTGATGATGCAGAGAGGGAAAGCCAAGTCCTAAGATACAGATGGGGATAGCAGAGCATTGTTGTTAAAAGACTGTTGCAGGAACCTTTTGCCTTCACTGGAAAGAGCTGGTTCTCGAGAGGGGTGGGGATTTGAAGCAGAGCGGGTACATGAGGGGGAGTCAGTCTTGGGGGCTACTTTTGTTCTCTGAAGCCTTTTGAAGATCGTGCTTTAAGTTCCTCTGGTATGGCTGATGGTTTTAGTGCATGCATTTGATGGCTGTTTTACTTCTGTGCTGCATACGCCAATTTTATTCTGCTGGTTTGGCTTTTGTTTTGTTTTTTATCCTAACATCCCTCTTAAGCTTTTTATGTAGTATGCGACATTTTTATTCTTAGTTTATTTTATATGGCATCTCCTGATAAAATAGATAAAATTTGTTTCGTGAAATGTCTCATAAAGACAAGTCATAAATCAGAACTCTTTGGGATAGGAGTAGCCAACATGGTGATGCTGTCAGACTACAACTCCCATTAGCCACATTAGCTGGGCATGATGGGAATTGTAGTCCAACGTCTGGAGGGCACAACATTGTTTTAACTGGTTTTATGTATGTGACCAGTGCTTTTTTTCTAAAAAAAGTTAAAAATGTTTAGGGGTACTCTCACTTTCCTACTCATATTGAAATACTGCCCCTCAATGAGGCCAAACATAGATTCACAAAATGTTTAGGGGTATGTGTACCCCTGCGTACCCTGAGAAAAAAAGCACTGTATGTAACTGTTTTTATTATATTATAAATCACTTTGGGATGCATCCTGGGAAGCGATTCATATATGAAATGAAAATATGACGACGACAACAACAACAACAACAACAACAACTTTCTTTCCTTTTGGGAATTATAGGTACAGAACTACCCAAACTGTATAGAAATTTATTCATGTATACAACTACAGCGGCAAGAACGTTAAAGGTAAAGGGACCCCTGACCATTAGGTCCAGTAGCGGACGACTCTGGGGTTGCGGCGCTCATCTCGCTTTACTGGCTGAGGGAGCCGGCGTACAGCTTCCGGGTCATGTGGCCAGCATGACTAAGCCACTTCTGCCGAACCAGAGCAGCGCACGGAAATGCCGTTTACCTTCCCACCGGACATGCTTTTGAACTGCTAGGTTGGCAGGAACAGGGACCGAGCAACAGGAGCTCACCCCATCGCGGGGGATTCAAACTGCCGACCTTCTGATTGGCAAGCCCTTGGCTCTGTGGTTTAACCCACAGTGCCACCCACGTCCCTTGTGGTAAGAATGTTACTTGCCCCAAATGGAAAGAAGCAGAACTCCCGACGAAAGAAGAATGGATACAAAAACTTATAGAATACGCAGAAATGGTGAAACTTACTGGATAAATAAGAAATCAAGATAACAAACTTTTTATAAAAGAATGGAAATGGTTTATTGAATATTTACAAACAAACTGCAAACAGATAAGAACGTTGGCAGGATTATTGTAATAACCTGCAGTTTTATAAGAGCATACATTTAAAGTAGATGAATAAATGATTAAGTTAAATTAATTTGGAATATGCAGAAATTATATATTAAAAAATTAAGGAACTGCAAAAAGAGGGAGAAGGAAGTCGAGTTTCGAAATGTTAAAAATGATTGTAAAATTATTGACATGTATAAAATTGAAAATCATATGTGTGTGTGTGAGAGAGAGAGAGAGTTTTAGGGTCACTTCGCACATTACATATTTAACATGCAAGTCCAGTTACAGCACTACCACATTTCCATTCCCTCTTACTCTACCTGTAGGTTCAAGCTTAGCAACCAGCCATGGCTGGAAATCCTTCCCAGGCCATACAAATTTCCACACATTAATTTCCCTATTTAATAACCCTTAGCCAGTCCTGCTGCCTCACCACACCCAAAGCCTGCCAACATTATGCTTCCACAGATGACCTGAGCTGTTTGCATATTGCTCATGTAGGCTAGCTGATCACTGCACACGCTGAGAGCATCACAGTGGATTCAGCTTATTTCTTAGAAAGCAAATAATTTATGGAAGGAAAATCCAATGTGCTAATCATTGTTTACCAGTCGGGGGGGGGGGTGATCAGAGTACACAAATAAGAAATGCAGAACGGAGTGTCTTCTATGCCTCTGGAGAATTTATCTCAGCTCCCAGGCAAATAGATTTGGTCTCAAACATTCTTTCAGTGTTAATCCCTTGAAGCTTTGTGTAATGTATTCGCAGCCTCCCTGCCCTTCCATTACAAGCAACTGGTACCATGTTTCATTTCAAGGGAGTGGAAGAAAAGATGGCTTTGCTGAGGCAATTGAATGTCATGATTCCATAGGCTAGCTGCCAGCTGGGCTGGACTTGAAATGTCTTCCAATATGTACTGCCACAGATTTAGCTTAATCCTGCCACCCTGGAATTTTAAAAGTCTAATTTGGATGCCTCTCATGAAAGGACTGCTAATTCGATCAACCTCACCTGTTTCTCATGCAGAAGTGCTTTGTGTTACCACAGAGAGCACTGGTGGGGGTGGGGAAGACCACCAGTAAAAGGACTTTTATATCATTTTCCACTTTATGAAAGGAACTGTAGTTCTGTATTCTGTATTCTGGAGCATGAAGGATGGATGGGAGGAGAGGATGGATGTAATAATTAGCTGGGCAGAGAGGGAACAAAGTTTTCAGAAAAGGAAACTCTGGCCATTCCCTCACTGTGAAAAGTCAAGTTACGGGAAACCAGGCAGAGGGCCTTCTTGGTAGTGATGCCCACCCCGTGGTATTCCCTCCCATCAGATGTCAAGGTGATAAGTAACTACACAATCTTTAAAAGAAATCTGAAGGCAGCCCTGTATAGGGAAGGTTTGTTTTTTTTAAGGTTAATGTTTCCATATGTTTTTATATGTTGAAAGCCACCCAGAGTGGCTGGGACAACCCAGTCACATGAGCTGGCAACAATTAATAAAATAATAATAATTATTATTATTATTATTATTATTATTATTATTATTATTAAAAAATGAAGCACTGGCAGGGCAAAATTGTAGCCCAGCAATGGGAAACCTCTTGCCTGTAGGGCTGATCAGGTCCATCAAGCTTCCCAAATTGGCCTACAGGGGAGTTTTGGCCAAGCAAGGTCTACATCTGATGTCATTCCAGTTGCCTTCCGTACAAGGAACAGGGGAGTGCAATTTTGTCCTTTGCCTCAGGCAGCAAAATGCCCAGCATTTATCCTGATGAGAGCTATAGTGCAGCAAACAGAAGACGTTGCTTTGTTGAGCAGGCAAAACCAGAAAGCCACCTCCAGTTATTGAGATGGGGCTTGACCAATCCAGAGACCTAATGGTGTCTAGCAATGGCAGAAGCCTATCTTGCACACCCTGGGTTCCCATGCATGCCTGGAGAAGTCTCTGAAACCTGAGCAAACAGACTGCTAGGTAATTCATCAGTCCCAACCTCTTGCCATGAAGTTCTGGCTCCATATGGTGCTGGATTACCCGACAAGCAAACTAAGCAAATGCTTAGGACACTAACAAAGCTGTGGCACACACACAAATGTGATTTCTTTTTCTTTTGGAAATAATTTGACATTCATTTTTTTTTTAAGCATCAAAGTAGTACCGGTAATTGTGGGGGAAATCATTACTTTCTTACACTAGACACTCTTCCCTCATTTTTTCTGTTCAGTGCATAGGGCCTGTAAAGTCTCAACCTAGCCCAGGCCTTGGAGACCCTGACAAACACAACCTATTCCTGCAAAACAGTAGACTTTTGTGGGACGGGCAAGAATCATAGAATCATAGAGTTGGAAGAGACCACAAGGGCCATCCAGGCCAACCCCCTGCCAAGCAGGAACACCATCAAAGCATTCTTGACAGATGGCTGTCAAGCCTCTGCTTAAAGACCTCCAAAGAAGGAGACTCCACCACACTCCTTGGCAGCAAATTCCACTGTTGAACAGCTCTTACTGTCAGGACGTCCTTCCTAAGAAACATGAAGGAATTCAAATATGTGCATAGGGAACTCAACCAAAACCAACTGAGCCCTTAAACTACTGTCAACAATAGTAGACCAAGCCTTCACTGTACTCTTTCCACAGCCTGCTAAAAACATCCTTGTTTAGACAAGCCTTCCCAGATGCTTAGAAAGTTGAGGTAATTTTAATCTGTTTTAGTAAGTTGCAAAGCAAGGTTGTGAATTTTTCTTGATTTTCTTGTTTTATCTGTTTGTAAAGTGGGGGGTGGAGGGGAAGAGAGAGAGAGGTTACAATCAAGCAGTGTCTGATTTTTATGAAATAAAATAAAGAGCATCAATCGAGATACATCTCTGTTTCTCTCTCATAACACTAGAATTCAGCTACATTGAGTGAAGCTGATTGTGTCATGGAAATTCTACTCAATATTGATCCAGAGTAGATTCTAATGTATAGTTTGTAGAGTAAAAACTTAAACACGTTGCAGGATTCCCCCAAAAAATAGACCTGAGGCAATAGTATTTCATCCTTCAGAGCTTTACTGCTCCTGAAGGCAAATGAGCATAATGGTCACAAATCCAATACATTCAGGATTGGCACTGTCCATAAGAAATCCAGTTGCAGCAGACTTAACTTAAACTTACAATAACTTATAATGTCTAAACCTTAATACTAAGCATTCTATGTACAGAACACCACACCAGAAGGAAGATAGAAAGAAAGAGAAAGTGAAACCCAGGCTCCTTCTGGCCCTATTTTTATAGTCAGCATGACCTTGACTGAAAGAGATAAGAGAACTAGTTTCAGCCAGCTGTACTCAGCTTCTCTGAAGGAATAACCCAAACATCACGAACCTTCTGCTTGTTTCTTTCACACAGAGAAACAAGCAACACTGCAAAATGGGGACTTCACAAACTTCCAGAACCCTCTTGAATTAATTAGAATAGGAAAGATCTTTGCATATCAGCTCAACACTTTCTGCACTAAGAAATGCAAACTGACAGAACGCTGGAAGATTCGGGATAGACAAAAGAAGGTACTATTTTACAGAGTCCATAGCTGAACTAATGCATTTCCTCTCATAAGAAGTGGTGGTGGCTGTCCACATGGGTGGCTTTAAAAGAGGCTTAGACAAATGGGGTATAATTTATACTAACCCTGATGGCTATATTCTGCCTCTGTTCTCAGATGTAGTATGTTTCTGAATACCAGTGGTTGGAAACTGTAAGAAGGGAGAACACTCTTGCACTTGCGTCCGGCTTCTGGGTTTCCTAGAGGCCCTGGTTGGCCTCAGTGAGAGCAGGATGTTGGATGGGCTACTGGCATCATCCAGCAGGCTTTTTAAAAATGTACCTACAATGAAGTCCTTTTTGATACAACTGCCGAATTTTCTGCGTAACTTCAGTATGATGGAGTAGCTTTTCGAAGCACAACTTAAAATAAATGGTCAGAAAGCAAGCCTGCTCCAGTATAGCCCATTATCACTTTCTTTCAGCTTGATTGCTCTAACATCTTCTATTAATCATGTTGCCCACAGCTATGGTGAAATGCACAATTAGCTTATGAAAATCAACAGTAAAATGATGGCTGGGTTTAATTACTCACTCATTTTTCCAGACAAGCTATCATTGACCCTGGAGTGTTACAGTCTCCCTTAGTGAGTAAGCAGGAGGAGCTGCAATGTTAACATCCGTCGTCTCGGGAGACAATGGAAAAGTGAACCTTTGGGGGCAACGTTGGAGAGTTACAGAGCAGTTACAGTTATTTCTCTCTTGTTGGAGAGTTACAGTGCCTGTGGTGGCTGTGGAGACAAATATGGTAGAGATATATTTTGTTGTAGCTGGGGCAGATGAAAGCATCTGGCTTTGCTGTTACAGGTGCGCCATGATGTTTCTTCCTTCTGCACTCCTCCCAGCAGTCTGACCACTGCTGTGGATACAGGCAAAAATGTTCCTTTTAAATCAGTTGATCTGATTGACATCCTATGCCCTTTTAAAATGTGGCTCTGGGTTTTTTTTTTGGGAGGGCAGGTTGTTTTTATTTTGATTATACAGTGGTACCTTGGAAGTCAAATGGAATCTGTTCCAGAAGTCCATTTGACTTCCAAAGCATTCAGAAACCAGGGCACAGCTTCCGATTGGCTGCAGAAAGCTCCTGCAGCCAATCGGAAGCTGCGTCGGATGTTCAGGTTCCAAAGAATGTTCGCAAAGTGGAACAGTCACTTCTGGGTTTGCGGCATTCGGGAGCCAAAACGTTCGACTCGCAAAGCGATCGGGATCCAAGGTACGTCTGTATATATTGGGGTTTTTATGTTGATCTTTTCTGTGAACCGCCCTGAGACCTCCGGGTATAGGGCGATATATAAATTCAATAAATAATAATAATAGTTAATAATACACAATCTATCTCTGGGCTCTGTGATCGTCTACAAGGGATTCTCATATGGCGGGGTTAATGTTGCCAGCCTTCATGTCATGTTTGCAGACATCTTTGTAATGCAGGGTTGGTCTGCCAACAGGCCTAGTGCCTGAAGTCAGCTCCCCCTAGAGCATGTCCGTGGAGATCCTTCCACCTTCCATTCTGTGCACATGACCAAGCCAGCATGGGCGTCGCTGACACAGGAGTACAAACATGCTGGGAACTAGGAAGCATCCTTCCAAGAAAGCATGTACAGGTATGTGCTCTCAAAGTGCTCAACCTGAAATAAACATATACATATGCTATATACCACCAGAGCACTGAGGTCCAGCTCCGTGAACCTTCTGGCGGTTCCCTCACTGCGAGAAGTGTGGTTACAGGGAACCAGGCAGAGGGCCTTCTCGGTAGTAGTGCCCGCCTTGTGGAACGCCCTCCCATCAGATGTCAATGAGATAAACAACTATCTGACTTTTAGAAGACATCCGAAGGCAGCCCTGATTAAGGAAGTTTTTAATTTTGATGTTTTATCGTGTTTTTAATATTTTGTTGGGAGCCGCCCAGAGTGGTTGGAGAAACCCAGCCAGATGGGCGGGGTATAAATAAATAAATTATTATTATTATTATTATTATTATTATTATTATTATTATTATCTGCTCTTACTAGCGATGGTTCTTCAGGATCATTAGCTGGAACATTTCTCAGCTACACTACCTGAGATCCTTCCATCATAGCACAAATAAGGCGTTTCTGCTGTAAGCTAATATTCAGATACTCCAAAACTTCCAACTTATGCTTGATTTGGTTCTTCCATCGGTGGTCCTCCCGACAGCTTCACTTGTCTGAGTGCCTTTGGGGAGGATCCAGTGGTAGGCAACTGCCTCCCACCCCCCAGCCCCTGTCAGTTAAGCATTTTTTTTTGCTGGAAAGGGAGGGGTGCAGAGCAGAGGCAGGGTAGCTCCTTAAGTTCCTGGCAGACAGATGTGTTTCGGCTGATCAGTTTCCTTTCTTCAGCCACTGAGCTATTGTGATTTCAAAGTTCTCATCAATAATACTGCCTTCACGATCCAAAACAAATCAATCTTGAACATGTAAGCAGGTATTGGTTGCAATCCTGCTCTGGTCATGGACCATTTCAGTGCAATCCTTTGCTCAGTCATAGGCCCCATCATGTTCAGTGGAATTTACTTTCAGGCAAGCGTTATCTGTCACATAGAATAACTAGTGGTTCTGAATGGAGGTGTGCTCCCAGCCCCAGATGTGCAGGTGAGCATGGAAGACTGCTTCAATGAATGGATCTCCCTCGCTAGACCAAATAAATTGTCATTAATGGCTGAATATAACATAAATAACACTGCAAAACTTGAACTTCACAAAATTTGAACATGAAATGCCACAAATTATGGCTGTATCATAAACCAATCCTAGCTTGGTCAACAATTTGTTCCCAGTTTTCCCGCGGACATATGACCCTAAAATCAAAAGAAGGAATACTAAATCCACACAATGCATATTGGCATTAAAAAAACCCTATTCTGATATAGCCTGGAGGCTTCAAAGTCCAAGGACTTTACTATTGATCTGTTTCATTCCTGACAGCCTTTTTAAAACCCACCCTCACCTTCAAACAATACAGAATAAATGAATAAGTCAAATCATTTTCTCAAGCCAAATAAAACACTGCATTAAAAGCTAAGCTTCTCTTCATGGGACTGAATACAGTATATTGTAATCGGAATGCTGGCTTTAAAAGAATAGGAATGAAAAATACCCAGAAGGACAATCCGATCACAAATTGAGCAGCAAAATAACTCATGTATTTTCATAATACCAGTTCAAGTGGAAAGGGTTAAGGTCAACAGCTAATGGTTTGTTTGCATGAAACGTTAATATCTGTTCTCCTGGAAATTTTGTTTTCAATTTGCTATAAAATATTAAAACATTAAAAAACACATTTACTTTCCCCAGAGCAGAAGGGCATGCTTCCATATTTCAGAATTCACAATGATTGGTTCCCTTGGGTTAGAAGTATTAAGGTTGGCTGGCAGATTTGGAGGTTGCTACAATGAAGTCTTGCATCTAACAGTTCTGAGAATTTTCAGATGCCTGCTGGTTAATGTCAAAAAAGGCATTTAAATGCAATCTAGGGTTCCGAGTGACTCTTATTCCCAAAGCTTTCATGACATTTTAAGACTAATGTTTTATTGATAGACTGCCCAAGGTAGTGGTGTGTCCGTACTGACAAATGCTTGACCAACGTTTCCATGTCTGATCCTTCTCCATTAAAACTTATGTCCAATGCATTTTCAGACTAGATTGTGATGTCTATTCATTTACATAATATTAGGAGATATCTGAGGTCAAGTAGGGTTCCCCCCCATGAACTTTCTTCCATTGTATCCTGGGATTTCCTTTAAAAACCAAAAACAATAGTTACTTGCTGCGCCCGGAAACACATGGAGCTTCCACAAATTGGTTGTCCTTCTAGGCTAAGCCCTCTAGGCATTTGGGGATGCCTCAGCTCTTCCTGGAAATCCAGACTGTTATTTACTAGTAGCCTATTGGACAACAGGGCAGTTAAAGTTGAAATACTCTATGCACATCCCTGGGAGTAAGACCCACTGAATTCATGTGTGGGGCTGCACTGCAGGTACTTACAGCACAGAAAGTTTATGTTGATAGGCACCTTAACGTATTAAATAAGCGTATTAACAGGGTGTCAATTCATTCATTCTGTCCAGCGGGTGCAGAATGCTGCAGTGAGGCTCCTCACGGGGTCCCTGCCCTAGGAGCATATTCACCCAGTGCTTTTCCAGCTGCACTGGCTCCCGGTGGAGTACAGGGTCAGATTTAAGGTGCTGGTTTTGACCTTTAAAGCCCTTCGCAGCCTAGGACCCTCGTACCTACGGGACCGCCTCTCCTGGTATGCCCCACGGAGGACCTTAAGGTCCATAAATAGCAACACTCTAGAGGTCCCGGGCCCTAAGGAAGTTAGATTAGCCTCAACCAGAGCTAGGGCCTTCTCAACACTGGCTCCGACCTGGTGGAACGCCCTGTCTCATGAGACCAGGGCCCTGCAGGATCTGATTTCTTTCCGCAGGGCCTGTAAGACAGAGCTGTTCCACCTGGCCTTTGGCTTGGAATCAGTTTGATCCCCTCCCCCCTCTTTCCTTTTTTCCTCCTGAGATGGAACTCAGGAGGTTTGGGGACTTCCCTGGCATTTTTCTGGCCCATGTAGGACCAGTCTGGATCTAGCCTTGGTGAAGATTTGACGGTTTCTTCCCCAAATAGTTTTGATTTGAGTTTCTACTGAAATGAGGCTGCACTTTAATGTTGTTTTTAATCTTGTTTTTAAGTTGTATTTTAATCAATTGTTTTATACTTGGTGTTAGCCGCCCTGAGCCCGGTCTTGGCTGGGGAGGGCGGGGTATAAATAAAATTTATTTATTTATTTATTTATTTATTTAGCATTTAAATCATAAAAGAAAGAGAAAAGACAGCTGCTAAACATTTCTTTGCACTGTGGGGTAGGGTACATAATTCATAGCCACAATTTTCAAGGCTTTATTCGAGGCTAAGAAGGTTGCCCACCGGTCACAATGTCGCTCAAGCACAATCTCCAACCAAGCAGAGAAAGCAGAGTAAGAAAATTACTCTATGGTGAGGAAGATTAGGCAAGTTAGGGAGTATTCTCTTCAGGGCAGGGGAAATGCCAGCTACTCCCCCCCCCAGTGATGAGGATTAATTATTGCACAACTATCAGAGGCAGAACTTGCGAAAGCCAGTTGGACAGGGCATGTAAGTCACCACAGAGCAGAGCTATGAAAACTCCACCTGCCTGAGCATCCTAAAAAAAAATGGAAGTATCCTAATAAGTTCTCTTCAAAACACTTATATAAGGTTGATGAGGCACTGGACAGAAAAGGCAGAAGCCAACCATTTTCCTGTTTGCTGAAAACAGAGGTTTGCTCTTTAAATTGAAGCAAGTAATGCCAAGCTGACCTTTCGTAAACATCGTGGCCAGTACTGATAGGATGCACCATATATAGTGTCTGTTAGAAAAACACTGGGGCCTGACTAGATTATTTATTTATATTTATTACATTTATATACTGCCCTATACTCACTAGTACACAGAATAAAATCAAAATATAAGACCACAGAAACCTTAATCAAAATAAAAACAACCCAATAACCCCTTACCCCCCCCCAAACCCCACATTTTAAAAGGGCATAGGATGTCAATCAAATCAACCCAAGGCCTGGTTAAAAAGGAAGTTTTTTGCCTGGCACCTAAAGGTGTATAATGAAGGCGCCAGGCGAACTTCCCTGGGGAGAGCATTTCACAGACGGGGAGCCACTGCAGAGAAGGCCCGTTCTTGTGTTGCCACCCTCCGGACCTATTGAGGAGGAGACATATGAAGAAGGGCCTCAGAAGATGATCAGGGTCTGGGTAGGTTCATATTGAAAGAGGCAGTCCTTGAGGTATTGAGGTCCTGAGCCGTTTAAGGCTTTATAGGTCAAAACCAGCACTTTGAATTGGGCCTGGAAACCAACTGGTAGCCAGTGCAGTTGGGCCAGAATTGGTGTAAACCGTCTTGCTCCGGTGAGCAACCTGACCATTGAATTCTGCACTAGCTGAAGTTTCTGAACAATCTTCAGAGGCAGCCCTACGTATAACGCATTGCAGTAATCTAACCTTGATGTTACCAGAGCATAGACAACAGTAGTTAGGTTATCCCTATCCAGATAGGGGCATAGCTGGGCCACCAGCCGAAGCTGATGGAAGGCACTCCATGCCACTGAGGACACCTGAGCCTTGAGCGACACCAAAGGATCCAGGAGTACCCCCAAGCTATGAACCTGCTCCTTTAGAGGAAGTGTGACCCCATCAAGAGCAGTCAATCTTCCACCCATCTGGTCTAGGGAACCATCCACTAACAGTGCCTCAGTGCTACCTGGATTGAGCTTCAGGTTTTTTGCTCTCATCCAGTCCATTACCAAGCAGAATGTCTGTCATCTTGGTGGGCGGGGCTTTTGTGTTGTGCTCTGGAATCGGCCCCTCCCTTCAGTGAAGTTCAGTTACAGAGGCCAACTGTCCCTTTTGCCTCATTCTTGACTCATGATGTTGTTTTAGTTTCTCTCAGACACTACGTTATTGTGTTACAGTTTTCTTTATTATTAAAGCTTAGTTTCCATTTACATGTGCCACTTATTTTTCTCAAAGAAAAAGAAACTCTGCTGAAGAATGGTGGAATATCCTAAACTGGGTGAGTGAGAGGATATTCCCAGTCTGACAGGGATTTTTTTAATCACCCCACCTTCCGCAACGGTGCCATCGGTGTTTTATCAAAATATATAAAAGCAAGACACATGCTCTTGCCTTAAGCTGCTCACACTCGTAATTTCAGCAGTGGGGGAGAGCAGAGGCAGAAGTGACCAGATAAATGTGATAAATATAAAATTGCAGCCTTCGTGCTTGATTTTGGGTGCCTGGTGGCCTCCACAATCACACCTGCATACCCTCCAACATTTCTCCGATGAAAATAGGGACGTCCTACCATATCCTTCCTATTTTCATCAGAGAAATGTTGGACATCCTAAGAAAAAGTGGGACATTCCGGGATCAAACCAGAAACTGGGATGGCTTCTGTAAATCCGAGACTGTCCCTGGAAAATAGGGACGCTTGGAGGGTCCAAAACAGTTGGGATAAGTCTGACTTACAGTGCAGTTCTATGCATGTTTAGTCAATTAAACCTAGAGTCAGCACAGATACTGTGACTAATTGTTCAGTGCAGTCAATATTTATTGAAGTGTTTGCTTTTACTTTAGCAACATATTGCTTTGTTTTGTGATATTATTATGTTGATGCCAATGTTGGCTGTCAATTTCTAATCTTTGTCATTATCGTGAACTGCTTTGTGCAAAACGTTATTTCTGGAAAAGCAGTCTACAAATATTTCAACAAAACACGGAAAAGGAGCACAATAAACAGAGGTAAGTCATTTGAACTTGGCCTCAGTTTCACCCTAGATCATTAAGATAATAAAATCTCCTGGTCAAGCTACTCTCATTGATGATGACCCTCTCATTTTTCAATGGAAGGACTCACTCCTAGGTTCAAAGTGGCAATTCATACCGACAATCTGGTTCATAGAGAGGTGGAATGAGTTGTTCATCATCTTTGCTTTAAACAGATATAACTGCAATTGGACTTGAACGTTTTGCCCTGTAAGAGCAAAGCTCATAAAATCATGTTGTTGGAACTATGAATGCTGTGCACGGCTGTTTCAAAGATACACACCCATTACATAGAAAGCATTAAGGCCTCATAAAGAGGAGGCAGAGCCAAGACTTACATTGTTCTCACAGAACATAATTGCAATCATTTAAGGAAACCTTTTTACACGCTTACAAATTTGTCCTGACTTTTCTATGCTCAGGGTAAATGAGCAAGCCTTGCAGGATCTTGCTTGTCCTGCATACGACTAATTGCTGTTTTGTATTTTCCATTACAAGGAATAGCAATAAGGCGGCCTCTTGTGCTCTTAGCTGTTGGAGGCTGTAGTGAAGTAAGTACTGCTTTTAACCATTTATGAATGATTTGTTGCTTGAATGCAAACACTGACGGGACCAGAGACAGAAAATTCAAATATTACGCAAATGTTTAAGTGATCAGAATAAACTGGATAGCAGAGCAGAGAAGCAGCACGCTTTACACAGAAGTAAATCAAGTTGGCCCTATAGTAGGAAATGGAAGCACTTTTACAGGCATGAGCAAACACCCTCAGCACGGTTGCACAAAAGCAACTGCATTTTTGTCTTTGTGCCACTCAAGACGAAGGGTTGGTTCACACAGGCACCTAGATAGTGTGCCTTTGATAAATGGCTCACAGTTGAATGTGTGAACTGTCTCCACTAAAAAGCAGCGTGTTTAAGTTGACATTCAGCAATGTTTCTATCTGTGGCAATGTATTCAGTGATTCTAACTTATTAACTCATTAGCATAAATTAGTGGATTTAGTTCAGAGCTGGATGCTGTGTGTGCGTGTGTTTAAAACAATAGCTATTTATTCTTCAGACAATTTTTCATCCAAATAGTAAATTTAATGCTGAGTCTACAAAGGTCAGTTAGTAGTGCTCACGTATTTGCATGAAGCTTGCTTGATGAGATCCATTGGGATATTTGATGCCACACATACATACATAAGATAAGATGGTTTGCTGACTGCATATCTTTGTTAAAGGGCAGTCTCTGCAAATTTCACCCATTGCCACATGGCAAGTTCAGCATCAATAAATAAAGTGATCAGTGTTTTGGACTTTCCCAGCTGCTGATAATGGCAATGCTGACAAAACCCCTTTAACTAGGAAATACGGGTGGGGAAGAATTCAGGCCAGTTTCATGCTATAGGGGCTGAGACAACATTTTATGTACGGACCATGAAAAGTTTGGGAAACGATCACTGTGCTGAACAGTCTTTTGATAATAATAATAATAATAATAATAATAATAATAATAATAATAATAATAATTTTTATTTGTACCCCGCCCTCCCCGGCAAAGCCGGGCTCAGGGCGGCTCGCACAATCAAAATCACAATAAAACATAAACACAAAAACGATCAATTAAAATACAGATTACAAAATTTAAAATGATTTAAAAATGATTTAAAAAGCCGCCTTAATGTAACCTTTTAAAAAAAATCCCAGAAGAAAGCCATTTTGTAAGGATGGAAATCCCCCTCCAAGAAACCTGTTAGATAGATCATGGAAATATTCACCTCCTTTCACAGTGCTGTTCAGATCAACTTACTCCTGCTGTTTGCTCAATCATTGTTGATCCTGGTTGCTTCACCTTCCAACTTCCTGGCTTGGTTACAGGGGCTCTATTCTGTATTTTTGTTTATTTTTGTGTATTGCAAATTGCCTTGGGCCTTTGACAGGATTTATATATCATCTTCCTCCATCAAATCGATCACTCTGTGAGCAATCCAACTGAATTTGAAGGTTGAAAAGGATTGTATCAGTTTGCTTAATGGCCAATCAGAAGCAGCTATAGCCCTTTTCAGATATCATCACTGGAAGAAGGAACATGAGTGGAGTGGAGCTGCAGAAATGCATACTCAGCCTGGAGCCATGTGACTCCTCTGCCTGCTTTGTGTGTCTACATCAAACTTCTTCTACCTGTTTCAGGGAATGCAAGCAAAAATAAGCACAAGCAAGGGCACTGTTTATGAATAGGGAAGCACACACACACAAAAAAAATGTTATAAAAATCAGAATTGGAAGTTGTTGTTTTTGACAGTGCCAAAAATGTTAGGGAATCATAGAATAGTTTGGGCTCTGTTCAATGGGGAAAGATGATCAGAACTCACATGCAACTGCTATGTCTTTGGGATCCCAGACAATGACTGCCTCTGCCCACTGTTACTGCCAGCTTCAGGGACACGGGTAGCACTGTGGTCTAAACCACTGAGCCTCTTGGGCTTGCCAATCAGAAGGTCAGCAGTGTGAATCCCCATGACGAGGTGAGCTCCTGCTGCTCTGTCCCAGCTCCTGCAAACCTAGCAGTTCGAAAGCATGCCAGTGCAAGTAGATAAATAGGTACCGCGGCGGGGGGGAAGGTAAACGGTGTTTCCATGTGCTCTGGTTTCCGTCATGGTGTTCCGTTGTGCCAGAAGCGGTTTAGTCATGCTGGCAACATGACCCAGAAAGTTGTCTGTGGACAAACACTGGCTCCCTCAGCCTGAAAGCGAGATGTGTGCCACAACCCCCTAGTCGCCTTTGACTGGATTTACTGTAACCATCCAGGGGTCCTTTACCTTTTACCTTTTTACTGCCAGCTTCAAGGAGATTGATGGCTACAGAGCACAATATATCCCTTCCTACTTGAAAGAGAGGGACTGCCATAGCAACCTTATGCTGATACTGCTTGACGTAACATTGTGGCCTCCTGGGGATGCAGCCTGCTTGAAGGAGGCAGACTGGACATTGTGACTTCATGATTATGATTACTGCTTTAAGGGAAGGAACTAGCCATTGTGATCTCATTCTGACACTGCTTGACTGAAGGGCAGAGACTGGACATGGTGACATCATGCTGATGCTGCCAGCTCCAAGGACTGGCTATTGTGATCTCATGCTGACGCTCACCTTCAGTTGTTATAGACTGCCTCTCCAAAACCGGCTTTCTTCCATATCACTTTCCTTCTTCCCACAACTTCCTATTTACACCCCTTAGTGCAAAGTAGAGTGGGATCTGCCAGCAGATCCCTGGGTGATTTGCAGCAGATTGGCAATGATTTCTGATAACAACAGGAGCAACAAAATGCTCCACTTCAACTTAAGCTGTTTAAATGAAGAACTCTCTGGGTAACACAGAGTAGGTTTTTGTGTGGAAGGTTTTGAGCTCTATCCAGTTTGGATACTCAAAACGTAATTTCCAGGCTCAGACTTATTTAATTCTAAGTGTATCGGTCTTGCATCAGGGCTCCAGCTGGTGGATCTTGGAGTTTTGGTTAAAAACTAGGTAAATCTGCAAATCTGATACCTGCCTCCCCACAATACCCTTTATAAAATCTTGCCAGATTACTGCTTTAGAAATTGGAGTTCTTGGTGATGTACAGCAGTCAGAATTGTAGAATGCAAGAACTCTGGCCAGACAGTACATCAGTTTTTGAATCTTCAAACAGTTTTAATATTATAGTATGGCAACAAATTCCAGTTGAAATAAATTCCTGTTCCAGGACAAGGCCCTGTTGCACTAATTCTTCGTCAGCTAAATTTTCATGGTCAAAGTATACCAATATGTCTTCTGTGTGTGTCTTCTGCTTTGGCACTATTCCTCCTTTAGATAACAGCAACTCTGGCATCTTGTCCGAACAACTCTTCTGAGAGGCAGCTTTGGCGTTATAACCTGTGGCAGGAGTTCCCAAATGGTGGTCCACAGACAACCAGCAGCCATTACTGTACAAATGCAATTAAAAGGATTACACAGCGCCTCACACATCACATGGCAATTGCTGCAACCAGTGGAAAAAGGATTAAGTGTTCCACCAATGATTAAGTGTTCAGAAATTTTCAGTGGTTAGTGGGGGGGGGGGATGTTTGGGAATGACTTGTCCAGGGCCTGAAAGCCGATGGTTCAACCACATTGCTTTAATTTAAGCAGGTTTGGGTCTGCTCAGTGGCTGGATGGAAGCTGGATATGAACCTCCACTGGTGCTGCCTCCAGTTCCATGATGGAAGAAAGGCTGGTTATAAATGCACCATATAAAGAAATGTGAATATAAATCAGAAAGGACCCAGTTTCTGATTTGATCCCAGAATGCCCTGCTTTTCCATAGGACGTCCCTCTTTTCATTTGAGAAATGTTGGAGGCTATGGAATTATGCAACCCCTGAAGGGTGTGTCCCAGCATGCTTCTGCTGCTTCTCATTTCAGTGAGTGAAGGATACTGGCCATTGTGGGCTAATGTTGATGCTGCCGGCGCCAAGGAGAGGGACCAGTCATTGTCACCTTGCGCTGATGCTCAAAGAGAAAGATTGGCCATTGTGACCCCATGCTGCCATGGTAATGTTGCTTGCCTGAATGACCATGGCTGCTTGAAGGAGAGAGACTGGCCATTGTGACCTCATGCAGAAAAAAGGTAAAGGACCCCTGGGCAGTTAAGTCCAGTCAAAGGTGACTATGGGGTTGTGGCACACATCTCACTTTCATGCTGAGGGAGCCAGCGTATGTCCACAGACATCTTTCCAGGTCATGTGGCCAGCATGACTCAATCGCTTCTGGCACAACGGAACACTGTGACAGAAACCAGAGTGCACGGAAATGCCATTTACCTTCCTACTACAGCAATACCTATTTATCTACAGTACTTGCACTTGGCGTGCTTTCGAACTGCTAGGTTGGCAGGAGCTGGGACAGAGCAATGGGAGCTCACCCCATCAAGGAGATTCAATCGCTGACCTTCCGATCGGCAAGCCCAAGAGGCTCAGTGGTTTAGACCACCTGTGTCCCATACTTCATAGCACCCTACATATCTGCGGTCCGCCTGCCTTCTGTCTCATGCGGACCTGGAATTTATAGGCAAGCTAGGTCTGCGGGGCTGTCTGGTGTCAGGACCAGGCCAGAGCCTAAAGAGGATAACAGTTTCCTTCTATTCCTTATCCTGGAAAATCTTGCTACAGGGACATCTGAGCATAGGCTGAGAAATTCTTGGCTGTTCCTGACAGAAACAATGCTCCCCCTACCCTTTTGAACTCTTGCAAAATTGGACATCCAAGCCCAAACCTGTATCTCCCCCCCCCCCAATTCAGAATGCTCTCTTCCCATCAGGACAATGTGACACAGCCGAGTTTGGGAAGATCTCTAATCCCTTTTAAAAAGTTGGTTTTGTAATTTCAATCTGTCATTAGGCATGCAACTTTCATCTACTCCTCCACCGTAATTAGTGGTGGCCACATCATTAATTTCTGAATTAGCAAAAACAGTTGGTTTAAATTAGATCATCAATGAAAGTTAACACTGTAGACAGGAGGTGTTAAAGCTGTGCTGAGATGATGAATAGCTCGATGGTGCATTTAATCTCCAGGCTTGGATCTTGGGTAGAACAATGGGACCCTGTACATATTTTGATTCTAGTACGTAAGCACCCCAAGGAGATGGCAGGGTGGGAAGTGGAAGCCGTAAGTATTTATTTATTTTTAATCCTTGCAGTTTTAGTTGTTGTAAAGCCACTTTAGATGGGCTTTGCCTGGGAAAGTGGCATATGCAAAATTTAAAATTATTTAAATGAGTATGCATCTGGGGAGCAGAGCTATGAGGGGATCTGGCAGGTGCATGGTGGAACCGACATACAGGCAGAAGTTCATCAAGACTGCCTGTAGCCCAGTCAACCTTGACTTGAACATTCTTAAATCACCTGCCAGGTGAGGAGGATCCAATGGGTTGCCTACATGGATGGAATCCCATTGAAGGAGGTGGCACATGAATGGTTCACCTCAATGGGCAGCAGCTCTAAGGAGTTGCTGGTTCTAGTTCTGATGGTACAATTAGTCCTAGCAATCACTGCAGAACTATGCAGATTATTACAATGGCTGAAGGTTGGTACTGGCACCCAGATCGAACTGTAGAACAGCTTTATTCTTATGTATCAATAAACATTCTCCTGCCCTTTACTGGTGTGAATAATGTGGCCTCTTCTGCATTGCCAAAAAAGGGAGAAAAAGTGATACAGATTGGTCCTGCACAAAAAAGGACAAAAAGTGATATAGGTTGCTTGAAATGTGCATATGCTAATACATGTATCTAGCTGCAACTATATAAATGCTTACAAGTGACATCCAACTAATTCAAACTTTAGAGAAGACCTGTTGAAATCAATGGGTTTAATATACTTAAATCCACTTATTTCAGTGGGTCTACTCAGAATAATAATAATAATAATAATAATAATAATAATAATAATTTATATTATAAATTATAATATAAATAATAATCCCAGGACATTATCCCAGAAATTATAATATAATAATAATAATCCCAGGACACTCTATGCAAGATCTCAAAGTAGCTGTCTTATTGCAAAGGAATTTCAGAAATAGACTGGAAAGAGAAGTTGCTGAATTGCAACTCATTACCAAGCTTAAAACCATGGAGAGACCTGGTCTGAACAAAGACATTGGATTCTTATCTCATTATACATGAAAAAGCTTTTTTAACCTTCTCACCCCTGGCTTTTTCCTGTAAGACTAATCGCAGTCGTTAACAGTCGTCAACAGGTTTACCACAGCTATCAGCCTTTCACCCATTCCCACCACCCCTCTGAGTAATACCCCTCCCCACCCTCTCACTATATATAAGGGTCTGGTGACTTCTGTTTCAGTGTATCTGAAGAAGTGTGCATGCACACGAAAGCTCATACCAAGAACAAACTTAGTTGGTCTCTAAGGTGCTACTGGAAGAATTGTTTTATTTTTTTTATTTTGTTTTAATAATAATAATAATAATAATTTATTATTTATACCCCGCCCATCTGGCTGGGTTTCCCCAGCCACTCTGGGTGGCTTTCAACAGAACATTAAAATACAATAATCTATTAAACATTAAAAGCCTCCCTAAACAGGGCTGCCTTCAGATGTCTTCTAAAGGTCTGGTAGTTGTTGTTTTCTTTGACATCTGAAGGGAGGGCGTTCCACAGGGCGGGTGCCACTACCGAGAAGGCCCTCTGCCTGGTTCCCACTGCCAGTTTTTAACTGTAAGTAGATCACAGTCTCTTGTGAGTTGGCCACCCCTGGGCTACTGAATGGGGAAAAAATAGTGGTGCAATTGACTTCCGACAAGCACACAGAGTGCGAACAAGACTGAGTGTATGGGGGGGGAGGGGGGCTCATTTAATTTCACTGCACACAGATGGTGTAGTGACAATAAAGGTTTATTATTATTATTATCCACAGGGTGATGTAAAAAATGACATGTAACCTGATTTATTACGATGTAATGCAACACAATGGCATTGATGATGTAACGCACAGGTGGGAAACCTGCAGATATTGCTGTACTACAGTTCCCATAATCCCTGATCTTTGGCCACGCTAGCTGGGCCAATGTACGTTGGAGTCCAACAACAATGTACATTGTTGTACTTTGGGTACAACATTGTTGTACGAAGGGTGATGGCAAGTACAGACTTTTGTCTTTCAAATTTCAGCAGCACCCTGTGCGAGGACAAAACTTGGTGCACCCCAGCCTCTAGCCTTCCATTCTGCATGCATACTAGTTTATAGTGGTGACTCACTGTGGTGCCCAGTGCGGGGAAACAATTTGTGCTGCCCTAAATCTGTCTCTGGCGGCTTGTTCCCCATCCATGACTTAATGATTAATAATAATAATAACAGCAATTTATTATTTATACCCCGCCCATCTGGCTGGATTCAAGTAGGCAGCCGTGTTGTTCTGCCGTAGTCAAAATAAATTAAAACAATTCTTTAAAAAGATAGTTAAAAAGGCTCTTCTTAAAAACTTAAAAACTCCATTAAAAGAATCAAGTCTTCAAAGAAGTTATATGATCTAAGAGAGTATTTAAAAGAATCCTTCCAAAATAATTTAAAAATTATAAAGTAGCACCTTAGAGACCAACTGAGTAGTTTTAGGCATAAGCTTTCTGGTGCACACACACTTCTTCAGATACACTGAAACAGAAATCATCAGACCCTTATATATAATGAGAGGGAGGGGAGGGAATGGTTTCTCCAGCCACTCTGTGTGGCTCCCAACAGAATAATAATAATAATAAGCAATAAAATATCAAACATTAAAAAACTTCCCTATATGGGGCTGCCTGCAGATGTCTTCTAAAAGTCAGATAGTTGTTTATTTCCTTGACAGCTGATGGGAGGACATTCCACAGATCGGGTGCCACCACTGAGTAGGCCCTCTGCCTGGTTCCCTGTAGCTTCACTTATTACAGTGAGGGAACCTCCAGAAGGCCCTCGGAGCTGGACCTCAGTGGGGTGAACGATGGGGGTGGAGACACAAACTGGGCTGAGGCCGTTTAGGGCTTTAAATGTCAGCACCAACACTTTGAATTGTGCTCGGAAACATACTGGGAGCCAATGTAGGTCTTTTGGGACCAGTGTTATATGATCTCAGCGGCCACTCCTAGTCACCAGTCTAGCTGCCATCCATCCTCCAACCACCTCCAGACACTCACACAGGACATTCACCGCCTTTACTGGTTCTCATTTAAAAGAGAGGTAGAGCTGGGTATCACCCACATACTGATGAACACCCATCCCAAACCGCCTGATGAGATCATGGTTGTACCGTAAGCCCCAGTGAGCTTGATGGGACTTCATGATGATGATAAACTGAGTAAATATGCTTAGGGTTGTACTGTATGTCTGACATGATGGTCTTATGGATGCTCGCAAACAAAGTCACAGTGACCACCATAGCTGCCAATCAGATCACCCAGCAATGTGGAGCAAACGAGGCTGAGGATTGTTTGAACAAACTCGATAAAGGAAAATGGCACCAGCACCAGTTTATTTTCAGCATTGCACTTTCTATTGAAACTAAAGGCTATTCAGTGCAGTTCTACTTATATGACTCAACAGTATTACATGTTGGCAAAGTATTTCTCCCCCCCCCAAAGCCCCCCCCCCAAATGAACTTACATTCTCCAAAGAATTTTCTTTCCACACAAGTAATTCATTCAGTGCCTTATTAAAACAAAAACCACCCTTCATCTTTTACTGAGCTAAAATTGCTTTTGGAAGGCTTTGAGAAAGTGAATATAAAATCCTAAGAGAAAATGCTAAGAGTTAAAATAAATAAAGCACATGTCCCATTATCCATGAGTGCAGAGGTCTTTCTACTTTGTTATGCTCCAGTAATGAGCATAATGGTTTTATCTGCATAAAACCTAGATCCCATTACACAGTTGTTTTTTCTTGTTAAGGGTTACAATTATACAGGTTTCTGAGCTATCGAGGGTTGGGAAGGGACTACTTCTGCATAAACATTTGTTATGGCTTTCATCTGCAGAATATGTTTTATATAAAACTCCAGGCTGCCCAGCGGAGGTGCTGCTGGGGACATTTCTAAATATTAAGGACCTGGAAAAGCCACCTTCTGCTCTGATAGTTTACCGTGTGGGACATAATCTATGTAGCTCTTTAGTATTGTGGATGTTGTTAGTTGTTATTCATATACTGGACACGCACAAACACACACACTCAGACATATCCATGGCGTTTTACACAAGGCAAGTATGACAGGTTCCTATCTCAAGAGGATGACAACATTGTACAACAGAGGATGGGGGAAATGGCTGCATAGGCAGGCAAATGGTTCAGGTTGCTGAACTATTCTCCCACCATTCCTGACCATTGGCTGATGGGAATTTGAGACCAACGACATTTGGAGGGTCACAGCTTCCCCATCCCTCCTTTACAGGAACTAGGGGAATGAGGAAGCAGCAATTCCAGAGGGACTAGGAGAAGGGAAGCAAAGAGGAAGGAAGCTAGTGAATCTGAATGAGATCAGGAGAGGAAGAGTGGGTGCCATGTACATATGAAACCCCATTTTGTGGAGCCCAATATTTGATCTCTGTCAGGTTCTCTTATCGGTTGTTCAATAGAAATGCCACGCCATTTGTCTTTAAGTCTTTTTATTCAGTGCCAAGCTATTTACAGTGCAGAGCTCAGTCTTATCATGTCTGCTCAGTCACTAGCAGAATCCAGAAGTGCCTCCCTCCTGTTTTGGCGCCAACACCAAAGCCTCGGCATCCTAAATTGCCGCCTTCTCCTCCTGCGTGATATATGCGCCGGAACTGACGCCTCCCCCTCTGAGCGAGCCTGCTGGGTGGTGCCAGGTCTCCCATCAACTCCCTGGACACCTGGCACTCCCTGTCTCCCAGCCACTAACTGCTCCTCCCCCGAAACGGGACTGCCAGATTCACTCAAAGATGAATCTGTTGTTAACACAGGTTGCGGCTCTCTATAAACACTTAGAGCTGGACTGGCAGGGGCGGGCAGATCCCTGACAATCTCTCTTCCCTAGTGGTTGGCTTTCCCCTCCAAAAATGCCTCTTTATTAAATATTTAAGCTGTATTGCCTTCATGGAACTAAAGTAGAGATGCATTTCTTACACAAATAGTAATAAATCCCATTTATATAATAGGATTGCAAAGCCATTACATTTGTTATTATCAATAGTACACTTTGGTTTCCCAAAACGATTAAACGGGTACCAATTATGCTGAAGATCTTTTTTAAAAAAAATGTTTTTGCAGATCTCTGTGTTCCATCCCGTTAATTTAACATTTCCCTTCCATTTAGACATTTCAGCGACATATCAAACTTTAGTGATAATTAATATTCTGTTAGTGTTTGAAAGATAAGATGATGCCAGTTATTATTTTTGCACTAATAATTTTAGCTGTGCTTAATAAATTTGAAATTAGAGGCTATTGTGCATTTTGTACCATGTTAGCCAATAAAGCCGAGCAGAGTGACTTTGGAATTCAAGGGCAAACTGTTATTCATTATTCTTTGAATCTTTGATTATTTTAAGCCAATAAGTCTGAGGCTGTGTACACATTTACTGCTCTGAACACTGAGTGCACATGATGTTAGCCACAATCGAACTGTATCCTGTAGTTTCATGAGAAATACTGCTGTCTGTTGCATTTCCCTCTCAAACTAGCTTTCATCCAACTTGAAAACATGAGCTGCGGTTAAACTGAAGTGTGCACATTTAGATACCCTATGCGCATGTGCAAGTGTGCTGGGCAAGACAGTGCATTGAAAGGTGTTCCCGAAGACACCTTCAGCATCCCCTTTGAAAGCCCTATTTTGCAGAGCACTTTGCAGGCAACTGGAAACCACCCTTTCAGCTGAGCCAGGTTTTTACGTGCCTCACCCCAATGTCATATATGGCCCTGACCTGATTTATGCATTTACTGTTTGTGCACATTATTTTGTCGGAAAATTGAATTGCAAAATTCAGAGATGTGCAAATTTCAAAGGAGAGCTGCATTCAGTTCACACGCTGTTCCTGGAAGTGCAAATTACATTATTTCCCCCCAAGAAAAATAGGTGCTGGACCTCAACATTATGTTGTTACAGTAAGACACTGGTCAACATGGGGCAGTCCTGAACAGATGCTGGTTTGACAACAGCCCATGGATGTGCTAAAAACTACAGCAAGCTGTCTCCCTAGCTGGCTTGGTGGTCACCTGTCAGACTTCAGGGAGTCTGACCCCCCTACCTCATGGCTGGCAGCCAGAAATGGGAAAACAAGGAATTATTACCATGGTATTTTATTCAATATTCACAGAGAGAGACGTATGATGTCACCTCTTGGATAATGGTGTTGCTCTGAGTAAAGTCCCACCCACCCCGTCTCCCCTATTCTACGTCACCTCTACATTGGCTAATCTGAGCTTTCTGCCTTTGAGCTCTCTGTTCTCCTACTCTCAGTGCACGCCAGGACCTGGGAGAGGGGGGGGGGGGGTCTGGCAAGCTTTCCAAAGATGTTGAATCTGTTAGCTGTCTCTCCCTTGGTGCTTCTTCTTCTTCTTCTTCCTCCTGCTCCTCTCCTAATATTGCCCAGTTTCTCCCCTCTGCAGCCTCTGAACTATGACCTTCTGCAAACCACCGTTCTAAATCTATGTTCTACGGGAAGTGCAGGAGGAGGGGAGGTGGTCTCCGCCATTCCTCCTCAGTCAGACATCACCCCTGGTTCTGGTGAAGGTCAAATAAATGTGACCTCGCCTCTCTCATTCTCTTAGATTGCTAGGGCACCTTGGAAGGGCCCTTGTGCAAACATGGCCATGTGCAATGCTAGAAGCCTGGCTGGAAAGCTTAAAGCCTGACACCACTACATGGGAGATGGATTGAAGAAAAGGAAATACAAATTGGCCCCACCTTGTAGCTTGACCACTTGCGGCTTGGAGTGGCTAGGAGCTAGCTAGAGTCTGAGATCTAAAAAAAATGTGTAGACTCACACACACTGGCAAGGTTCTGTTTTGACTTGAAATGTTTGTTTTGGGCTTCTCAGAAATATGTATAGGCAAAGAACAGGCAGGGGGAGCACCGGCCCGCAATGGCACCCATCTGAGAGGTTCTGGATTTCCCCCCCGATCCCTTGTTTTACCTAGTAAACATAAGTACTGGACAAAAAGACTGGCATGTGAAAAGTGAAAATGTGTTCAGGATGCTCCCAATTTATATGTTCTGTCAGATTGAAATATATATACATGTCCCTGAATTTAGGTTGTACAATATGAGAGTGAGTCTTGGTGTGATGGCCTGGGATTCAGACTCAGATGCTGAACCTGAGCGATCTCAGCCTGCACAGGATTCCCCGCCTCCAGAACCAGCAGAGCCAGGGCTAGGGCCTGAGACTGTAGGGTCCTCACCTTTGCTGGATCCTCAGGTGCAGGCATCTGATGAGTCTGCTCTGGCTCCTGATGGGATGGAAGACCCATTACCTGCAGGTGCTCCACTCCCAGCCCTGTCAGGGGAAGCTGAGGTTGCCTCTGGGTCTGGTAACCCTCCAACCTCTCCTGAGCTGCAGAGACTCAGGGCAGAGAGGCGAAGGGAACTGAGTTCCCGCAGGAGGAGTGCTCGCCTCCAAGCCAGGAGAGGTGAGTCACCAGAGGATCGGGGCCGCCCTCTGCCTCGGGGCAGATAAAAGCCGGCCAGCCCCAGCCCAATTTGCAGGAGCAACATTGTTGGTGACCAGTTCCTGCCTGTGTCCCTGTTGAAACCTATCCTGCTTTCCTGCCTGAGCTCCTGACCCGCCCTGGTTCCCTGCTTGCCCACCTGTTCCCGACTTCGCCTGACTCCCTGCCCTGCACCCAGCTTCAGTGACTATAGACTGCCTTTACGTTACACCTCTGACCACAGACCAGACTTGGACTTCGCCTTTCGGATAACCCATGGGACCAGCAACCCACATCTGTAGGACTTTAAATGCCAAGCCCCTGAGCAGATTCTGCTCATATGGACCTCCTGCTGCAAAGGAGGGGGGGGGTGGCTCATAAGTTTTGTTCATATTTGTATAGGCATTGACCCAGGTAGATGCCATTTTACATGAAAGCCCCAATCTTAAGGAATCTCACTTGAGAGCAAGTCCCCTTGAACTAAGTGGAGGCTCCTGCTAAATAGACATGAATAGTTTTGGGCTCAGTGGGGAAAATCTCTTATGCATAAAATATACCTGTTGGAGCATGCTCTCACACACATATTAGGAAGATGTCTGGCCATTCAAAATGCAACCAATTGTATTAACAGGAACACTTGAGCAACCTTGAGAAGAGAACATCCACACAAAAGAGAAAGCATTCAGCATGGTTAAGTGTTCCTGTTAGTCACGCTTGAAGTATAGGGTTTAAAAAGGCCAATTTCCCCCCTTTATGGCCCACGGTCGCCTTCTCCTTGATCTCCAGGTAAAGGCAGAATCGTGTGTTTATGACACCACTTGGTTGCCATGGAATCCGTTATGCAGAGCACAACTTTGACACTGGAATTTCACCGTCGGTTAAGGCCATTTGAAATCAGACAGAGGAGTGGTTTGATGGAGAACCAGTTAGAGCACAAAATGTGAAAAAGAGGTGTCATGGATGCTGCTAATTGTCATTGTTATAAATAGAAAAGGCAGGTTGCATCTGCACAACCTGAAATCTCCCTTCAAACTCTGGATGCCCCTGCATTTTGGGGTGTGGGACCACAAAATGTCCTCTCTGATCTGAACACATTCTGGATATCTCAGAGGTAACACTTGTTGTTCTCTTAATTGGCAGTAGTGCAAAAAGGATTTCTAGAATGATGATGATGAAAATTTATTTATACCCCACCCATTTGACTGGGTTTCCTCAGCCACTCTGGGTAGCTCCCAACAGAATATTAAAAACACAATAAAACACCAAACATTAAAAAACTTCCCTAAACAGGGCTGCCTTCGGATGTCTTCTAAAAGTCAGATAGTTGTTTATTTCATTGACATCTGATGGGAGGGCATCCCACAAGGTGGGCACCACTACTGAGAAGGCACATTGTATTGTGCCATGCAGTGTGTGTTTGATGTACTATGGTTTTATTGGGTTTTATTGGCTTTCCCAGCTTTCATGCCACATCTCATTTGATTACATCACATAGTCCTCACCCCCAACCTGCTGCCTCTTCCCTGCTTCATTCCCTCCCTCCCTCCCTCCCTCCCTCCTACTGCTGGATACTTCCAGTCCTCCAAAGGACATTAGAAAGAACTTCCTGACAGTAAGAGCTGTTCGACAGTGGAATTTGCTGCCAAGGAGTGTGGTGGAGTCTCCTTCTTTGGAGGTCTTTAAGCAGAGGCTTGACAGCCACCTGTCAGGAATGCTTTGATGGTGTTTCCTGCTTGGCAGGGGGTTGGACTGGATGGCCCTTGTGGTCTCTTCCAACTCTATGATTCTATGAAAGTCCAACTCTTTCAACTTAACCCAAACTTTGCTGCTGCTCCTTGCTCACGCCTTGCCTCAGCTCATGTTGGTGGGCTCTGCTTTCCTCAGCATCTCAGGTACCTGCATGCAAGAGACAAGGGGGCAGCAAGGGATGCACAGTAGTGCTTACTTCTGAGTAGCATTAGTGAGCGACATCACTCACTACCCTACTTCAGCCTGACTTTCTCTCGCTTCCTTCTTCTTCTTCTTCTTCTTCTTCTTCTTCTTCTTCTTCTTCTTCTTCTTCTTTTTCTCTTCTCTGAGTCTTGTAGGGACAATGATGTTCACCTCCATAACCGATGCTTTATTTGATGTTACTTGAATTTTAATATTGTATTTTTTCTTATCGCATGACACTTGCTTATGTAAGCAGGCTTATGTGAGCAGCCTTGAATTCACTTTGTGGGAAAAGGTAGGATATAAGTGCTTTACATAACTTTAATAAATAAATAAAAAGTGTGTCGGTAAACAGTCACAATCACATGACATGCACATCAGAGAGAAAGGATGCGATGGACCAAAGGAACTGAGTGCTGAGGCTCACTGGTCATGCTCCAATTCATGAATTAATTTGAGAAAATCACAGAAACAGCAAACTACCTTAGGTTGCCATCCAGGCTGCCCAATTTCTCTTCTGTCACTGCTCTCTTTCCTTTAGAACACGTGCAAAATTCAGAAATTCTGAATTTGTAGTGTGTCCTGGCATGATTAAGAAAGCTGCATCTTCACTTACTGGTTTAATGATGGTCAAGGAGCTATGAAAGCAGCCGAGAGAGAAGTGGTAACACTGTCCTCTCCAAGGAACAACCTTATGTATCTTTAAGGTGCACTTTATGCTATCCAGTGAGGGGAGATACATCAGCAAAGCCAGTTTCATTGCTATGCTTTCGGGGAACCTTGAAGCTCCTTCCCTGAGTTGCTTAGATCCTTGCCCCACCTGTGGCAACTAAGGGCATCCGGACTAATTCCTGCTCTTCTTCTGTTGCTGAGTTTGCCAGAAAAAAAAATCTGGCTTCTTTGCTTATTACAAAGTGTTCCTTAGGCAGCAGCAAAACAACCACTCATTTGTAACATTACTCTTTCGTATGTTGTGAACCACCCTGTGATCTTTGGGTGAAGGGAAGAATACACATTTAATTATTATTATTAACAACAATAATAATAACTGAAGCTAAATACATTGCTAATTTGGGTTTTCCTGCTCAGGCAAAACATTCTGGAGAATTTTGAGGGCAGATGAAGAGCATCAATAAGGCTAGCAAAAAATGTCTGAAAGCTATTTCTCGTGCAGACAGCCAACAAGCTATGGGGAACACTCACTTCTCATTAGAATCCACTAGGTGCCTTTGAAAGTCTCAGCTAGAATGTCTGATGCAGTTTGTCGCTGACAATATAACAATACTCTGTCTTGACAGGCCTAATGCTGGAGATTGGAATAATGGCCCACGTCGGGTGTTTAACCACTTAAGAAATTCAGGGTGATAAGCCTCTGGCCGGGAGGTTATGAGTCAATTGTGCTGCCATATTACACTCTGCTAGTTTCAAGTCACAGTCATTTCAGAATTGTCACCCCCCCTCCTCCGCCCTCAACCAAAATATGCTCTCCCTAGTGTGATACTGTCACATAGGGAACCTGTGGTGATACTTCTCAAAGGCAGTGACATTAAGACACCACATTCAATTGAGCATATCGCCTAAGTGAAAAACCATTTAACCCTGGGTTTAATAGGTGCCTGCCATCCCCACAGACAAATGGAATGGGGGATTGAGTTGAGGTTAAATCAGATTCAGTTAGAAGGAGTTGTGGGATGTGTGCCTTTTTTTTTTTTTTTGGCAAGTTAAATTAGAAAACAGCCTGTGGCAAGTTATTAACTTTTCATTAGGCTCAAACAAAAGAACATAATTCCTATTATAGCATGTCAGAGGCTTTATTTTTAGTAGCAGAAATGCAAAATAGTGGCGGGAGGAAATCAATGTAAACTTGTAAAATATTAAATCCGCTTAAGGCGTAAGTGCAACCTATTAAACCAAGGAACTAGCACCGTGGAAAGCAAACTCCTAGAAACTAAAGGCTTGGTTATGCTGAAGAAAGAACAAGGGTACCAGCACTATGAGGGAAGGGAATGACTCAGGAGATTGCTGAATGGATGGTGAACATTGTTCTTCTGCATCAGTGGTGAACAAAAAGAATTACCTGATGTTGGTTCCAATGGCTACTGTGAAACTGCCCAAAGAGCTCAGTCACCAAAAGTAGCAGTGGGAAATATTTTCTGAACTTCCTATGTATTGGGGCAAAAGAACAGATGGGGAGGAAACCACTCCCTTGTGGATTGCACATATTCACTTACGTACATGCAGGAAAGTTAGAGGTAGTATGTCCTGAATACCGGTTGCTGGAAACCGCAGAGGAGTGCTGGTGTACTCGGGTCTTGCATGCAGACCTCCTATTGGCATCTGGTCGGTTGCGGTGAGAACAGGATGGTGGACTAAATGGACCTCTGGCTTGATCCAGCAGGATCGTCTTATGTTCTTAATTATTTGCTAGATCAAGCCAAACCACTTCCAATCCAGCATTTCATCAACAGTAGGTAGTCAGATGCCTCTAGGAAGCTCACAAGGCAGGAATGAAAATTATGATCACCATTTCCTGGGCATATCTTTAAGTTCCTCTGAACATAGAAGCTCCACTTAGCCATCATGACTGATACCCATTCACATATCCTCCATTAATTTGCCACACACCCTTAAACCTACCTCTACCATTTGGCCATTGCCATATCTTTTGGGGGGGTTCATCTGGCAGTTTGCAAAGAAGTACTGCTTGGTGTCTTTGATGAACCTCAAATCCACCAGGCCTGTGTATACCCCATTGTCAGGTTCAGTGAATTCCGATCCTCCCCCCCTCTCATGGGAGACAGCCAAGGAAGTAGACAAGGAAGCTCTTACTGAGTCTTTATTCAATATTCACAGTGAGAGGCCTCTTACGTAAATGGTGTTGCTCCAACTGAGCTCCTCCCCCCTGCCTTCCTAGCAACAGCACTTCCCTTAAGGTGGCTGCCAGGGACTAATTGCCTCTGAGTCATTTGCTCT
This sequence comes from Darevskia mixta, assembly GCA_034641385.1. Lineage (NCBI taxonomy): Eukaryota > Metazoa > Chordata > Lepidosauria > Squamata > Lacertidae > Darevskia > Darevskia mixta. Next base: position 2,793,983 of record JAWWNH010000027.1, read on the forward strand.
TCTACTTTCAATGCACGCCGAGTTCTGGGAGAAGGGGGGGGGGTCAGAAATGTTCTCCAGTGATAACATGTCAGCTGACTGCTCTGTCTCTGTCTTCCCCCTCTCTTCTCCCAACACCTCCCAACTCTTCAGTTCATCTGTATCTGAGCTGTGACCTTCCTCAAACCACAAATTCAATACTGCCTTTCTCTTTTCTGAAAGGTTCAGGAGGAGGGGGGTGGTCTCCACCATTCCTCCTCAGTCTCATCCCTGACACCCATACATTAAAGTTTACCCCTCACAGAACTACAATTCCTGTCATCCTTAACAAATTACAGTTCCCATGATTCTTAAGATGTGTGTGGAAACTGCACTTTCAATGCATGGTGTGTATGCAACCTGGGTGAAGCAAACATTGCATTTTCTGATAGTATCATAGATTTGTGTGTAGTACTGGTTTCAAGAAGTCAGCGCTGAAGACACAGCAAGATAGTATCAGGGTTGAGCCGGATGAGGAGGAGTGGTGGCAAGCCCCCCCTGGTGAGGCTGCACCCATGGAAAAATCTGGGGAAATGGAGGAATTCATACCTGGAGAAGACTGTTCTCAGCTGTAGAACTTAGAGCTGAGAGACGTAGGGAACAATTAGAGGCAGCTGCAGCTCGTAAGAGGCATGGTCATGAGCCGGCTACTTAAGGAAGGCCGGCTGCTACATTCACCAGCACCTGCAACTGCTGTGCTGGAGCATGTGGTTGTTTTGCTCGTCCTGTTCCTGGTTCCTGTGTTGTGACTTTGGCTTTCTGACTCCTGGCTTGATCCTGACCTCAGCTTCCTGACTTCTGGCTTGAACTGACTTTGGCTGGCTTCTGACCCGAACTGTTTGACCTCGGCTTTATCAAACTGACTGCTGCTCTTCAGCGTGTCAACTTGTTGGCGTCATAACAGGTAGGTGCAGGGTTTTGGAGCCTGTGTGGCTTCTGGACATTGTTGGACACCAGCTCTCATCAGCCCCTGCCAACATGGCCAATGGCCAAGGCTGATGGGTACTGGAATTGAAGAACATCTGAAGGGCTACAGTTCCCGCTTTCCTGAGCTAAGGCAACAAGAAAGCTATGGCGAATAAGATCTGGCAGATGGAACTGAGCAACAAAATGGCTTACCAATGTAACATCTTGACCTGACTGAAGAGTAAAAGCAGGTAATGGCTTTAAAAAATAGGACAAAGTGGAAGGTTACTGGATTCTCCTGATTACCTGACTCTCTAGCCAGAAGAGTTTTGGCAGCTAGCTTGAAGGTCCTGCATTTCACTGTTGCGTTCACTGTAGTGCAATGGGAGAGGCGTATGTGCCTGCTGTTTTCAGGCTGTTTTGTGCCAATTTACACAAGAAGCTCATCCCAAACCCTGCTTTGAAACCTGAGTGGCTAACTGGCATAGATGCTAGGAAACTGTGGTACTACTGGAGAATAGGTTTCATGCGACTGGGTGTGGGCAAATGTACTATTATGCGCCCTAGGTTCATTCTCTAAGCTTGATTTGCTAGAAAGATAAGGCACTATTACAGTGAAGAAATATGATCCCTCTGAGGATATCCTTCTCTCCTACAACTTTCCCAGTCATTCCATTTTGGTGTGCATTATCTATCTAATAAGACTGATTGACTCTCAAAACCAGCTTCTACAGCAGTTTCTAATACCCGAAGCTGAAGGATGCACAGACAGAGCTGGCCCAACCTTCACTTTAATTACTTCTATAGCTATTGACATTCCAAATCCCAACATTTCAGTTTTAAACTTTGGTTGCCACATGGAGTCAATTCTGATCTCTTGTCTCTTAGATCTCCAGGGTTTAGCTCTGTCCTTCTGTGCCCGGAGTGGGGATAAGATGCCTGTCATCTCAGCAGCAAAATAGTGCATCTAAGTTTAGGCTGATGCCATATTGAACTACTTGTTTCCTCATAGCTGACACCGATGTAAATCACTACAGTTCATTGACTTCAATGGATCTGTCAATCTTCCCAAGCTGGGAGCCTGGCCCTTAGAGTCTCATGAAAATCCAGTTGTCAAACTATCTGCCAAGATGTTAATGTTGTTCATATTACCCCAAAGTGACAGGGAGGAATCAGAATTTAAAGCAATTGTTTGCCTTTCAAACGCCAGCCATTGTGATGCTTTATTTGCTGCCAGCATCTGGCTGCAAACAACTGCACAATAGATCAACAAGTTGGCATCTGGCATTAAGCCAGCACTATAAAACATTGTGGTAGAGAGGAAGGGAGGAAAGCCTTTACAGCAAGCTTACTCTGCTGATTGCCTCATCACTACAGAAATCCTCAGCTTAGACTGGCAGGGCGCCATTAAAGCAAACAAGCAGTAATCAGACCTGCACCTTCCAAAAGTAGTTTTTGTCTTTTTAGAAACCAGCTTGTGAGACTTTTGTTATGCTGATCTGCCACTGGAATGTTGTATTTGTTCAGGATCCAGGGCTTGACACCACCCTTCTGATCTAGTTAATCCAGAATGCGGCAGCTAGACTGGTGACTGGAAGTGGCCACCGAGACCATATAACGCTGGTCCTGAAAGACCTTCATTGGCTCCTAGTATTTTTTCGAGCACAATTCAAAGTGTTGGTGCGGACCTTTAAAGCCCTAAACGGCCTCAGCCCAGTATACCTGAAGGAGTGTCTCCACCCCCATTATTCAGCCTGGACACTGAGGTCCAGCTCCGAGGGCCTTCTGGCGGTTCCTTCACTGTGAGAAGTGAAGCTATAGGGAACCAGGCAGAGGGCCTTCTTGGTAGTGGCGCCTGCCCTGTGGAATGACCTCCCATCAGATGTCAAGCATATAAACTACCTGACTTTTAGAAGACATCTGAAGGCAGCCCCATATAGGGAAGGTTTTAATATTTGATGTTTTATCACTTTATTATTATTATTATAGCTCCAGTTTAGACAACAGTCTGTGAGCTAGCCATCATGGGTTCAGAAGCCTCTGAGCGACTCTAACAGCCATTGTTATAACTGATCACCACAGGGATCGAAAGCCTCATTTGAGCTAGGGCTGCGGGGCAGAATTTGTTCACCCCCCTTTTCACAGCAGATGGACTTGATCCAAAACTCCTGAACTTGCTTGGAGATTGGGACACAATTGATTGAATACACACCCCTCCAGATTTTGTGATAGTTTTGGTTTGCAAAAAGTGCAGGCAAAAGGAAACATTTACATAAAAATGCATGCAAAATACACATTTTGCAGATGAATGCACTGGTTCTGTTTGTACACCACCCTAAACCAAACTGTTTGCTGTTTAGTCGTTCAGTCGTGTCCGACTCTTCATGACCCCATGGACCAGAGCATGCCAGGCACTCCTGTCTTCCACTGCCTCCCACAATTTGGTCAAATTCATGTTGGTAGCTGTCCAACCATCTTGTCCTCTGTCATCCCCTTCTCCTTGTGCCCTCAATCTTTCCCAACATCAGGGTCTTTTCCAGGGAGTCTTCTCATGAGGTGGCCAAAGTATTGGAGCCTCCGCTTCAGGATCTGTCCTTCCAGCGAGCACTCAGGGCTGATTCCCTTAAGAATGGATAGGTTTGATCTTCTTGCAGTCCATGGGACTCTCAAGAGTCTCCTCCAGCACCTTAATTCAAAAGCATCAATTTTTCGGCGATCAGCCTTCTTTATGGTCCAGCTCTTACTTCCATACATCACTACTGGGAAAACCATAGCTTTAACTCAACGGACCTTTGTCGTCAAGGTGATGTCTCTGCTTTTTAAGATGCTGTCTAGGTTTGCCATCACTTTTCTCCCAAGAAGCAGACATCTTTTGATTTCGTGACTGCTGTCACCATCTGCAGTAATCATGCAGCCCAAGAAAGTAAAATCTCTAGTGCAAATGTGCAAATGCACCCAAAGAAGGAGATCACAGTGTCTTGGTATCTCCTTGTGCTTTTGATGTCAGTGGAGTGCTGCAGCTAGCCAAGGTATGGCTTAGCATGTCATCCAAACCCAGAATTGTGGTTTAACTCTCTCTCCTTTAAGCATGATCTACAGCCAAGTTTTTTCCTATGGCTGCAGGTTGTATTTGAGGAGGTGAGTCCTTTTAATATCTGATCCTGCAAATCAAACTTAAAGAGACCAACCACAAATACACTGCATTTATCTGTCTCAAAAAGGCAGGATTTATTTCTTATTCCTGAAAATTTAATCCAATTTGTTTTTTAAACTAAAAAAGGGGGTTTTTTAATTCTCTTTAAAAAAAACAAAAAAAAAAAAACACCCAACTTTTAAAGTTGGCTAGTACAAAAATCTGTGCCTTTATTTGCCTGAAATTTGGCATACTCCACCCACTCTGAAAGGGCTATTATGCCTGCAAATTCCACCCAATTCTGTCAAAAGACAAAGTCCAAAATCCAGTGGTCAGGCTAGATGAGTGGAGTCCGTCCAGAAGGCTCTTCCTTGAGAAGGCTGTAAGCTGAAGTTCAGATGTTTACCACTTGGGGCAGCCACATGCAGATTCTAGCAGATCCTGATTAATCAAGCAGCCAGGAAAGCTGGCAGGGTGGAATGTTGCAGGCTGGAAATGGAATCTGCAGTGAATTAATTAAGCATAGGAAGAAATATCATGCACAGGAACCATGATCAGTGCTGAGTACTGCTGAAGCCTGACCTGGAGCCTTTCATAGTCCTATTAGGTCATGGGGAAATAATGCCTGGGTGTGTAGAATTATGCTGGACCCTCCAAGGGGATCATAGCTCTGGGAACAGAGCCTTTTGCACTCTGGTTCAGCACATGGGGCAGCAAAGCAGAGTGCTAGACGTCACTGGTTCTAGCCCTGCAATCCCCTGATATAGAAGAAGAAAATAAAAGGAAAATAGCCTAATAAACCAATTCCAAATTATTATTCTGCTGAGCATGAAAATGAATATGCTTCTCTTTCATTCTGCCCACCCTGTTGCACAGGTATGATTCAAAATGTATTTTGTATTCATGTATTTTTATTATTTGGGGAGGGGGGGAGCTATAGTTGCTCCAGGCGCTATAACGGCTAATTAACATGGAAGTATTTCACTTTGACAAGTCCGTATGACAGGATACTCACTAATGGATACGTTCAAGGTGTTCTGTTCTTTTCCTCCCCTTCCTAGCCGTAGTAGAAAATAGTAATGTGGCCAAAATATTCAGAAATATTAATACAAGAAGGCGAGCAGGTCAGGTTGAAACCCTATGAACAATTGAAAGATAAAATTGATGTTTGGTTGAAATATCATGAAATTAACGAACTTTTTAAGAAAGACAGGAAGATTGGCTTTCAAATGGAAAAGTCAAAATTGGAGACAGAATTGCTAGAGCCAAAAACAAAAAATTTGTCTAGAATGTATAATTTGTTGCTGAAATGGCATACACAGGATGAACTTGTGAAATCTGCGATGATAGATTGGGCCAAGGATGTTGGACATAATATAATGATGGCGGACTGGGAAAGACTCTGGAAGATAGGAATAAAATTTACTGCCTGTAATTTGTTAAGAGAAAATATTATGAAGATGATTTATCGATGGTATTTGACCCCAGTAAAGCTTGCTAAAATCTATCATCTGCAGGACAATAAATGTTGGAAGTGTGGCAACACGGAAGGAACTTTCTACCACATGTGGTGGACTTGCCCAAGGTTGAAGGCCTTCTGGGAGATGATCTATAACGAACTGAAAAAAGTGTTTAAAAACACATTTGTGAAGAAACCAGAGGCCTTCTTGCTTGGAATGGTCAACCAGGAGATACAGAAGGAAGACCACACCTTTTTTATGTATGCCACGACAGCAGCAAGAATTTTGATAGCAAAATATTGGAAGACAAAGGACTTACCGACCTTGGAAGAATGGCAGATGAAAGTGATGGACTATATGGAGCTCGCTGAACTGACTGGGAGACTCCGCGACCAGAGGGAGGAAGCAGTGGAAGAAGATTGGAAAAAATTCAAAGATTATCTTAAGAAATATTATAAAGTATAAAATGAAATAACGTTAAAGAAATAGCAATTTACAGAGTAAAAGTAGATGATTGAAATAGAAGGGAAGTAGATATAGAGGTAGAAATGTTTAAGAATTTTAAGGTATTTAGAATGTTTAAGATAAATATTAGAGATGCAAGCTTGCTCGAAAGTAAATATAAACAAGAATTGTGATTTAAGATAAGGAAAGTAGAGTAAGTTATAATTGTATGAGATAAATAAGCTAAAATTAGTAAATGAAATTGCCAATAGAAATAATGGGAAAGTGAATCACAGAGGGAGGGACAGGAGGAAGTCCAAGGGCAATGTAAAGGGAAATAGAAAAAGAAAACGATGATAAATGTAGTATTGTATATTCATGTTTTGTGCGTTGGTGTAAGTCTTGTGGTTATGTGTGTTTCTGTGTATAAAATTTAATAAATATTATTTTTAAAAAAAAGAAAAGAAAAAAAAAGAAAATAGTAATAATGGAAAATAGCAGCCACTTAACACCCCCTTAAAAAAACCCAACAACCTAGTTTTTAAATTAATTACACGTGCTCATACACAGAGCTAATGGGCATAGGAAGGCTTTTTTGTGCTTTTGCTTGAAGTCTCAGGTTTTGTGAATTACTAAGGCCATACAGGAGGGCAGATAAGACTATTCTAAGACTGGACAACACTGATATCTTCCAGCACTCAGTGCTTTAAACAGGACTGAATTCCCTGTCAGGTTATCTGCTTCATACAGCTTTTCTGGATTTCAGCTCCTGTGCATATATTTCTGTATCTGTGTCTGAGCTACACGGACAATTGTCTTTTCTAATTAATGATCTGTACATGAGTTAAGATAAATCCACTAATTATTTGATGTATTTCCTCTCCTTATTTGGCTCATAGCATCCCCCCACCCTTAAGGACCCGGGCAAAGGAACAATCCCTCAGCTGTTTTTATTGTAGATATCTCTCATTATTACAACTGGCACTTATGTTTGCTCTACTGGCAGGAGATATTAAGGAAGGTAAGGAGAGAAGCTGTTTCCTTGGTGTTTAGCTTAATTGCACATCTGTGTTTTGTGCTGGTGGCCGAATGACCTTGACTTCTAGCATTGTTCATCTCCTTTGAGCCATTATAGTTTACATGCTAAATCACTATGCTGTTATTTCTGATCATAGAGAGGATGCTAATTTTGGTTTATGATACACACAGTGCCCAGAGATGCCACATTTCTGGAAAGTGTATTGCCTTTATGGTCTTGTGAAGAATAATGAACACTAGGGGAAATACTCATCTGCAGATATAGGGGTGTGAAAAGTTATTGTCAATCTTTTTAGCCATGTAAATTTCATCTGCAAGCAAAACAAAAACAAGCATCCTTTGTTCATATTAATTTCTTCCTATACTTGCCCAAGATCATAAAAAGAGACCATCTTGTCCATAACCCCGAGGCACTTCCAGACAGCCTGTTTCTTAAGCATTCATCCTGAGTTTGCAATTTAATGAACGTTCATCCTGATTTTTTGATTTTAGGTGATGCATTAAACCAAGCCTTATGAGGAATGATTGAAGGAACTGGATATGTTTAGCCTGGAAAAGTGGAGACTGAGAGGAGATACGATAGCCATCTTCAAATATCTTAAGGGCTGTCATATGGAAGATGGAGCAAGCTTATTTTCTCCTGCTCTGGAGGGTGAGACTCGAACCTATGGCTTCAAGTTACAAGAAAGGAGATTCTGACTAAACATCAGGAAGAACTTGCTGTCAGTAAGAGCTGTTTGACAATGGAACAGACTCCCATGAGAGGTTGTGGACTCTCACTCCTTGGAGGTTTTAAAGCAGAGGTTGGATGGCCATCTGTCATGGATACTTTAGCTGAGGTTCCTGCATTGCAGGGGGTTGGACTAGATGACCCTTGGGGTACCTTCCATCTCTACAATTCTATTATTCTGAGTGCTATCCCACAGTTTCCAGTGCATTTCCCTATCACTTTCCTTATCACAAAACATCTTTTGGTGTAGAGGGTCTGTTGCACAAAACTTCCCAATGTGCTATAACTGTGCAACCTGAATTTGCCAGGACATAGAATCATAGAATCATAGAGTTGGAAGAGACCACAAGGGCCATCCAGTCCAACCCCCTGCCAAGCAGGAAAAACCATCAAAGCAGTCCTGACAGGTGGCTGTCAAGCCTCTGCTTAAAGAACTCCAAAGAAGGAGACTCCACCACACTCCTTGGCAGCAAATTCCACTGTCAAACAGCTCTTACTGTCAGGAAGTTCTTTCTAATGTTTAGGTGGAATCTTCTTTCTTGTAGTTTGAATCCATTGCTCCATGTCCGCTTCTCTGGAGCAGCAGAAAACAACCTTTCTCCCTCCTCTATATGACATCCTTTTATATATTTGAACATGGCTATCATATCACCCCTTAACCTTCTCTTCTCCAGGCTAAACATACCCAGCTCCCTAAGCCGTTCCTCATAAGGCATCGTTTCCAGGCCTTTGACCATTTTAGTTGCCCTCCTCTGGACACGTTGCAGCTTGTCAGTATCCTTCTTGAACTGTGGTGCCCAGAACTGGACACAGTATTCCAGGTGAGGTCTGACCAGAGCGGAATACAGTGGTACTATTACTTCCCTTGATTGAATCCCACTTGAAAATAGCAACAGTCTGGAAGTGCCTCTTCTCACAGTGGGTAACCAGAAGCCCATGGGAAGTCCACAAGCAGAACATGAGTGCAACAGCAACTTCAGTTATTCCCAGAGTCCCTTACCTCTCTCTCTCTCCTTTTCTTCGCCGTGTCTCTTGTCTCTTTCCTTGCTCCTTAGGAAAAGGGCTTGCCTTTTCTTGCTCATGAAGTTCTGCAAAGCATCATGCGCTTCCACTGTGAAGGTATAAATAATATTGGTCATAGGTGCCATATCTCAATAATGATTGTACGTATTTGATGCAGCCTCTAATACCATCACATACTGGATACAAGGCAAGAAATAAAAGAGCAGGGCAAATTACATGAACTCACACAAAGCCTGTCCTCTGAAACGGGAGGCTTACCAAGTGAATTCTTGCTGATTCCTTGGTGTCTTCAATCAAGATCACATTACGGAGTCAGAAGGTTACATGTGGTAATAGATGCAAGGGAAAGATGCAATCAGGGTGACAGAAAATAGGATAAAGCTGTCTTGGAACCAGAAGTCAGAGGACTGATGGGGGCTTCTGTAACTAAATGGAGAGAGAGAATCTGTTCTCAGATATTAGACTGGGACAGACAGCAAAACCAAGCTGCCTGGTTATTCTGTTATCTCTCTCTATAATAGACAGGTATTGATTGTCATCTCTTTGTCACACTCTTGCATCACAGTGAAGCATAGGTGAAATATATTCCTAGGACAGAACCATACCAATGCAGTGGTAAAGGCTATGCAGCCAGAACTAGTGACTTACTTTTTCTTTGTCAACATGGGGCATGATGAAAATGCAAGCGCCGTGAAACTGGAAGATGTTTCCTCTCCAACTTTGCTCAGTTAGCGTGGCAATGGGCCGACTGGTTTGATAAACCCGGAAGACAGCTTCTCCTTTCAGGTTGGTATCTGGAGTTATTTTTAAAAGGGTTTCATAAACTTGAAGTGATTTTTTTTAAAAAAAGAAGTTTAAATTGCACTTGGTGCTGGGATCATACCAATTTTGCGACAGCATTTGGGTTCCTGTCTCTAGGCTTGCGGCATTTTGAGTTCTGGCAGGTGCCTCAGCTTTATTATTAAGATGTGGCATGTAAATTCACCCAGACAAGCAATATTGGACTTTATCCCAGAGTAGCAAGAGGGGCAGAGCAGGCTGTCTATGCAGCCATAATTAATATGCAGGTGTGGTAGCTGGAGTGCTGAACCTTGTTAGAGAAAAAAGCAAGCCGAAATAAGACCTTGGGGTGAGATATGGATCTTCTTTTTTTCAGCTTATTAAAATGGTGTCTGTTCTGGTTTGGCACCTGAGGCTGTTTGTTACTCTCTGTCTATGTGTGTGGGTCTGCATATGTGTGGATTTTTGAAAGGGTAAATGCGGTTAAATATTGCAGAGCTTATAATTCTGTATGGACAGTAGCCATTAGTCATAAAGTCAGCCAACACATCTACAGGCACATCCACAAAATATAGTCCTTCCCCAAACTACCCATCTCTCAAGGGAATAAAACAGAATTATTGATATGGTGTTTACCAGCAAAAGAAGAGATATATATCTCTAGATACCTTACTGGACATTATTCAAGGCTGCTGAGATAATATATGTTTTTTAGAACAAGGCATGTAGCAGTGTCACTCAGCTAAGTTCCACTTATGGAATCCAGCTGCATAATGTAATCAAAGCTAAGCCTGAAGTATTCACCTTAAAAATAAAAAGAATGTTTTTATCAGTACCAAAAACGCCTTCCCTCATTTGGCAGCTTTTGGACACTCCTTCTGAAAACTTTCACAGATTTCTTTTTAAATTGTCCTCACTTCCTATTCCTACATTTGATCTCAGTGCTGTCATCCAGTAGCCAAATCGGATGATTTATTTCCTGGCATCTGGCAACAGCATCCCATCAGATGCAACATGGTGAGATCATCCTGATTTCTATATGATCCCCGGTTGCATGCGCTGCATTTTTGAAAATGATATAGTGAACCTTTTAAGCTGCAGGATGAAATAATGTATGTGATCATTGCCTCAGGGGTAGCAGGAAAGTTTCAGCATTTTATTTTATAGTGAAGCTGCAAAGATAGTTTTCTCAAGTGTTTGTTGAGTACTGTAGTACTCTTAAGGAGATCATGTGAAATCAATTACTAGTTTAGTGGTGAAATACACAAACACGCACAAAGAGGCAAGGACAGCAAATGTAACCTTTGAGAATCACTGCCCCATTTGTTCGGAAGATGTATGAACATTTTCCACTAGTCTGCACTCAGGGACATAGTTCCTCAGAAGTCTAGAAGGGCCATCCATTATGAAGACCTTTATCAAGCATGCTAGTGTTTTTGCAGACAAATTAAGGAGCAATCATTTTGCCAACCAACAACTAGGGATGGGGATAAATTCAATTCACTTTACCTTTACAAGCAAACCAACCCAATTTTCACTTTCCTAGGCAATACACAAACTGAAACACAGCCTTCCTTTGACACTTGCACTTCTCCGAATTTTTCAGAGCAGTTCCCTTGCCAAATAATGTGTATAAAAATTCATATACTAAGGTAAATAAAAATAGCATTGAAAAATGCATTACATAAGGTGAAATTGGACAAAGGCATAAATTAGGCAAAACTGCACACAAAAGATGTGACTAGGAGAAATTTGCACTATAGTGCTGCTGAATTTTCATGCGGACTTGGGTTTTTTTTGTTTGTTAAGTAAAATGATATGGAAATGTGGATAATTGAATTTAAGAATAGAAAATGAGATACTGAGAGAAACTGAAATTATAATATAATAATTATAATAATTTATTATTTATACTTATACCCTCCCCATCTGGCTGGGTTTCTCCAGCCACTCTGGGCGTCTTCAAACAAAATATTAAAATACAATAAAACATCAGACATTAAAAACTTCCCTAAACAGGGCTGCCTTCTGATGTCTTCTAAAAGTCAGGTAGTTGTTTATTTCCTTGACATCTGAAGGGAAGGTGTTCCATAGGGCCGGTGCCACTACCGAGAAGACCCTCTGCCTGTTTCCCTGTAACCTTACTTCTCGCAGCGAGGGAACCTCCAGAAGGCCCTCAGAGCTGGACCTCAGTGTCCGGGCTGAACGATGGGGGTGGAGACGCTCCTTCAGGTATACTGGGCCGAGGCCTTTTAGGGCTATAAAGGTCAGAACCAACACTTTGAATTGTGCTCAGAAACATACTGGGAGCCAATGTAGGTCTTTCAGGACTGGTGTTATGTGGTGTCGGCGGCCGCTCCCAGTCACCAGTCTAGCTGCCGCATTCTGGATTCATTGTAGTTTCCGGTTTACCTTCAAAGGTAGCCCCACATAGAGCATTGCAGTAGTCCAAGTGGGACAGATTTCCCCACCCTTGTCTATAGAACCTTGTAGGATCTGAGAGCAAAACTGCCATGGGGTTGAGCAGAAGTCCCCCAGTGCTATTCTCTCAAATGACCCTGGCCCAAAGAGGTGATCCTGCAATTTACCATGGTTGATGGATCAAGAGCTATCAAGGGTTCAAGGATAATCACCAGGGTCACACTCCTGTCCCCCTCCCCCAAAAAAAATGCTTTCACTGGGGCAACCAAGGCCGTTTCAATGCTAGATTATTATTATTATTATTATTATTATTATTATTATTATTATTATATACATTACAGTGGTACCTCGAGTTACAAACGCCTCAGGTTACAAACGCTTCAGGTTACAAACTCCACTAACCTGGAAGATTTACCTCAAGTTGAGAACTTTGTTCCAGGATGAGAACGGAAATCGTATGCCAGCGGCACAGTGGCAGCAAGAGGCCCCATTAGCGAAAACACGCCTCTAGTTAAGAACAGTTTCAGGTGAAAAACAGACCTCCGGAACGAATTAAGTTCGTAACTAGAGGTACCACTGTATTATAGATTGAAATGGGTCTAGATAACCCATGTCATCTAAGCATGTCTGAAAACGGACAACTTTATTAGACATCTTGCTCCAAAAGGGAAGATTTGTGACTAGCAGTAGTTCTAAAGAACCTCTAGGTCCAAGGAGGGGCATGTTTGCAGTATATCATTGATGTTTCTTACCAAAGTATCCCATGTGACTATGATGATATGGCAGGCAGATGGCTGATGGCAGATGTGAAGTCAGAGGGATTTAACATTGCCAGTATGGGTATGTCTGTGCCCTTCCTCCCTCTCTTAGTTTGAAACATATTTATTTTATTAGCTAGGAAGCCTACAATGCAAAACTGCATCACGCTCACAGGTCTTGGAAAGAGGGACCTTGCACCGGCTGTGTCATATAAACTGAAGGGCAGCTCAAATGGAGGTCTGCTTTTTATCACAAATAATAAATGTCCCTTTGGTGTATGCTTTAGATATTTTAAAGGCCCAGTTTTCCTATATTAAACTGAAGTGGATAATTTGAGTGCGGTAACTGAAAGGATGAAAAAAGTTTTCCAAAGGGTTGTAGTTATTATGCTCTGCCACAAACATTAGAAAATTAAGGATTTTTTCCTCACAAGACACATAAAAGAAAATTCCCAGTAAGATCACACATTTCTCAGATTTTGTAGTGTGCTTTGGTGTGCAGGAAATGCACACAAAAATATACATTTTACATAAAAAGTATGTACAAATATGTATTTTATCAGTGGATGCATTGAAAAGTATGCATTCCATGTAAAAATTATGCAGAAAATACCTGTAAAATGCATACAATGGATGGAGAAGACCTATAATTGAGACTGAAACAGGATGGAGTTGACTGGTCAGTCCATCCCAAGTAATGACATATGAAATATTTTTTTCAGGATTTCTCCATTATCTAACAAAAACTAATCTTCACCTGCCATATGATGTTCTGGGTCCACCCCTTACCTGCCATATGACAAAGTTCCATTCCTGACCTGGCAGTGTGCTCCAGTTCTATCTCAGAAAGACCCTACGCAGAGACTTAATACAATAAATATAAAAGACAAAGTGTTTATGTGACTTCTTTCAGACAAGATATTATCTCCCTCCTAGAGGAAGATCCTAAGCAGTTGCCAAGCACATGATTTTTCCTAGGAGGAGGAAATGAAGGAGGATGTATATCCTAAAACGGTCTTGTAGCAGACTTCCACTGCTCAGCAATAAGAATGGACAATTCTTCCTCTATTCATCCCCTGCTTGCAGATTTCTAAACCTTTTGATCAACTAAAAAATAGTCCCTCTCTTGCAACACTAGCATTTGGGGTCACCCAATGGAGAAGAGGATTGCCAGTGGGTACAAGAGAAAGAGAAGTGCTGCTCCACATAGTGCATACTGCAATTAAGAGATTTACTACCTCGAGAGTTTAAGATGGTCACCATCTTAACTGACTAATTCAAAGTCTATTAAGAGCAGCTAGTTCTTAATGGTTAAACTGAACTTCCATGTTCAGCCCTAGTATACTTGTAATATCGGATGCAGGTAAGGACAAGCAGCAAGTGATGCCCATCACCTTCATGCCTGGCTTGTGAGCTTCCAGAAGCACCTGTCTGATCACTGTTGGGTTTGGAACTTGGTTTGAACTGTCACAGCAGTTCTTATGTTAAAGGAACAGCAGAATCCCTGATGCCATTAGGAGACCAAAGATGGTCAAATAACAGGAATGGTGACTTTGGAAAGAAGGTGTTAGGCTCAGAAGGATAATCTCCTGAAATGTGTCAAATCTGAGATGAAGAGGCCAAGATAAGATACGCCAGCGGAATCTTCTGGTTTTGTCGCTATGAGGATACAGGATGATGACATGACCTCAGGAAAACACAGACCTCACAATGGTGGGCGAGAGAGATATTGAATGCCTAAGCGAACCTGAACAGAATAGAATACGAAAAGAATGGCAACTATTCACTACCAGAAGGTCCCCCCTCAACGAGGACACGTAGCCAGAGGTTGGGTAGGGATTTTTTCATAGCAATTGCCTCCTCCTCTGTGGGTGAGAGAACTGACTGCTGTGACAGAACTCCGTAGCTGCCACTTGACCCCAGTGTCCAAGTCCGATCATAGCCTGACCCATTTCCCCATTTGCAAATTGGGAGGAGTAACCTACCTCAGAGGTTTGCTTGCAAAGGCAAAGCAAATAAAGGTTGGGAAGCACCTCCCCGATTAAAATCCTTGTTCTGTCGAGTAGTGTTGACTTGTTCCATTTTTTGCCCAGGGCCAACATTGGTGTGGCCAGGCACCTGTCCAAGACCCACGCTCCTGCAAGAGTCTCCTTCCCTTCAATAATGCCGCTTGTGGGCCTGCCCCTTGTCTCTGGCTCATGGGGGAAATGGCGGGAGGGAGGAGCACAAGCGGCAGCCAATAGCAAGTGCTGCAAGAAGTGGGGACTCCTGAGGGTTACTTGGCAGAACTGGATTTAACAAAGTAGAACACTGATCTGTTTTAAATGTATACATGGCCAACGAGATTCTATCACAACACTGATAAAAGCCAGTTCCCAAAGTTCCATCTGGTGAAGGCTGCCCTCAGCCATCTGCCAACGTCCTGCTTTCTTATAACCAGGCTGGGATCCGGCACTGGCTATCAGCTCCCTCCTCCTTAGTATAAAAGTCAGCAGGGAGGAGGATGGAGGCAAAAACAAAGATTAGCCTCTGATTTGTTGTGTTGTCACCTACAGTTGCCCTCCCTGCTTCTGCCCTACCAATGCTCAGGACCGCAATACCTCAAGGACCGCCTCTTTCCATATGAACCTATCTGGACCCTGAGATCATCTTCTGAGGCCCTTCTTTGTGTGCCTCCTCCTTGCGAGGTCTGGAGGGTGGCAAAACAAGAACGAGCCTTCTCTGCAGTGGCTCCCCATCTGTGGAATGCTTGTTATGATATACCCATCCTGGGGCCAGTTGTGAGACTGCCCCCAAAGCGAGAGCACATCAGATGAGCACATCCCCGGCCACAGAGAGTCCGGAGTGCCAGTTAATATATGTGATTGCTCCCAGATAGAAACAATACACAAACAGCCTTTTAGGCTAATCTATTTATTCCAAGTAATTGTGCAGAGATTTCTCTGCTGCCAGCCCGTGAACGGTGCTGCCATTTCGCCGTCCTTCTAGCTTGAGGACAAGCAGTAAAGTAAAAGTAGAAGAGCTCCCAGTCTCAGATTACAACAGTACATTCCATAGCAGGAAATAAACAAAGCAACTTTCTCACGCGTCTGTGTGAAAAGTAAAAGCCACATGATTCCAGCCAGCAGCATTTGCCACTTGGCTTGGGGACCCAGGTGGCGCTGTGGGTTAGACCACAGATCCTAGGGCTTGCTGATCAGAAGGTCGGCGGTTCGAATCCCTGTGACGGGGTGAGCTCCCGTTGCTCGGTCCCAGCTCCTGCCCACCTAGCAGTTCGAAAGCACGTCAAAGTGCAAGTAGATAAATAGGAACCGCTCTGGCGGGAAGGTAAACAGCATTTCCGTGCGCTGCTCTGGTTCGCCAGAAGCAGCTTTGTCATGCTGGCCACATGACCCGGAAGCTGTATGCCGGCTCTCGGCCAATAAAGCGAGATGAGCGCTGCAACCCCAGAGTCGGACACGACTGGACCTAATGGTCAGGGGTCCCTTTACCTTTACCTTGGGGAAAAATCACAACAATGCTCTCCCCAGGAAAGTTCGCCTGGCACCTTCATTATACTAGGCGCCAGGCAAAAACGTTCCTTTGTAACCAGGCCTTTGGTTGCTCTGATTGACATCCTCTGCACTTTTAAAATGTGGAGGGGGAGGGGTGTTATTTGGTGATTGTTTTTATTTTGATTGTATATATTGTGGTTTTTATGTTGATCTTCTATGTGAACTGCCCTGAGACCTCCGGGTATAGGGCGGTATATAAATTCAATAAAGAATAAGAATGCCAAATGGATACCAGCCTCCACTGGCTCCATCATATTGTACCTTCAAAAGCACGCACCTCAGAGAAGTATTTCCCCACCTGTGTTCCTACAACATGCAGGCCCTCAATCTTCACGCCCGCCTCATTTGTCATAACAACAGGCATTTTGATAATGTGCTCCAATAGTACTATGGGAATGTTACAGTGATTCTTTCTCTATAAATCAAAGTTATAATTAAAGGAGGGTGAGGGGGAAACGAAAATGCCTAACCAGAGTTCTTCAGCTGTTCATCAAAATTCTGCAAGATTCAGATTACAGGAACTCTTTATCAGTTCTTAAATTGCTCGCAACCCCTCACCTCATAGCCTGAGGGTGTACATTGTAAAATGGAGAGAACATTCTCGGTGCATTTCAGTGCTCTTACACGGCATTTATAATAACAGAGGCGCGAGCAATCTTTATGTAAGAATATGCATTTTGTCTTGATGACTGGGGGCAGGTGAAGAATATTACAGCTATGAATTTAAAGCATGCACGCAATTCTGGAGTCTGCGGTGTCTGGATTACTAAACATCTCTAAGTGCCTTCGGGAAATGCATGGAGGTGGGCTTGCTGATGGCAGGGCCGTTCATTTATTTTCAAAAATAGAAGGTGTCGTGGCAGACCAAAATAGTCATCCATCTTCCGCTCTATTCCAGGAGCAGTGCCCTGAATCTGAGGCCAGAAGGCAAGGGCCATGGTCCAAAACACACATCCATGCCTGTAAATAAATGCATTTGAGTCAAAAGCCAGGATGCCTTCCTTTTTGCAATTGTTGCCCCTTGGAAAACATCAGGGAGATTTATTCCTTAGTCCCAGATTATAAACATAGGGGACAAGCCACCAGGATGTGTGTTGCCTCTCGGTATATAAGATTAATGTATGGCAGAGATGGTCAGACCCTAGGCTTGTGGGATCCATTTTGTTCCTTACTAGAACCTTGGTAACCAGCATCAGATGGAAATGAGTGACAACTTAGTGGCTTTTGGTACAGGAGGCACAAAATAGCGGCTCTCTTGTTTTTGTTTTTAAAAATTCAGTTTATTCAGTAGAATGTTAACAGTGTTCTTATTTCTGGACTCTGCTTTATTTAAGTGTCTTTGCAAACCGTGAGCCCCCCCCCCCTTTTGCTCTGCTTTTCAAATGCTGTACATTACGTGAATACACAGCCCTTGGGCCCAGGCGTGTTTTGAGCCACATGTATATGATCAAATTCTCACAATGTGGAAAGATGCTACAAAGAATCTGCACCCCATGAAGGTGTGTTCCCACTGAGGTTAGATGACACGGGAAACTGGTTGTTTTAGGCCACTTCCATCGCTGTACGTATCCACAATATATCTATATTGTGTGCATTTTACTTTACAGCATAAAACGGGCCAAGTAGTTTGCTCTCAAACCTCCACCCCCCACACTTCCTTTGCAACAATCAATAGCTTGTTTGCTTTATATTCTAGTGCATCAACAACTTGGATATAATTCAATCTTCCAAAGGAGCAGACACACAGATACAACAGAATGGCATGTGCAGGGACAATAAAAGCAAGAAAACAAAGGAAAGAGTCATCTATTGGAGGTTGCATTTCACACTTAGCTTATTGGATTTTTCTCTCAGCAGCTAAAGATATGCCAAAAACAGGATCCCTCCCCTGCTGCCGCCCCGCTGGCAAAAAATAAACCAAGCAAAAAACCAGCCCTGTTATTTTTCATCACTTGCTGCATCAATATTTCATATGATTCATGTGGGATATATTTCAAGTTGAAAATTGTAATAGTACAGCTCCATGGGGAACGGTTTACACTTAATATTCATTGATCAGCTCAAGGTATTCTGCAAAACTCATACCAAAACATCCAGACTATTTATTGTGATAACAATGGTCAGCAAATGTGTGTTTTATAAGCTTCAGCTGTATAAATGGCAGAGTTATCCACGATTTCCCTCCTCACCGACTGGAAGAGGTCATGGAAGAGGTAACTGTTCAAGTCTGGTTGCCGGAGCTAAGAAGGCATGATCAAAGCTGGAGAACGGGACAGCCTTCTCCATGTGGGAAATTTGGAGGTATCATTAAATGGAAACTTGTCAATTAAATAGTTGTTGTTGTTGTTAACTAATCAATCAGTTCTTTTTTATATATAAATTTATTTATTCGGTTTTTCAGATTAAAGTTTTACAATCACATATCCAACGTACTACATAAAAACAAGATTCCAAAGAATCTCCTGGACTTCCCTCCTCCCCTTTGTGGGTCCTATTGTTAATCATTTCCTCCTGCATCTTTTATGATAATCCAAATCTTTTACATCTCCATTATGTCCAAAATCCACCATTAAACTGCAAGTGTTATTCCAATCCTACTAACGATTTTAGCTGTTTACAATGGTTTTTAAGATAAATTATAAAAAAAATTCCCCATTCCTTATTAAAATTTTGGTCTGCCCAATTTCTGATTCTTCCGGTCATTTTAGCCATTTCGGCATAATCCATCAACTTCATTTGCCATTCTTCTCTGGTAGGGACTTTATCTTCTTTCCATTTCAGTTCTTACTGTATAAAAAACACTTCCCAAAAATATGGGGATGGACAATCTGAAGATACAATATTTTCAGACAGATTACTTACACAGTCATAAAAATTATGAAAGCCACCATTTTGTGCTTCAGCCACACCCACTTTTAACATGTGATTCCTCCAGAGTGTTACCATTGGTCAACGCAGCCCTTGGCATGAAAGGGGTTAGCCAGCCTTGATCTATAGGAACATATATTTGTTCCCTTAAGCTGCAATTCTAAATGTACATTGAGAACTCAATTGGATTTACTTCAGAGTAGACATGCATAGAATTGTGTTTGGACACCAATAAATTACCTGACTTCAGCCTCTGCTAAAAGTCCCAGTAGTGCTCATGTATAAGAGGGCAGAGAAAAGAAACACACCCAGAAAGTATGCAGTTCCATAACTGTATTTGAAATGCTCTTCTAGTAATTAATGCATTCTGGATTTTAATTTTCCAAACCCTTTCCTCATCTGAATTCTTGCCCTCTTATTAAGCCATTGCTTAATTGTAATAGAATGAGCACTTGGCACAGAATGTTCCCAGGTTTAAAACCTCAGCAGTGTAATTGTGAGAATAAAATAAACAGACTGTTCCATAATCCCATTTAAGCTATAATAGTACAATTTCAGATTTAGCATGCAAAGGCTTCATTGACCTCAGACATCTTGCATTATTACATATTGAACACAATGCTTCCATGTAGGAAGAATAATATACTGGCCTACGTCATAGGCTGACTAAAATAATATTTGTAAAGTACTTTGAACATCCTGTATTTTGGTAGTCATTCCAAAATACACCAGAGAACAGAGAATTTTCAGCATTCATTAAATCTCACCTTTAATCCAAGGAGCTGTAGATTGTAAACAAGAGAAGCGGGTGGCACTATGGTCTGAACTACTGAGCCTCTTGGGCTTGCTGATTGGAAGGTCAGCGGTTCAAATCCCCACGATGGGATGAGCTCCCCTTGCTGTGTCCCAGCTTCTGCCAAGCTACCACCTGGGACCCAGGTGGTGCTGTGGGTTAAACCACAGAGCCTAGGGCTTGCTGATCAGAAGGTCAGTGGTTTGAATGGAAAGGTCCAGTCAGTGGTTTGACTGGAAAGGTCCAGTCGTGTCCGACTCTGGAGTTGCGGTGCTCATCTCGCTTCATTGGCCGAGAGCCAGCGTACAGCTTCTGGGTCTTGTGGCCAGCATGACAAAGCTGCTTCTGGCGAACCAGAGCAGCCAGAGCGGTTCCTATTTATCTACTTGCACTTTGACGTGCTTTCAAACTGCTAGGTGGGCAGGAGCTGGGACCGAGCAACGGGAGCTCACCCATCGCAGGGATTCGAACCGTCGACCTTCTGATCGGCAAGCCCTAGGCTCTGTGGTTTAACCCACAGTGCCACCCACTGTAACTTAGTAGCACTTAATTCTGAGTAGACATACATAGGATTGTGCTGCATAACTATGGCTAACTGTTGGGTACAGACTGCATGGTCCACAGCACTTTGAAAGAGGAGGGTGCCAAAGGGATGGACTTGCTCAGTCATGTTGCAATGCTGTGCAAGAAAGCTGGTTCTCTTTCAGAAGCATGGTGATGCAATCCTACCGCTAGATCCCACGACCACCCCAAGAAAATTAAATTTATGAAGCAGGTCCTGATATGGACAGGGTTTCCCAGCCCTGAGAGGAGAGAGCCAATCACTTTGATCTGAGTGTATTTCCTGAGACACTTTGGTCTCATCTCACTATGTAAACATATGGACCGCTGCCTCAGTAATGAAGGAAAAAGTGAGTAATGTAGATGCTAAATCTCAGATTTAGGAAAGAATTTTACTGTCTGGCAGCTGGGCGAGTGCGATGCTGAGAAATTCAATCTAACATGCCCTGCTGTTCTTTGCTCTTGAGAGAGGGCAAGTCACAGTGGACTCTGCATGGACAGTAGATGACTTGCCAAAAATACCAAGATTAATCAGGCACATGGAGATTTCAAGGAAGAAGAGCAAGGCCCAGGGAGGCAAATAAGCCGTTGCCACCTCTTTAAATACGTAGAGTTGAGAATGGCAACAGAATCAGCCTACCTATTACAGACAGGCTAGTGTGATGCAAGAGGCCTGCTAGTGTGCCGTGAGAAACTAAATTAAATGGAGTTTCTGTAATCTGAGAAAACTTTGTGTTGCATCTCTGAAGCTTTCCCGTTCCAGCCTTTCTTTCCCTTAATCAGACTCCACTAGGACAGGTAAATTTGCTTCTCCTCTCCTGGAAAAACGCTTTCATTCATAATTTCCGGTGCAGAGATGCAACAGAATTCCCCATCTTCAGAGAGACTGCTCATTGCATCTCGGTATAGATCAGGGCTCACAGTTGTCTTCTTTATCAGAAGCCGCTCAAAATAGTGATATGCAAAAACGTAGGGGGCTGGTGGTCTGAGGACGGACTGTCTCTCTATACATGCACCCACCCAGCTCTTTAAACTCTGAAGCACTGCCTCTACCCGGACCTTGAGAACATCAAATGTCTTTTTCAGAGTGGCCCAGTCAAGTGAGGTACAATGAATGGCTATGGGAGAAAAGTCTTTGCAGTGGCAGCACTCTGGTTGTAGAATGCCTTTTCCCCAGAGGTTAGCAGCTACTTTTGCTATCATTTCAGCACCAGCTAACCCCCTTTTTATTTTCCCAGTCCTTTTAATCTGTTTTAGCTTCAAACTGTTCTACTCTCTGCTCTGTGAGCTGGGATAGCTCAGTCAGTAGAGCAGGTGACTCTAAAGCTCAGGGTTGTGAGTTTGAGCCCCAGACTGGGAAAAAGATTCCTGCATAGGTCCCTTCCAGCTCTATGATTCTATATGTTTTTATGCTGTAATATATTTAACTGCTTTCTTTTGTTATTGAGAACTCTTGTTATAGGTTCTCCATAAATACTGTGAACAAATCCTGCTCTTTCACATGCCAAAAGCAAATCTACGGGGATAAAATGTTGAAGTGTGGCTCTGATTTTAAATCTGAACAAAATGTGCCTTGAAAGTTCAAGAAACACTGGTTTGTCAGCAGACCCAAACACACACACACACACACACACACACACACACACACACACTGCCAAGCTCAGATATGGTCCCTTCTTAGGAACATTTTCATCCAAATGGCAAGTGCAAGAATATGCGATCCCTCCAGTGACCCATTTGGGAAGAAGCACTGCTGCAGGATACCAGGGTCAAGCAGAAGAAAGGAAATCTTTTCTATGGTGTACTGGTAGCAAGGAGGGCTGCATGTAGTGGCCCTCAAAAAAGGAGCTAATTTGGATCTGCCCCTGTCACTTATGTTAAACCTTGGGAATCCTGCCATTTTGAGATGTTGCACTCTCTGACCCCTGATCTCCCTTTCATCTCTGTGATGTCTTAATATTTTGTGTGTGTTGGAAGCCACTGTGCTTCAACAGAGGGATAGGCAAGATTACTTAAATGATAATGTTTGTAGCTGTTATCTCTATCCCAGTGAAGAGTTCATTGGTCCGCTCTTTGACAGGGTTATGCCCTCCTTTCCCCATGAGCAGTTCCAAGGTGAACAAGAGATGATAAGATTCTCTAAGCCTTGATGGCTGGTTTACCCAGCTTTGAAGCTCCAATCCATAGTGGCTGTATTTATTGGGCGAGGCCTGTTTGGACAACATAGACAGCAAAAATTTAGAACTGCTCTGGTATGAAGAATTAGGGTGTTCTGTTGCTTTCATTGAGCTCTCTGTTTCATTGCTTGTTTTATAACAGGCACATCCAACTCCCAAGAGACAGTGGTCTACTCCCAGTATAAAAAAACCTGGCAGTGATCTACCCATTGTCATTGACAAGTTATTGAGGTTTTTGGGGCAGGATTTGCCCAGAGTTGTTCAGCTTTTCCTGGGAAGGGTTGCCCAGAGGAGTTGAGCTTTTTGGGGGGAGGGTTTGATCAGAGTTGTTCAGCATTTTATTTTTTTTTTTTGGGGGGGGGGGTCCAACATGCCTGTTTTATAACATGTGTTAGAAAGCATATAGACACAAGTGCACTTATGCATTGGAATGTTACCATTCAAAACCCACACTACTAAGGTTGAATAAAAATGTACATATTATGCCTTAGTTCTCACCCACATGATAAACCTGTGCTTTCCTTTCCTGATGGAAACTGGTGAAGAAGAAGAAGAGTTTGGATTTGATATCCTGCTTTATCACTACCCGAAGGAGTCCCAAAGCGGCTAACATTCTCCTTTCCCTTCCTCCCCCATAACAAACACTCTGTGAGGTGAGTGGGGCTGAGAGACTTCAGAGAAGTGTGACTAGCCCAAGCTCACCCAGCAGCTGCATGTGGAGGAGTGGAGACACGAACCCGGTTCCCCAGATTACGAATCTACCGCTCTACACCACACTGGCTCTCAAATGCTCATATTGTATTTGTTCTACATGGCAGGTCCCAAGGACAACAATGTTGTCATAATCTGAAGCAGCTGAAGTTTCTGAATGCATTTCAGAGGTAGCCCTACTCTGTTCATGGGAATCCCTATGTGTGCCCACCCAGATACAGCTTTTCGGTGAGAGTAACAAAATCTTGTGCGTGGAATCAACCACACACGGTTCTAGATGTTTGCCGAATCAAAGGCTTACACCCAAGAAACACACTTTCATGCATATTTGCATGAAGGGGGGAAGCCACACAGGCTATATGAGCATTAACTAATGCAAATTTAGGAGATATGCAGGTCAGTGACTACAACTAGATCACCCACACCCATTCTTAAATTTACGAGAATAAGAAGCCCTGCATGTGGGACCTGAACACGAGCACTTTCTCCTCCTACCATTTACAGCAACTGGCATCCATTTCTGCATGATATTTACTCTTAATATAGACACTTTTGTGCACACTTTCCCTTAATATAGTTTCTTTGGTATTATTATTATTATTATTATTATTATTATTATTATTATTATTATTATTTATATACCGCCCCATACCCAGGGGTCACAGGGCAGTTCACAGAATAAAATCAAAATATAAAACCACAAAAAAACATAATAAAAATAAAAAACAACAATACCCCAATACATTTTGCGGTTGGGGAACTGCATTGTAAAGTTTGAGAAAGCTGTGTTTTGGTCTACATATTAGTTCAAGAGGTGTGAGTTGTGCGCTGAATTAACCACCCCTCCATCCTTAGCAGAGAGGGCGTTGTCAGGAGAACTTTTACCTTTCTGCCTTCCTCAAATCTCAAGCTGAAAGTTCTCACCGGCAAACTTCCGCATCAGTCTTAGAGTTTGTGAGAAAAGCCTGACTAAGCACTGGCAATGTTTCTCTTCATCAACCGGCTCTTCAGAAAGACAGATGCTCTGGTTTATGTTGGCGTTTTCTCAAGCCTGTGGGTGTTAGAGGAGTTCTTATGCCCATCCGAAAACTTCATTAACATCCATTTCTTCTCATTCTCTCTATCGCAAACAGGACAAAGCACTTCTTTTTAAATCGTTTAATTCATCCCCCTTGGCTGGAAAATCTCCCAGCACACTGAGATGGCTAAGAATCAACATTCTTGGGCAGTTTTATGCCTTCTCTGTGGTTACAGGACCTGAACATTTAGGAGCATTTAGGCCCAGGAAAAGACTTAATCTATTCAGCTACATGGGATACATTAATTCCCAAGACTGAAGGCTGTTCTAGGAAAACCCACAGTTGTAATTGGCATTTCCAAAATATGTGTAGCAGACTAGAAGGGAGTGACACCATCCAGGCGTTTGTTTGTGTGCATGGTTTTCAATGTGCTGGAGTTGGGGCCATCAATATTCTTCAGTTGCTAACAGATGAAAGCAGGGGCATTCTTTTCCTTCCCTGTTCTCACTCCAAGGATGCAATGCTAAGGCAAGGAGGGAAATCCATTGAACACATATGTGCATAGAATTGAGTTGCGCAGACCACTGCCAGAGATGCTGTCAAGGCTTCAGGGAATTCTATCCTTCCCACGGTGGGATGCCAAGAAGCAGAAAAACAAGAAGCGTTCTTACCAAGTAGTTTATTCAATATTCACAGAGAGAGACGAAGGAATGTGGTCTCTCTTAGATAATGGCGTTGCTCCAAGTAAAGTCCCACCCCCTCAGTCCCTCCTATTCTACGTCACCCCTGCGCTGGCTGATCTGTGCTTTCTGCCTTTGAGATTTCTGTTCTACTACTCTCAAGGCATGCCTGGTCCTGGGAGAGGGGGGTCAGGAATTCTTTCAAGTGACACTGAGTCTGTTAGCTGTCTCTCCCCTGATGCTGCCTCTTCCTGCTGCTCCCCCAGTATTTCCCAACTTCTCCCCTCTGAACTATGACCTTCTGCAAACCACTGTTCTAAATCTATACTGTCCTCCGCTTCTCGGGAAGGTGCAGGAAAAGGGGAGGGGGTTCCCACCATTCCTCCTCAGTCCAGCCCCCTGACAGATGCCCACCATCCACTATTGCATGGCAGCTATTTTCCATCTGGTTCTATAGTCAACATGGTTTAGTGCTTCGAACTCTGCCCTATGACTGGAGAGACCCAGACTTGAATCCCCACTTAGCATTAAAACTCAGTAGGTGACGTTTGGCCAAGTCAATCTCTCAGCTTAGCCTACCACACAAGGAAGGGGGACCATGAACTCCTCATAGGAAAGGTGGGAAATAGTTGCAACCATCAATCAATCCATATTAATGTACACTGCAGCAGCCAGTCCTGTCCTGATTCAAGAGAATGTTTGTTCTTTAGACTAAAGATACACTTTAAAAAAGACCATTGTACTATGATATGTGATCAACAACTCAAACTGAATAGTGGCAGCAGGTGAAATGATTGATGAGGCGCTATGTAGTGGCTTAGCAACCACATGCATATATTTATGGGCACGAGCACCAGGCTGACAAATCATTGTTTTGTCGCAGATCCTTTGCATCCCGGTCATCATCTGTTTGATTTACTTCCATCTGGATGTTGCTTCAGGACTTTATACACAAAATCGGCCAGGCACAGGAAAAGTTTTTTCCCTTGTGCCATTAAATTGTCAAATTTGTAGTTGTGTAGCGGAAGGGGAGGTCAGTAATGGGTGGGGTTTCTTTGCTGTGTCATTGTATTTTTAGTGGAACAGTGTTTGTATAAGGTATGTTTACATTGCAATGTAGGCGAAACAAAATTCCAAGTATGTTGGAAAATGTACTTGGGCAATAAATTATTCCTTATTCCTTATTACTCCCCTCCTCTCTTCTTCCCCCCTGCAAAAGATTTAACTTCAGGTGACCAAAAGGATGGAAATGAAAAATGAAGACAGCATTGATATATGTGTGTTAACACTAACAAGATGTCAAAAAGGTAGCCCCAGTCATCCCAGGGTTGAAATATGGATAGTGATTTGCCCTGGTAAGTGACCCATGAGAGCAGCTGAATAATAGGGACAGGACACCGGGGACTCAGCTACATTAGTCAAAAAGCAACACTTTGAACACATTATAAACATGCAACACCAGATGGTGCCGGAGAGCAAAAACAATTTCTATGCGATTTTTACATAGCATTTTTTCCCTTTTGCTATAATGATTTAATTTTTGACTTATTTATAGCGCCCCACCCCGACCCCGGTGTGTAGATCCATCCTCAGTGTGGGGTAGAAAATCAAGCCAAATCTTTACTGACTGCAGCAGGGAAGGCAGGGTTGGCATGGCAGTAGGGCAAGGATCATCTCTTCATTTCATTCAGCCCTAGCTGGTGGGTGGAATCTGTTGGGGTTGGGAAGCACCAAGTCCCATCCATGGGAGTAACCCAGCATTGAACCCTGTTGTGGTGCAAGCCAAGCATCCAGGGTCTTGCTGAATGACTGGGGTGAGGATTTCAGCCAGGCAGAGACCCCAACCTGAGCTAAGAGCATGTCATGGCAAATCCTCTCCTCTGGTCCCTTGCCATTTCTGTCCCCATACACAAGAAATGTTATCTTTTTTTAAATTCATTTTTATTTGATTTTACAAATATAGAGTTAAAACAATACCAAATACATATCCATATACAGGTAGATAGCTGTGTTGGTCTGTCATAGTCAAAACAAAATAAAAAAATTCCTTCCAGTAGCACCTTAGAGACCAACTAAGTACCAGTAGCACCTCATCTAAGTACCAGTAGCACCTTAGAGACCAACTAAGTTGGTCTCTAAGGTGCTACTGGAAGGATTTTTTTTAATTTTGTTTTGACATATCCATATATTCCTCTGAATCCCGAGACTTCCCACCATCCCCTCCATGGGTCCTATTGTCAACATTTTCAACTGCATATTATTTTGTAATTATTTTTTGAATCTGAACATATTGTCCATAGTGTTTGTTACATCACAAGTGTTATTACAATCCTGCTAATGTTTTCATCTGCTTATAGCAGTCTCTTAAATAAATTAGTAATTTTCCCCATTCTTTCTTGAAGTTTTTGTCTTCTTGGTTCCTGGGCTTTGCAGCCAGTTTTGTCATTTCGGCGTAATCCAACAGTTTGGTTTGCCATTCCTCTCTGGTAGGAATGCCTTCTTCTTTCCATCTCTGGGCTAGTAGCATCCTTGTGACTGTTGTCACATACATTAAAAAGTTTTCCTGCTCCTTCAAACAAATGTTATCAATGCCTAGCAAATGTAAACCATAATTTCGCTGAAGCAAATATATAGACAAAAACAAAAACAAAACCCCAACCTTGTGCAAATTAAGATTGAGAGGAATACCCTGTTTCCCCTATTTTAAGATGTAGTCATAAAATAAGCCATAGCAGGATTTTTTTCGCATTTGCGAAATATAAGCCGTACCCGAAAATAAGCCATAGTGATAGGCGCAGTTCTGGAAGGCGCCAAGGAAAACGTGGGGCTTGGCTTACGTAATAAAAATAAGACATCCCCTCAAAATAAGCCATAGTACGTTTTCTTGAGGGGAAAAATATATAAGACGGTGTCTTAAAATAGGGGAAACATGGTAATTCATTTCCCACCCTGTCAACAAGCTACCCAGGTTGCTTAGTGAAGGCTTTAACTCCTTGGTGGTGGTGGGAGGAGGAAAGCTTCCAGGGCAACATAGCCACGAACCCTCATAGCAGAGGCCTTTTAAAGCTTCTGCCCCCTCCCTCTCTTGCAAGGACCATGAGGGAGGCTTTCCTCTCTTGGGATCCAGTGAGAGCCCTAACATGGAGGTGGGACTCTGCCCAACTTTGACATTCTCTGGGCTCTGTGCTGCCGGCAGGGATGGACGTTGGTGATATTTCATAATGCGGCACCCAGTGCAAGTCTGAAGTTTGGTGCCCACAAATGAACCTTCTCAATTATGGATCTTCTCGATTTTGCGCCCCCTTGGTTTGTCACCCTCTGTGGGGAAACCAGTCACAACACCCTAAATCTGGCACTGTTGGCAGGCAAAGTTGCCCCACATGGCTTTAGTCTGCAAGGTGAGTGGCTCCAGTTTCCAGTTCTTAGGCACCAGAGACCATGTGTTGGAGAAAGCACCCCTACAGATCTAAATATGGGTGTGGCCTTCCACAGCCTACACTTGCCCCCAACATTTTCATCAAACTGCCTATTAGAGACAGGGGACCCATTTCACTTTAAGTAAACACAAATATGAGAGAATGCTGGATTTTCCCTAAATGTGGGGTATCACCCTTCTCCAGATATGGGGAATGAATTTGTACCAACACCCACACAGGGAAGGTGAGTAATATGGGTATGGGTATCTTAAGACGGCTGTATTTTTCTTGAAGATCCTAGTTGTTCAATTTGTGCTTGTGAAGATGTGCAAACAGCATGGATATTACACTAGTTAAAGTACTTCTTAAAACTAGTTCTTTGATAGCTGCAGCTACACCAAATAAATTTAGCTTTCATAACACGCCAAGTAATTTGTTTTTTTCCTTATTCAGAGATTTCAAAACCCTGCACACTGAGTGTAACTCATTAATCTATCCACTGGGAATGCAAAGCTCAGCTGGTGCCTAGAAAAAGGCTGCAGAAACTGACTACACAATCAGGATTGCTCCACCGTCATTAATAACGAAAAGGAAATACATTCTCCCTGTTGTCCTGATTTGCATTGTGAATATAATTTTGATTTTGGGAGGGGGGTAGTTCCTCATTCCCTCTCAATCCAGCAATTCCATAGGGATGCCCATGCTGCTATTAGCTGCATTCAGCTTTTCTGAATGGTAGGTGCTGTGCACACCACAGATGTGACTTGTTTCAGGCACAGAAGAGGAAAAATATTCCACACTGCATGAAGCACTTTGTGACATTGCAATAAATGAGGCAACCCATGCTCATCCCAACTCAATCTGCATATTACCATAGACAGGTAAAATTGAGACTTGTCAGTTTGCATTTCTTAGTACAGAAAGTATTGATCTGATGTGTAGAGATCTTTCCTATTCTAATTAATTCAAAAGGGTTCCGGGAGCTTCTCTGTGTGAAAGAAACAAGCAGAAGGTTCATGATGTTTGGGTTATTCCTTCTGGGAAGCTGAGTACAGATGGCTTAAACTAGTTCTGTTATCTCTTCTGTCAAGGTCATGCTGACTATAATAGGCCAGAAGGAGCCTGGGTTTCGCTTTCTCTTTAGAATCATAGAATCATAGAGTTGGAAGAGACCACAAGGGCCATCCAGTCCAACCCCCTGCCAAGCAGGAAACACCATCAAAGCATTCCTGACAGGTGGCTGTCAAGCCTCTGCTTAAAGTCCTCCAAAGAAGGAGACTCCACCACACTCCTTGGCAGCAAATTCCACTGTTGAACAGCTCTTACTGTCAGGAAGTTCTTCCTAATGTTGAGGTGGAATCTTCTTTCTTGTAGTTTGAATCCATTGCTCCGTGTCCTCTTCTCTGGAGCAGCAGAAAACAACCTTTCTCCCTCCTCTATATGACATCCTTTTATATATTTGAACATGGCTATCATATCACCCCTTAACCTTCTCTTCTCCAGGCTTTCTATCTCTTCTCCTTCTGGTGTGATGTTCTGTACATACTATGCTTAGTGTTAAGATTTAGACTTATTCTAAGTTATTGTAAGTTTAAGTTACTTACAACTGGATTGTAAGTCTGCTGCAACTGGATTTCTTATGGACAGTGCCAATCCTGAATGTATTGGATTTGTGACCATTGTGCTCATTTGCCTTCGGTAGCAGTAAAGCTCTGCCCGGATGAGATTGCCTCTGGTCTGTTTTTTTTTTTGGGGGGGGGATCCTGCAATGTGTTTAAGTTTTTACTCTGCTAGCTATATGTTGGAATCTGCTCTGGATCAATACTGAGAAGAATTCTATGACAAGACTAAGGGGGAGAAAGCTGACAGCCAGGACCATCTTCTGGGCTGGTTGTTGCGTGTCGAGGTCCCAAACCACCCCTCAAAATAAATTCACACTTCAGGCATAAATTTTGGTTTTGGTCACAACTTTATTAAATTACAAGATATGTGAGTGGTTGCGTAGGCATTGGTTCAGACTATCTGTCCCCTAAGGACAGAACTGACATTTGTCAGTAAAGGGGGGAAACCATCCAGGTAGAGAAAGGGGGCCGGATGGATCTGACCCTCCCCTCTTCCCACAGGCCCCCAGGGGCTCTTGCGTGGCCCTGGCCCCCGACCGGGGGATATGGACAAAAGCATGTCGAGCCCTTGGATTCTTTTAACGGAATTCATCGCGCAGCAGCAGCATTGGAGGGGCAGACACAGCCAATCTTTACCCCTCCACCAACAAACACAATAACCAATGCCTAACCGCCAACCTTACAAGTTGTGACTATTTGCTACGCAGTAGGCGAAAACCAGATGGCACCAGCCAATCAGCCAAATGGAAAAATTCCTACCAGGCCCCTGCCCCAAAAGCAGACGGCCCCATGACAGGCATAGCAAGGTCAACACAGAGGCCTAAAATTAGGGAGGGCGGGTGATCCGAAGCACGCAGCCAAAGAGGGAGATCACGCTGCGTGCAAACCATTTATAAACTCTGGGCTGTCTATCATAAATGGCAACATATAATTCTTCCCAACAACACCCCAGGGTCCAATCACAGCAGTGGCCATCCAAACCAACCCGCCCAGCAACTAAGGGGTAGTTTGCTAGCCCCCACCGCAACACGTGCTCTCCATGATGGAGAACCCACTTAATTACAAAGGCAGACAGGTGGGGGCTGGCTGAGGGCAGACTGAGGTTGGTGCGGCAGTGCCCCATTGGCCCTAATGGACAAGCCTCCATTCAATATCACGTACAATTTTGACATTCTATTGTTTTTCAATGTATTAAGCTTGTTTTATATGTGCCCACTTGCAAATGACTTCTGATGTCCTTCCCACACCCAACACGTTTACATTTTCTAATTATGTGGGGTGTGACGACTCAAATGGTCTTTGGGCAAGGGGGCACAGCACAACTGTGAATCTCTTTTAATTTAACGACTTGCTACCTTCGCTGGTATTTTCATTTAATTGGTATTTTCCATATTATTTCAAACCAATTGCCTAGAACGTTGAAAGTAGAAGACTGGAAGAGTTAAGTGGGTACTCCTAATATGGAAAACAAACTCAAAGATACAGTTTGGTATATAATTAGTTTAACCTTCTGTTACTGATGAGCAAATGTGTCTTGTAAAACCAAAGAACATTTTATAACCACTGGAAGGGGAAGAGGGATTTGGTATTCCCTCTTTTAGTAAGAAATGCACATTATTGCATACATTTTAGTTATTTATTTCTCTCTCTCTCTCTCACACACACACACAAATAATAATAATAATAATAATAATAATAATAATAATAATAATAGTAATAATATATTTATACCCCGCCCATCTGGCTGGGTTTCCCCAGCCACTCTGGGTGGCTTCCAACAAAATATTAAAAATACATTAAAACATCAGACATTAAAAACTTCCCTAAACAGGGCTGCCTTCAGATGTCTTCTAAAAGTCAGATAGTTGTTTATTTCCTTGACATCTGATGGGAGGGTGTTCCACAGGGCGGGCGCCACTACCGAGAAGGCCCTCTGCCTGGTTCCCTGTAACCTCACTTCTCGCAATGAGGGAACCTCCAGAAGGCCCTCGGCGCTGGATCTCAGTGTCCGGGCTGAACGATGGGGGTGGAGATGCTCCTTCAGGTATACAGGACCGAGGCCGTTTAGGGCTTTAAAGGTCAGCAAAAAGACTTTGAATTGTGCTCGGAAACGTACTGGGAGCCAATGTAGATCTTCAGGACCGGTGTTATGTGGTCTCGGCGGCCACTCCCAGTCACCAGTCTAGCTGCCGCATTCTGGATTAATTGCAGTTTCCGGGTCACCTTCAATGATGTCCTTCCCACACCCAACACGTTTACATTTTCTAATTATGTGGGGTGTGACGACTCAAATGGTCTTTGGGCAAGGGGGCACAGCACAACTGTGAATCTTTTTTAATTTAATGACTTGCTACCTTTGCTGGTATTTTCATTTAATTGGTATTTTCCATATTATTTCAAACCAATTGCCTAGAACTTTGAAAGAAGAAGACTGGGAGAGTTAAGTGGGTACTCCTAATATGGAAAACAAACTCAAAGATACAGTTTGGTATATAATTAGTTTAACCTTCTGTTACTGATGAGCAAATGTGTCTTGTAAAACCAAAGAGCATTTTATAACCATTGGAAGGGGAAGGGGAATTTGGTATTTCCTCTTTTAGTGAGAAATGCATATTATTGCATACATTTTAGTTATTTGTTTCTCTCTAGTTGTAGTTTCTGGGTCACCTTCAAAGGTAGCCCCACGTAGAGTGCATTGCAGTAGTCCAAGCGGGAGATAACCAGAGCATGCACCACTCTTGCCAGACAGTCCATGGGCAGGTAGGGTCTCAGCCTGCATAGCGGATGGAGCTGGTAGGCAGCTGCCCTGGAAACAGAAATGTCCTGCACCTCCATGGACAGCTGTGAGTCCAAAATGACTCCCAGGCTGTGCACCTGGTCCTTCAGGGGCACTGTTGCCCCATTCAG
This sequence comes from Darevskia mixta, assembly GCA_034641385.1. NCBI lineage: Eukaryota > Metazoa > Chordata > Lepidosauria > Squamata > Lacertidae > Darevskia > Darevskia mixta. The sequence goes on from JAWWNH010000027.1 coordinate 2,827,002, forward strand.
GACCAGGGAGTCCTCCACACCAGCCCGCCCCTTGTCCCCTAAGAACAGTGCTTCTGTCTTGTCAGGATTCAACCTCAATCTGTTAGCCACCATCCATCCTCCAACCACCTCCAGGCACTCATACAGGGCCTTCATTGGTTTTGATTTGAAAGAGAGGTAGAGCTGGGCCTATTGATTAACACCCAGCCCAAACCCCCTGATGATCTCACCCAGCGGCTTCATGTAGATGTTAAAAAGCATGGGGGAGAGGACAGAACCCTGAGGTACCCCACAAGTGAGAGCCGAGGGGTTTGAACACTCATCCCCCACCACCAATTTCTGGACACGGCCCAGGAGGAAGGAGTGGAACCACTGTATAACAGTGCCCCCAGCTCTCAGCCCCTCTAGACGATCCAGAAGGATGTCATGGTCGATGGCATAAAAGGCCTACCAGCTGTGAGTGCTGACAGCTGCTTCCTGGAAGGCCCTTTCCATCTGGCCTAGGGGGCGGGGCCCAGGCTCACCCTGCCCTACTTCAACGACTTCTGGGAGGATGGAGAGACACCTACTGGCTGTGAGTGCTGACTTGCCACGCAAACACAAACACACTTCTTGCTTGTAAAAACAAAGGAAGGAAGGAAGGAAGGAAGGAAGGAAGGGGGTTTGTAAAAATCCTCCAAGCAGGTAAAACCACAAAACTGCTTAGGCTGTTGTGATTTGTGAGGGCTTGTTAATGTGTAGCATTCCTTAATAGAATGTTAGAATGTAAGAATGGCAAACAAGTATGTGGTTTGGAGAAAGAATTTGCACTGTACTCTGCCTCCACGTCCCTCCAAAGTTCACTTTGCAACATTTGCAAATCACATTTGTTTGTGATTTATTTTTAATAAGGTCCTCTGAAAATTCACCAGCATTTTAGTGTGCATTTCTCTACACATTTTGGAATGTACTTTAATTTTCATATTTTTTCCCAAGCAATTTCCTCTAATATAATGCAGCTAACTACAGTGGTACCTCGGGTTACGCTACCTTCGGGTAACATAATTTCGGGTTGTGAACGTGGCAAACCCAGAAGTGTATCTATCTACCCGGAAGCGCTCTATCACGCTGCATGCGTGCGCAGAAGCGGCGCCTCTGGATACAGACTTTTTGGGGTAAGTATGGACCCCCGGAATGAATTAAGTTCATATCCAGAGGGTCCACTGTAATACGTGCATTTTTACACATACACCCCCCTCCCCCATACACAGGTTTATTGTTGTTGGATCAGTGCACTACAAAATTTGGGAATGCCTGAATTTTGAAGGATAGCTGCATTTCAGCTCATATACTCTTTTGGGAAGTCAAATAGGTAAATTCACATGAAAAGGTGAACTGAATCAAAATTCTCTCCTGTCCCTACTTCCAGTCTATGTAAATCTTGGCTGTGAGATCTTATATATTCCTGCTATGAAGCTTCCATTTCATCCCACAGTGTATGCACACATACCCAACAGGGGGTGCTCATGTCGTATTGATCAATATGACTTCCACCTAGGTTCTTTGTCCCTTAAAATCAGCTGTTCTTCATGCTTCAAAGTCCCAATGCCTATATCCACTGTTTTGCAAACTTGGGTCCTCGATTGTTGGACTACAACTCCCATCATCCCTAGCTAGCAGGACCAGTGGTCAGGGATGATGGGAGTTGTAGCCCAACAACAGTTGGGGACCCAAGTTTGAGAAACACTGCACATATCACACGTTTATGAATTTCCATATTGTGAAACTTGCACCCATACCATTTATTAAGCTAAAGATGGTGTAGAGCATATCTAGACGAAGCCACTTCGTCCCACAAGTCCTTTTCCTTGATCTGGTAATACAGAACTCAAGTCTTTCCTCTAAAACACCAAGCTTTGTGGCAGCCATAATTAACACATCTCATTTCCAAGCCTTGAATTTAAAGGCGAGAGAGCAGCTTAACCTTTGCAGATTTAAAAGGTGCATGGCAATAACAACTCTTGTTTATACCTGCACAGGACCGGATGAAGAAATAGTATTTGCAACTGAATTTGACAGACAGCTTCAATCTGGCTATTTGTCTTCTGTCTGGAAGCCCTAATCCTGAATGCTGTCAAGTGCTTTTCTGAAAGGTTTTTCTTTTTCATCATTCTCTACATCAACATTGCCAAGCCATTGCCCCATTCAGTCGACGTCCCCTGCGAACAAGTGTGTTGAAAGCAGATAAGGAGACGAGAATTGAATCTCCTGCTTAAATTCCAGCTTCAATCCTTCCTATATATTTTGAAGTGAACCAGAACAGTACAGTCGACAACCCTTGCACCTGCTCCGCCACCTAAATAAATCTGAATCGGGAATTTCACCATACATGGGTTAAGTGAATAGGAAGTTTTCTCGGACTGTTATCTGGAGGTCTATTCTAAGGACATTTTGTATTAGGGACCATTGGGGAAGAAAAATCTTACCCAGAGGGTGGTGCCCTTGGCCATTTGTCAATCTGCCAGTGGCTGTTGTGTGATCATGACATTTTCTTACTGAAGCAAGTGAAAGGTAGAGCACCATGATATATGACTTCTTGCATTTGCAGAGAAACATGGCAACATGATTTCCTAGAACCAGGTTTCCACTGAGGATTCCATTTTGTCCATGTTAACATTTGCCTTTGTGGTTCCACGTTTTGCATCCGCAAATACCAATCCATACATTCACACTCTCCAAAAGTGTTCCCTTTGCTAAAATAAGATACAGCTTGCGCTGCTCAAATTATTGCAGACCCATGCAGCTTTGTGTATTCCGAGCAACACTGAATCAAGGAATCCTCTACAGGGAAATGCTCCATTGCCTCTTATAATTTAATACTTATGCTGCAACCCTGCACATACGGAATTTCTATATAACCCACTTATATAGATTGTTATTAAAGTAGTATCAAAATTGTATAAATAAATGAATGAATGAATGCTACCCTGGTTGTAAGTCCTGTTGAATTCAATGGGATTTACTTCTGAGTAGACATCTATAGGACTCCACTGCTGATCTCTTCCAAGGGCTTGGTAGGAAATCATACAGAGAATTTTCATGTCTGTCTCCCTACCCCTCACCCCACTATGACTTTTAGTCCAGGCAGGTAGGTGCCATTGTGATGGCTGCCATTGCACCCACTGATCATGTGTTTGGGAAACATGCAGTGCTATTTTTCTAGGAAAAGAGGTGCCAGAACTCAAAATGAACACCTCCCTTGTTCTCTTAGACTGGCAATGGCACCCACCAGAAAGGTGCCGAAACCCACCCATCTCAGGTGGGTATTTAAAGGTAAAGGTAAATGACCCTAGGACGATTAAGTCCAGTCAAAGGCGACTATGGGGTGTGGCGCTCATCTCGCTTTCAAGCCAAGGGAGCCTGCATTTGCCCACAGACAGCTTTCCGGGTCATGTGGCCAGCATGACTAAACCACTTCTGGTGCAACGGAACACCATGATGGAAAACAGAGCACACAGAAATGCCATTTACCTTCCCGCTACAGCAGTACCTATTTATCTACTTGCATTGGCGTGCTTTCAAACTGCTAGGTTGGCAGAAGCTGGGTCATGGCGTTTCCTGAGTCTCAGACAGAAGTGAGCATTTAATGTGTGAAGTAGGAGTTGGAATCTAGCATGATGATGAATTTAATACTGACTCCAACAAGAGCTTCATTGCATTGAAACACTATAGCCAAGTTAATGTTTATAAAATTGGTAGGCCTTCCCTTTGAGTTTGTTTAAGCCTTCAGTGTATGTAAATTCGTGGTTTTTGAAATGACGACATCTGGCGACGGACAGCAACAGCAAGCAGAGGAATCGGGAAGATGTTAGTGCACATAACTTCATGCCAATGTGGAAGTTACTGTGTAATATGAGGTAATGCATGTTTTTTGTATTTTTGTCCATTAACTATATTTATTTATCCCAATTTGAACTATAAAATGGTGATTCTGGAGTCAAAAAGAGAGTACCTGTAAACATTTTTAAAGAAAAAAAGCACTGGGCACCCTCATATTTTAAAATGTCTGTTGATCGCCCTGAGCAGTAGCACTTGGTAGTAAGCTGACTGAACCACATCTTCAAAATGTGCCCTGCTTTTAAAATTTAGGGGTAAGCATAAGTGATGCAAAGTATTGTGGGTATGAGTGGCAGCAGAAAAGGTAGTTGGTGTCAAAGCTTTTGGGGATGTTTAATTAACTTCCTGGTGATGGAGCAAGCAGCGTTTAAGGCACCTGTCTTGAAAAACACTCTTTAAGTCACTCACTCCACAGATAACTGCAGGGCTAGTCCCATTGCCCACATCGAAACTGTCTACCTACCTGCTGCATTTCAAATTAATTTACCAGGATTCAATTGCAGGCATGCTGCAGATTTGGAACAACCATTTCTCCTCAAGCTATAACTATAGTTATGCTGGTGTTTAGCAAGAGCTCTCCAGATTGTCATTTCAAATCATACCATGTGTGAGAAAACTTCAGTATTCTGTTTACACTGAATGGTAATTGCCCTGCAACTAAATCTGAATCTCTTATTGGGAAATATTAACTTGGGTTTTTTTTTGTGTTTCTTCTACTTCTGTAAACAAGACTTAGGTGACTTTTTCACTAGAGACAATTTATCAAGCTAGACCTGATAATTTCTCTCCCCCCACCCCACCCCCCACATCATCACTTTGAGCTGAAACTAGAACACATCCTCCATTTTTTCCCCAACAGGAAATTTGTCTTGTTTTCTTAGTCCTGCCTACGGAATATTATCTCATTTGGAAGTAGAAATCTATTTGTTGGGATAGGGACTCTGGTTCTGTGGTAGAGCAGATGTGTTGGGTGCATATTAGGGCTTCCAGGTTCAATCTCTGGCACCTCCAGTTAAAAGCAGATGGTGGGGAAGACCATCCTGGAAATGTAATCATCATCATCATCATCATCATCATCATCATCATCTGCTTGACATACTGTGGTTTACGTGCTATGTTCATCTTTAAAAATAAAAAAAATGACCTGGATTCCTCTCAAGCTTCTTACTCTGGGGTAGTATTACTATTCAAGATGTAGTTTGTGAATTCATGGTCTGTAGAACTGCAGTGTAGGCCTTTAAAAAACATGAAATCTCTCCCTTCCTCAGCATACATAAACAGATCAATAAAAGGATGTGGGGCAAAGTAGAAATCAGACATTGGCAAATCCATCATCACTATATTATCCTACTCAATAGTAATTGATTTGGGGTTTTGGAGTTCCAGACTTAAATGTGAGTTGTAAACTCAGAGGTTGTAAAACAAATACAGGGGAGTTAGGGTAATGCATGCAGATCGCCCTGGTTCCGTTCTGTTCTATTGCTATTCTCCCCATTCTATGATGTGTCATGTGCTTTTCCAGCTTTCTTCCTGGCAAGCAAGGAGAAGTTAAGAAAGGAAGGTCCTAATCCCCTGGAAAAATAAAATATTTATTCCTTTTGAGATTTTGTTTAATGCTATGTTTCTGGAAGAGCATATCAGCACTGCTAAAAAGATCAAAATTATTTTAAATGATTCCCCCCACCCCAACAAAGGCCACCCGAAAGACCTTCAGAAGAAAAAAAAACCTAATTATTCCTTTGCTAACTGGAAACCTCTCAAAGGAGTAGTGTTCTCCTTCTGTGGATGGTGGTGTTTTACAAAAAGATGCATGTGTGTGTGTGTGTGTGTGTGTGTGTACATGTGTGTATATATTGTATTCCAGCACACCTCTATACTTTTGCAGAAGAGCAACACTTAACAAAATTACAGCAAGAAATTAAGCTTTGTTTTTCCTTTGGGGAAAGGAAAGCAGATTTTTTATACATAAAAAAGAACATTCAAAAATAAAATTTCCTTCTGTCACAATTAGTTGGGACACCCACTACCAAGGAAGGGTGATAGTCCATGCCAGAATAGGCTGGTGATTCCTGGTTCCTTAGAAAGGCAGGATGGCAATACAAAGTAAGAACACTGAAGGGACAAGTGTGAGTTTGTACCATGGACAGCGCTCTTGCAGCAAATGTCAAATATCCAAGCCATGTAGTGCAACAAAAGCAAGGCAAAAATTAAACCAGAACCTCAGTGGTATAAAAAGTTTCAGGACAGCAGCAGGACGTTGTGGGGCATCTCCTGATTGGAAACAAAGAAACTTTTGCTGGTGGAAATAGTATGGAAAGCAGGATCGCGTATAACCAACTCAATACAATCATGAGCAGAAATCATCATGAATTGAGAGCCAGTGTGGTGTAGTGGTTGAGAGTGGTAGACTCGTAATCTGGGGGACTGGGTTTGCGTCTCCGCTCCTCCACATGCAGCTGCTGGGTGACCTTGGGCTAGTCACACTTCTCTGAAGTCTCTCAGCCCCACTCACCTCACAGAGCGTTTGTTGTGGGGGAGGAAGGGAAAGGAGAATGTGAGCCGCTTTGAGACTCCTTCGGGTAGTGATAAAGCGGGATATCAAATCCAAACTCTTCTTCTTCTTCTTTTTCTTCTTCTTCTTCTTCTTCTTCTTCTTCTTCTTCTTCTTCATGAATGCACAATAAAAAGGCATCTGGTATATTTTGAAATGAAGTAAACGATGGAGAAATTTCTCCTGGTGGAAGCTAACTTTATAAAGCCAGATATTTCTACAAACACTGGCACTTACCCACCATCACTTTTTTTTTTTTAACCCACACAGATGAACCGTCCTTCTAGTTCATTGCTTTGCTGAAGTACTCTCCCTGAACAGCTTTTCTCTGTCTTTTATTTGCTATTGTATTTCTCGAGAACAACAAGTCCAACAAACTGCACCTGGCTATGATTAATTATTTAGCCCCAGGATGTGGCAGATGAACAAGATAACTAATTCATTTCAAGGGAGGCACCAGAGGTACTTATTTAGGTTTTAAATAAAGGGGGAAATGAGTTTCCTATAATGGGGTTTTCTTTTATGAAAAACAACCGGGGGGGGGGTTAATGTTCCTGTGAAAGCATTTCAAGAGTTGACTTTGTTTCACTTAAATCGCAATAGTAAAAAGATGCCCCAAGGTAGAGTGGCACAGGTTGGCAGGATTAGAACAAAGCTTTCTCAAAGGGCAAGCGTAGAAAAAGCCCGTGTGTTTGTGTTGGAAGCTGATTCAAAGTTCTCTGTGACCCCAAACAGGAAAAGATATATTACAGCCTTTCCAGTTAGTTGATAGAGGTAAGGAAAAGGTAAAGGACCCCTGGACAGTTAAGTCCAGTCAAACTTGACTATGGGGTTGTGGTGCTCATCTCGCTTCAGGCCAAGGGAGCCGGCGTTTGTCTGCAGACAGCTTTCCGGGTCTTGTGGCCAGCAGGACTAAACCACTTCTGGTGCAATAGAACACCACAACAGAAACCAGAGTGCACGGAAACACTGTTTACCTTCCCACCACAGCGGTACCTATTTATCTACTTGCACTGGTGTGCTTTCGAACTGCTCGGTTGGCAGGAGCTGGGACGGAGCCACAGGAGCTCACCCTGTAGCACGGATTCAAACTGCTGACCAATAGAACCTGACATTTAGTGACCATTTCAGAAAGTAGGTGGCTAAAAGGGCCTTCCCCGCCTGTCCCCCCCCCCAGGCAGGAAGTGTGCTAAAATGAGTGTTGTTATTTTTAAAATGCACCGTGATTATATGTGCAGAAAAATGGGGAATTGCTATGTTTCTCACACTCTCTCTGCTTACTCTCTGCCCACCTCACCATTGCCAAAAAATCCTGATTTCTGTTACTACCCTTTTCGTTGAAATAATTCAATTATGCAAATATGTATTTGCATGCATTTCTGGCAGCAAGACTAGCAAAATCTGGACGTAAGGCTGGAATTCATGCAAGTGTGGGAGGGGGAGATTTAACTAGCTAAAATGGCTTAGGAGTACTGTGGGCCAGTACTAGGCATTCCTTAAGAGGCACATCTGCCACCAAAAACAACCCCATTTTATTACAACAACCCCGTGAGACTAGGCTAGGCTGAGAGTGGGTGACTGGTGGGGGATAGTTTCTAGTGACACTTTGTCCATGCAGAAACTGTGCATTTTCAGAGTATTAGAAATTAAGGTCCCTTTCCCAGTGAGTGCAGGTTAAGAGAGGCAGTTCCTCCAGAAGGTGCTCTCCTTAAAAAATAAAGAGAGAGAGAGAGGCTGTGAGTCATGAGAGAGTGGGATTTCCAGAGAGTAAGTGCCTGCATAAGGGTCATGGAGCTCACAAACCCGTAAGAGCAAAGTTTCATGGTTTTGTCACTGGTGCAACCATGCAGTAGATTATCTGCCAAGAGCTGCAACAAATTGAAGTCCACTTCATTTTCTCATTTAATTAATGAATAAGGCACTGGAGCGCAACTTTTAAGGACGAAAACGGTGCAACACAGTGGCAGGAATGGATCTCAGCTGACCGGCAACCAAATGTGCTTATTTTGATAGGAAAAATGAGGGGATCCTGTAAGATTACTACTATGTTCCTGAGCTAGAGATAGCTGGAGGAAGGAGGAAATTATTTTTTGTTGAATTTCTGAATTGCTTGTGAGTTGGGCTACTCTGCCACCTCAAGCAAACTTTAGATAGGAAGGGAGGAACAGTGGCTGTGTAATGCCTGGTTTTCCTTCCATTTATCTCCATATTCAGGATTTCATAATTACAGTGGTACCTCGGGTTAAGTACTTAATTCGTTCCGGAGGCCCGTTCTTAACCTGAAGCGTACTTAACCTGAAGCACCACTTTAGTTAATGGGACCTTCTGCTGCCGCTGTGCCGCCAGAGCACGATTTCTGTTCTTAGTGGAGTTCTTAACCTGAAGCGTACTTAACCCAAGGTACCACTGTACATTGGCGGGTAGGGAGATTAGATAGTCGTTAAATAACAACCAATATTCTTGAGATGATACAAGCAAGTTTCATTAGCAAACGCCAGATACCCAGAGCGGTTTAATAATCAATCACTCTGAGAATTGTACTCCCTAAGGGAAATGGGCCCCCCCCTAACAACTCTCAACACCCTTCGTAAACTAAAGCCCCCAAGATTTGAAGTGGGGACTGTTTAAAGTGGTATGATACTACTTTAAATGCATAGTGCAGTTGACACAAAATATGGGCACAAGTTCCTTATTCCACATTTTTCTAATATGCCTATCTGGTGGGTTTCACTCTCTTTCTGTCTCTCTTTCCTTCTGGTGTGGTGTTCTGTACATAGTATGCTTAGTGTCAAGGTTTAGACTTATTATAAGTTATTGTAAGTTTAAGTCTGCTGCAACTGGATTTCTTATGGACAGGGCCAATCCTGAATGTATTGGATTTGTGACCATGATGCTCATTTGCCTTCAGTCGCAGTAAAGCTCTGCTGGATGAAATATTAATTACCTCTGGTCTATTTTGGGGGAATCCTGCAACGTGTTTTTACTCTGCTAACTATACGTTGGAATCTGCTCTGGATCAATATTGAGTAGAATTCCATGGCAACTACCCTGGTAGTTCCTCCTTTTGGCAGAGCTGAGTAAGGGTTGCAGCTGGGGACTCCCCACCCGATACCCCTCAGCTCACCAGCTTTGGGTCGATATACATGGAATGTGATATCAGAACAAAGGGATTTAGAAGACTCAAAACAAAACAAAGAACCAACCTCTGTGATGGATAAGTGCTACTGAAGCAGAAAGAAATAATGAGCAACAGGTAGCAAGTCGAAAGGATTAAGGATGAAGGCTTGTGGTGGGGGCTGGGGGAAGTGACACATCCAATGATGTACTTTCTGGTTTGTTGTTTTCCCTCCTCTATGAATGCGATGGGCATTTATCGGAAAGGACTCAGAGCATGTGCATTTCAAAAGGAGCGTGTAGCAAACAGGAGTATGAGAGACTTGATCTAATCAACAAACTGACAGAACTGCTTAACTCCCAGGGCACAGAGCTCGCTGCAAGGACAGATTCGAGCACGGAAATATACTGCTGGAGGAAAGGGAGTCTATGGCAGAGAGGAAGAAACAAGGTATGCAGGCTGACTTCAATAGCCGAGGCAATTTGTAGTGAAGTGAAAGATATATGGTTAGAAATATTACAGGAAATTACAGCCGCACTCCAGGGCAGGATAAGGTGGCAGGTCTGGAAAGCTTCAGGAGAGTGGATACATATATATATATATATATATATATATATATATATATATATATATATATGCCTTTTTAAAAATCCACCCTAGAATAGCGATCAAGGAGGATTTGAATTACCTTTGTACTGACTGGAGTAATCAAATGGCACAGAAAGGACATTTATTGTGCGAGTTGCTCTTGGGCCGATTTTTTTTTTTAGCCCCTCTTTTGTACAGAGCTGTACAAAATGAATTAGAATCATAAGCACTGGCAGAAAAAAAGGTTGACTGATCAAAATATGATCAAACTGGATGTTTTTCATACAGGTTGGGGTCCGTCGAGGTTTTTGCACACATAAGGAGTCACCTAAAGCAACTGTGGAAGGGGCATTGAAGGAGGGCGAAAGCAAGCAGACCATAGGTTGCAGTCAATGATTGTATGGAGACATTTATTCGTCTGGGAGATGAAAAGTAGTTACAATTCAATCTAGTCCACCCTTTACTGGAAAAAGCGGGGGGGGGGAGAGAAGCCAGGTTATTTTTCTAAATTGAAATATGGGACCACTCAAGTGATAAATATTAAGTTTTCCATAAGTTGGGGAAAAATAAGAGGGCTGGGTAGGATGGCATGCCTCTCTCCTGATTCAGCCCAAATGTGGAGGAAAGTGATTCCTGCCCACTTGGCATGTCGCTCCCACTTTTCCTGACCTCACTGGAATAGACAGTCCAAAGGTAAATGTAGGTGGAACTGTGGTCTAAGCCACTGAGTGTCTTGGGCTTGCCGATTCGAAGGTTGGCAATTTGAATCCCTGCGGCGGGGTGAGCTCCCGTTGCTCTGTCTCAGCTCCTGCCAACCTAGCAGTTCGAAAGCACGCCAGTGCAAGAAGATAAACAGGTACCACTGTGGTGGGAAGGTAAACGGCGTTTCTGTGCGCTCTGGTTTCCATCACGGTGTTCTGTTGCACCAGAAGTGGTTTAGTCATGCTGGCCACATGACCCAGAAAGCTGTCTGTGGACAAACGCCAGCTCCCACTGCCTGAGAAGTGAGATGAGCACCGCAACCCCATAGTCACCTTTGACTGGACTGCTTTCTAGCTTTCCACGGGCACCTGCTTGGCCATTGTGAGAATGAGATACGAGACTAGATGGTCCATCGCCCTGATGCAGCAGGGATAATCTTAGGTTCAGTGTGCTTAGCTGAAAATAGCATGATGGATTTTCCCATTAAATTAAGAAATCAGCCCCACGTTTGCTGCCTAGGTACACTTAAATGTAGATGTGTAGGTGGAATTTGCATATTCCACCCCTACTTGCACATGTGAGGCCAGAAGAGATCGATCCAGCACTCTGGATTTGGGAAACAGAAGGAAATGAATTGCATGTACATGCATGCACACATGCAGAGTGGAGGCTGGTCCGTTTGGGTGAACGGGGAACTGCTCTACCACCCTCAGTCTGCTCACAGCCAGCACCACATGCCTGCCTTCCTGTTTACAATCTGTCCAGGGGATGACATTGGCTGTGAGCTTGCTCCTTGTAGTCCCTGTAGAATGTAACAGGGAGGAAGGTGGAGACAACAGCAGATTTAGCTGACTCTGGCTGTCATGGGCTGTAGCTCTGTCCTGTGCTGGCCTCCCTGTCCTCTGCCCCACCAATCCAAATAGATACCGTGGTACCTTGGAAGTCAAATGGAATCCATTCCGGAAGTCCGTTCGACTTCCAAAACGTTCCGAAGCTCCTGCAGCCAATCAGAAGCCATGGAAGCCATGTCAGACGTTCGGGTTCCAAAGAATGTTCGCAAACCGGAACACACACTCCCGGGTTTGTGGCGTTCAGGAGCCAAAACGTTCGACTCGCAAGGCATTCGGGATCTAAGGTACGACTGTACTACTATTCCTCCTCTCTCTCACACACACACATGTTGGGATAGACTGGGAGTGATATATCATCTGATCTAGACCCCAAAAGGAAAAAATATATAGTGTATTTAAAGTCCAGTTTACAATAGAGCAATGTGCACTTTCTAAAAAAACAACAGATCTTTATTCTAAATTTGCTGCCAAAATGTGGGGCAGGGGAATGAAATTATACTCCCAAAAAACCCCAGTTTCACTCATTCAAATTCTGATCTGGAAATGCAGTTAGCCATCCCCAAAGCTGCCAAGCTGTTGGTGATTATGTTCATGTGTATATGGATGAACATGTATTGCAGGGAGGCCTTCATTCTTCTGATATTTTAGACCCTTTCATGCCAAGCTGTCTGCATACTCATGATATTCTTGTTCTGTTGCACCAATCCATGCCTGCTCTGTCTTGATGGTTAACCCTTTAATGCCTAATCCACTTCCAGATCATGAGTGACATGTTCCTGGGCAAGAACAAATAACTGTTTGGGCAGCCTTTGAACTACAAACCCACTATGTGTGCAACTGCGAGTAAAACATGCGTGCACATAATTATTCAGGGCTTTGAGCTGAAGGGAGCATTCAGAGACAAAAAAAGAGAGGACAGAACTGCAATACAAATTAAATCCGCTGAAATTCATACCAAGGGATGGATTTTCCATGAAAGCGTGCTGCTCACAGCAAATAATGGAATGGAAAACTGAATTGCTCCTATGGATTTTGCAGATGCTGTCGCCTAAAGAATTACGAGTGAAAGGCAGCATTTCCCATGCTGGAGAAGAGTGTGTAAAAAATGCTGGTGGTGAGTTTATATTTGCATGCTTGCGAGAGTGTTTGCATGAGTGTGTGACTTCATGTATGCGTGTGAGAGAGAAAGAGAGGGAGAGTGTTGGGTGCCTGCATGCCAGGTAAGTGTGTGTGTGTGTGTGTGTGCGCGCGCGCCCTATTTGCAGCAGTGGAGCGTATCCCCGTGCTGCCCGGGGCAGGCATGCAGGGCATGCCCCAAAGGGGGTGGGCACAGAAGGCACCCTCCGTGGGTCACAGTTCAGGGTTAGGAGAGGGGCGGGCAAGCTACAGGTGCCTCACAGCCAAGGAGAGTGGGCAGCAGCGCTGCCACCCACTCACCTGCTCTCTTTCCCTGGGTCAGGCCTGACCCTGGCCCCCCAGAGCTGCGCCAGGAACAAGCGCCGCAGTCGAAGCGCAGCTCCTTCTGGTGCGAAGTCAGGCTCCAATGAAGGAGCCTGCTGTGGGGGCACCTGCTTGTGCCCCCTCTCAAAATTGAGCCCGGGACCATGGCACTCATGGCACCCCATTCCAAATTGCCCAGCTGAAGCCTTCTTAGAGGGGTGGTTGGTTGCAGACCTGTTTGCTATGCTTTGCTCCTGTTGTTTGCAATCTGTAGCAGGTTCCCTTCCCCCCACATGCAGTGGCGTAGCTCAGGCGCCTGGGAAGCCACCCATTGGGGAGGGCGAGCTGGGGCAGGGTGCGCTGCGAGCCTTGCCACCGCCCCCCAGCTGTAGGGTGGCCTAGGGAAAGGCGGTGGGCGTATGCAAGCCCCACACTGCCGTTTTGGGCAGCGTGGAGCCTGCAGGTGCCCGAGCCACCACGCCACATAGCCCATAGCTATTTTGTCACCCCCTTCAGGGATGACACCTGGGGTAGCCCACACCCACTCCACCCCCCTTCCTACACCACTGCCTATTCGTTGTAAATGTATATGTGTGTTGTATGGGTTGTTTGTGCATGCATGCATGTGCATATATATTTGCTACACCCAGCACTGACTTGTGACTTTGGGAGGTGTGGCTGACCATCAATGTGGCCCACAGGCCACCTTTTTTTTAAGCCGCTCTTGTCTTAAAGGATGGAGGGAAGGTTCTCACGTCAATATGGACCCATCAGTTTTGGGCGCTACCAAATTACAGCGGCAAAAGAAATTCTTGCTTGGGTGAAACCGCTGAGCAACTTACAAAAGGCAAAAAAGATTTTCGATAAGACAAGGAAGATTTGTTCAGGGTGGGGGATGACAATTTACTCCAGTCCCGCCCCGCCCCCCAATTTATTACATTTACATCCTGCTTTCTTGCATGATTTAGATTAAGGCTGTGTAATTAAGCTTCCAAGATAGGGCTGATCCTGAGCATCATCACTCACAAGATAGAGTGAAGGCTTGTGAGTGATGATGCTCAGGATCAGACTATCATCCCCTATATTTCCCCTTCTTCACTTAATTTTAGCTGTAAGCCGCCTGCCAATTGTAAATTTCCCACCGGATGATGCTACATCAGAGTATTGCAGGGAATGTGAAACGACATGAACTGAAAGACTGTGGCAATGTAGAATTTCCGTTGCCCATCACTGGTAATCCCATGGGGCAGTTGAAGATGTTACCTTGGCCAAAGCCCAGTTGTCTCTGGAGCCGGTCCTGAGTTTGACCAGACCAGGCCCATAGAACCTCAGGAACGTTGCTGCATCCTGTGCCTTCTCAGACCCACGTCCTGGGATGAAGCCTTAGGAAACAGCATCTACGAACTGCCTGATGATATACAAAACACGATCCCATCTTGCTCTTCACTTCTGAGCATCCTCTGCTTTGAAAGTGTCCTTCAACGGCGACAAAGCCAAAATAATGGGAAATAACCCCATGCATTTTTAAGGTGAACAAAGAGCAGAGAGATTCAAAGAAGCCATCAGCTGGCTATTGATTAGTTCACTTTTAAAGCTTCACTTTTCCAGCCTGCACATTCTTTCCCTCACTTGTAGCTATTAACTGGTTTTGATCTGCCATAGCTCACCCTATGGTATTGGGCATTTCCCAGAAGGCAAATGTTTCAAAGGATCTTTCATTCCTGAACCAAAATCAATAGCACTTGTGCAGCCCTTCATGAGCAACCCTAAAATAACCAGCAAATCTACAAACCCAATAAAGGGCACTGGGTTCAACAGGGAAACAAATTTAAATGTGCAAATATTTAAGCATTCAACATTGCTACAGTAATGTTGCAGTAATGTCCAGTAGGAGAACACTTCAATCTTCCAGGACACTCTATACAAGATCTCATAGTAGCTGTCTTATTGCAAAGGAATTTCAGAAATAGACTGGAAAGAGAAGTTGCTGAATTGCAACTCATTACCAAGCTTAAAACCATGAAGAGACCTGGTCTGAACAAAGACATTGGATGCTTATCTCATTATACATGACAAAGCTATTTTTAACCTTCTCACCCCTTGCTTTTTCCTGTAAGACTAATTGCAGTTGTTAACAGTCGTCAACAGGTTTACCACAGCTATTAGCCTATCACCCATTCCCACCACCCTTCTGAGTAATACCCCTCCCCACCCTCTCACTATATATAAGGGTCTGGTGACTTCTGTTTCAGTGTATCTGAAGAAGTGTGCATGCACACGAAAGCTCATACCAAGAACAAACAGTTGGCCTCTAAGGTGCTACTGGAAGGAATTTTGTTTGTTTGTTTGTTTCAACATTGCTACAGTTAATAAGGCTGATGACACTTCTGTTGTAGCTGCTGACTTGGAATGTCAGCTAGCTAAAGGCAGAGTAGGTGGCTTTAGGGTGTGTATCCAATATTTTCGGGGACTGAATGAGAATTCATACATCTTATTGAATAGTCATCATACCAACAAAGCTTTCTAAACCTCTGCACCTTTGGGAAATTGTAGCAGAGTTATTTGACCATGCTCATTACAAAGACTTTGGCTGAAAGACCTACTCCACGAGTAGTCAACCTTCGAAGGAAGTGCTATGGGGACAATTGAATTTAAAAGAGGGTTATTTATTTATTTAATGAAATTTACACACTGCTTGACTGTAAGAAAACCGCAAAGCTGTTTACAAAAAGGCCAAGCAATAGAATCCGGCGGGGGGGGGGGAGAAAAGAAATACAACTACAGTGATCCCTCGACTTACGAGTAACCCGACTTCCGTATTTTTCGAGTTACGAGGGATCAAAGCGGCCGCGCGCTTCCGAATTTTTTTGACTTCCGAAAGGAAGTCGCGGCCATTTTAGATAGGGTTTTCTCGAGTTACGAAGTTTAGATAGGGGTTTTTTCGACCTACGAATTTTTTCTCCCTAATGCATTCCTATGGGGACTCGACTTTGTTTTCGACTTTGTTTTCAAACATCGGATGATGATGTTTTCGACATCCGACGGTCCCGTCAGAACGGATTACCTTCGTAAGTCGAGAGTCCACTGTATTCTTAAACACATACAAAAGTTAAAATCAATAAAACAATATAGCTCCACATCAATCAGTGAGGCTAAGTGGTTCGTCTGACTCTGTGCTGGATATTTCATATTGCATTATTGTGGGTCCTCATCCCAATTAAGGAGTAAACATATTTATTTTTTATCAACCTTACGCCCAAGCAAAACAATCTTAATGAAGGGAGAAACAACAGCAAGTACGAAACACATGAGCTGTCAACTTTGCCCCGATACTGTGTACAGGCTTTGAAAAGCAATGAAAAAGGACCTCTGGATGTTTAATTAGCCTTAAAGAAGGAACACATACATCACCCCATGAATGGAGAGTGACAAAGGTAAATTAATTTGAATTTCACAAAAGGCTGCTGAACCGAGACAGGGTTATTCTCTTACTCCTATCAGTGTCGGCAGGCATGCTTAATTTCATCAAAATCTGGCTTAATGTACTGCGTTTCACAGCTATTAAGAATATTATTACATAAAGGGAATCTTTCTCATTTCTTCGATGGGAGGGATGTCTTCCACACCAGGGTAATGGAAAATATGGTTGGATTGTTCGCATTTTCCAGTTGTGAAATTCTGCAGGGAATGTGATAGCGAGTGCAGAACGGTCTAATGGAAAAGTAACTGGGTCTGAACAAAGGTGCATAAGAAAAACTTACACCCAGTTAACAGTGGCCCATTAAAGTATACTTCTAGCAGAGTTAAAAGTGAAATAAACGCAGCAGAAACTGACTTAGCTGAGGCAGGCCACCAAGAGTAAAAAAAGCTTTTCTAACATAGACTTTAATTCTAAGTACTGTATATTCCTGCGTATAAGATTACTTTTTAACCCAGGAAAATCTTCTCAAAAGTCGGGGGTCGTCTTATACGCCGGGTCATATTTCTTATACGGCAAGTATATCCCAAACTCTATATTTTAACTGGAAAAGTTGGGGGTCGTCTTATACGCCCAGTCGTCTTATACGCCAGAATATACGGTAAATGAAGTCAGAACTCCCAGGTTGCTACTAGCCTTCTCTCAGAAACTCTTTTAAACTAGTTCCAAATATGCTTTGTCAAAGAACTTGTACTCTCACATCACCAACCCTCCAACCCTCCCCACAATCCTCCAAACTCCCAACAGCAACTGCTTTCTAACTGAGCCTTATATACACAGAGCATAGCTGTCAACTTTCGGATTTGAAAATAAGGGATGCCGCGAGGGCGGTGCAATGGCACCAAGTCGCCTCGCCACCCTGCGCTCCAGAGGCTGCACGCGAACGGGTGAGCAAAAGAGCGAGCGCATAGACGGCAGGCAGGCTGGCTATCTGGTTGGGCGTGAGGGTCTGGCTGCACAAGGCATGCAAGCTCCGCCCCAGTCAGTCTCAGACTCCTTATTGGCAGCCGAGCAACGCAGCTGAGGAGCCTCCCTGGCCGGCAGGGAGGGAGAGGAGCTGCTTCCTTTGAAATCCAGGAAATTTAAGGGATATCAACAATCCTGGATAGCAGTGGGAAACGGTATTGGAATAAGGGAGTTTCCCACAAAAAAAGGGAGGGTTGACAGCTATGACACAGAGTAATGCCCATGCTCTGGGCAATTCAGAACAGAACACCACCACCTGTTTCTTCTGTTCCTCCTGCTTCTTAAACACACCCCAAAGACGTAACCGGCTGTATCAAAATGATATTTATACAATATATTTCTCTCTGTATCAAAAGTTCTCACAGACATAGTCTAACGAAGTTCAGCAAAGTAGCATAAAGGCAAAATGGATAAAAGTCCCAATTCTGAATTCTGATTTCTGAACTTCCCAGTTAATTTTGCCATTTCGGCATAGTCCATCAACTGGGTTTGACATTCTTCTCTGGTTGGGGCAGTTTCTTCCTTCCATCTCTGGGCTAGTAGCATCCTTGTGGCTTTTGTCGCATACATAAATAATCTTTTCTGTTCCTTTGGCATCTTGGTACCTATAATTCCTAGTAAGAGAGCTTCTGTTTTTAACAAAAGTTATTTTAAACTCCCCCTCCATTTCATTATATATCACCTCCCAGAAATTTTTAGTTACTTTACACTTCCACCACATATTATAAAGGGTACCTTCTTTTTCTTTACATTTCCAGCAAATATTTGAACTTGTTCTGTACATTTTTGCTAACTTGACAGGTGTCAGATACCACCTATACATCATTTTCATATAATTTTCTTTCAGTGAACGACATGTATCGTAGGTATATATTTGTGCCAACTGCTCCCACCCTTAGCAGACTGTGCCTACATAAGCACACTTCAGTGCTGATGGCTTTCTGACATGATCAACCACTTACAGAGAAACAAAGGCCCAAAGAGCAGCCTGCAGACCTTCTCCTCTCCAGAAACTCAGCACCTATAGGCTACTTGCACTCTGTTGAACACTGCAGATGAAACACAGGCTACTAACTGGCAAGCTGCAATGCAGGAAGGCCTCAGTTCCTGGGAAATGTCCCAGCAAATTCCAAAGTGCCTGGTAGGGCTTCTTTGCTAAGCCCAGATTCTCAACAGAACATCCAATACTAGTCAGAAGCAAATGACTGAGGGGATATGGAGGGTGTTTGTAGAATTTGTACTGTTAAAACGGAAAGGGCAAGAGGTCTTGAAATTTTGGGAGGTTAGATAGTTACAATGGAATGGTCTCGGTGGTGGGGTGCACATTTTTATTCTTATTTATGTATAATTATTGCTTTGTCAATTTTTATTTTTTAATTTTTTAAAAGAGGGTGGGTAACTGAACTTATGAACCAGGGTATCAATCTGCGAAGGAAGCTGTATGGTGTTAAAAGTATTTAACTGCCATAACTAAGTAACAAAAATTGAAGTATAACAACTGATTTTGAGTCAAGAGAGGTTAAGAGAAACTGTGACTGTAACACTGTGTTTAAGCCTTTGGCATCTTATAGTTACCGGTAGATAAAGTAAGTAAGTTAACTTGTACCTGAAAGAACACATTTCCTGACCCACTTTGTTTCACACATTTCTTCTTGTTAATAAAACTTTCCTTGTTTGTTTGATCAAAAAGAAGCAGCAGCAAAAGTCACCTCCAGCAGAGCTTCAGTAGCAGCCAGCATTAATACCCCCCATGGGTCCCAAGGAGAGAAATGCAGGTGGTCTCTGAGAAATTTCTCCTACTTTTAACTTCCCTTAAAATTCTTCAGGAGTTTCACACAACCTAGCTAAATGTACTCAGTTTGTGACGAAAGTGTCACCATTCATGGGTGGGATCCCCACACATATAAAAAACGCAGTGAAAATGCTTTTTTTAAAAAACGTTTTGAAAAATACATTGAATTTTGCATAGCTCACTGTCCCCACCTGGTGTCACATTTGTATATTGTACTTTACAACATGTTTAAAACGTTTTATTTGCAGTGGTGTAGCTGAGTCCCAAGCTGAAGTCCTAAAACTTGTTATAGAGGAACGCTTTCAAGACCGGTTGTTTTCTGTCACATTTCAGTCACTTCCGCCGAGTATAATTGGGGAGGAACACCACACTGAATATGAGGCCCAAATCGGCAACAAAATCACTAGTGCTAAGGAGTTGAGCATAAAGAAAGAAAACCCCATTGAGGTTTCAACAGGCAGCGGGGAAGCAATGAATTATTTCACCTTCTTGGCAAGTAAATGTCACGCTCCTTTCAGAGAAATTGGTAGGTCACAAAGTAGCAGGATAATTTACTTCAGCACTGTCAATTAATGCTCCTCACTGAAGGCTGCTTTTCTTGGAATACTTCTGTGTGGCATTCCCCCCCCCCCGCCCCGAAACTCACTCTGTTATTGCTCATTTGCTGGGCCTGCACTTCCACCTCCACATACACATCAATAGCAAAGCACGACTGCATCCAGCGCTACCATTTCCAGGAAATTTCCATAATATTACAGATGCTCTAGTCGTAATACTAACTAGGTCTGCCCTAAATTTGCTGGGGGTTAATTTTTCAGGGTGAAGGGTGCCATTTCAGCACAGCCGGGGCAGTTTGACCGCCAGCCGTACAACTAGTTGCAGGCAGAGACATGTTAGACTTTTAACAGATAGACTCCTTCTCTCTTTCTCCCAGAACTGAATGTTTTCTTGCTGCTTTGAGTTTGCTATTGCAACCAAGACCTTAATTTGGTTAGGTAGATGTGGTATTTTATTAGTTAAATATTGGCATTTAATTAAATATTGGTATCGTTATGAGTTTGTGGGTGCCCGATCCATTTCTAAGACGGTTGCCGGCAACAACATGCACATTTCTAAATGAGTTTTCTGTCAAAATGAGATTTTATAAACAGTTTTTAAACTGCTGAGAATTAAGGCACTGCATTCAGACAAGTGTGAATTATGGTGGATAACTCAGGTGGAATCTAGACACATATAAAAAAAATACTGCGGACATGTTTTTTTTAGAAAAGCGTTTTGAAAAATATATTGAATTAGCCATGAGCTCACCTATGCCATCTAGTGTCACATTTGTATAATGCACTTAAAACACACTTAAAATATTCTATTTGCAGCTGTATAGCTGAGTCCTAATAAGTTTCAACTTGCACATTAGACCTGGGTGCAGGTCAGGTCAGTTCATATTGAAATGCATCTCCTTATGAAATAATTAATTCACATATATAAGCTTGAGGTTCTTTTTGGGCAATGCATTTCCCATAATGCTCCTGATACCTTTTTGGTTTCTTGAAAGATTCCATCAACGATGTCTCTGAAAATTTTTACACATCTCTTGGGAAGACAGGTGAACTAATGCCAGTGCACTGGCGGAGGAACGGGGAGCGGGGGCGGAAGGAGCCCCCCCGGCATCATCGGGGAGGGGGGTACCATCGCAGCCACCCCCCAGACACACGCTGCACACACACACACACACACACACACACACACACCGCCCCAGGCACCATGCCGGCCTTGGGTTGCGGGGGTCTCCACCTGTCCACGCAAAGAGAGACATAAATAAGTAAAAAATTAAAAAAAGAAACTGATTTTCAAGACTGACAAAAGAAAAATAGCACCCCAGTTTTGCTCAAACCTAGTATTTGCTAACTGTTGCAATTATTTCTCGGCAGATTAGACATGAATTCAGAAAGATAAAGGAAAAAAACCTGCACCCATTATTTCTTCTGATTGCCTGGAGGTGCTGAGAAAGTAGCAAATGCGAAGTTTCCCCGAAGATACTAGTTCATATTTTAAAATAAAATAAAGATCAATAATGAATCTCATGACATTTGTAGGGTGATGCCAATCACCGTGTTTACTCTCTGTGTGATCAAACCACAGAATGATTAAGAAAGTTGGTAGGGAAGCTGCTGACTGAAAATAATTGGGAAATAACAAGGTGTCAGTTTAGTCGTCTCCATAATAACAACATCCACACAAGAGAAGGGGAATCTAGTTGATAATATGTATTTGGTTTATTACTGCTCAGTTAATGGCTGGAACTGCTTGGGAGAGGCCACAGATCAGTGATGGGATTGTATCCCTCCAAGTCACCTTGTTAGCACAAGGAACTATGTCTGTGCAATGTGAGTTCACCTCCTTTTTCAACGGGGCTCCCAAAAACTCTTCTGGGGGGTTCCCTCAACAACTTGGGGAGCATGTGGGGGTGTGTGTGTGCGGAGAGGAAGTCCTGTGGTGCAGATGGGTGTCCAGAGGAGGGCAACCAAAATGGTCAAAGGCCTGGAAACGATGCCTTATGAGGAACGGCTTAGGGAGCTGGGTATGTTTAGCCTGGAGAAGAGAAGGTTAAGGGGTGATATATAGCCATGTTCAAATATATAAAAGGACCTTCACATAGAGGAGGGAGAAAAGTTGTTTTCTGCTGCTCCTGAGAAGAGGACATGGAGCAATGGATACAAACTACAAGAAAGAAGATTCCACCTAAATATTAGGAAGAACTTCCTGACAGTAAGAGCTGTTCGACAGTGGAATTTGCTGCCAAGGAGTGTGGTGGAGTTTCCTTCTTTGGAGGTTTTTAAGCAGAGGCTTGACAGCCACCTGTCAGGAATGCTTTGATGGTGTTTCCTGCTTGGCAGGGGGTTGGACTGGATGGCCCTTGTGGTCTCTTCCAACTCTATGATTCTATGATCCTTGTGCTAATGGAGCAACTTTTTTGGTTACAGCCCATGGCGTTTCAGGTAACAGGACTAGGACAGATATCTGCCTGACAGGTGTCAGGGTGCTGGCAGTGGTTCCCAGCTGGTTGACCAGGAAAGTATAAAGACAAGGAAAAGTTTCTTACAGTCCTTTTTTTATTCCAAACTTTACAGAGAGACACTATAGAACCCAGTCTCTTGGATAATGGCATTGTCCCAAGTAAATATCCACCCCCTTCTTTCCCATTTCCTCATTCGTTGTCACCATCATCTCCTCTATGGGTGCTGCTAGGTGCCCTCTGTCTTCGAGCTCTGTGCTCTCCTGCTTTTAAGGCTCGCTGGGTTCTGGAGATGGTGGGTCTGGAATGCTTCTGATTGGATACCAGGATGTCCTTTTTTGACTCCTGTGAGAGTGCAGCCCCAAAAGATGCCTGTTGTGTGTGTGTGTGGGGGGGGTGCCCTCACAGAAGTCACGTGACTCATGCGGGAACACGGACCTGAAAAATGCATGCCCCAATTTTCTTCTGCAGCATGGAAGGTATGGCACAGACAGGTCTTCCTCAGCACAGCAAATTGAGGGTTATGAGGGACTACAACTAGAGAGCTAATCGCCGAAGGATCAAGGGGAGTATGTCCAGAAAAGAAGTTGGGATTCAAGAAGAAATGATCCAATAGTCCAAATTCCAATACCCCAGTATTATGGGGAATTTCATCCCATTGCAAATCCGTTAAACTTTTCAGTGTATAACAATTGTTGTCCATTTTAAACCCATAGCTGCATCTTGTCTCTTGTTACTGAAGTGTGGGTGCAAGAGTCATTTTTCCTGCTAGATAGATAGATAGATAGATAGATAGATATAGATAGATAGATAGATATAGAACAGACAGATGATAGATAGATAGATAGATAGATAGATAGATAGATAGATAGATAGATAGATAGATAGATAGATAGATAGATGATAGAGGGGGGCACTTTTTCTTAGGGTGCATTCCAACATGTGATCCCTCCTCTCCAACCTGAAATAGTACAACCAAGGAAAGATTATTTCTACACACCTGAAATGGATGTCCAATTTCAAATTACTGTCAACTAGCCTGGTTCTTTCAAAGGAAATGAGCAATAAATCAAAATAAGTAGATCTGGCCACTGGTGACATACTAGGAGTAATAGTCCCTTCTGTGAAGTCTGTTCATCACAACGCTGTTGGCAATGAAGGGCTGGTTTCAAGGTTACTCTTTTGTGGAGACAGATATAAATTTCCATATTTCCATATATTAGATAAACTTTTGCAATCCACAGCGCATTATTAATTTTGCCACTTTAGCCTGCAGTTCAGGGAGTCACACCTGTAGATTACCAGTTTGGTTGGGAGTGGGGGGCCTTTGTTCTCTCAAGGTCTGCAGTGGGGAATAATCTTTGGGGCGCTGCATACCAGACCATCCAAGTGTCCCTATTTTCCAGGGACTGTCCCAGATTTACAGACGCCATCCCAGTTTCTGATTTGATCCCAGAATGTCCGGCTTTCCTTAGGATGTCCCTATTTTCATCAGAAACATGTTGGAGGGTATGGAGATATGCAACCCCCAAGCCAAGGAGATGCAACCTTTAGAAGACATCTGAAGGCAGCCCTGTATAGGGAAGTTTTTTAATGTTTCATGTTTTTATATACGTTGGAATGTGCAAGGTGCCCAGAGTGGCTGGGACAACCCAGTCAGATGAGCAGGGGAATTATTATTATTATTATTATTATTATTATTATTATTATTATTATTAATGGCCCTATTTTAATTGGAGAAATGTTGGCGGGTATGGCATACTGGTGGGAGGAAGGGCCAGAACCAAAAGTGAGAAAGCCTGAACCAAACGTTTCTGTATTTTTCAAGTTACGAGGGATCAAAGTGGCCATGAACTACGAATCTTTTCGACTTCTGAAAGGAAGTCGCGGCCGTTTTAGATAGGGTTTCCTCGACTTCCAAAGTTTAGATAGGGTTTTTTTCGACGTACGAATTTTTTTCGCCCAATGCATTCCTATGGGGACTCGACTTACGATTTTTTCGACATCCGACGGTCCCGTCAGAACGGATTACCTTCGTAAGTCGAGGGTCCACTCTATATCTATATCTATATCTATCTATCTATCTATCCACCCTTCCCTCTCCATTAACACTCGATGAAGAACTGATGGATTGCAGAGGACTTCACCCTACTTCCACTGCTCTGTCCATTTTTGCTCTTTCAATTTGCATTCCCCACCACCACCTGTCCTCTCTCTGTCCCAAAACTCCACAGGTCACAGCAAGTCCTACTACAAGAGGAAGCGATTCCCAGCAGGGTGGTCCTGAGAGCAAGAGCTGGCCCACAATCCCTGAAGGCTTGCACACAGCTTCTGAACTTCATGTTTCCCACGCAAGTGGATGAGGGGGTCCCGTGAACCTCACAGTTGGGATTGGTGAAACGCCGAAGAGATTGGAATGATCGACTTGTCCTGTACCAACAGGAGAGTTGTAAACAAGGAGTGCCGATGCTTCAGGGCTCTTGTCTAACAACAGTGGGTGCCACATTGGTTGTACAAAAACAGGCTTATGCTTTGCCCAATGCAACTGGAATGGAAACAAAAAGAATCAGCCAGCAAAAGGGGCGGGGCATGACTACACCATCACACAAAACGGAAACTTGGAATCTGCCAGTTTAATCCACTCTAATCTGTCATATTCAGGACATTGGTATAGATCCAGCTGCAAATTCCTGACAGGTGAAGTTTCTTCACTGCCATCTACTTTTCTTGCAGCTTCATACTTGTATCCTGGGTTATGCACCAAACATGTTTAAGCTTTGTTTTGGATTCTTGAGTCCTTGGTTACTCCCCCTCCTCCTCATTGTGTTAACTTTGCTTCTTGACATGTATCTTCAATAAAACTCAAAAATATTTTTTTAAAGGGATTAGCTGCCCAACTGTCAGCCAGATATTCTCATATACAGTGCCATATTTCATTGAGTTGCATGTCTACAGCAGCATCTCTCAGATCTCCCCTCTCCAACCCTCTATTAAGATGAATTGGTTCCGTTTGTTTGCAAGATGCAATTGCCAGTTTCCACTGCATCATAGCCTGGTGAGAATGTCCAGGCTGTTCTACTGAAAGAAAATAATAAACCACAAGTCTGAACATCACTCCAACAAGCTGAGCAGCCACCGAACAGTAGCCACCCATTACCAGAACAAAAACAACTTTCCAAAACGGGGAATGCTTTAAATGGGAAAAAATTAAAGTTGGCATACAAATTAGTCAGGGAAGATAAGATGTACTAAGGATTGCTGCTGGCAACCTTTCAGATGCTACAGCCTGTTAGCAGTTCCTATTTAACTTTCAGCTGCTCAACAGCATTTCCGAACACATCAACGTCCCCACAGTTAGCATGCAGAGATTGACTGTGATTTGGACCCATCGTTTATTAGGGAGCTGCTTCTCAGTGCTCCTGCATACCAATCAGGAAAGCATTCACTGCATCTTGAGCGAATGCCTGGGTTATAGGCAGCACAATCTGATCTGTGCTTACGCAGCACTAAGGTCTGGTGAGATCAATGGGACTTCTCCTATAAGTGTGCATCTGCAACTATATTCCAGATATGCACTCCTGATTTTCGTGTGTTCCAGGAATTTTCAGTACATGAATGGGTTTTGCTTTGTTTCATTTTTTTCATTTGTGGACCACCTTTCTACATTACAGTACTCAAGGCAGTTCACAACCTACAGAAATGGCAGGATATGCAGCAAAAATCACATTGTTGTAACGATGCAAACCAACGCTAGCCTAGCTGAAAGCCAATTAACACATTCAACAATCCATTTCCCATGCAGTCTTATGGGATAATAGCAACAAAGCATCATCCCACTGGAAAACAAAACCACCACCCCTAACTTACCAGAAATTAATCACAAAGAACCACGACAGCACCAGCAAAAATACAACAAAATGCCAGAGATCTGCAGAAAGGTGCATCTAGGTCTAGTTCGGGGTTACCCAAACTTGGGTCTCCAGCTGCTGTTGGACTACAAGTCCCATCATCCCTAGCTAGCAGGACCAGTAGTCAGGGATGATGGGAACTGTAGTCCAAAACCAGCTGGAAGCCCAAGTTTGGAAAACCCTGGTCTAGATGAATCTGCCAATTTCAGTTTCTCTCAGTTTCTCATCCCCCCCCCCCAGTTCTCCACACTTATGTAGCAAAGAAATCCTCATGAAAATTCATCGGCATTGTTGTGCGAATTTAAATCAATATACACTTTTTTATGCAGCTTGGACTAATATACACATTACTGCAAGTAATTTCCCCTAATATAATGCGTTTTTGTATGTTATTTCAAGAATGAATGCATTTCTATGCAAAATGGGTTGGTTGGAGACAGAGGTAACAGTTCCAGGGGACCAAACCCTTTTGCCCACCTCCTATATTTTTGGGGTAGGGGCCGCCCTCTCTCCACTGTCCCCAAATCAGAAACAAAGCACGGAGCCAACTGTGGTACAACTCCAGCGATCTGTTCTTTCTCCTGCCACTGAGGGGAATGAGGACCAAAGCTGTCAGTTTGCATCTCTTAGCATTGGTCTGAGGTGTAGAGATCTTTCCTATTCTAATTGATTCAAGACGGTACTGGAAGCTTCTCTGTGTGAAAGAAACTGACTATACGCTGACTATAATAATAGGCCAGAAGGAGCCTAAGTTTCACTTTCTCTTTCTATCTCTTTCCCTTCTGGTGTGGTGTTCTGTACAGTATACAGTGTTAAGGCTTAGACTTATTATATAAGTTCTTGTTAAGTTTAAAATAAGTCTGCTGCAACTGGATTTCTTGTGGACAGTGCTAATCCTGAATGTATTGGATTTGTGACTATTATGCTCATTTGCCTTCAGTAGCAGTAAAGCTCTGCTGGATGAAATACAATTGCCTCTGGTCTATCTTTTGGGAATCCTGCAACGTGTTTAAGTTTTTACTCTGCTAACCATACATTGGAATCTGCTCTGGATCAATATTGAGTAGAATTTACATGTCAAAAGCAACCTCCCGCTAATGGCAGTGTCAAGAGGTGGAGGAGCCACCAACCATGGAAGCTGAAGTCCCACCCAGTGTTGTAGATCCTGCATGGCAAAGGGGGCTAGATCAGCAGACGACAAAGTTTCCTCCAAGTTCTAAAGTTCTATGCTTCTGTGAGGATTGTAGCACTGTGCAAATAGTTAAGTAGCATCAACACATAATCCCTACTAGCCTGCCATCAATTCTGAAGGCTTCTCGGTTGCCCAAAGATGACCATCTCTTTTTAATAGGATTCTTAAACAGACCAATTAATTTATGCATTCGTTTATAACACCCGTTTATGATGGTAGATCGCCCTTTCGATTTCACCACAGAGTCCTCCCGCAGTAGTAAGGAAAGCTCACGGGACATCTAATAATTTATTTGTAATTAACCTCCAGGATCTATGCAATTACCACAGTGAGGCTTTATGTATATTATTCAGACATTTTCATTAAATGCTTTATACCCTAATTTATTGGTGCAATATAGTTTTACTTGCCTACAGTTAATGATTGACTGGCAGGATGGACTCCAGCAGTGTTCTGCTGCAATGCTGTGTACAAATCAGTGGCTAACATCCAGAGGAATTTCATCTTTAAATATATATATATTCTTATTAAGATTTTTGGGGGCTTGCAAGGTACATACATTGTCTCTGTTTTCACATTGTAAAGTCGTTTCTACAGATCAGCCATATTCAATGTTCAGTGACAACTGGTCATTGGGCTGGAAAGTTCTGTGGCAAATCAAGAACGAGGAGGAGGAGGAGGAGGAGGTGGAGAAGAAGGAGGAGGAGGAAGAAGAAGAGTTTGGATTTGATATCCCGCTTTATCACTACCCGAAGGAGTCTCAAAGCGGCTAACATTCTCCTTTCCCTTCCTCCCCCACAACAAGCACTCTGTGAGGTGAGTGGGGCTGAGAGACTTCAGAGAAGTGTGACTAGCCCAAGGTCACCCAGCAGCTGAATGTGGAGGAGCGGGGATGCGAACCCGGTTCCCCAGATTACGAGTCTACCGCTCTTAACCACTACACCACACTGGCTCTCCAGTGTGGAGGAGAAGAAGGAGGAGAAGGAGGAGAAGAAGGAGGAGGAGAAGGAGGAGGAGAAGGAGGAGGAGGAGGAGGAGGAGAAAAGAAGAAGAAGAAGAAGAAGAAGAAGAAGAAGAAGAAGAAGAAGAAGAAGAAGAAGAAGAAGAAGTTGTTTCAGGGATGTCATGATCATCCTCTGGGACATGAGCTCTGAGTCAAATAATCTGTGTACTGGTTTGCCTTGTAGTGAACCCCTTTCCCATAGGTTTGAGCTCCCCAAGTGCTCAACTGGGACTAAGGCCCAGTTCTGACAAACAGAAGCAAATGCATTTGGTAGAACTGGTGAAACTTCACAGAATATGTTTCTGCACTCCTTTTTTATCTCATTTAATTCTTCATTAATTTTATTTTAAAATGTTACTTACCTGCCCTTCAATGCCAAACAGTCCCACAGCAGGCTAGATTTGTTATTTTGCCAAAGCTGCAATCACTTACCTAGGAGTTAAGTCCTATTGAACTCAGCCAGGCTTCCTTTTGAGTAGACATGCACAAGATGACACAGTTGGAATTTATATGCATCTTTTTGCCAAATTGGGCCTCAAAGCACACAACAACAACAACAACAACAACAACAACCCAACATATTATGAACAGACTTATGTTCATGTGACAGGGTTTTTTCCTTCCTCTAACCCCCCGCAGTGCATGCACACACTCAGCCAACTCCACTTTTCAATCAAAATAATGCTAAAAATGGTTCACAAGGGCAATGAGACCAAAACATCAATATAACAATAGCAGAAAGATGACATCCAAAGATATCCAAAAGTTGAACAAATGGAGGGATGCTACTTGGGTTGGGGTGCCATTTGGTTTAGGCCAGTCCTGCTGGCACAGTTGCTGCATTGCCACCCTTGGTGTTGTGTTGTTGTTGTTGTTGTTTAAGGCACCCATCCACTTGGATTCATCTTTAAAAGCTCTGCTCTCTGCACAGGCCCTTTGTAGAAAGAAAAGGTGCTTTTGCACAGCTTTGTTATTTAACTTGAATTATCCTGTGATCTAATCTACAGTATTTTTGGATATTATGGCCCCAAATACTAAGATTCATAACATGGAGAATAAGTAGAATGAAAGTCAAGGCCTGCACAACCCCTGGTTGTGTTCTCAACTGCATTCAACCTCTGACTCCTTGTGTTACCATTCAGTTTCATTGTTTCAGTGTTTCACAAGAGACAAGCTGAGTGCAGGAATTTTCTTACTTCTCTGCTCTCCTCTAACATGTACAGTGGTGCCTCAGGTTACATACGCTTCAGGTTACATACGCTTCAGGTTAAGAACTCTGCTAACCCAGAAATAATGCTTCAGGATAAGAACAGAAATTGTGCTCTGGCGGCGCAGCGGCAGCGGGAGGCCCCATTAGCTAAAGTGGTGCTTCAGGTTAAGAACAGTTTCAGGTTAAGAACAGACCTCCGGAACGAATTAAGTACTTAACCACAGAGGTACCACTGTATTGTATTTGACTCCCCGTAACATACTGCTAGAAAATAATCATTTGGAAGTGTTACCAGAGAAGCAACAGTTGCTGTAATGAAGAACCCTGAAGAGGAGAAAAAAGTCTTGTAAGAATTGTTCTTTAAGTAGATGGTGCTCTTGAGTATGGCTCCAACATTGTCAATTACTCTAAAGAGCTAATACATATCTGAAAAAGCTATGCAGTTTTGATATATTCGGGTATAGCTACATGAATAATTCTACATTAAACTTACTATTGCAGGAGTTCTGAACCCTTAACTCAATAACACTTGAAATGTGTTGGGCACACTAGCGCCCCACATCTCCAGCTTTTTTTGGACTACAACTCCCATCATCCCTAGTTAGCAGGACCAGTGGTCAGAGATGATGGGAACCGTAGTCCAAAAACAGCTAGAGACGCAAGTTTGGGAACCACCACCTTAAATAAAGGCAAGTCCTATCCTACCCAAACAAAAAGTTTCATGACCTCTGCCCATTATTTGCAAACCTTCACAGGTACAAATCTTTTTGTGGTTGTAGCTTATTTACAGCATCTTATGTCTTATACTAAGAAAGACTATTATATATCTAGCTTAGTATAGTCTACATTGGAAGACCTTGTTTGAACAGGGGCACTCAACAGTTTTGTTGCCGGTGTGACTTGTAATTCATAAAAAAATAGCATCAATAAAACATACAGCCGCCCAATAAACACATTCCATAAACCTAATGAAAAGCAACAATTACAGTATTTTCCTGCGTATAAGACTACTTTTTAACCCAGGA
This sequence comes from Darevskia mixta, assembly GCA_034641385.1. Lineage (NCBI taxonomy): Eukaryota > Metazoa > Chordata > Lepidosauria > Squamata > Lacertidae > Darevskia > Darevskia mixta. The sequence goes on from JAWWNH010000027.1 coordinate 2,857,691, forward strand.
AAATCTTCTCAAAAGTCGGGGGTCGTCTTATACGCTGGGTCGTATTTCTTATACGGCGAGTATATCCCAAACTCTATATTTTAACTGGAAAAGTTGGGGGTCGTCTTATACGCCCAGTCGTCTTATATGCCGGAAAATACGGTAAATATGTCCAGCTAGGCAACAGAGAATGATTTCTAAAAAAGCCAGCTTTTCAGTTGGCACTGAAAAGTTAACAAGTGTTGGAACCATCCAAGCCCCATCGGAGCTCTAGAATCAGTCTCTAGAATTGCACTCTCATCCTTCCCACTTTTAGAAGGAGGGTATATGCACAGTAATAATAATAATAATAATTTATTATTTTTACCCCGCCCATCTGGCCGGGTCTCCCCAGCCACTCTAGGTGGCTTCCAACAAATATTAAAATACATATACATGTCACAGATTAAAAACTTCCCTGAACAGGGCTGTCTTCAGGCACCTTCTAAATGTCAGATAGTTGTTAGTACCTTTGACTTCTGATGGGAGGGCGTTCCACAGGGCAGGCGCCACTACCGAGAAGGCCCTCTGCCTGGTTCCCTGTAGCTTTGCTTCTCGCAGTGAGGGAACCGCCAGAAGGCCTTCGGCGCTGGATCTCAGTGTCCGGGCTGAATGGTGGGGGTGGAGACGCTCCTTCAGGTATACTGGACCGAGGCCGTTTAGGGCTTTAAAGGTCAGCACCAACACTTTGAATTGTGCTCGGAAACGTACTGGGAGCCAATGTAGATCTCTCAGGACCGGTGTTATGTGGTCCCAGCGGCCACTCCCAGTCACCAGTCTAGCTGCCGCATTCTGGATTAATTGCAGTTTCCGGGTCACCTTCAAAGGTAGCCCCACGTAGAGCGCATTGCAGTAGTCCAAGCGGGAGATAACTAGAGCATGCACCACTCTGGCGAGACAGTCTGCGGGCAGGTAGGGTCTCAGCCTGCGCACCAGATGGAGCTGGTAGACAGCTGCCCTGGATACAGAATTGACCTGCGCCTCCATGGACAGCTGTGAGTCCAAAATGACTCCCAGGCTGCGCACCTGGTCCTTCAGGGGCACAGTTACCCCATTCAGGACCAGGGAATCCCCCACACCCGCTCGCACCCTGTCCCCCAAAAACAGTACTTCTGTCTTGTCAGGATTCAACCTCAATCTGTTAGCCGCCATCCATCCTCCAACCGCCTCCAGGCACTCACACAGGACCTTCACCGCCTTCACTGGTTCTGATTTGAAAGAGAGGTAGAGCTGGGTGTCATCCGCATACTGATGAACACCCAGTCCAAACCCCCTGATGATCTCTCCCAGCGGCTGCATATAGATGTTAAAAAGCATGGGGGAGAGGACGGAACCCTGAGGCACCCCACAAGTGAGAGCCCAGGGGTCTGAACACTCATCCCCCACCACCACTTTCTGAACACGGCCCAGGAGGAAGGAGCGGAACCACTGTATAACAGTGCCCCCAGCTCCCAAACCCTCTAGACGGTCCAGAAGGATGTTATGGTCGATGGTGTCAAAGGCCGCTGAGAGATCCAGCAGAACTAGGAAACAGCTCTCACCTTTGTCCCTAGCCCGCCGAAGATCATCGACCAGTGCGACCAAGGCAGTTTCAGTCCCATGATGAGGTCTGAATCCCGATTGGAAGGGATCCAAATGGTCCGCTTCTTCCAGGCGTGCCTGGAGTTGTTCAGCAACCACTCGCTCAATCACCTTGCCCAAGAATGGAAGATTTGAGACTGGGCGATAGTTGGCCATATTGGCCGCATCCAAAGATGGTTTTTTAAGAAGCGGTTTAATAACCGCCTCTTTTAGCGGGTCTGGGAAGGCTCCCTCATAAAGAGAGGCATTCACCACCCCGCAGAGCCCATCGCCCAGCCCTTCCCGGCTAGCTTTTATAAGCCAGGATGGGCAAGGATCAAGGAGACAAGTGGTTGGTTTCACTCGTCCAAGCAGCCTGTCCACATCCTCGGAGGTAACAGATTGGAATTGGTCCCACACAACTGGACTAGACAGGACTCTAGCACTCTCCCGCCCCGGCCCTGCTCCCACAGTGGAGTCTACCTCCTTCCGAATCTGAGCGACTTTATCTGCAAAAAACTTTGCAAAAGCATTGCAGGAGATCTTGGGGTCCCTACCAGACCCCGGTGACGAAGGTGGTTCTGATAAATTCCGAACCACCTGGAAGAGTCTCCTGCTGCTGTTTTCTGCAGATGCAATAGAAACGGCGAAGAAGGTCCTCTTCGCCGTCGCCATTGCCACTTGGTAGGCTCGAAGTTGAGCTCTAGCCCGTGTCCGGTCTGATTCAGAATGAGTTTTCTGCCACCGGCGCTCTAGCCGTCTCAGCGACTGTTTCATCGCCCTCAGCTCCGGGGAAAACCACGGGGCTGTCCGGGCTCCATGCAATCGGAGAGGGCGCTTCGGAGCCAGACAGTCAATTGCCCTGGTTAACTCCACATTCCAGCGGGCCACCAGGGCATCAGCTGAAAGGCCATCAACATGGGATAAAACATCCCCTACCACTCTCTGGAAACCATCTGGATCCATTAAGTGGCGGGGGCGGACCATCCGAATCGGTCCCACCTCCCGGCAGAGGGGAAGGGTCGCGGAGAAGTCTAGTTGCACCAGGAAGTGATCTGACCATGGCACTTCTTTTGTTTCGCTTTTACTTAGTGTCAGATCACCAACATCCATAGAGGTAAACACCAGGTCTAAGGCATGTCCGCGGCTATGAGTTGGGCCAGACTTATTCAGGGACAGCCCCATGGAGGCCATGCTTTCCACGAAGTCCCGAGCTGCCCCTTGTAAGGTCGTGTCGGCGTGGATATTAAAATCTCCTAAGACAACCAAGCTAGGTGTCTCCAGGAGCACATCCGCCACGACCTGAAGCAGCTCGGGCAGGGAATCCTTGGTGCAGCGGGGAGGTCGGTACACCAAAAGGAATCCTGTACTGCCCCTATTGCCCAACTTCCAGAACATGCACTCAGAAAACTCGGTCTTTCCAATAGGACGCCTGGTGCAAACTAATGACTTCCTAAAAATCACTGCAACCCCCCCTCCCCGCCCAGATGGCCTGGGTTGCTGTGCGTAAGAGAAACCTGGTGGACAAGCAGCAGCAAGGACTGGCCCATCTGCCTCATCCAACCAAGTCTCTGTCACACATGCCAGGTCAAATCCTCCATCCACAATCAAGTCGTGGATGGCAGTGGTTTTGTTCATCATTGACCTGGCATTACACAGCAGCACTTTCAGGTCATGTGGGTATCCCTTGTTGATTCCAGTACCCGTCCGGTCAGGGCCAGACCCGGAGGCAGGGATAGTCCTCAAACAACGACTAAGCCTGCCTCCTCGGTAATGACATGGTCTGGTCTTAGCGTAACTCCTCCTCCTGCCCATGATCACTGAGATCGGATGTCCTACTGCATCCCCCCCTGTGGAACCTGCCCCAGCCATTCTGTTGACTGGGGCCCACTCCCAGGCAGCCCTGCTCCCCCCCTTAAAACAAACCACAAACTATACAGCAACCAATTAAAACGAAACAAAACAAAACACAGAACAATTATACTAAAATTAATCCCCAACGAAATATCCACCCCACCCAGCCACCCCCCAACAACACAAAAAGGAAAAAAGAAATTGAAATGCCATCGACAGCTTAGGACATTTTCCAGTCCCACTCTCTAAGCACTAGAGAGTAATTTTTATGGCTGAGAGTGGTTGGGCCTGGGCCCCGCCCCCTAGGCCAGCTGGTGGAAAAAGGCCTTTGAAGGGAGCAGGCCCTGCAGTCCTCACCACAGCGATGGTCCCAGGTCCCTCTGCAGCAGGAGGCCTTCTTATAGCTGGAGTGTGAGGCCTTGGGCCCCGCCCCCTAGGCCAGCTGGTGGAAAAAGGCCTTTGAAGGGAGCAGGCCCTGCGGTCCTCACCACAGCGATGGTCCCAGGTCCCTCTGCAGCAGGAGGCCTTCTTATAGCTGGAGTGTGAGGCCTTGGGCCCCGCCCCCTAGGCCAGCTGGTGGAAAAAGGCCTTTGAAGGGAGCAGGCCCTGCAGTCCTCACCACAGCGATGGTCCCAGGTCCCTCTGCAGCAGGAGGCCTTCTTATAGCTGGAGTGTGAGGCCTTGGGCCCCGCCCCCTAGGCCAGCTGGTGGAAAAAGGCCTTTGAAGGGAGCAGGTCCTGCAGTCCTCACCACAGCGATGGTCCCAGGTCCCTCTGCAGCAGGAGGCCTTCTTATAGCTGGAGTGTGAGGCCTTGGGCCCCGCCCCCTAGGCCAGCTGGTGGAAAAAGGCCTTTGAAGGGAGCAGGCCCTGCGGTCCTCACCACAGCGATGGTCCCAGGTCCCTCTGCAGCAGGAGGCCTTCTTATAGCTGGAGTGTGAGGCCTTGGGCCCCGCCCCCTAGGCCAGCTGGTGGAAAAAGGCCTTTGAAGGGAGCAGGCCCTGCGGTCCTCACCACAGCGATGGTCCCAGGTCCCTCTGCAGCAGGAGGCCTTCTTATAGCTGGAGTGTGAGGCCTTGGGCCCCGCCCCCTAGGCCAGCTGGTGGAAAAAGGCCTTTGAAGGGAGCAGGCCCTGCGGTCCTCACCACAGCGATGGTCCCAGGTCCCTCTGCAGCAGGAGGCCTTCTTATAGCTGGAGTGTGAGGCCTTGGGCCCCGCCCCCTAGGCCAGCTGGTGGAAAAAGGCCTTTGAAGGGAGCAGGTCCTGCAGTCCTCACCACAGCGATGGTCCCAGGTCCCTCTGCAGCAGGAGGCCTTCTTATAGCTGGAGTGTGAGGCCTTGGGCCCCGCCCCCTAGGCCAGCTGGTGGAAAAAGGCCTTTGAAGGGAGCAGGCCCTGCGGTCCTCACCACAGCGATGGTCCCAGGTCCCTCTGCAGCAGGAGGCCTTCTTATAGCTGGAGTGTGAGGCCTTGGGCCCCGCCCCCTAGGCCAGCTGGTGGAAAAAGGCCTTTGAAGGGAGCAGGCCCTGCGGTCCTCACCACAGCGATGGTCCCAGGTCCCTCTGCAGCAGGAGGCCTTCTTATAGCTGGAGTGTGAGGCCTTGGGCCCCGCCCCCTAGGCCAGCTGGTGGAAAAAGGCCTTTGAAGGGAGCAGGCCCTGCAGTCCTCACCACAGCGATGGTCCCCCACAGTAGTAGCAATAAGGTTTCAAATATTGTCCTTTAATGTTTGCTGTGATTTAGGAGATTTTTTTTCTGGGAAGTAAAGTACAACCACGTGAAACCATAGCCAGAGCTAAGGTATGGGATCTCTTCAGAATTTGGATCGCCACCGCACAAAAATTTACACCAGCAAGGTTTTAAAATGTCCTATGCAAAACATTGGCCCGCTTCCCCAGGATATCAAGTCTGGAATATTCACTGAGCAATTTAGCTTAGCTTTCCTGCCATGATGGTCATTTGAATAGTGAGATCATATTCTCCAATCTGACAGCACTGTCATCATATTGATATAGAACAATAATAGAGCATAGAGCTGGAAAATGACTGCAGGACAAAGGCAGCGAGAGTTTTCAAGAGTGGGAGACTCATATGCATACGATGCAATTTTAAAATCCCCCTTGTAGAGAGCCCCAGAAAACTTTAATAATACTAAAATATTGATAGCAATTTGCATTTCTCTTCATATCTGCCCCGGAAAGCATGGCCGTTCAGAGTATATGCGGAATAATAACGGCAGAGTTTTCAAGGTTGTTATCCAAAATTAACAATTCAGTTTTAGGGACCTGAAATATAAATGAGTTGAAGGTGAAGCTAGTCAATATTGTGAATGCCATCCACTGGAATCTTCTCCCATGCCAGTTCCAAAAAAAAATCAATGAGAGTTTAGCAAGCACACATTCATCTCAGTGGGGCTTGTATGGAAGTACATAGTACATTGTGCCAAAGGATACATTAGCAGATGTTACAAAGCAGGAACAGAAGACTACAGTATAAATCAGCAAATCCCCAAGCTGTAGATTTTCTGCAAATCACATGTGGGAAGTATTAATTAACTATTATTATTTATGCTTCTCTGCTGTTAGCCTAAAACCAGAATTTGAAATAGATCTTATAAGTCACACCAGTCCTATGTTACGTTTTACCAGTGTGCGGCTGTTTCATTGTCATGTACAAAAACAAGTTGGCAACAGGAATATAAGCAGGGTTTGTGTATGCAAGGATTGGCTAACCTGTGGACCTCCAAAAATTGCTGAACTGCAACTCCTATGAGTCCTGGCCATTGTCCATGTTGGCTGATGCTGGTAGGAGAAGAAGTATGAAAACAATGTGAAGTCCACAGATTAGCCACCCTGTTCCTTCTCTTTCCTCCTTTGGCATGGGAGACAATCAAGACATCAGATGATGATGATGATGATGATGATGATGATGATGATAATTTATTTATACCCTGCCCATCTGGCTGGGTTTCCCCAGCCACTCTGGGAGGCTTTCAACAGAATTAATGATAATAATAATAAAAAAAACGATAAAACATCAGACATAAAAAACTTCCCTGAACAGCCTTCAGATGTCTTCTAAAAGTCAGGATGCTGTTTAATTCCTTGACATCTGATGGGAGGGCGTTCCACGGGGTGGGCACCACTACCAAGAAGGCCCTCTGCCTGGTTCCCTGTAAACTCACTTCTCGCAGTGAGGGAACCGCCAGAAGGCCCTCGGAGCTGGACCTCAGTGTCCAGGCTGAACAATGGGGGGTGGAGATGCTCCTTCGGGTATACAGGGGCTGTTTAGGGCTTTAAAGGTCAGCACCAACACTTTGAATTGTGGTTGGAAACTGGTGTTATATGGTCTCAGCGGCCACTCCCAGTCATCAGTCTAGCTGCCGCATTCTGGATTAGTTGTAGTTTCTGGGTCACCTTTAAATATAGCCCCACATACAGCACATTGCAGTAGTCCAAGCACATCTCTGATGGCTTCACCTTCTACTCAGATCTAGTAATTCCTCTCCCTGGATGCTGTTCTCTGCCTCCTGATCTCCACCAGTCCATCTACCTTCCAGATTCCCTAGAGAGGTGTGCAGGGAAAAAGAGAATCCCTCAGTCCCTGCTCTCACCCCAGTGCTGGCTGGTGCCCAATGAGACTAAAAGCGCGGAAATGAGCAGGGCAGCCAACAATAATGACAGGTGGGGCCAGCTCATTCTAGTTTGGTCCCTATCCTCTTCCCTGCTGAGTTTTACACAGACCAAAATGAGATTGAAGAGGAGGAAGCTGACAGCCAGGACCACTTACTGGACTGGTTCTAATTAAGAGGCCTCAAAATAAGGACTGCCAACATTTTACCCTCAAATATTAAGGCAAGATTTTTGTGGCCTACAAAAGGCAACAACAGGTTGATCAGGAAAGGCAGAAGAGACACAGTGGAAGCCCAGCTTAGTAACATTAGCTGGTGGAAGAAGACTCTCCGCTTCCATCCTCCTCTTGAGAAGATTTCAACATGCCCACCTTAAAGGTCTGACAATATTTTGGGGAAGAACTATGTGGGGAAAGGCAGAAGATAATAACAATAAAAACTCAATTACGTACCGGTAACTGCAGATTGGTCAGCAAGCTGAATGGTGATGCCATTATCCTGTCAGCCATCAGAGGCCATTTTCAAGCTCTGCTGTTGCCAGGGAAATAAATGCATTTCATATACATATAAACAAATGCCATATTGGAACTGACAATGAAATCTGAGAGTTATGAAAAATCCCCCTTCACACACAGGCATTGACAGAAGCCTGGTATGTCCAGATTTGGCCTTCATGGATAAATCAAACACATACAGGCCAAAACCGTGTAACCAATCCCTCGGGGGGGGGGGTGTTCCAGTAATTGACCGCGCAAGTAGATGTGCATAGAAAGCGACAAAAGAAAAATTACTGAGGGCAGATGAGGTGGATAGAAATTACGGCTGAGCCGAAATAGCCCTGTCCAAAACAATGAAGGAAAGCAATTGTGTTTTTTTTGTGCATGTACTATCTCCACCTCAACCCACAAACATCTGAGTCATAAGTTCTCATCTAAGAACTTTGTCTCTACACCAAGAGAAATGGCTGGTCTGGGAAATAAAATATGGAGAAAACAACTCTCCAGTTGAAGATGAACCTCAAGTTATCTGTGGGAAGCTATGCAGAAAGCAGTGATTCATACAGAACACCAACATATGCAAATCCTCAGACATCAGTAAACAAAGTTCATAGAACAAATTGCCAATTATACTAAATTCCCAAGCAGTGAAAAAGACTTAAGAATTTTCAAGGCTGGATTTTTCCCTCCAGCAGCTTTTAATGATTGATAATTCTTGCACATTTATTTGGGTCACAATTATCATTCCAGAGTTGCAACTCCTCCCGAAGAAGGCATATGATACGTTAGCGAAGATTACTTTGCTGCTGCCTTATCTTTACATTGCTGGCTGAAACTTATCAGGAATCTTACTGTAAAATGTCTCCCGCATCCTTCTCTATGATTCAGCTGGCTGTTGTGACCACACGGAGACCATCAGTTTGTGGTATCGGCAGGCAAGGATGTATTCTCAGGATAGGTCAGGCCTGATATAAAGAATGACATAATCAAATATGGGATTATGCATCAATGGCAAAAACAGGATATATAGTTTTGTCTAGAGGGAGTAAGTTGGTGAGTTATTGGAGAAGATATGGGCTCATCCTAGTTTGAAAGCAAGAGATAATTCTGTAGGCATTTCTTTGTCCCTTCTTGATATTGCGTTATTCCTTTTCCTTGTTATTTTGAATCTCAGTTTTATTTTATCTCTTAAATAAGATGGGTGTAAAATAAATGACAACAACAATATCCCTGTCTTTCTGTCTTTGTGGTAAATAAAGCAACACCTTTGGCTTTCTGTTCATTGCACTTTAGCTGCCAGTTCAAGTCCGTCCTAACCTAGTGTGTTCGCCATCTAGATTTGGTTATGGCTTTCAATAGCACCAGCCTGGCCTAAGGGAACATCAAAGTCTTGTGCTAATGTGTTTTTTCACCTTTCTGTGTTCCTTTTTGGAAATTAAAGTCACCCTCCCCCAGGGGGAGATAGGGTGAATTTGACATTCTGGTAGGTCCCCAGAAGGCATTGCTCTGGGTGCCACAAAGAGAGAAAGACAGTTTACTTGCAATCACACCATGCCTAACCAATCCAGAGACTTCATACTGCCTGCCAATAGCAGGGATTGATGCTGCACACCCTTGTATGCATCAGTAATGGTAGCTCACTTGGCTAAGTCCCCAGCCTTGGAAGGTCTATGGTCAAACCCCGGAATCCTTGGCATATGAGGCCTTAGGGTCAGCCTCCAAATAACTACATTGTCAAATTCTGCATTATTATTTAACCACACTAATCTAGCACGTAACATTCCTTCTAATGAAACATCCATCAAAGCTTCCAAAATCAATGGTTTATCTGACAGTTGCATTTGAGATGTTTATTAACACAACAGCCAGCGCAGACTGGCATACTATTTTGTTTGGGTTTTCCTTTTCCTTTTCCTTTTCCTTTGGAGGCTTTGATATCTGCTAACTATTAGGATTTAGCCTGAAGAATCAATATGCATACCCCAAGGCTTATTATTGTTTTCTGAATTTCCTCCAAGTTGGCCTAGTCAAGAAGTCATTTCAACATAACCAAACATGAGGAAAACAACTCTGGGCTCGATCCACATCCAGCTTAGCAGTGTTTGCATGACTATGGAACACTATATATATATACTGCTTCACAACCCAAATCTGCAGGTGCTGTGTATACAATCAGATAAGATAAAATAAAAAGACAACAGACCCAATAAATTAAAAGCAATAAAACCATTTCTGCAATTGGACTCTGAAATCATGGCAGGTATGCCTGGGGGTCAGGATTGTCATTGAAATTCTACTCAATATTGATCCAGAGCAGATTCCAATGTATAGTTAGCAGAGTAAAAGCTTAAACATGTTGCAGGATCCCCCCAAAATAGTCCAGAAGCAATTGTATTTCATCCAGCAGAGCTTTATTGCTACTGAAGGCAAATGGGCATAATGGTCACAAATCCAATACTTTCAGGATTGGCACTGTCCACAAGAAATCCAGTTGCAGCAGACTTATCTTAAACTTAACAAGAACATATAATAAGTCTAAGCCTTAACACTATGTACAGAACACCACACCAGAAGGGAAAGAGATAGAAAGAGAAAGTGAAATCCAGGCTCCTTCTGGCCTCTTATTATAGTCAGCATGAACTTGACTGAAAGAGATAAGAGAACTATTTTAAGCCAGCTGTACTCAGCTTCTCTGAAGGAATAACCCAAACATCATGAGCCTTCTGCCTGTTTCTTTCACACAGAGAAGCTTCCAGAACCATCTTGAATTAATTAGTATAGGAAAGATCTCTACACATCAAATCAATACTTTCTGCACTAAAGAAGAAGAAGCGTTTGGATTTGATATCCCGCTTTATCACTAACTGAAGGAGTCTCAAAGTGGCTAACATTCTCCTTTTCCTTCCTCCCCCACAACAAACACTCTGTGAGGTGAGTGGGGCTGAGAGACTTCAGAGAAGTGTGACTAGCCCAAGGTCACCCAGCAGCTGCATGTGGAGGAGCGGGGACGCGAATCCGGTTCCCCAGATTACGAGTCTACCACCCTTAACCACTACACCACACTGGCTCTCACTAAGAAAGGCAAACTGACAAGGATACTGTCTATCCTGGCTGCCATGTAAATGGCTGTCACTGGCTGAAGCAGCTGCAACCAGGTGAGAAATCACAAGCCCAGGGTATCCCATATCAAAGCAGAAAGTGATAGCAGCTCTGCCCCTGCCATTCACAGCTAGAGATGGATGAATCTGTCAATTTCAGCTTCTCAATTTTTTTTCATGTTAAGTCCAGTTCTCCATGTTTCCACATTTGTTTTAAAAGCCATTAGTCCTCATGAAAAATTACCAGAAAATTTCTACCAATATGGACATGTTTGCTTGCAATTTCACTCACATTGGGGAAATTGTTTTGAAAAAGACGCATATTAGGAAACACTATATGCACAAATGTGCATATTAGGAGGCATTTGCACTAAAAACTCATGAGGACCTTTTAAATGAAAATCACAAAATGATGTGGAAATGTGGAGAATGGAAGGTTGAGGGGAAAATGAGAAACTGAGAGAACCCCAAATCGACAGTTCTACTTCCAGGTAGACATGGTATTGCTCTCAGCATACCCTAGCTCAGTGTTTCCCAAACTTGGGTCTCCAGCTGTTTCTGAACTGCAGTTCCCATAATCCCTGACCACTGGTCCTGCTGGCTAAGGATGATGGGTGTTGTAGTCCCAAAATAGCTGGAGACCCAAGTTTGAGAAGCACTGATGTGCCTTAATAAAAAGTTAAAATCATTGTGAGAGTAACATCCATTCTAATGACAAAGCAGAGGCTACAGATTTATTAAAAGAACAGCGATGGGAAAAAAACATTGTATGAAAATGATATTCTCCCACCAACAAGGGATTTTGGGAGCAGACTGAGGAAAAGAGCATGGATGTGTGGCAATAGACTGGATGTAACTGTGCAGAAATACCTGAGCATAAGAGTGAATATCTTGTCAACATTATTGCCCAGAACAATTTGTGCAAATATTGTGCTCAACATGAAGCATTTAGAAGCTGTTGTATCATGAAGGAACGTAACAAGTTGAAATCAAGCGATGAGAGGCAAGAACTTGCACACCAAATGAAATCATTGCTGCAGTTTCCTGGCTCAAAATCAAACGCTTGCCTAATACAGAAACCCAACAATGACATGCAATCAATTTGCTTTGCTTAAGGGATCATCAGCGACTTGGAATAACAATTGATGCTAATGTCTTGTTCACAGGACTAAAACAAATTTACTATATGAATAGGGATGCTTGTGTAATGTTGGGGTCCATATTCCAAACTCACCTGTTCCTGGAATGATGGGTGGGTTGAAAGATAGTTCCCCTTCAGGAATCTGGACCTCAACTAATTTATAAAGGTGGTCTGAGGGCTGCCTTTTCAAAACATGTTTGTTTGTTTGTTTTTTAAAAAACAGGTTACTATCCACTACAACTGTCTAGAAACAGTGGCATAGCATGGGGGGGCCACAGAGGCGGTTGTCCTGGGGGCAAGATTGTTAGAGGGCACAAAATTTCAACACCCAGTGCTGCCTCAATAAAGCTGCACAATTTAGGCACTGATATCATAAGGTTCTTTTTATGCTCTTCTGTTTAGTGATGAATATGCATCACATATCACCACAGAGCCTAGGGCTTGCTGATCAGAAGGTCGGCGGTTCGAATCCCTGCGACGGGGTGAGCTGCCGTTGCTCGGTCCCAGCTCCTATGTATATGTATATATCTTTATTGTCATTGTACAAGTACAACGAAATTGGATTTAAAATAATAATAATAATAATAATAATAATAATGAAATAATTTTTAAAAAAGTTCATTTAACAGCAGTAAAAGCCATACGAAACACTTAAAAATAAGGGAGAGCACTGAGCAGCCGCTGCGTCTATGCGCGCCGCCATCTTAGAACTCTTATTAGAAATAACAGAAATTTAAACAAAAATCAAAAACAAAACAAAACAGGCCTCTCTGCCAAGCGGCGGTGGCAGCGGTCCTTTATAGAGCCCATCAGACCCCGCCCTAGGCCAGATGGTGAGTGGCAGGACTGGGGCCCTCAGGCGCTGGGCAGGGGAGTCCTCCCGGGTGGTAGCAGCCTCAGCAGTTCTTGTAGGCCTGTCAGGCCCCCCTAGGCCAGATGGTGAGTGCCACCTAGCAGTTCAAAAACACGTCAAAGTGCAAGTAGATAAATAGGAACCGCTCTGGCGGGAAGGTAAATGGCGTTTCTGTGTGCTGCTCTGGTTCGCCAGAAGCGGCTTTGTCATGCTGGCCACATGACCCGGAAGCTGTATGCCGGCTCTCGGCCAATAAAGTGAGATGAGCGCCGCAACCCCAGAGTCGGACACGACTGGACCTAATGGTCAGGGGTCCCTTTACCTTTACCTTTTTTATGCATCTCAAATGACCCAGCCTTTGGTTCACCCATCATTTTAAAACTCAAGGTCTCTTGAAACCCTGCTGCACAACCCCAAACAGGGCAACCTTTTGAACTGTACTTGAGGTGCTAGTAGTTATCTCTTCTAAGGGGGAGTATGCATTAGGTTTCAATATCACATAGGTGTTGCCACCAGATAATGTTCTGTACTAGTCCTTGAAGACAAAGGCCCATTAAAGAAGTTGAAGTTGCAGAAAGAATGGTCCTGTCTGTACAAGGGCACTTTCCGTACAGTCTGAAGTGCTTCGAACTTCACTGGTGATATCAAAGTCAGGCTTTAGAGTAGATGGGCTGGCTGGATGCTTCTGGCATTTTAAAGCCATGTAAATCAGACCTGTTCTGAGAAGCAATGGACAGCAGGGTGTTAATGTGATTGCAATGGATGGCATTCCATCTTCACAACAGGGATATGAGAATTAACTGGAAGATCTCCCTAGGGCAGGTACATCTTCAAATGATATAAAAGAAGATGGCCTCTCTATCTTCAACCTGTTGTTGCTTTTATTCAATAAACTCAAAGACTAGGGAGAGTGTTCTTCCTCTTGTTTATATAATCTACACTGGTGGCTCTTTTCAAGGTCCATTTAGCACATTACACAGAAGCAAATTTAGGTTTGCCACCAATTGTACACTCAGCAGGAAACTGAAACCAATCTCCGGGGAACCCAGGTTTAAGATTTAAACTGACTGATATTGAAACCAGAGTCCTTTCTGTTGGGGGTAATTCAGACTGAAATTCCCAGGTGTCAAAAAAGGTTATTTATGTATGCTACTACTGTGGCTTGTGTTTCATTAGCCCCAAAATGGAAAACGAGCGAAGTTCCAAAAAAGAAGAATGGCAACTTAAGCTGACAGAATATGCACAACTCACAGACTTAACATATAGAATAAGAGAACAAGAAGAGCATACATTTAAAGAAGATTGGAAAACGTTTATTGAATATATGGGAAATAATTGTGTACAGTTGAAAATGCTGGCAGCATTAAGATAAATTCAACAGTGTAAAGAAGTTTTGATGGATGCAATAATGGAATACGGAATGGTATAGTTTTTGTAAAATATGCAGGAATTTATGGTATGTAAAATGAACCATGGAAAGAGTAGAAGGGACGTCATTGATATCTTAAGGATGTAAAATGAATATTTTAAATTGTAAAACAGAAAACTTAATAAAATTATATACAAAAATAAATAAACTGACTGGCATTGAGCTTCTATGAGGCTAAATAGATTCAGTGTTGGTTTCCCATGCCCCCATCCTGATTTCCCTTCCCCCACTATGCGGCGAAGACAAGAAGCAAACCCCAGAGGACTGGATACTCTTGGAACAAAGGGCTAAGATTATTTTACATCACACTGAGACAGGGAAAGCATTGTGGCTTGCCAGATAAAACGACACTCCTTCTCCTACCTACATGCCTTGTTTCAGCAGTTCTCCCAACACCTTTCGAGCCAATTTAGGGGGGATGATGGGAGCATCAGGGTGGAAGTCCCATTGCATAAACGGAAGCCCTCACACAGGGCTTACGCTGATGGGACTCATTAGTTGGAATCCTGACCAGTATGTTTCCAACAAGTGATCATATTTTTTTTCCTCCAAGGAAAGCACTAAAGCCCAAAGTACTGCTAAATGTTTATTTAGTTATTATTTAAATTTATATGCTGCTTTTCCATATAAATATGCTCAAAGCAGATCACAACAGAACAGTGTTAAAAACACGCCTTTTAATAAAATAATAATAATTTTCTGCTGATAGTTGGAGAGGATGTTCCAGAGGCAGTTCCATTAAGAACCTATTGACACCCCTCTGAGAGAAAAGGAAAGTAAATCTGAAGCAGAACAAAGCATCTGAGGGAAAAATGGGAAGCAGTTCAGGTTTGAAATTGGGTACTGAAAAGCTGGGGGACACGGGTGGCGCTGTGGGGTAAACCACAGAGCCTAGGGCTTGCCGATCAGAAGGTCAGCGGTTCGAATCCCCGTGACGGGGTGAGCTCCCGTTGCTTGGTCCCTGCTCCTGCCCACCTAGCAGTTCGAAAGCACGTCAAAGTGCAAGTAGATAAATAGGTACCACTCCGGCGGGAAGGTAAACGGCATTGCTGTGCTCTGCTCTGGTTCACCAGAAGCAGCTTAGTCATGCTGGCCACATGACCCGGAAGCTGTCTGCAGACAAACGTCAGCTTCCTCGGCCTATAGAGTGAGATGAGCGCCGCAACCCCAGAGTCGTCTGTGACTGGACCTAATGGTCAGGGGTACCTTTACCTTCTATGCCCCCAAATGTAGCCCATTTGCCTTGCAACATTTCCCAGTAGAAGTCAGTGGGAGCCAATGGCAATTCTGCATAGCTCCATCCTGTATTCTATTTCACAGCCCTGCTCGAGTGTAATTCTACAGAGCAGAGAATTTGCAGGGTCCCCACCAGTTGTTGATGCCCTTTTGATGCCAGTGAACCCCCAGTGATGCACCTGCTTTTGTCCTTACTGTACAGTTCAGCACTAGAGACAGATTCTTATTCTTAACTATTACATATGTGAACATTTCCTCTGATAAATGAACATGTCCCCTTTTAAGAACAGAAGCTGTGGCAAACTCATGCTTTCAGTTATTGCTCAGGAACTTGACATAGTGAGTTGTTCTGCCAGCAGTGGTAGTTTTACCCAAATGAAAACGCAGATAAATTCTTCTCTTGTACTGAAAAGATTGTACAAACCTTCAGATGTTCTCGTTGCTTTAGAAAAGAACTTGGCGGTGTTTTACACTGGGAAAAAAAAGATAACATGGAAGAAAGACATATAATTATCTGAAGTAGATCAGATGAAATCATTACCATTACTACTGAGCAAAATTGTTGTTACACCGAGTGGCCGCGTCTAATTGAAGAATTCTGGATTCTTTTGGTGAAAAAGCTTGTTGAACTAAGAAGGATTTCTTGTTGCTGTCACATTAAATTAGCTTTCTCTCTCCCTCTCTCCTGCCAAACCCTGCCTAACAACCGACTGTCAGCATTGAAATATCCTGGGTGCATGTGTGGAATACAGTACACTACAATCTATATTAAGTTAGGTAAAGGTAAAGGGACCCCTGACCATTAGGTCCAGTCGTGTCCGACTCTGGGGTTGCGGCGCTCATCTCGCTTTATTGGCCGAGAGCCGGTGTACAGCTTCTGGGTCATGTGGCCAGCATGACAAAACCGCTTCTGGCGAACCAGAGCAGCGCATGGAAATGCCGTTTACCTTCCCGCTGCAGCGGTACCTATTTATCTACTTGCACTTTGACGTGCTTTCGAACTGCTAGGTGGGCAGGAGCTGGGACCGATTAACGGGAGCTCACCCCGTCGCAGGGATTCGAACCGCCGACCTTCTGATCAGCAAGCCCTAGGCTCTGTGGTTTAACCCACAGCGCCACCTGGGTCATATTAAGTTACATATAGGATATAGATGATTAAATCTAAACAATCTTCATAATATCTAGTCTATAGATGCTAGCCTTTTTCAGGCTTTGCAAGTATGCATGGAAGCAGGTGAACAGGTTTGTGTGTACCTGGTCTCCACAGATCATAATGAGATCTGAAAAGTGGAGGCTCAACTAATATGGCTTCCTCAAATTGTCCACACGATCTGTAAATGGCAAAAAATGTGAAGATGGGGGGCAATTCATGGAATCAGTGCCGGATTTATGTATAGGCTAAGTAGGCTGAAGCCTAGGGCCTCTAAACCTAGGGGGCCTCGCCAGCCTGCCCTCTCCCCAGTACTGCAGTCTCCCCTCTCCCAAAATTGCAAACCCAAGACTTCATGCGAGGGCAGGACAACTCAGGCCTCTAAATCTAAGGGGCCTCACCAGCCTGCCCTCTCCCCAGTACCGCAGCCTCCCCTCTCCCAAAATTGTAAACCCAAGACTTCATGCAAGGGCAGGGCAACTCAGGCCCAGCAACTATGAGACTCAGGGCTAGCCAGTGGGGCCCAATTTGAAGCAGTGGGGTGCATTTTGACTCAAGAAAATCACCATTTATTAGTTCAAATTGGGAAAAGTAAATACAGTAAATGGATAAAAGTACAAAGAACATGCATTACCTCAGATGCCGTCCTTTCAAAAACCATGAATTTACAAACACCACACATCCACACGCCACACTGCTTCACACATTAAACGCTAGCTTCCGTCTGAGACTCAGGAAACACCGTGACAGGAAATGAGGCTGCCATTGGGGGTAGCAACGGAACTGACGATTCACCGTACTAGAGAAGAAACTATCATATATATATATATATATATATATATATATATATATATATATATATATAGTTTCTTCTCCCAGATTCACAAAATATTTAGGGGTATCCGTATCCCTGCGTCCCCCCAGGAAAAAAAGCACTGGATGATTCTGTTATCACAACTAATCCCAAAACACAGTACTCCCCCCCCGGGGGGGGCACTTAAGAGTATGCAGTACCGCCACTTTTTCCCAAACGTTAAATGTGTGACACTATATTATGTGTAACAACTATATTAAAAACTATATGTGTAAATGTGTAAAAACTATATTAAAAAAGCACAGCCAAAATGTATCATCTGTACTACAACACCTTTAAAAAAAAGTCAGAAAGAGAAACAGATTTTCCTTAGTATGACGCAGCACAGCATCTGTAGCTGTGCAAAATTGCAAGACACCTTGACATAGCAGAGTACTTTATCGCTAATTTGTGGAGAGGTGTGTTGATCCAAAATAGATCGGATCATGTAGTTACCATGACAATGACCTTCCAGATACAAGAATTTCTTTGTCTCTCTTCCAGATTCAGTTACTGACAGCTGTTCTGTCACCGGTGCCAGATGGAATAAAGTTTGGCACTTTAAATGGGAGAAAGGTTCTCTTTGCTAGGAACCAATGCCATACTTGCATTCACTGGTTCTCCTTTCTTAGCTCATGGATATTCTGTCTGCTTCCCACACGCATCCACCCCCCATTTACTGGGCAGTCTATTCCATTCAAGGACTTGCTATTGCTTCTTCTTACAGCATCCCCATGGGGTGTCAATAAACAGAGAAAAGGCATGAATTTGCATGTCTTACTAGGATCAACATTTCCAATGTTCTGAAAATAACAGCAGCTCTCAGTACTAAGAGCTACACCCCTTCTCCAGTTTTGTTATTTTATAGGAGAG
The DNA here is from genome assembly GCA_034641385.1 of Darevskia mixta. Classification (NCBI taxonomy): domain Eukaryota; kingdom Metazoa; phylum Chordata; class Lepidosauria; order Squamata; family Lacertidae; genus Darevskia; species Darevskia mixta. Next base: position 2,875,880 of record JAWWNH010000027.1, read on the forward strand.
ATTTCAAAGTGATGGGAGATATTTCATTGAGAAGATTCACAGGAGTGTCTCAACAGCAGCTTTAAAAAATATTCAAAAGGTGAAATTCAGGAGGGATTCCAAAACGAAATTTCAAGGTGAACAGGGAAGTTGTGCTTGGAAAACATCGGAGGAAATTTTAAAAAGAAGTAGGAAGCCTTTGGGTAACAGTAGTGAAATATCTGAGGGGTACCTGCTGCATATCCTTCTCTGGGCTGGGACTTGTAGGAACATTAAAGCATGTTGATCTCAGGGAGGTACTTTACAGATGTGTACATCTTCCTCTAAAATATATATTTTGCATGCATTATTCCCATAAAATATGCATTGGTATGTGCATTTTTGAACCAAAAAAGCATTGCAAAATTTTGAGACGTGTAAAATAATATAGCTGCCTTCTGATTTGCCCATCACACTGAGCCCATAACATTAGGTTGGCTCATTTTGAAATGTGGACTGAAATGAATTTCTCCTCCATCCCAAGTTGGTGGTCAGTCTGTACTGAGGACAACACACACAAATGTCTCTCATCAATACTTGATGCCCTTTGGGGAGCCCAGGTTCAGTGGACATACTCTCTGTGCAATCAGCGAAGCAACAGTCCCCAAATTTCATCTAAAGGGAAGTTTGATGCTGAATTTGAAAGTTCTTGCTCAGGAGAAACAGCTGGGGAATACGGAGAGAAGCAAAAAGAGTTCTATTAAGATTAGCCAAATTTCTCCAGAGTGGAGTCTGCATATTCTTAATTCAAGATAAAATTTCTAGAAAACTACTAGGGTTGGTGTGTAGAATGGAAAAGGTATCTGAAGAAGTGTGCATGCACACGAAAGCTCATACCAAGAACAAACTTAGTTGGTCTCTAAGGTGCTACTGGAAGGAATTTTTTTATTTTGTTTTGATAATGGAAAATGTTCAACTGGTCAGACTGGACCTTGGCTATTTCTTATGTAGAGATGTAATAAAATCAATGCAGTGGGAAAGAATCTATTATCTATCTATCATCTATCTATCATCTATCTATCTATCATCTATCTATCTATCATCTATCTCTATCTATCTATCTATCTATCTATCTATCTATCTATCTATCTATCTATCTATCTATCTATCTATCTGTCATCGATAGCCAGCATCCATTTCTAAGGTAGCAATTGCTGCTGCCATCTGAGATTATTTTGGCAGTTTATATCTGTATTTGGGTTTTACATTTCAGAAGCACAAAGGATTTGCTTCCTGAGAGAAAGGAAGAGTACATGAGGAAAACATGAAGGATCCTTCACACATAATAGTTTGTCCAGCCTGCACATGCCTAAAGAAGCCGGTGGGGGGGGGGGCAGCGATTTGATCCCAGTGCTTCTCTAGCAATTTACCAGGGCTGTCATAATGGAGTCTTATATCTCAGGTCTACTACTGAGTGGCTTTGCTAGGAGTTTCAGAGAAACGCATTATGAATGCTGCTGGGATCATCTGCGTTTTGCAGAGACTAAGCCTAGAGAAAGAAGCCCCTAGGGCATTCTTCCAGGGGGTTAAACATTTCCCCAAACATTAAAGAATTCAAGTAGGCTGGTGCTTTCTTGCTTTCCGTAATGCTATAGGAGATATGCTTTGAGTGGCTTTAGCTGCCTCCCCGAGCCCAAACCCACACATTAGCATGAGGAAGGGTAGCGAAAGAAAAGAAATCCTCCCCCTTTGCCAAATGATAAACACTTTGAGAGCTTTGTCTGAGAGAAGAAAGGAAAATCCTGGCAAACCTCAAACAATTCGCACTGTAAAAATCCCCAACCAAGGAGGAAACAACAAGTACAATCAATTCCACAGTAATCTGTGTCAGAACACTACATTAGGCCATCTGTAATGCTTCCCTGTGGTACTGCTGTGTTTGGTTTCTTATTGGCCCCTCTTAAAACTGCTCATCAAAAGGGCCTCTCCGCTACCAAGAGGAGGAAAAAAAACACACAAGACAAATGAGGAGAGGCTGAACCTTGAAGCTTTCGGAAATGAACGCCAGGAAAGTACAAATTGATGGGCAGGCTGATCAAACCAGAGCACGGAAATCCACAGGACTTTTCCTCCTCTTGCAAGGAAAAAGGCACTAGCAGTCTTGTTTCCCTTCCATCATGAAACTAGCTGCTCTTGGATTCAATGGGGTGGATTGAAGTACAAACTTGGAAAGGACCGCAAGTGACATACCATGCTGATTCTTCTGGCAAGAGCGTCTGTGACAGCTTTCTGAGCAGAGCATCCTATTCATCTAGCAATGATGAGAAGATCAGCCTGGCCCCATTTGTTGACCCAGAGGACCAAGAGCTCCAGGCAATTGAGTCTGGAGAAAATGCCTGGGTTTGTGTGCTTGTTTGTTTCTATACATGTTTTCTATCTGTCAGTCTCAGGCTTATAGAACTGTCAGCTGTTGGCATAGATCAGCCTTCCCCAACCTGATGCCCCACAGATGGACCACAACTCCCATCATCCCTCACAACTGGTCATGCTGCCAGAGGCTGATGGGAGTTGGAGTCCAACATCACCTGGTTGGTTCTAGATTCACACCTGAGCCTGCTGGGCATCAGCATGTCCTGGTTCTGGTCAAACATTCTCTGATGAAAATAGGGATGTCCTATTCAATAATAATAATAATTTTATTATTTGTGCCCCTCCCATCTGACTGGGTTGCCCTAGCCACTCTGGGTGGCTTTCAGCATACAGTGGAACCTCGGTTTTCGAATGTAATCCATCCCAGAACACTTCTGGGTTTACGGCGTCCGAGTTCTGAAATGTTCATCAATGGAGACATTCAAAAACCAAGGTTCCACTGTATATAAAAACATTAAAAAAATTTTTTTAAAGAAAAACCTTCCCCTTTAGATGTCTTCTAAGGTTGTATAGTTACTTATCTCATTGGCTCGGGGGTCACATAAGCCCACGACTGATGAAAATAGGGACATCCTAGCATACCCGCCAACATTTCGCCAATGAAGATAGGGACGTCCTAAGGAAAAGCAGGATCGAATCAGAAACTTGGGCGGCTTCCAAAAATCTGGGGCTGTCCCTGGAAAATAAGGATCCTTGGAGAGTCTGGAATCAGAAGGTTGGACCCGTCTTTTAAATGACTAAAAGGGGTAAGAACAGAAAACTAAGAAACAGTGTGTGCCTATCCCAGCCTTCCTTATCCAGGTGCCCTCCGTGTGTATTTAATGAATAAGCCCAAGGCAGGATAGCCAATGGCCGGGGATGATGGGAGTTTTATACAATATCTGTTTTACAAAATACCTGGAGGGTCCATGCCAATGGCTGATAGTTCCATGAGTGAGACAAATGAGCTGATGAACTTAAGAGCCATTCTCAGATTTTAAATTCCCTGAGACACCTTTAACATGACATGGGTTAACTGAAGGCCAAATGGAAATTAACTATCCAAATGGATATCTAGAAAAATCATGGCCTTTGTTACAAGTGTGCAGAGTTGACTGTGAGCAAACTGTGACCTATGAAAATGATCTCAACGAGACTCTGCTCAAATACACACTGGGATTTCTTATCTATGTAATAAAGAATGCAGACGAGGGTAATTAATTACAAACAACGATTCTGAATAACAACCCTGAGTCACCACCTTCTGAAGCAACCGTTAAGTAGTCTTGTTTCAGTAAACAAGCCTCCCGGGGGCCATTCCTACAATGTGAGCATCATAATTCAGAGCATGGTTTCTTTGGCCTCATGTCTTCACATCATCTTGATCTAAATCAATAGCGGAATCCTCCCCTGAATCCTTTCTGTGTTGCATTATATATTAGTGTGATTGAAATTTCCCTGGCTCTACCGCTGGAGGGGGATTTTTCTTAATGATAAGGGGCAGTGACCCATATTGACTAACACCACCTATTTGGACCTCAGAATTCTTTCCCATTTTCCAGCAACTTTACAAAAAACAAACAAAATGCAATCCCCTGCACATTGTCAGACATATTAAGGATGCAAGTTTATGCACACACAGGGCCACCTTGTAGATTGAAATTAACAAATTAATACTGAACTACAGAGTTGCACATATTTTAAGAATGAAAAGCAATATTGTTATACACTTTCAAAACAATCCATTCTTGAAGTCTCAATTGATGTCTTGACAAAATTAATTTCTTGACGCAAGATACTCCTATTTACACACTAAAACCACCTTCCTAGGACTTCTGCAATGCACTGTGCATTAAAATGGCAGCCACCTTAAATTTTTCACATAGCCAATTTTGGGGTCATTCTGCCACAACATATTCTCCACTCTATCAAGATAGCAAAACAATAATCATATTTTTGCCCCAAAGAAATGGTCATGGAATCCTACAATTCTGCCTGTACTAATATGACTCTCCTTCCACCCCCCCAACACAGGGAGAGTTTTTGTTTTGTTGTCCCAATTCCCACTACACAATTTCGCAATCTTAGCCATTTGCCTTGCTGCAGAAAGTTAGCCTTGAAAGCGAAATCTCGCTAACCCATTTTAAACAACAAACATTCTTTGTTTAAATACATAGCTTATAACAATCAATCTTCTTTTGATGTATGGCCATCTATATTAATTTATACATCTGTGTGAGGATTGATGGATTTTTTTATTGTTAATTTCAGCTGTCAATGTTCCTTTTTCCTCTGTAATATATGCAAAATATATTCAAAGGATTTATCTATTATGCTTAAGGACGTGGCAGAATTCTGACAAAAACAGGAATGGGAGCAAAACCCGCCTCTGTTCACTTATTCATCTCATGTCAGAATGGAAATCAATCCAGGAAATCAATCTGTATTCATTGTTGCCGCTGCTGCTGCTGCTTCCAGCGCATAAATGATGCACAATTAATTGTGCCCCTCCCACCATTGCATGGAAATGAATGGCTTGCAATAATGTAACAGTATCATAACTTACATATTTTATGTAATCAATTATGCAAGTTACATAATTTGGCTGCAGGAGACAGCAAGACAAATAAAATATTTTTGGTGGAGAACAAACCGCAGCAGAACAGAAACAGTTCTGCATGCAACAAATACAGGGTTAATGGTAAACAGTGCCTTCTTACATCCGAAGTTTTGTGGCAGTCCTAAATATGCATGGGAGCTAGTCCTATTGAAAACAGGAAAAATTCTGTCTGGGTAAAAAAATTTGAATTGTGCTGCAGTGCACATATCCTTACAAATTTCCATGTTAAATCACTTCATTCCTATGTCTTAACCGAAATTTTAAGGCTATGAAAGTGAAGAAATATTTCAGCTGATGATCTTATCAGGACTACTTAATGCTGAATGCAGTGTGTCATCTCAAGAGATATATATAAAATCATTCTGCATATTCGTGCATAGAAAGGTTGCAGTAAGCATTGTTAGAAGGAGATGCTGAAAGCCACAGATTAACGAGCAGTATTAGACGTGGAAGCCATCTGAAAGGGATAAGGTTTGGGGCTGAATGTATATACCGGTAGCAGAGAGCTGGAGGGTGTTTTGTTTAATCCCTGCAGTAAAAGAAAGATCATGCAAATTCATAGCATTAAGGCAGGAGGAGTCAGAGAACCACGTTTCATCAGAATAGCAATTTGAAAATCTTTTGTTGGGACTGAAAATTGTATTTGCATCATTGGCATGAAATGCTGTGGAAACCAAAGCAGATGTTACTTTCATATTATAAATCATGGAAATCTCTCTGCCACTCGACAAAACCCCCCACAAAAGTTCATGGGGGAGGAGGGGCATATCTGGATTCCGTGCAAATGACAAATGTTGAAAGGAATGATGAAGTGCCTTCAGTTTGTTATATGGAGATGCAAAGGACTGTGATGTCCAATAATAACCCCTGACAGGTGGAAGAGAGATGCTCAGCCCAGAGAACACAACACGGTGTGCAATACTTTGGGAGAACATAAGCAGGGGCTCTGCACTTGCTGTAGTGCTGCAAGAGCACACACAAACTGTTCAGGGTGGCAGGAGAGGATATATTGTTTATTAATATCCTTCCTAACTTGCATTAGGAAGTTCCTTTACTTAGCAGAGTTTACATTCCCCGTTTTACATGCACAGCAGATAACTGGTTGCAGGCTTGTTTAAGCCTCTGACTATTATACAATTCAGTCTGTCTTCAGATTGAATTGTACGTTCCTGGTAAGTTCCCTTGAATCCCTCTTAAAAGAATAAAGACGCCACAATCTTATTCAAACTCAGTAAAAGGAGTTCACAGTTGGATCCCTGAAGGCAGACTTAGTCACAAATATGTACATGTGGATCTACCCCATATTGGGGGGGGGGGTGAATCCCAGTGCTTCTGCTAGCTGAGAGCTAGCAGAGCAGTCCTAGCTAAAAGCTGGTCAAACGACAAAGGAAGTGAAAAAGAGGAAGGTGTGCTACGCAGGGGCGGAGGAAGCCTTCTCACCACCCGGGGCGGCGAACGGAGGCTTCCCCCTGGGGGTGGGGCATTGTGACGTTGCGCCGTGACGGAGTGTGCATGCGCGAAATGCCGCGCGTGCGCACTCCGCCGCCGGGCCGCTGCTGCTCCCGCAGCGCCCTTGTGAGGCGCCGCGCCAAAAAAGGCGGTGGCGGCACCCCCACGAGCCTCCACACATGATCAGCGGCTCGGGGGGGGGTGCTCCGCCGCTGCTGCTTTTGGTGCGACGGCTCACAAGGGTGCCGCGGGAGCAGCGGTGGCGACTGCGGGCGGGCCCCGCACAGGGCGGGACCAGCCCAAGTGTCACCCCCTCCTCTCCTGGAACCCGGGGCGTACCGCCCCCTCCACCCCCCTTGCGATGCCAGTGGTGCTGCGTGACTCGTCCTTTTGTTACCAGGACAGGTAGGGTCACACCCACCTTCTAGCACATGCAAAAGGAAGGATGCTCCAGCCAGGAGGAACAGGAAGTTCCCTTGCATGTCTTCTCTAGCATTGTACTTGACTGCTCCTCATGGATTTTACATCCCACACAAACACAAAAGGAAGAGCTGGTCGCACCCATCTGAGATCATCTCGGCTTTACAATTAGCCACTGAAGCCCTGCTCCATGGCCTGTAAGAGGTTAGGCTGATGGATGGGTACCAAAGTCAGGGCCCTGGAATTCACTCTGCCAGGGAATACATGTTGCCCTCACTTGGACAGTTTAATTTTTTTATTTTTTTAGTTGGAATTTCCTTTCTTTCCTTTTTTTAAATTTATTTATACTTTTCAGGTTTATACATTTTATTAATTTTACAATCATTTTAACATTTCCAAACTTGGCTTCCTTCCCCTTCTTTCTGCGGTTCCTTAAATATATTTTTTAATATCTTCTGCATATCCAAATTCATTTAATTTGCTCATTTATTTAACTGCTTTAAATATATACTCTTCTGAAACTGCAGGTTATTACAATAATCCTGCCAATGTTTTTATCTGTTTGTAATTTATCTGTAAATATTTTTTTAAAAAAAACCATTTCCATTCTTTTAAACAAATTTGTTATCTTGATTTCTTATTCTTCCAGTAATTTTCGTCATTTCTGCACATTCCATCAGTTTTTGTATCCATTCTTCCTTTGCTGGGACTTCTGCTTCTTTCCATTTTGGGGTGAGTAGCCGTCTTGCTGCTGTAGTAGCATACATAAATAAATTTCTATACAATTTAGGTAGTTCTGTCCCTATAATTCCCAAAAGAAAAGCTTCTGGTTGTTGTTGTTGTTGTTTTTACAAAGGTTATTTTAGACATCCTTTTCAATTCATTATATATCATTTCCCAGTAAGCTTTGACCTTACTACAAGACCACCACACATGATAAAAGGAACCTTCTTTCTCTTGACATTTCCAACATTTGATTTAGATTTATACATTTTTGCCAGTTTACTCAGTGTTGGATATGAACGATATATCACTTTCATATATTTTTTCTCTTAAACCATCACATACTGTAAATTGGCTCTGCCAGGGAATACATGCTGGACAGTTTTAAAGAGAAAGCTTACTTTCCATTTATGGTTATACTGCTGCTAATGCTCAGTTTTAGGGGGAAGTAAAGGGGCTCCAATTCCACTCCCCACTAGGAGGCTGAGGCAGGCAAGGACCACAGCCCAGCTCCCTAACTGGCCAGGTGGGGCTCGTTAGCTCTGGGAGGAGGCTTGTGGTCTTTCAACTGGAGCTGGAACAGGTGAGGGTCATATTACTCATCAAGCCCAGATGCTGCAATCAGCACGCAAGGAACCAAAGGACAGCAGAACTGAGGTGGTGTTCCTGCTTAACTGCCCATGTTGATGGACCTCAGCTTGGGTGTGTGAGGATCTCTGAGGGACTTTGGACACGTGGATTGACCCTGGACTGGAAACTTTTGCAAGAGTCCCTAAGTAAGTCAGAAAGCAGATTCAAAGATTGACAATGGAAATGGCAACACAGCCAGTATTTTATAGTGCTAGTCCACACCCAATATTCCATTGTGTGTATACCTAGTTCTGGACATATAGTCTCATACTGTGATGCAAAGTTTTTGTCTTTGTTAACATGCACCGTGGCTTTTATTTCTTTAGTCAATTTCGGCAATAAAGCTATCTGCGAGATCTAGTTATGCTAGGAGGATTTTTGACGTGTTCAGCTGAATTCACATAGACTGTCCCACTTCCAGCCAAGTGCAGGAAAGCTGGGTTTAAGCAAACAAACATTGGGGTGGGCCTGATACCAGTATGCTATCATTGCCAAAATATAGATTACTATGGTTGCCATATTTCAAAAAGTGAAAATCCAGACACAAAAGTTGTTGGGGGGCAAAGTTGTTAGGCTTTTTTTTTTAGTTTTTCAGCTGTTTTTAATGAAAATTGCCAATATCTACACTACCGATTTCTGCCCAGACACAGAATACCGGCTATGTCCGGAAAATTCCAGATGTATAGCAACCCTATATATTACTCTCTCCCCCCACCCATCAGTGTGTCCACAACATACAGTGTTGCTGGCCAGCTTTATGCCAATTCTGGTTCATTTTAGCAGGTTAAAAAAAAAAAAAAAAGGCTTTAGATTTATTGCCCTTTACGTTTGCCAGCAACAATACAGAAAGTTTCTGGCTGACAGAGAGCATTTTTCTTTTACGTTTCTGGAGTGATTAAAAATAAACCTATTGGATCTTTCTGTCAACTTTCTAATATGCTCCCTCAGCGGAATTCAGATTTTTACCTTGTTATGTGAAGACCCACGATTCCAAGGTCATACATCTGCCACAAGGGCGCTCTCTCGCAAATGGAATTTCTGTTGCATTTTGAATACATTTAAGAGTCAGTTGAGAGAATGTATTTGTGGTGAGGTGAAGTAGCGCACAATATTAATGGTCAGCCAGTTTAAGTGTTGGGAAAAAACTTCCATGTTGGGCCAGCCTAATTCAATAGGTGTTTAGGTAGCTGCCAAGCTAAATCTGAAAATTCCTCAAGGGGAAGTGGAATTATATACACACTCACAGATACACACACACACAGAGAGAGAGAGAGAGAGAGAGAGAGAGAGGTTACAACAGTAAGGTCTGAGGTGTGGGGGCAATTGGTTTTCTTAAATGGAACACTTTGTCTATAGAAAGAAATGGAATGAATATATCCATTCATTTGGTACAGATTGGGGAAGATGTAGGGAATCATTGGCCCTCCAGATGTGGCTGAACTACAACTCCCATCATTCCTGGCCACTGGCCATGCTTGCTGGCACAAATGGGAGTTGTTTTTCAGCAACATCAAGAGGGCTAAAGGTTCACCACCCCTGGATTGGTGGGAAGGTGCTGCAACTGAGAAGACCATTAAGGGGGAATAGCAGTTCCCCCTGTGTGCCAGATCCTGATGGCTCCTTGAGAAAGAAACAATTGCCCCCTCCACAAGCAATGGGGCGGGGAGAGATACAGACCAGCCTTTTCCAACCTGATGCCCTCCAGATGTGGATTACAGTTCCCATCATCCTTGACCATTGACCATGGTGGCTTGCAGGTAGCACTGACCCAGAGCTCTATCATAGGTCAGCCAAGGGTGAACACCTGGGATAGGTGAAAAGCCCGGGAACAGACTCTGTTCACCCCCCCCCCCGATGCTCCCCTGGTCTCGAGGGTTGACCAAACCAAGTTGAGTCCCTGGATTCCTTTAATGGAATACTCTTCACATAGGGATGGCGAGACCATTCTCCCATCCCTATCACCTGAACCAGTGCCTATCCGCAACCTTACAAGTTGTGACGATTTGCTACGTGGCAGAAGAAACCCAAATGGCAACAGTCAATCAACCAAGTGGGGAAAATTCCTGCCATGCTCCTGTCCCAACGACAGACGACACACGACGGCATAGCAAGGTCAAGTGCAAAATGCCCTAAAAATAGGGAGAGGTGGGCAGGTGTTCCGATACACGAGCCAAAAGAGGAAGCTCTGGGTCATGTACATAGCTATAATATACAGGTCCCTCGATCCATTTAGACTGCACCTCATTGGCCAGATTCAACCCAGCAATGAGGGACCTACCAATCGGATGTTGTGGCTAACCAATAGACCCACCCACAACCAGCAGGTCAGTCTCCAGGTCTCACCGCAACACGTGCCCTCTTTTAGGGAGGACACGATTTCTCCTACAATAGAGGAAGCAACATACAAACTTTATTCCATCAATGAGAATCTGGAAATGGTAAGGACAATGAGTTGATGTTTTTATTTAAAACATGAACTCCTTGCTGAAAATATTTTTAAAGTTCCTTATTCATATTGAGCAAGTAACATCTTTCTTAAAGGCAGTGCTTTTTTTTTCTTAAAAAATGTTTAGGGGTACTCTCATTTTCCTACTCATATTGAAATACTGCCCCTCAATAAGGCCAAACTTAGATTCACAAAATGTTTAGGGGTATGCATACCCCCTGCTCCCCCCCCGAAAGAAAGCACTGCTTAAAGGAATAGTGTTTTCTTGGAAAAAGTGAATGGATCATATGCTTTTGTTGTAGAAATACTTCCCTTAAATAAGTTATTTAATTGTTTTCATTTCTCTCATGTGTTTCGCAGTAATATTTCACTTGGCTTCTTCAAGTATTGCACAGACTTAATCCATGCGGGTTATGGTCAAAGTGAATTATTTTTTCTCCAAAGGAAATGTTAAGAAATTTTTCAAACTCTTTGAGCAATTATTACAGAGACGTGTCTTGTCAGCATCACAAAAACAATAAACACAAAACAACTGCTGCCAACAGGACGACTGAGGATCAGTGAGAGGAGTAGAGGAGTATACATTAAAAATAGTGAAACAAAGTACTTACTCTTTGTTGTCATACCCCTACCAAGGGGTAGGCGCTGTGGTCTAAACTACTGAGCCTCTTGGGCTTGCTGATCAGAAGGTCAGTGGTTTGAGTCCATGTGACAGGGTGAGTTCCCATTGCTCCATCCCAGCTCCTGCCAACCTAGCAGTTCGAAAGCACACCAGTGCAAGTAGATAAATAGGTACTGCTGTGGAGGGAAGGTAAACAGCGTTTCCATGCGCTCTGGTTTCCGTCACGGTGTTCCATTGTGCCAGAAGCAGTTTAGTCCTGCTGGCCACATGACCCGGAAAGCTGTCTGTGGACAAACGCTGGCTCCCTCGGCCTGAAAGCGAGATGAGAGCTGCAACCCCATAGTCACCTTTGACTGGACTTAACCGTCCAGGGGGCCTTTACCTTTTACCTTTTTACTGCCAGCTTCAAGGAGATTGATGGCTACAGAACTCAATATATCCCCTCCTACTTGAAAGAGAGGGACTGCCATAGCAACCTTATGCTGATACTGCTTGACTGAACATTGTGGCCTCCTGGGGATGCAGCCTGCTTGGAGGAGGCAGACTTGACATTGTGACTTCATGATTATGATTACTGCTTTAAGGGGAGGGACTAGCCATTGTGATCTCATTCTGACACTGCTTGACTGAAGGACAGAGTCTGGACATGGTGACATCATGCTGATGCTGCCAGCTCCAAGGAATGGCTATTGTGATCTCATGCTGGTGCTCCCCTTCAGTTGTTGTAGACTGCCTCTCCAAAACCAGCCAAAAATGTTAGGGAATCATAGAATAGTTTGGGCTCAGTTTGATGAGAAAAGATGATCAGAACTCACATGACTGCCTCTGCCCACTGTTACTGCCAGCTTCAGGGATGTGGGTGGCGCTGTGGTCTAAACCACTGAGCATCTTGGGCTTGCCGATCAGAAGGTCGGTGGTTCGAATCCCCGTGATGGGGTGAGCTCCTGTGGCTCTGTCCCAGCTCCTGCCAACCTAGCAGTTCAAAAGCTCTTCAGTGCAAGTAGATAAATAGGTACCGCTGTGGCGGGAAGGTAAATGTATTTCCGTGTACTCTGGTTTCTGTCACGGTGTCCCACTGTGCCAGAAGCGGTTTAGTCATGCTGGCCACATGGCCCAGAAAGCTGTTTATGGACAAATGTCGGCTACATCGGCCTGAAAGCGAGAAGAGCGCTGCACCCCATAATCATATTTCACTGGACTGATCTTTGATTATAAGCAATGATTATAATCCGTATAGTTAAAGCTTTGTTTTTCCCAGTAGTTATGTATGGAAGTGAGAGCTGGACCATAAAGAAGGCTGATTGCCAAAGAATTGATGCTTTTGAATTATGGTGCTGGAGGAGACTCTTGAGAGTCCCATGGACTGCAAGAAGATCAAACCTATCCATTCTTAAGGAAATCAGCCCTGAGTGCTCATTGGAAGGACAGATCCTGTAGCTGAGGCTCCAATACTTTGGCTACCTCATGAGAAGAGAAGACTCCCTGGAAAAGACCCTGATGTTGGGAAAGATTGAGGGCACAAGGAGAAGGGGACGACGGAGGACGAGATGGTTGGACAGTGTTCTCGAAGCTACCAACATGAGTCTGACCAAACAGTGGGAGGCAGTGGAAGACAGGAGTGCCTGGCGTGCTCTGGTCCATGGGGTCACCAAGAGTCGGACATGACTAAACAGCAACAACAGTGATTAACAGTAGCAGAACTCCAAATGGTGATATCCTTTGCAAAGCAGTTTTCTCACAACAGTCGGGCGAACTGGTGACGATTATATAGTGTTTTCACAAACAGTGAGATTGAGCCGAGCTGACATGTTTTACTCAAGGCCAACCCAATGGACTGAGTTTGCACAAGGATAATATTGGGGGGGGGAGTAGGTACAGGACAGCAAATCGCATCCCTAATTATCACGATCAAGGCCTATCAATATGGCAAAAAAGCAAGCACAGAGTTAGGTCCTCTTAAAATGCTCAGAGATCTTGAAAACAAGTTTCAGATTGGATTGTGACTATAGTGTGTTAGGAGGCAAGTAAGTACATATTTGTTTAAGCAGGATTTACACCACTTTGAGTGCTTAAAAAAAACAAAACAGTCAAGCGGTGTATAAATTTTATAAAGTCCATAAAAGCAATGCTAGCACGATTTTGGGATGTCTGACCTGCAAATGGGGTGCTGCATTTGCGATTGCCTAGTCCAGTTCCGCCACTGGGGAAACATGCAATACTGTACCACAGTGTGGTGCAGTGGTTAAGAGCGGTAGACTCGTAATCTGGTGAACCAAGTTCGCGTCTCCGCTCCTCCACATGCAGCTGCTGGGTGACCTTGGGCTAGTCACACTTCTCTGAAGTCTCTCAGCCCCACTCACCTCACAGAGTGTTTGTTGTGGGGGAGGAAGGGAAAGGAGAATGCTAGCCGCTTTGAGACTCCTTCGGGTAGTGATAAAGCGGGATATCAAATCCAAACTCCTCTTCATTATAATGCCGAACTGCTATTTTGGAGAGAGATCAGCAGACTGGATCGAGTACTCCTCTGTTTTCTCTCTCAGCTAAACTAATTTGGTGCTGTTGCTGCTCACCTAACAGGGCTATGAACACAGAGCTCTTGACCCTGCAGGTGGGCCAGTGTCATCAAGTATCCTTTCTGAAGGTAAATATGCGATTCAAATATATAAATTAATGCCAGTTGCATTCTAAACTAAAATAAAACCCCCATTGTTTTCCTTCCCATATTTTCTTCTGTGTACCTGAAAGCAATATGACATTTATGTAAAACAAAAGCAGCGGCTTCAATTTACATGGTGCCTTTCCTGTACTGGGATGCTTCTGTCCTTGGACACGTGCCAACAATTTTGATGGATGTCAGTAGATGTCTGAAGACGGTATTGCTTATTTAAGTATTGCTGGCAGAACCTACGCTCCTATTCCTTCCCACACCCCCCCCCCTAGTTGTATCTAGATTACCACATGTCCTTTGCTGGCGATGCTGTTTATTTGTTGCATTTTATTTAAAAAAGGAAACGTATATGAGATTAACTGAGTTTATTCACCTATACGTGTATCATGTACAAGGGATGGAGCCACATGTATCACGTACAATGGAGGCAGAAAGCCAACCTCCTCAGTGCAGCAAACATAATGTCAAACACTGTATCTTCAAAATTAATAATCAAAACAGGGGAATTAGGCGATCTTCAAGGATGTCGCCGATTGCTGCTCCGATAATAAATAAGATTTGCTTTGAAGTGACAGTCAATAAAATTGAATGTGCCAAAATAGCTAGGATGCCATCCAGAAGATTTATCTGCACTGAGCTGCTTGTCACTGCTAACCGCATTCTAATTGCTTTACTAATCTTCGATGGGAAGTCCATGGAAGAAGCATTTTACATCTGTATCTCAGACTTGCACTAAATGCCAACCAGTTGCTCAGACTCAAGATGCTTGCTATGTAGCTGTACAGAGCCTTGGTCCCAGCATATTTTAGGAAACACCTGTCTGCTTATGAGCCTCCTTACCCTTTGAAATCTCAAATAAAGTGCCTATTCTGAGTTCCATATATGCAAGAAAATCACAGAAATACAGAATTGTTGCTGGATATTGATAGGCATACGCCAGTGATGGTGATGGTGATGATAAAAGTACACACACAGGCTTTAAATATTTGCAAAGAATGGCATATTGTATACATTTTTGCTATCAAATATTTTTGAAAAAATGTATAATGCCACTTAATATGCCGTTATGTGCTAATGGTTAGTTCCTAAATGTAAAGAGCTATACAATTTAATTTTTTTGCTGGCTGCTGAGCAGGGCAATTTGTCTAAATCACAGCTTGCACTTGCACTTGGTCACTCCAGGCATCCTAAATTCCCTTTTCCGGGAGTACGGCTGCACACCTGATTTCATTTAACATGGGCGTAAACTCCATTGAATTCAATAGGACTTGATTCCAAATGGTGCGACCCACGTATCTTTTGCTTCTGAGGTTGGCATCTGGAGGCGGAGCAAACAATATTACTCATCAGGCCAGATTCAGCCTAGAGGCTGCTAATCACTGATCTTTAATTCGCTGAAAACGTTGCCATATGCTCCAAAGCATTTTAAATACCTGCACTTCATATAAACAAGCAATACCCATGTTCATTATTCACACTGTTTTATTTGCTGCTCTCCTCGGTGTTGACTCTGCACCTTTAACCAAATCTTTGTGGTCTTTTTTATTTTTACAATTCCCCCTCCAAAAAGGAAAAAAAAGAGGCAAACTTTTGTTAGGGTTTCACCACCAGCAACCCTTAACTGTAACTGACAGACAGAATTACTTTGTATGGGCTTCTTAAAAGTCTTGGGGAGATGAAGGGCATTTGCAATTTCTTTTCCCCATGCCTGCCTTCCTGTTGAGAGAAACGGAAAACGGTCGATAGAAGCATTTCATGTTCCTCTACACACTGTAGGGCCATGCTAGGAAGGAAAATGGAACATACACGTTCACGAGCCGATCCCATGCCTTGTCGCTGTGTATATAACACACAATTTTCTAAACTATCCTTTTGGTACCTGTCTTGCTGCTTAAATAGCCAAAGGAGCTGTCAAGTTCCATAATTGGGCCAACTCAATTGATATTGGTCATTGGATGGTATACCATTTCAGACCCTTCTCTGTGTAAGACTCTTCTCTATGTAAATCCCATCACCATTGAAAACTAGGAGGAGGTTCTTAATCTGTCCCAGGGGATCAGTGCATGAACAGGATTTCAGAGGACAAAATCCATTAGGATATTTTTATTCTAAATGCACCCACGGAAAACCAGTGAATGCATTTCAATTGCCACATTTTTCGCTCTATAAGGCGCACCTGACCATAGGACGCACCTAGTTTTAGAGGGGGAAAGCCCCTATTTTTTTGAGGATCAGCTCAAATTTCTGCAGCTTCTTTTGCAAAGAAGAAAAGCCCCATTTTTTAGGATCAGCTCAAATTTCTGCAGCTTCTTTTGCAAAGGAGAAAAGCCCCATTTTTTAAGGATCAGCTCAAATTTCTGCAGCTTCTTTTGCAAAGGAGAAAAGCCCCATTTTTGAGGATCAGCTCAAAGTTGTTGAGCTTACTTTGCAAAGGGAAAAAATCCTGTTTTATGGGGTTTAACTCACAGTTCTGCAGCTTCAGGAATGGGAGCCATTTCTACAGTTTCCAGACAGATAATCTAATCAGCCAGTCACATGTCGCTGGGAAAACAGCCTCCCTCTGCAAGGGGCCAGGCTTCCTTTCAACACCCCCTTCTGATCTGCTTTTGCCCCTGGGCAGTTCAGCTCCAGGGACCACACATTCGCTCCATAAGACGCACAGACATTTCCCCTTACTTTTTAGGAGGGAAAAAGTGCATCTTTATATCTGGGAAAGGGGGAAATAAGGAATGGTGTGTGGAAAATGAGGATTCTGCGGAAAACGAAATGGAATATGAACGTGCAGCTTGGCTTTTAAACTTAACTCTGCTCAGAAAAACATTGTTAGATTAAAATGAACTTCACCATTGCTGAATGGTTCACATAGACTCCGGCAGACCTCTAGTTAAAGTGTACTACTTTATCCAATATCCTTTGAATTTAACAGAATAACATAGTTACCCACCCAGAGTGAATTTTTGGGAAACAGGCTCCTGTGCTTTTAGATGCATGTTACTAGAGATTAGTTGCAAGGCTGGTGAGATATTCTTCCAGTACCTTTTATGCATGAATAAGCATCAGTGACCTGGGTACATACAGTCTTGGGTTAGTTCCCAGCTTCAGATCAGGCAGCACTGAGCTAAAAGTCACCTTCCTATATTCTAAATTCAGATTCCAGAATCCTTGACAGTTATGTCAGGAAAACAGCCTGGAGTCAACGGCCGCTGATCCTGTTTTCCTTCCTCTCGTGCTGGTGGGCCTATCCCTGGGTGCACGTAGGGATCTTCTTAGATTAGAAGCTGTTCAAACCCAATTTCTCAGAGCCATTCTCAGGATTCCCCTGTCTGTAGCGGGTGTGGTCATGAGATTAGAGGTAGGTTGGCAAGCCTTCCGATATGTGGCCCTAAAGACAAAACTCCGGCTATGGCTTAAAATTTGTTTTAACCCGGTGGACATGGCCCCCCTGATACTGAGGGATGACTTCCAATCATCGTGGGAAAAAGAGACTTTAAACGAAGTGCAGACCTGCGGACTGTCACATCTCTTCCTGGAATCTATGACATTCAGTCAAGCTAAATTTGTGATCTCTCAAAGACTGAGGGACATCGCTAGACAAGAGGACATTGCCCGTGTGAAACCGGGGATGTTTTGGGGGGATCAGATATTCCAGCTTTCACCAGCCCCTTACCTGGCGGAAATCCACTATGTGGAATACCGTAGACTCCTCACAGCCGCTAGGTTAAACGTTCTGGATACGGCGGTTTTGTGGGGAAGATACAGGGGAGTTCCATATGCTCTGAGATTTTGTCCCTGTGCCCTGGGAACGGTTGAGTCAACTGAACATATTCTTTTGACCTGCCCATTTTATGTAGATCTTAAGACAAAAACTGATAGCCCCACTCTTATGCCAACTGAACCTAGTAGACAGAGAAAGACAGGTTTTGTTTTTGCTGAGCAATTTTACTGGTACCACAACCCTCTTGGTGGCCAAATATTTTTTTTTGGCCTTTAAACGCCGTAAGGTTAAAAGTGACGGTCTAAATGTATAATCTACTTCTCATTGTATGTTTTAGTGTAAAGCTTTCTGAGATGTTTGGACTTTTTTTAAAAAAAAAAATTGTATGGATAATGATTGTGCTCTGACTGATGGTCGAATAAACTGTATTGTTGTTGTTGTTTTCCAAACTACAGCATGCCCTTTCCAGTACAGTGGTACCTTGGTTCTCAAACACTCCTGGAACCCATGGAAAATACAGTTGGTTTTCCTTCCTGCTTTGAAAAGCCTCTGAATAAGGTACATTAGAAGTATAGATGAAATATTTCAAATGAAACTACCAAGTACGTCATACAAAACAAGACAAAATAAAAATATTCCTTCCAGTAGCACCTTAGAGACCAACTAAGTTTGTTCTTGGTATGAGCTTTCGTGTGCATGCACACTTCTTCAGATACACTGAAACAGAAGTCACCAGACCCTTATATATAGTGAGAGGGTGGGGAGGGGTATTACTCAGAAGGGTGGTGGGAATGGGTGATAGGCTGATAGTTGTGGTAAACCTGTTGATGACAGTTAACGACTGCAATTAGTCTTACAGGAAAAAGCAAAATAAAATAAAAAATAAAAAAAATCCTTCCAGTAGCACCTTAGAGATCAACTAAGTTTGTTCTTGGTATGAGCTTTTGTGTGCATGCACACTTCTTCAGAAAAAGCAAGGGGGAGAAGGTTAAAAATAGCTTTGTCATGTATAATGAGATAAGAATCCAATGTCTTTGTTCAGACCAGGTCTCTCCATGGTTTTAAGTTTGGTAATGAGTTTGACTTGCACATGTGGCAAAAGTTATAAACTTTGGGCCAGCCTTCTAAGTCACATTTTTGGATGAAAAGTGTGTGTGTGTGTGTGTGTGTGTGTGTGTGAGAGAGAGAGAGAGAGAGAGAGAGAGAGAGAGAGAGAGAGAGAGAGAGAGAATGGAATTCGGTCACATTTTTAAGTACCCTACCATTCTGCATAAAATACACATAAAATGTGTATGGGCTCTGCTAAAGTCAGTTGTAAAAGACTGCATCCCACCCCCCGTCCCCTGTGAAATTACTTAATGTCAAGTTCAGGAAATATACAACATATGAAATTCAAGATTGCTAATCGGCTGGCTGGCAATTTCCATCCTTATCGGCTAGTAGGCTGTGAGAGAAAAGGGCAATGCCTTATTGGAATCCTGAGAGCGCCAGCAAATATAGGGCCTTGTTGATCGAAGCAGAAAGAACAGAGCCAGTTTCTCTCTGGTTGTTATTTAGACTTCAGGATAAAGAAAAAGAAATTATAAACCTCTCTCTGGCGTAGGGCTGGGGCAAAATATACTACTGTAGTCTCTTGAGATTCCTTTGGCAATTACTCTCCTTGCCCTTAAGGGAAGGCGAAACTGGATCTCGCCCCAGATCACAGGGAAGGGAATGTTAACCTTGCCTCAAATAGCATCCTTTTTCTTTGCCGCATAATTTATTCTGTTTAAATTCCTAATAGTGTTATACTCATAGTTCAGTTAAACAGGGACAACAATATGTTTATGCAGCTTTGACCTCCTTCTTTCCCATCTCATTTCTTCCCATGTGAGCACCGGAGAAGGCTTTCATCTACCAGCACTAAGAATCAAAGCTATGAAAGAACTTTGTTTATAGTCACTCTCTTCTCTGAAAGGGGGGGGGGGAGAGAATCCCGTGAAAGGAAGTTCATTCTTTCTTCTTCTTTTTCCTTCTGTTCTTCTTTTTTTCCTTTTGGGCAACCCTGCTAAACATTCTAAAAAGGCACAAAATGGATTGGATGCACCTTGCTGTTGAAACATCTCAAAGCATCAATTGATGTATGGTACTTTATTCATAGAGGGACGCGGGTGGCCCTGTGGGTTAAACCACAGAGCCTAGGGCTTGCCGATCAGAAGGTCGGCGGTTTGAATCCCTGTGACGGGGTGAGCTCCTGTTGCTCGGTCCCTGCTCCTGCCAACCTAGCAGTTTGAAAGCACGTCAAAGTGCAAGTAGATAAATAGGTACCGCTGCAGCGGGAAGGTAAACGGCATTCCCGTGCGCTGCTCTGGTTCGCCAGAAGCGGCTTAGTCATGACCTGGAAGCTGTATGCCGGCTCCCATGACCAGTAAAGCGAGATGAGCGCCGCAACCCCAGAGTCGGTCATGACTGGACCTAATGGTCAGGGGTCCCTTTACCTTTACTTTACCTTTACCTTATTCATCAAAAGCATCTAAAAGCATGTGATTGCTTAGCAATCCTCGTGGCAAGATTATAAACCACTGCCTAAATCCTGCATTTCTTTAGCTGCAGTGTCAAAATATGGCCAAATTCATCACCATCATTCCAGGTTAATTTACAGATGTGGAGGTTTCAGTGGTGTGCTGGAACACACTTGCATGACTTAGGAGAACCACCGGTGGCTGGAAATAAACATATTAAGGTTTAAGGCTGCCACCCCATACCGTATTATCTGGGATTAAGCCTGAATTAACCCAATGGGACTTATTTCTGAGTAGACACATATAACACGGTTCCTTGTGGTTCTGGGCATGACTTTTCCTAGCCATCTTCCTATGAAGGAGGGAATTCTACTGTGCCCATCTGAGCATCAGGATCCAAGCAGAATGGATCCAAGCACAATGAAGGATCCAAGCACATTGTATGCTGAGGTGTCCCTGTATAATTGTGCTAATTTATTTATATCCTTCCTTTCCTCCCGTGAGTTTAGGATGGCATCTGTTCATAGAATCATAGAGTTGGAAGGGACCCTGAGGATCATCTAGCCCAACCCCCGTTATCCTTACAATAATTCCATGAGGCAGGTTATCCAGAGATAGGGTGACTTGCCCCAGAAGGCCACCAAACTAGCTTTATCCCTGGGGGGGGGGGGAATCCCAGGTCAATGCCCCAGCACAATTCAAAGTGTTGGTGCTGACCTTTAAAGCCCTAAACATCTCGGCCCAGTATACCTGAAGGAGCGTCTCCACTCCCATCGTTCGGCCCGGACACTCAGGTCCAGCTCCGAGGGCTTTCTGGCGGTTCCCTCACTGCGAGAAGCAAAGCTACAGGGAACCAGGCAGAGGGCCTTCTCGGTAGTGGCGCCCACCCTGTGGAACGCCCTTCCATCAGATGTCAAGGAAATAAACAACTACAGTGGTATCTCGAGTTAAAAATGCCTCAGGTTACAAACGCTTCAGGTTATAAACTGCTAACCTGGAATAGTTACCTGGAATTGAGAACTTTGCCCCAGGATGAGAACGTAAATCATGTGCCAGTGGTGCAGTGGCAGCAAGAGGCCCCATTAGCGAAAGCACACCTCTAGTTAAGAACTGTTTCAGGTTAAGAACGGACCTCCGGAATGAATTAAGTTCGTAACTAGAGATACCACTGTATCTGACTTTTAGAAGATATCTGAAGGCAGCCCTATTTAGGGAAGTTTGTAATGTTTGATGTTTTATCATGCTTTCAAACATTCTGTTGGGAGCCGTCCAGAGTGGCTAGGGAAACCCATCCAGATGGGAGTGGTATAAATAATAAATTATTATTATTATTATTATTATTATTATTATTATTATTATTTATTCACAATATATTTAAAGCAAGATCCTAGGACTATAAACAGGCATGGCGTCCCCTAAAGAATCCCAGGAAATGTGGTTTGTAAAGGATGCTGAGAATTGTTGCAGGACCCCTATTTCCTTCATTGAGCCCCCTAGGAAAAAGGATTGATTGTTAAACGACCCCCAGTCAAATTTTCATTGATTATATCATCTTCATTCCAGGGGGAAAATAGGTTCTGAACTGCAGTATGCTCAGCCCCCATTGACCCCCTCCCCCAAATAGTTTAAAAGCTGCTCAATTAGTTTAAAAACAGTCTGCTGCTCTCCTGGTTTGTGGAGCCTGTCACCTTTGTAAGGCCCAGCTTACCCCAGAATGCTCCCCAGTGCCTGACAAACCCAAACCCCTCCTTCCTACACTATTGTCTCCTCCATGGATGTTGGAATCCCTGTGACGGAGTGAGCTCCCATTGCTCCATCCCAGCTCCTGCCAACCTAGCAGTTCGAAAGCACACCAGTGCAAGTAGAAAAATAGATACTGCTCTGGAGGGAAGGTAAACAGTGTTTCCATGCGCTCTGGTTTCTGTCAGACGTGATTTAGTCATGCTGGCCACATGACCCGGAAAGCTGTCTGTGGACAAACGCCGGCTCCCTCGGCCTGATAGCGAGATGAGAGCTGCAACCCCATAGTCGCCTTTGACTGAACTTAACCGTCCAGGGGTCCTTTACCTTTTACCTTTTTACTGCCAGCTTCAAGGAGATTGACACAATATATCCCTTTCTACTTGAAAGAGAGGACTGCCATAGCAACCTTATGCTGATACTGCTTGACTGAACATTGTGGCCTCCTGGGGATGCAGCCTGCTTGGAGGAGGCAGACTGGACATTGTGACTTCATGATTATGATTACTGCTTTAAGGGGAGGGACTAGCCATTGTGATCTCATTCTGACACTGCTTGACTGAAGGGCAGAGACTGGACATGGTGACATCATGCTGATGCTGCCAGCTCCAAGGACTGGCTATTGTGATCTCATGCTGATGCTCGCCTTCAGTTGTTGTAGACTGCCTCTCCAAAACCAGCCAAAAATGTTGGGGAATCATAGAATAGTTTGAATCTAGCAGTTCGAAAGCACACCAGCACAAGTAGATAAATAGATAGCACTGTGGCGGGTAGGTAAATGGCATTTCCGTGTGCTCTGGTTTCTGTCATGGTGTCCCATTGTGCCAGAAGCGGTTTAGTCCTGCTTGCCACATGACCCAGAAAGCTGTCTGTGGACAAATGCCAGCTCCCTTGGCCTGAAAGTAAGATGAGTGCCACAATCCCATAGTCACCTTCGACTGGACTTTACCATCCAGGGATCCTTTACCTTTTTACCTTATTGAGACCACAAAGCTGTGCTTGTCCAGCTGATCCCACACGTGGAACCCATAGCATTTCGGAGACCTTGTAGGTCCTTTGTTTCAGCATACTGCCTCGCAAGCTACATTATTGCTTCCAGGACCTTACGATTTGTGGTGAAAATTCTTTGGGCTCTCTCCAACTTTCCTGAGACATTTCACCTGAGGAGAAATCCCCCTTGGTAGCCTTTGAAATTTACATTAAGTGAAATGTTGATGGGAAAGCACCAGTTCAGTGTTATTTGAAGTTCACCTTAGGCGAAATGTATTGCGTACAATATTCATTCTCAGTCCTGAGACTGGCGCCATTTCTTTGCAATGTCATAGTTCAGTATGATTCTGTTACAAAGCATCTGGTGATGGGGAACGTTGGATGACAGATTGATCTGGTAGCAGTGTTGGGCCAGTGGAAACTGCTGGGTTAATTCACAAATGCTAATACAATGCTATTGGTCATGATAAGGAGCAATAAGCGCCAACCACTTATTTGTTGATGAAATCTGGAAATACTCAAGCATTATTGGAAGAAAGGTTCTTTGTGCAGGCAACAAATGGGAACCGTTCTATTAAATTCAATTTGCAACAGAGTGTATTTTTACAAGCAACTATTAGAACTAATTAATTACAAAAAAATAGGATTTTTAATTACATTGAGCTAGCCGCTATTAGAGCCTTGTTGTCACCAAACTTGTTTTCTTTTTTTTAATGCTTGCCAAGTGCTATTTTTAACTCTGGATAATGATCTAAACAAATATTTGCCTGTTTGCTTTAATTCCTAGGTCAATTGAACACTTATGATTATTAAATGTTATAATTAGTCCTTGTTTCTTCTCTACAGTGTTCCAGGGACAGTGAGCAATACCCAGAGAAAAAATAAAATGCTGAAATGTGAGGAAAATTAGAGCAATTAAATGATTCACAAAAACACAGCCATTTCATAGCGGGTCGGACGCAGAAGTCCAGTGTCCTATCAGTTTACTATTGACTAGAACCAGCTGCCTCGCAATTGTAATAACACTGCCTCTGGCCAGTTAAGTGTCTGCCAGAAGCCACAAATTATGAAATGGAGCAGTGCTCTGTTTATGAGCCTGCAAACAAAATGGGCATTTTGGGTCGTGACCAGGGTTGGCTACGCTAGCACATCTAGAGTTTGTGCAGATGGAAAGGTGTTGTTGCCTAGCAGGGCTGCCTTTCTTAAGGCACAGACTCATAGCTGTCAACCCTCCCTTTTTTGTGGGAAACTCCCTTATTCCAATGTTATTTCCCACTGCTATTCTGGATTGTTGATATCCCTTAAATTTCCCGGATTTCAAAGGAAGCAGCTCCTCTCCCTCCTTGCCGGCCAGGGAGGCTCCTCAGCTGCGTTGCTCGGCTGCCAATAAGGAGTCTGAGACCGACTGGGGGCGGAGCTTGCATGCCTTGTGTAGCCAGACCCTCACGCCCAACCAGACAGACAGACAGCCTGCTGTCAACGCACTCGCTCTTTCGCTCACCCGTTCGCGCGCAGCCTCTGGAGCACAGGGTGGCGAGGCTACTTGGTGCCATTGCACCGCCCTTGCGGCATCCCTTATTTTCAAATCTGAAAGTTTTTTTTAAAATCCCTTATTTTCAAATCCGAAAGCTTGGAAAAATCCCTTATTTTCAAATCCGAAAGTTGACAGCTATGCACAGACTCCGGCACTTTGGGTCAACTCAAACATGAACAGCTTTATTTAGGTATACTAGAAAGGAGGCCCTGTTTACTCCTTGGTCTGTTCCATGGCACAGTCGCTAGAAATAGGTCCATTTTAATTGTTTAATAGCAACAATCAGCCAGTGCAAAGAAGCGGCGAGTTGGCAGAAATACAGCGGCTTTTGTGGAGTAACATGTAAGCTAAAATGTGAAGCAGGTTGGCACATGCCCTCACTAAATGGCATCCTTTGCATGAACCCAGTAACACATCACCTCCAATTACAGTGGCTGGCCCAGATCGATTCCGGGTGCATCAGCTAACATGGCAACTGTACCCAGTTGCTCTCATTTGGTTTAATGCAGCAATCCTGTCAAGAAATTGTGAAAACAACCCTCCCCCGGCCCATTACTTTTATTATCAGATTGCAGCCCCAATTCATTAGATTTGGTGAATCTGCTTGTCAAAATATCCTTTTAAGTTACCAGTGCGTCACCCAAGACAGACTTAGGTGGCACACTGCACTTAGAGCAACCCTCTATTTTAACTAACCACTATCATCTCCTTTTTCTTTAAAAATGAGAAAACATCGTCTTTCCTCTCCTTTCCATTTCCACTGTGATGTTATTGAAAATAAAAAGTTAGAGAAAGAAGGAGAACATCAAAGGGGGGGGGGGCATTTACTTGTCCCTTTCTCCTTAGTGGTCTTTCTTAGCGAACATAAGTATCTTCCTTTTGCTAGGCCACCTGCCTTCCTCTTCTCCCACCCTCCAATGTTTTTCACGCTGTCGGTATTTATAGGGGAGGGAAGTGGGTGCTTTGCAAACATCGCTGGAAGGCTGTAATACTTCTCGTGTATCTGACAAGCCAAAATGCACATTTCCGTCATCTAAAAGGGAGATGGATTAGATGAGATGATCACACACACAGTACAGTTGGCTCTCAGAAGGGCCATTTAGCTCCTAGCTTTCATATCCCAATTTCTAACACTGCACTGAGGATGCCCAACGCTCATGGAATGCTGACTGATGGGGGATTTTTAGTCTGGATACCAGAAGGGGAAATGGAAGGACCCACTCCACATTGCAGTATTTTGTGGCATGCCCCACGTTTTTATTATCCAGGATCGATTCTACAGCACTACACTGAGAGAGTGCTTGCCAATCCACATGGGCTGGTGGCAAGAGGATATCTTTTCGAAGACTCAGGAAACAGAAATTCTAACTATACATTGCAATAAATAAATGTACCACTGCTGGGCACAGTGGCCTTTTGTACGCTCTAAGTTCTATTGCAAAGTGGAGAGGGGGGATTTCAGGAATCTCAATGGCATGGATACAAAAAGCTTCTCGGGAGAATTTGCATGCCCTTGCGAGTGGGGCTAAAATACACATGGTCGGAGCGCCTATTGGTTTGCGAGTGATTTATGGCGTGCCCCCCCCCTCAAAAGCAGAAGACCTATGTTGCTCCCCCTAAAAATAGCTCAACAATTTTGGCCTGTCCCCATAAAAATAGCTTAACAACTTTGGCCTGTCCCCCTTAAAAAAACTCAACAACTTTGGATTCCCACCCCCACTCCCCCCAAAATTGGTAGATCACTGCCAGTTTTTTTTTTCCTGGGAGTAGATTGCATTCTCTTGGGAGTCCCTGCCATATAGGGATGTTGTAAGGAATCCTGAGCTAGCCTGCTTTAATGCAGTCAGTGCTTTTTTTCTAAAATATATATATATATATATATATATAGGGGTACTCTCATCTTCCTACTCATATTGAAATACTGCCCCTCAATGAGGCCAAACTTGGATTCACAAAATGTTTAAGGGTATGCGTACCCCTGCGTACCCCCCAGAAAAAAGCACTGAATACAGTTACAGTGGTACCTCTGGTTAAGTACTTAATTCGTTCCGGAGGTCCGTTCTTAACCTGAAACTGTTCTTAACCTGAAGCACCACTTTAGCTAATGGGGCCTCCCGCTGCCGCTGCGCCGCCTGAGCACAATTTCTGTTCTTATCCTGAAGCAAAGTTCTTAACCTGAAGCATTATTTCTGGGTTAGCGGAGTTCTTAACCTGAAGCGTATGTAACCTGCGGTACCACTGTATATCCCTCTTTTCTTCCACCATGTAACACAAGGTGGCATACATGAGATTTTCCAGGCAATCTCCCAACCAGGCACGGCCCTGACCCAAACCCACTTTCAACATAAAAAGAAAAATGCAAATATTTCATATTGTTCATCTTTCTTACTGAAAGGGTTAAGCCATGCAAGTGAAAATGCAGCTCTTTAGCAGCTCACATATGTTACTTCAGCCACAGTGTATATTGGCATAGATAGCATGTAATATTACTAATTTGCACTTTCTGAATTTACT
The DNA here is from genome assembly GCA_034641385.1 of Darevskia mixta. Taxonomy (NCBI): domain Eukaryota; kingdom Metazoa; phylum Chordata; class Lepidosauria; order Squamata; family Lacertidae; genus Darevskia; species Darevskia mixta. The sequence continues at coordinate 2,902,819 of JAWWNH010000027.1, forward strand.
CGGCCATGCCTCTGTTTCCTGAGCTAGTCTATATTTAAATGGCTCTTTGCCCTTTATGTACCTTCTTCATTATGTTTGGGGATGAATATTCATGGCACTGTTCAGATTGTTTGATTGCTCCAGCGTTGACCTTGAAAGTGCCACCTGTACAAAGCTGTAAATAGACTGATGAAGCGGTTGTATAATCTCGGAGGTGGGAAGAAGGGAGCATTGTTGAGTGCAGTACACAATTTTTAATAAAGTAAAACAAACGCTTATAGGGTCAGCACGCACCAGCTCTAATCTTGGCCTTTAACTGGAAACATCAGTGGTACCTTTTCTCACACTACATAGTCCTGAAGGGGACAATGACAATAAAATATATTCTATTCTACAGTTCTTCTTTAGAGGAGGGTAAATTGAATTACTCTGCTTCCTGCTGAGGGATGTGGAGAATGTACAGAACACTGCTGAGATATTCCACTATTTGCCTGAAATCATGTTATGTTTCCATTGAATTTCCTTGCATGTTGTCCCTCCGTCCCCCTCCCTGCTGCAACCTTGAGCTGAAGAATCTAATAATAATAATAATAATAATAATAATAATAATAATAATAATAATAATAATAATAATATTTATTACTTATACCCAGCCCATCTGGCTTGGTTTCCCCAGCCACTCTGGGTGGCTGCCAACAGAATATTTAAAACGCAATAAAACATCAAACATTAAAAACTTCCCTAAACAGGGCTGCCTTCAGATGTCTGGTAGTTGTTTTTCTCTTTGACATCTGATGGGAGGGCATTCCACAGGGCAGGCACCACTACCGAGAAGGCCCTCTGCCTGGTTCCCTGTAACCTCACTTCTTGCAGTGAGGGAACCACCAGAAGGCCCTCGGCGCTGGACCTCAGTGTCCAGGCTGAACGATGGGGTTGGAGACGCTCCTTCAGGTATACTGGGCCGAGGCATCTAGGTCCCATGTCTGAAGGAATGAGGTTCAGCATAGCTTGAACAGAGAGAACCTTCACACTTTGAGACAGCAGTAGGACAGGATTGAGGAACATGTGTCTCCACAGATGTTGGACTCCAAATCCCATCAGCCCCAGCCATGCAACATACTTATGGTCAAAGATGATGTCATTTAAAGAGGAACAACACACCTGGAGGGTCACAGGTTCCCCATTCTTGCAATACAATGTATCAAAATGAAAACCATGTACCAGAGTAGACTTGTTCCAGCAGGCCTTTAAGAATGGCAAAGCAATTGTATGCTTCCATTGTTACACTTGGATGATGGCTTGTCTTTTCTTGCTGCAAATTTTGGTAACCTACCCATTATTACTTCCACCGTGGTAATCGAGTTCCATGAAATGAAGGAAGCAAAAATCAGATTGTTTCTCCTCTGACCATAATGAATTGTGTCATTTGACACAGAAAACAAGGCAGCTTGTTGTAGGATCTTGTAGTAGGATCTGTAAATTGTTGAAATAGCAGAATGCTGGTACTTGGCCGGGGACAGGTCTTTCAGTCTTCTCCTCAACCAAAAAGGGGCAGGTAGCATCAGTTTGCTGGGCTTCTAGGGGACCCCAGTGGGAAAAGGGACTGGTCCTTGTGGGATGTAGCTTGAATGCTTCAGACACTACTACAGACACAGAAAACAAGGCAGCTGTACTTTCCCATTTTGAAACTAGATAGCCCTCTGGCTTTGCAGATGTTTCTCATGTGTGTGTTGCATGTTCTTTCACAAGCACAATGCTTGTGAAACATGGACCACTTATAAACGCCATCTCCAGCTCCTCAAAAGATTCCATCAACAGTGTCTCCGAAAATTTTTACACATCACTTGGGAAGACAGGCGAACTAATGCCAGTGTACAGGAAGAAGGAAAAATCACCAGTGTCGAAGCGATGATTCTACAGCATAAACTTCGTTGGACTGGTCATGTTGTGCAGATGCCTGATTATCGTCTTCCAAAGCAACTACTCTATTCTGAACTTAAAAATGGAAAGCTTCATGCAGGTGGTCAACGAAAGAGGTTTAAAGGCTTTCTTAAGGCAAATCTTAAAAAAAGTAGTATAAACACCGACAACTGGGAAACACTGGCCTGTGAGCACTCCAGTTGGAGAACAGCCTTTACCAAAGGTGTCATGGGCTTTGAAAACGTTCAAACTCAGGATGAAAAGGAGAAACGTGCTAAGAGGAAGGCACGCTTGATAAACCCTCACTGTGATCAACTCCCACCCAGAAACCTATGCCCCCACTGTGGAAGGACGTGTGGATCCAGAATTGGCCTCCACAGTCACTTGTGGACTCACTCTTAAGACCGTGTTTATGGAAGACAATATTACCCAGCTATGGGTGATTGCCAAAGAAGAGAAGAAAAAGAAGCATGTTCTTTAAAGTAGTGGCCTTCAGACATTAAGACTCCTCATCAACACCAGCCAGTGTGGCTCATGTTAAGGGATGATGGAAGTAGTTGTCTAACAAAGTATGGAGAGCCACAGGTTAGCTGCTCCTTTTCTAAAGAGCTCAGGATAGATGTCAATAATTCAGGAAGCTTTAGGGGCAAATTCTCGTCTCCCTGCTCTTATGCTGACCACCTGGGCTCTCAGTGACTGCAAATATGAAGTTGCACAATCGCACATATCTGACCTATTAAAACTGTAAACAACTCTGCCCATAGCAACTTGATTCCAGTTTTATCCCCTTCTGAATCTTTAATCAGGCTTTATTAATAGCTATACTTTCCCATTTCGAAACTAGATAGCCCTCGGGGTCCCAACTCTACAATTCTATGTCCTGAAGCTACCTTGAAGCCATCTTGCATTTTTACCCCAGACAAAGTTTAAAATGACTTGAAATCTGAAACTGTTCAATAAATAGATTTGCATGCTTGAACTAAACGACTCAATGTTGCTGGCATTCTCATTATTCAATATTTCTAATTGGGGAGCATGCATCACCTTATTGACAGCGTTGCTTGAGGTAACTTGATGTGAATTGAGAAAAATGGCAAACTCAGGCAATGATTATTATTATTATTTACATTTCTCAGGCACCATTGTTCAACAAAAAAGATTCAAGGTAACATAACAAAAAAGAAAATATGCATATTTAAAAAAGGCAACAATTTAACACAAGTAATGCAAAGGAAAAAAAAAAAGGCCACCGACCCATTAAAATTGACACGGTCATCATCTGCAGTATTCTGAAATGCTATCTTGTCATTGAAAAGAAGCATTAGTATGACTAGATCTAAAGATTCCAAGTATCTATGAATGGGAGAATATCATGCAATCCTTATTCCTGCCATAAATCTCCCCCCAATGAACTTGCTATTGTTGCACTGTGAGCCTCGAGGATCTGAACTTTTCCTTACACAAATCTGCTTCTGCATTTAAGGCCTGTGTGAGGTTTAAATACTAGCTGGAATAGCAACTTTTCATTCTCTCACAAAAGAAGTGGACCCCACCATTCTGACATGTTTGCCATCTTAGGAGCCAGAATGTTTATGAATAGAGAACAACAACAACAACAACAACAACAACAACAACAACAACAACAACAATTTATTACTTATATCCCGCCCATCTGGCCGGGTTTCCCCAGACACTCTGGGAGGCTTACAGCATATATAAAAGTACAACAAAACACCAAAGATTAAAAAACAGAATATCATATACAGGCAGCAAACAAACCAATCAATGGCATAATACCTGTGAAGCACTTCACTGCTGCATGCATAGCACAAAACAAAAACAGGAGGAATGCCTATCAGTTTCAAGGCTCCAAATATATGATTCTATTCTATATGTATTTATTTTCTTAAATTTATATTCAAGCTTCCTTCCATCATGACACCCAAGTTGGCACACACATGAGTTTTCCAGGAGTTTCTCCTACTCATACCACACCCAGGCCTTGCAGGAGCTATCTTTGAGATTGTTTCACATGAAATTTGACAAGGGTGAATTGCATGTTAAAATGCACATCTGGAGAAAAACTTGCTTCTACATGGATGAAAAGGTTCCTTTCTACCTCTTTCCCTGATGGACTGGGTCCCCAGGTGAAACAAGGTGGATTTAAAAAAAGGGGGAGTATTAAAAATACAGTCGCCCACTGTAGTCTGAAGAAGAAGAGTTTGGATTTGATATCCCGCTTTATCACTACCCGAAGGAGTCTCAAAGCGGCTAACATTCTCCTTTCCCTTCCTCCCCCACAACAAACACTCTGAGGTGAGTGGGGCTGAGAGACTTCAGAGAAGTGTGACTAGCCCAAGGTCACCCAGCAGCTGCATGTGGAGGAGTGGGGACGCGAACCCGGTTCCCCAGATTATGAGTCTACCGCTCTTAACCACTATACCACACTGGCTCTCTGAAATGGTACAGTCCTAATTATTCTGAATAAGTTGGCTCTAATGAATGCTTCCAAAACATGGATCCAAGCGGACATTAGCAAAATAGATTTTTAAGAAAACTGGAGGAAAATAATTCCAATTTTCCTTAGTCAGTCCTAAGGCAAAAGCAGATGATTCAATTCTGCCTGGTGCCTATTGCTTTGTTGAAAACAATATTCGCATGGATTACCCTGGTCTTAAACATGTCCTGGGGGTCTATAATCACCTTAACTTCCAGCAGAGTAACATCAATAGCTCAATATGATTTTTGTATTATTTCCCCTCACATCTTGCAAGAATATATTTGCTCGTTTGCTGAATGCTTTCTTAGCTAATAGAAAAAGTATATGTCCTGAAGCAAAGTTAGATTTTAACTATAGGTTCATGTCCAGCAAGGGGGGGGGAGGAGGGAGTAATTGTCCAATATAAACACAATCTAGGAGAAATGGCTGAGAAATAGATATTACTTAGCCAAAAAACCAAAAAACAAAATACCCTAAAGCTTCAGTGAATATATGTTTTCCAACTGCATTGTAGTTTGCAGCAGTTTTCAGAAAATTTCCATGACAGGTAGCCAGCCTTGTGAGCCACACAGAAATAACATATTGCCACGTTTTTATGCACTGCTAACTTTGAGGGATAGTATTTGCAGGGCTTTTTTTTCAGCCGGAACTCAGTTCCGGCACCTCTCAGATGGGAGCCATTGCCATTATAAGAGAACAAGGGAGATTCATGGTGAGTTCCGGCACCTCTTTTTCCAGAAAAATTGCACTGGATATTTGTGTGTTGCATATGTTAACAGCGAAGGTCAAAAATGCAAAGGCTGTTGACAACCCTGTTTACACACGAATGCAGGCCTATTTCCCAAAAGCATGAAGTTCACTTGACTACTTTGTATATTTAATGATGGATAGCTGAATGTGAGAACTTACACCAAGGGTTGGGAACCCGCAACCTTCCAAATATTGTTGGACTCCAACTTCTATCAGCCCCGACCAGCATGGTTAATGGTAGGGGATTATGGGAACTGTAGCCCACCAATTTATGGAAGGCCACAAGCTCCCCACCCACCGCCAAAAAGTATTGCATTTGCAATGAGGAATTAAAGTTCTGCCTGGATGTGCATTATACCTGTAATGATCCAAGTGCAGAACATGAATGTGTGAACAAAGTTCTTGATGGAGTCGCCATCAACTTTTTACCTAAAACAAACGTTGAAGGAAATTGAGGGTTCCATCTCAGGCAAATCATCTGAGGGATTTTGAGACAACCAGAAGAAACCAGAGGAGATTTTTCAGGGGACTTTTGTACATTTCACTCTCTACATCCAAAACTTTGGAGAATGTTCGTATTCAGTGGTATATCATATAACATTTATTGCACACATGAACAGCCTTGTACTTAACACTGCTCAGGAATTCTAAGAAACCAAAGAATCAGAGAAGTTTTGAAATCAGTGCTTAAAATCAGTGCATTTCTTTGGAAGACCCAGGAGATGCCTACAGTTGAAGAGTGGCAAATGAAGATGATGGACTTTTTGGAACTTGCCGAGCTGACTGCAAGACTCTGCGACCAGAATGAGGAGACGGTGGAGGAAGATTGGAGGAAATTTAAATCTTATTTGAAAAAACTAAATATTTAGTAAAAAAAGAAAATATAGTTTCCTAAGGGAAGCATAGTATAGACTTTCGGTAAAATTTTTAGGCGTTAGGTAAAAATTAGGTTTAAATTGTAATGAATATGATAGAAATAAGTGATTTGTTTAAAGTAGAAATTTGGGTATTTGGTTGAATCTTAGGAAATTGCTAAAGAAGAAGTAGATTGAAACCCAGAAGGGGGAACTGGGGGAAGTCAATGTAAGGTGTTAGAAATGATGGTTTGATATAAGAATTGTTTATGTTTTATATGTCTTTTTATTTGTTTGTTTTTGTTTCTTATAAAATGAATATATATATATATATATATATATATATATATATATATATATATACACAGTGGACCCTCGACTTACGAATGTAATCCGTTCCGACGTGAGCGTCAGAACTCGAAAAAATCGTAAGTCGAGTCCCTATAGGAATGTGTTGCAGAACGCATTCGTACCTCGAGAAAAAACTTCGGGAGTCGAAAAAACCCTATCTAAAGCGGCCGCGGCTTCCGATCGGAAGTCGAAAAAAATCGGAAGCGGCGGCCGCTTTGATCCCTCGTAACTCGAAAAGTACGGAAGTCGGGGCATTCGTAAGTTGAGGGATCACTGTAAAATAAAATAAAATCAGTGCAGTTCTGAAAGGTTCTGTCCACTACCGGGTATGTGTATTCAAAACTGCATTCAATTGTATTCAAACCTAGATAAAAACCTGTTTCTTGATGTCGGGAATCATGCAAAATTTGGTCACAATATCTTAAGAGGTGTCCAAATGCAGATTGAACAAAGAACTTCCCTAAATATATGGTAGATTCACTAATGGAACTCCATAACTGACATCTCCACATCTTGGGCACTTACCTTGAATTTATAGGATAACAGTAACATTCAAAGCTAAATCTGGATGTAATCAGAGCAGGATCTATGTATGGTGTGCTTATAATATAGAGGCATATTTAGGGATGCCTGAATGATTCAATATTCTGAGGCAACATGACCTGATTTGCACCTCCTGGATGAATGTGCAGATCTGAATGCAGTTATGCTTTGTTTTTACCACCTCTTGAAATGTTGCAGTACAGTTCCTTACTCCAAAAAATCATCAAAATGCATTTAATCCCACAAATATGAACCCCACAATAACATGAGACCTGCAAAAAATAAAAGAAAATTAGACTTAATGTCAGGGGCTGGCCGGTTTCCGAAGCGGTGCCAGAGGAGACAGCTGACCTAGATAGGGCTCCGCTGACGCCCGAAGAGTTATTGAGGGTCTGGGATCAGGAACAGGCACAGCCCCTGCTGACGCCAGAGCAGGTAGTGCAGCAATGGGAGGAAAGCTCCACCAGAGCGCTAGCACAGCCAATGGGAAGGGATCAGAATATGGAGACCGAGGAGGAGTTGAGGCTTAGAGAGCCTACCGGAGCATCAGACACCACAAGCGGGGAAGGTGAAAGCGAAAGGGAAGGGGGAGCCGTAGGGCTGCCCAGGTCAAGGGCGCGGAAGCGGAAAAAGGAGAGGCGGAGACTAGGCTTTCCGAAGCTCCTATGCTGGGGGCGGAGCCGCAAATCCGTACTAGAAGGATCTGACTCCGAGGGGTCGGATGCATAATCGCAAGGTCTGGATTATCAATGTTATGAAATAAAGTGATTAGTTTAGCAGACTGCGTTTTGTGGATGCTTACTTCCGAGGAGACACCCATCCGTCTCACAGCATCCTTCTAGTCTTCGTCACCTCCTCAGAAGTAAAGCACAACCAGCATGAGCAGCGCGGAAGAAGCCGCAGCGTTAGCTGCCCAAGGAGCCGGCGGTGGAGGTGCCCCTACCTGGGAAGATAGAGCTCGTGAGCTAGAGGTACTGTACCGAATTAGTCAAGCCAGGTTGGAGGAGGCAAGGATCCACGCTGAGCAGGGCAGGAGTGCGCAGGCGGGCAGGCGAATCACCATGCTAACAAGCAGGTTTCAGGGCAGACCAGAACAGTACATAGGTTTTAGAACGGACATGCTATATGCCCTGGAACTACAAAAAGACTCATTTAAAAATGAGGAAGAGCAGGTCGGATTTGTAATTTCGCATTTTGAATCACATGCTCGAGATTGGGTGAGGCCACTGATTATGGCCAAGGACCCAGCGCTTCAGAGAGTAAAGGAGTTCTTTAAAGCGATGGACGCTGTTTATACGAGCAGTTCGGAACAGGAATTGGAAGCGCAGGAACTTTTGCTTTTGAGGCAAGGGAATATGACGGTGCGCGAGCACCAGGCAAAGTTTTTGTCGTTAACCCATCGTCTGGGATGGGAAATCAATACGCCTCAAATGATAGCGCTCTTTAAGTTAGGTCTGGCCGATGAAGTAAAAGACTCTTTGGCGAGGGGGGGTCCCTACAATGACATGAAAAGCCTCACCGAAGCAGCGATGGCAATCGGCATTAGACTGGAACTCAGAGACAAAAGCAGGAAGGAGGGGAAGGCGGGAAGGTGGTTCAACTTCCGCATTCCCACACCAACAGAGAGACCGGCTGGCGCGCAGACGCACCTCCCGGAAGAAACGCCCATGGAATTGGGAGGAGCGCGCGCGCGCCCTATTTCAAACGCAACGGTTGCCAAGGGGAGTGACACGCAAGGCGGGAAGGCGCCCAGAAAATGCTATGTGTGTCACCAAATAGGACACCTCGCAAAAGCGTGTAATAAGAAAAAGGTGTGGCAAGGCATGACGGGGGCTGTAACAGGAGAAGGGGAGGAGCAGACGCCGAGGCAGGGAAACGGGAATGCCGGCTGGCAAGTCACGGGGACGGCCAGCCCGGCTCAGGAGCAGTAAAAGGTCCCCCCAGCAACGCACCAGAGACGCCCCCCCCCCAGCCCGCCCGAGCACACCCTCCCCAACCCTCCCAAGCCAGGCATCGTGCTGGAAGTCACACTGGAGCTACCCAATGGCTTCACCATGCAAGTTCCCGCCTTGGTAGATTCGGGAGCATCGGCTGATTTCCTGGATATAGACTTTGCACGGCAGCACCAGCTTCACCTCCTGCCTTTGCCTGTCCCCTTGCAAGTCACCACCATTGATGGGAGAGAATTAAAAGGAGGGGCGGTCACGCAAAGCGCTCCACCTATGCGGATGGGGGTGGGAAGGCACTCTGAAGTTATTGCTTTCCACGTCACCACGTTAGCAGGCCCCCCCTTAATACTGGGGATGGGGTGGCTGGACAGACATGACCCAGTAGTGAGCTGGCATCAGCGCTCTCTAGTGTTTGGTTCTGCGTATTGCATGGAGAATTGCTTGCAGCAGCTCAATCCCAAGGAGCAGGCAAAGGCTGCCGTGATGCAAGCAGGGGAAGTCACCCTCCCTGCGCAATATGCGGAGTTTCAACAGGTGTTTAACGAAAGGGAAGCAGACAAGCTACCCCCCCCACCGCCCCTACGACTGCCGAATCGACCTGGTGCCAGGAGCTCAGCTGCCACCGGGCAAGCTTTATTCAATGTCGGAGCAGGAGATGGCAGATCTGAAGGACTTCATTGACAAAAACCTGGCCAGAGGGTTCATCAGGGAAAGCAAGGCTGTAGGGGGCAGCCCAGTGTTCTGGGTGGACAAAAAGGACACCCCCCAACGGAGATTGATTTGTGACTATCGGATTCTCAACTCCCTGACCCTCCCTGTCTCTTACCCCATGCCGAAGATCGACGACCTGCTGGCGGCGGTACGCAAGGGCAGGATCTTCACCAAGCTGGACCTGAGGGGTGCGTACAACCTAATCAGGATCAGAGAAGGCGATGAGTGGAAAACAACCATGTTCACACCCCTGGGTGCTTATGAGTTCCTCGTGATGCCCTTCGGCCTCCAGGGAGGTAGTCAATGCTTCCAAGCGTTCATGCATCACGTGTTGGGACCCCTGCTGTACAAACAGGCAGTGGTCTATTTAGATGACGTGCTGGTGTACTCTCAGAACCCAGAGGAGCACGTGCACCACGTAAAGGAAGTACTGCAGAGACTCCAGGAACACCAATTAGCGGTCAAGCTGGAGAAGTGCCGGTTCCACACCACGGAGGTGGACTTCCTAGGCTACCGACTCTCAGATACAGGAATAGCCATGGATACCAATAAGGTGGAGGCGATCCTGCAATGGAAAAGCCCCAAGACCAAGAAGGACGTGCAGCGCTTCGTCGGCTTCGCAAATTTTTATCGCAAGTTCGTAAGGGCGTTCGCGGACATGACAGCACCAATTACGGACTGCTTGAGAGGCAAGAAGAAGTTTAAGTGGACGGACAAGGCGCAACAAGCCTTTGAAACACTCAAGAAAGTCTTCGCCTCAGAGGAGCAGTTGCTGCATGTGAACCCCAGCAAGCCCATCAGAATAGAGACAGATGCATCAGATCGAGCCATAGGAGCGATACTACTGCAGCAAGATCCAGCAAAGGAATGGCGGCCCTGTGCGTTCTATTCCAGGAAGCTGAGCCGGTCTGAGGCCAATTACGCCATTTGGGACAAAGAACTGTTGGCAGTGGTCGCAGCATTCAAACACTGGCGCCACTTCTTGGTGGGGGCGCAACACCAAATCCAGGTTCACACTGATCACAAGAACCTGGAGTACTGGCGCACGGCTAGAGTGCTCAACCAGCGCCAAATGCGATGGGCAGAGTTTTTTGCGGAATTCAATTTCCACATCCAGTATGTTCCTGGCGAGCAGAACAGCAGGGCGGACGCCCTATCCAGGAAGCCAGAATACATGGAAGATGAAGGACCTCCGGTGGCAAGGGCCATCTTCAAGCCTGAACAGTGGCGGTGTGGGGCGACATTGGGTGGTAGGGAAGAACTGGTGCGCCTCACACAGGCGGACGCCTTTGCCCAGAACAAACTGAGGGAACTCAAGGAGGGGAATCCCAGGGCAGGAGGGTTTGAGGAAAAGGAGGGGCTACTGGTGTACAAGGGGGCACTGTATGTGCCAGGGGAGGATATGAGGGCCAAAATTCTCAGACAGCTTCATGACAACCCCACAGCAGGGCACTTTGGGCAATTCAAAACCATGATACTGGTCACTAGAGAATTCTGGTGGCCAAAGGTCAGGCAGGACGTTAAGGACTACGTCAGGGGGTGCGAGGTCTGCCAAAGGGCCAAGGGGGAGAGAAGGGTACCAGCAGGACTACTGGAACCGCTTCCCACCCCAAGCAAGCCCTGGGAAGCGGTTTCGCTGGACTTTGTCACGGATCTCCCCAAGTCCAAGGGCAACACGGCTGTACTAGTCGTAGTGGATCTCCTGACCAAGATGGCTCACTTCATTGCCTGCCCCAAAGTGGTGTCGGCGGAGGAGACGGCCCGGTTGTTTATGCAGCACGTGTTCAAGCTGCATGGTATGCCAGTGAGAGTAATTTCGGATCGCGGCGCCCAATTTACCTCCCGTTTCTGGCGCAAGCTCATGCAGATCTTGAAGGTGCAGGTGTGTCTATCTTCAGCACGCCATCCTCAAACTAACGGTCAATCGGAGCGTGTTAATTCCATACTGCAGCAGTATCTGCGCTGTTATGCTTCCCAGCAACACAGCGACTGGAGTGACAAACTCGCCCTTGCAGAGTTTTCGTACAACAATGCTCAACACTCCTCGGCAGGCATGTCCCCGTTCCAGGCGATCTACGGCAGCCACCCCAGGGCCTTTCCGGGAAGGGAGGGGGAACAGGGGGATGGAGACGTGCCCGCTGCACAGAATTTCGCTGAGGAGTTGGAAGCATTGCACCAATTGCTCAGTGACAATTTGGAGCGGGCTAAAGCAGCCTACAAGACGGCAGCGGACCGGCACCGCAGGGAGGGGGAGGACATCCAGGTGGGAGATATGGTATGGTTGTCCACACAAGGGCTGCCCATTCGCGGCAGGTGCAAGAAGCTGCAGCAACGTAGACTGGGGCCTTTTGAGGTAGTGGAGCAGATCAACCCCGTGGCTTTCAAACTGCGACTGACGGACGACATGAGGATTCACCCGGTGTTCCACAGGTCTCTCCTGTCCAAGTACAGGGAACCTCACAGGTACCAACAGGGCTACCAGCAGGGGTCGCAGGGGTTACCGATGGTGGAACCGGAACTCTTCAACGAGGCCACCGAGATTTTGGACTCCAGGTGGCAAGGGGATGAACTGCAGTATTTGGTAGCGTGGGAGGGGGAGCCAGCGTCGGAAAATGCATGGATCCCGGCAGAGGAAGTCACCAAGGAGCATCTGGTGTGGGAATTTCACGAACTATTCCCGCACAGGCCCAAACCATACCGTTGGCAACTAAGAGACGTGTTTCAGCCCACAGACTCGGAGGAAGGGGACTTCTGGGGTTTCCCACCATCAGGGGGGAGTGAAGGGTACCCAATGGTAGGAGAAGGGACCGAGAGTGCAGAACCCCTTTCTCCACCCATGGCCAGGGAGGATTGGGAAGACATATTTGCCTCATCGTCCAGTGGCGACACCACAATATTCTTAGGTTTCCCTTCCTCCCCTGACACAGCAGACGAGTCTTGGGGGGAGCTGGGAGATCTAGCAAGGGACTCCGAAACCAATCTGCCCCAACCAGGTGTGCCTTTTCAGGAGGGGAAGGGGGGCTTGGAAGGGGGGATGGATGTCAGGGGCTGGCCGGTTTCCGAAGCGGTGCCAGAGGAGACAGCTGACCTAGATAGGGCTCCGCTGACGCCCGAAGAGTTATTGAGGGTCTGGGATCAGGAACAGGCACAGCCCCTGCTGACGCCAGAGCAGGTAGTGCAGCAATGGGAGGAAAGCTCCACCAGAGCGCTAGCACAGCCAATGGGAAGGGATCAGAATATGGAGACCGAGGAGGAGTTGAGGCTTAGAGAGCCTACCGGAGCATCAGACACCACAAGCGGGGAAGGTGAAAGCGAAAGGGAAGGGGGAGCCGTAGGGCTGCCCAGGTCAAGGGCGCGGAAGCGGAAAAAGGAGAGGCGGAGACTAGGCTTTCCGAAGCTCCTATGCTGGGGGCGGAGCCGCAAATCCGTACTAGAAGGATCTGACTCCGAGGGGTCGGATGCATAATCGCAAGGTCTGGATTATCAATGTTATGAAATAAAGTGATTAGTTTAGCAGACTGTGTTTTGTGGATGCTTACTTCCGAGGAGACACCCATCCGTCTCACACTTAACTTGCCTTCATATGTTTAAATTTTTGAGAATGAAAGCGACTGCACCATTCTTCCCTAATGTGCTCCCTCAATCTTATTTAATTCAGCTGCATCTGATATTGGATTAAGTTTCCTTGGAAACATTGATCAACAAATCACATCAACACAGCAATAAGTGAAGAAGAATAGGACTGATATATGGCCATTACAGATATTTGAAGACAATTGTGCTATCTTCCTTGATGTACACGATAAGCTTTCTTAGGTGATGCCATTGATTGGAAATAAGAGAGAATGAGCACAGAGCTTCAGGCTCACAGCTTGAAAATGAAGAAGCGTTGTTCATGCAACGTTCTCATGCAGAGACTATGCTCCTCTTAAATATTGCTTTATTTCCTTTTCAAATGAATGAAGAGAAAACTATTTCCTTGGCCTCCATACCAATGGATACCGTTACATTAGAAAGGAGGAAAATTTGTTCACAGTGTAGAAAGAGGGGCCACAATCTGAAACAAACCAAAGTGCACATCGAAAGATAGTAGCCAATGGCTTTAGAATGCTGAACTCTCCTTTGGACTGTGTCAGGGTGCATTATCTGAGGCAAGAACACTCAATGAGGTTGAAAACTAGGGTCAGTAGGGGGCATGGCCAAGGTAGGCTCCCGAGGGGCAGCTAGAGAGGCCTGGGGGGCACATTTGGCCTCTTTGCTTGATGTTCCCCACCTCTTCTGGATGATGCGCCTGTAAAAATGAGGCTGAGCAAACAAACCAAAAACCTCACCCTACTCATTCTCTGCTTTGAAAACCCCGTTTGACAATGCCTTCCCCAAAAATATCCCTTCAATTTTCAGCCATCTAAAAAATTTATTCGCAAAGCTATGTAGTTACTTAAATCGCTTGACTTCAGTCACATCATCTTGCAGATGAATCAGATTCCACATAACACCTGTCCTGAAAGACCTAGATTGGCTCCCAATACGTTTCTGAGCACAATTCGAAGTGTTGGTGCTGACCTTTAAAGCCCTAAACAGCCTTGGCCCAGTATACCTGAAGGAGCGTCTCCACCCCCATTGTTCTGCCCGGACACTGAGGTCCAGCTCCGGGGGCCTTCTGGCAGTTCCCTCACTGCGAGAAGCGAAGCTACAGGGAACCAGGCAGAGGGCCTTCTTGGTGGTGGCGCCCGCCCTGTGGAACACCCTCCCATCAGATGTCAAAGAAATAAACAGCTATCTGACTTTTAGAAGACATTTGAAGGCATCCCTGTTTAGGGAAGTTTTTAATGTTTGATCTTTTATTGCTTTTATTATTATTATTAATAATAATATTCTGTTGGGAGCCGCCCAGAGTGGTTGGGGAAACCCAGCCAGATGGGCGAGGTATAAATAAAAAAATATTATTATTATTCACCATGCAGTATCTTTCCCGAAATGTTCTAGGGTTCTAAGCTGAATATATTTAATCATGTAAGAGATCAAAACAAACTTTATTTGTGTTTGTTGCATTCTCTTGGTGCACTTGTAGCAGAGGATCAATGGGTAGTGGGGGGTTGCTTCTTAATCCTTGACATGCCTGAACTTTCAGTTCCAGAACCTGAGAGGAGGTTTTTGTTTGTTTGTTTGTTTTTAAGGAAAGGAAATAATTTAATGTTTTGGGGAGAATCTGCAGGGGATCGGGATCAGAAGGGGGAAGAAGACAGGGTTAAGGATTGCAAACCCTGTGTTTCTTCCGTAAAGCCAAGTTCTGGCCTGAAAATTTAATTTACCGCCCCAAATAGATCTAGTATAAATCACAGTATTCAACTTCCCGCCCCGCCCCCTGCATACACAAACACAAACACACACCGTTTAATCGCTGGCTATTGCTGTAAAAAAAGTACAATGTAAACAGAAATAATTGACTGTTCTGAGACTGGAAGCTATGATTGAGGGGGGTGGGCAGAGGGGGAAAAACTCGAGACATGCCATAAATTAATTAGGATTTAATCTGTATAGACTCCCAACCTTGGCAGGTTTTCCACTTTCAGCATAATCGCAGAGAAACGTTTGGCTCAGCAGTGCACTTGGCGGAAAGAGAAGCCGTCTCGGACTTCACAGGTTAAAACTGATATGGACTCTTAACTCAGCAGCCCAACATCTCCCTTTCCCTTTGTGTACACTCAAGATGTTCTGCCCACTTTCATGTTAGTGCTTGGTCAGCGTTCGAGAACATATGCTAGCAATGTGCGTGCATGCGAGGGGGTTGGCTGGGGGGAGGAATCTGCGTTGCTCTGATCCGGAGATGGTTATATTAAGCCCCCGAGGTTTCTTCCTGCAGCTGCTACCTTTCCATCCCCATCTGGCTCTCTGACCCTAAACCGACTGGACATCAACCAACTCTTGCAGCGCAGCCAACTTCCCAAGTTTTCAGCTTCCCTCGCCAATGAAGAACATCCAGATAAGCATTTGCTTAAATGAGGCTTTTAAAGAAGAAGAAGAAGAAAACATGCACAATTTAAAAAATACAAAAGCATTCCCCCCTAAGGTTTCTCTCCAGCCATTTAATACTTTATCCCTCTTCATCCTGTTATGATAAAAAGGTAAAAGGACCCCTGACCATTAGGTCCAGTCGTGTCCGACTCTGGGGTTGCTGCGCTCATCTCGCTTTATTGGCCGAGAGCCGGCGTACAGCTTCCGGGTCATGTGGCCAGCATGACAAAGCCACTTCTGGCGAACCAGAGCAGCGCACGGAAACGCCGTTTACCTTCCCGCCAGAGCGGTTCCTATTTATCTACTTGCACTTTGACGTGCTTTCGAACTGCTAGGTGGGCAGGAGCTGGGACCGAGCTACGGGAGCTCACCCTGTTGCAGGGATTCGAACCGCTGACCTTCTGATCAGCAAGCCCTAGGCTCTGTGGTTTAACCCACAGCACCACCTGGGTCCCTCCTGTTATGATACACATTGCTTATATATCCCAACTGCATATTTCCTACCATGAGCGTGACTGCATGTCGAGGCTGGTTCAGATGCAGGTCGGCACTCACAATGGAGAGAGGAGCAGAAAAGTTAACTCTTCATTCATGGAGGCAGTAAATAATAATAATAATAATAATAATAATAATAATAATAATAATATTTATTATTTATACCCCACTCATCTGGCTGGGTTTCCCCAGCCACTCTTGGCAGCTCCCAACAGATAACCTAGTAGCATCCTGCAGCAACGAGTTCATTTACATTCTATGGGGGCAGCAAATTAACATTTAAAGCAACATCACTGTAAAAAGCTGCTATACAGAAACATTATCTAGATTAGAATATGCAGGTGTCAGTCTGTTCATTTCAAAGTTTAGCTAGAAGTTGTACTTCATTCAATCAGGGTTCCATTAATCCACATTCTGATCCTGTATTCACTCTATTAAACAAGCAAAAAGTCAACAGAACATGATTTGTAATAGAAATTAATAAGAGGGTGCACTTAAATCGAACAGGTATGGACTCTTTTAAAAACAATTTTTAAATTTAAAATTGTTTAAAAACAGAGATCTGCATGAAAAAAGGGGTACCCTGATTATAAACATTGATCTGTAAACTTCAGTCAGTGACCTAGGTTTTTCTTTTAACCAAATGAAGAATTATTCATCACCTACAGCTGCTTAGAAGGCTTGTTAATCCTCTTCTAATTATATGTCTTCAGAAACTAAGCCTGTCCCTGATTCCTTCAACACAAATTAAGTGACGGTTTTATGAAACCACGATCTTGCTAATTTTCAGCACAGCTGCCATGAAATTAGAGCACATGTTTAAGGCAGCAACGCCTAAAAAGGACTGGTCCCCATGAAACAGTTGCCGGGGCTGACTATCTGCACCTCCTACTTCCCCCTAAGTCTCCTCCTCAGCAAGATGTCCCCACACAGCCTGAAACTCCATCAGGGAGGGACCACCTGTGCTCTTTCTTTTGCTTCTGTATGCTTGTGAAACATGGACCACTTATAAACACCATCTCCAACTCCTCTGTCAATGGTGTCTCTGAAAATTTTTACACGTGACAGGAAGACAGGTGAACGAATACCAGTGTACTGAAAGAAGCAAAGATCACCAGTGTTGAAGCAATGATTCTTCAACATCAACTTTGTTGGACTGGTCCTGTTGTGCGGATGCCTGATTATCGTCTTCCAAAGCAACTACTCTATTCCAAACTTAAAAATGGAAAGCGTAATGCTGGTGGTCAACAAAAGAGGTTTAAAGACTCGCTCAAGGCAAATCTAAAAAAACGTAATATACCGACAACTGGGAAACACTGCCCTGCAAGCGCTCCAATTGGAGAACAGCCTTTACCAAAGGTGCCATGGGCTTTGAAGACACTCAAACTCAGGACGCAAGGGAGAAACGTGCTAAGAGGAAGGGACGCTTGGCAAATCCACTCCGTGATCAACTCCCGCCCGGAAACCAATGTCCCCACTGTGGAAGGATGTGTGGATCCAGAATTGGCCTCTTACAGACTTATTGTTAAAATCGTGTTTATGGAAGTCAATCTTACTTGGCTATGAGTGATCGCCGAAGGAGAAGAAGAAGTCAAAACCACAGAGCCTAGGGCTTGCCGATCAGAAGGTCGGCAGTTCGAATCCCCGTGACGATGTGAGCTCCCGTTGCTCGGTGCCTGCTCCAGCAGTTCGAAAGCACATCAAAGTGCAAGTAGATAAATAGGTACCGCTCTGGCAAGAAGGTAAATGGTGCTTCCGTGTGCTGCTCTGGTTCACCAGAAGCGGCTTAGTCATGCTGGCCACATGACCTGGAAGCTGTACGCCGGCTCCCTCGGCCAATAATGCGAAATGAGCGTCACAACCCCAGAGTCGGTCACGACTGGACCTAATGGTCAGGGGTCCCTTTACCTTTAGATTCCACAAAAGTTTGCAACGTGTTTAATTGAAACACATCTTGATGTGTCTACATCCAGCCTGTCCTGGAAAAAGACTCATAAGGATATAATCAGCCTTCCCCAACTTTTAATAATTTTTAATTTAAAAAAAAAATTTTTATTAAATTTTCTGTTTTACAATTAATATACTCATTTTACATCCTTAAGATATCAGTGACTTCCCTTCTTCTCTTTCCATGGTTCATTTTACATATCATAAATCCCTGCATATTTTACAAAAGCTATATCATTCCGTATTCCATTATTGCATCCATCAAAACTTGTTTACACTGTTGAATTTATCTTAATGCTGCCAGTGTTTTCAGCTGTACACAATTATTTCCCATATATTCAATAAACGTTTTCCAATCTTCTTTAAACGTATGTTCTTCTTCTCTTAATCTATTTGTTAGGTTTGTGAGTTGTGCATATTCTGTCAACTTAAGTTGCCATTCTTCTTTAGTTGGGACCTGGCTCATTTTCCACTTCTGGACCACACATTTTATTCTCAATAACTAACTGGCTCTAATTCTAATGACAGCCGGGGGTTTTTTTTTTTTCTTAAAAAATGTTTAGGGGTACTCTCATTTTGACTCAAGAAAATCACAATTTTGTAGTTCAAATCGGAAAAAATAAATACAGTAAATGGACAAAGGTACAAAGATTCACAAAATGTGTACTGCATTACACCCCCCCACCCCCAAAAAAGTACTGAATGACAGGAATTACATTAATGACAATACAGATCCACCCCCCTCACTAACTCTCTTGTCCCAGAAGAAACACAAGAGTCTACCAACAGCTGATACACAAGAAACTTAGAAGTAGCAGAGGAACAATAATGAACAGAATATATCCATGCCAGCCTCCTTAATGAACCAAGGCTGACCTTCAGATTGAGGGCAGCACCAGCAACACATCTGGTCAAAACGAATATGGATCGAAGAAAGGAGGATTGGATTCCTTCCAGGGAGAGTTTAAATCCAGGAAACAAAATCTGGGTCACAATTTTGCACTGTACACCTGATCTACAGTGAAGGATGACCTAAAGAATGTAGAGGACTTTCAACAAGACAAATTATCAGGAGGCTGGGAAATAGTTGAATTTGATCAATGACTTTTCTAAGTAAGCACAGCTCGGAGGAAAACGTACGGTGAATGCTGGCCAGGCAAGAGGGAAAACAGAACGAGTGTGGAATACATGTTGTCTTGGGAGATGACTCAGGCTGGGTCAGTTGTGGATTCATGACAGAAGCAAAAATGAAGCATCTCTGCGGAGGAACTCATTTTATTACATGTAGATATCTAAGTGCTATGTTCAAACCTGATGCTGTCTAGTGTGGTGTAGTGGTTAAGAGCGGTAGACTCGTAATCTGGTGAACCGGGTTCGCGTCTTCGCTCCTCCACGTGCAGCTGCTGGGTGACCTTGGCCTAGTCACCCTTCTCTGAAGTCTCTCAGCCCCACTCACCTCACAGAGTGTTTGTTGTGGGGGAGGAAGGGAAAGGAGAATGTTAGCCACTTTGAGACTCCTTCGGGTAGTGATAAAGTGGATATCAAATCCAAACTCCTCCTCCTCCTCCTCCTCCTCCTCCTCCTCCTCCTGGACACCATCTAGGCAGGGTCGCACAATGAGCAAAAAGAATGGAAGAATTAAGCATGTTTTCAAGGTGAGAAATGATCAAAACAAGGTGCAGGCTTTCTAAGAGGCTTAGTAAACCCAGTGGTATGAAACACAGTTTCGTATTACCTCTTTGTCTGTGGCCTATTCAGCTATTCACTATTGTTCATTAGAGAAGAGAAGAGATATGTGATGTTAGACAAAATAATTTCTTGCACAACAACTTCCCAGATCTGTGGTTGGATTGAAAACTTGACTCTCCCCCCGATTTTGTAGTCAGAAAATGTTTCAGTGTGTAACTGCGGGAAAGTGCAATTGCAGAAATGGGTTGCGCTTTTTTTAGAGTTTGCATCTTTAGGATTTTGTCTCATTTTGTCTTATTGTCCACTAGCATGCTGACAGCTTTGGGCTGTGAAGCCCTTTATAAATCTGTAAATTAAATAAATAAATGTGCTTTTGAAAAAGAAAGAAGAACGGAAAGCCTGGTGACACCTAGTTAGAGCCACTAATCCTTCCTTTCAAAGCTGGTTTAAAGCTTAAACAATGCCAGATTTTTTAAAAAGCTCTGCACTATAGGGCCCCGGTGTTCTGTGAAGCTAGGTTTTCAGTGTAACTGATATTCGCACCATTCTTGGGATCTGTGAACCCATTACGAGAAACTTTGCCAATCTTAGTGAATGCATTTGAAGATTGTTATACAGATTCTGCGTGTTGGCCTTTGCTGGGTGCTTCATCTCTAAAGGCAACTCTCCGAGTCCACTCTAAATTAAGTGAAAGCTAACCCAAGAATGTGTCAAGAAACGGTCTCTACTCACACGTAGAACCTTGGCAGAGACACATGCCCGACTGGCATGTTCCCTCCTTCCTGGGCGATCATTCAGGAGCTTCTCAGCTTCTTCAGCCTGAACATCACAGTGACTGGTGTCAGAAGACATTCAGCACACTTAGGGATCCGCAGAGTGTGTGCAGTTGCGTAACAGACCACAGCAGCTCAGCATCTTAGCTAAATCTACTTTATTACATATCTACACACATGGAGCTCTACATCATGGTTCCCTCTCTCTCTACTATCAGTCAGCAAAGAGAAAGAACAAAGGGCAAAGGTCCTACTTCAGGGAAATACAGTAAGACAAAGATCCTGTCTACGTAACTTCCCACTTCCCACTCTGTGGAATGAAAACACATACCCAGTCATGTGAAAAACAATAAACCCATGACTGCACACGGGGAATGAATCTCACAACAGAATGACCACGTCCCCCATCTTCCCCAAAAGGCTCTAATCAGGAGTTTGTCTTCATTTGTGTGTGGGGGGGGGGAGGAGGTTGAAATGTGCCTGCAAGCACCATGTGTGTCGGCTCAATTTCAAACTTTCCCATCTCCACTTCAGACCTGTCCTAAAATCAGGAACCCTGCCTCCAAATCCCTCACAGATCTGGAAAGGTCAGAAATATAGTCAGAACAGCAGGGATGCTGTAGGCTGGGTTTACATGTATGCCCCTAACTCCTTTTCTACTTGGAAACAGACATGTTCACCCCAAATGGGTGAAGATGGCTAGTACAGGTACAGTATATGTCACCAATCTCATTGGCATTTTCTGTTTACTTCTCCTGAAACTCCTCAGATGCTTTGCCTAAGAAGAGCCACAATACATTCGTACCTTGGAAGTCGAACGGAATCCGTTCAGGAAGTCCGTTTGACTTCCAAAACATTCGGGAACCAAGGTGGCGCTTCCGATTGGCTGCAGGAAGCTCCTGCAGCCAATCGGAAGCCATGGAAGCCGTGATGGACATTCGGGTTCCAAACAACGTTTGCAAACCGGAACAATCACTTCTGGGTTTGTGGCGTTCGGGAGCCAAAATGTTAATCTCTTAAGGCATTCGGCTTCCGAGGTACGACTGTATCAGCTTCAAATTCCACCGCAGATAATTTTTAGCGGCATCCTTTCGTATCAGGTGCTGTTTACTTTGGTCTCCGCTGAAATTTTATTGTGTGGAGAGCAGAGATTCATTGCCTTGCAGTGGAGTTTGTGATTAAATAGCCAAGAAATGATATGCTGTACACATGTCTGTTCCCATAATATGCCTTCATTTATGAAGGCAACACTAATCAAAGTATATTGCTCTCCTGTGCTGATAAATACAGGTGGTGAGTTAATGAGGAGAGCTAGCTAGGCTGGAGCTGAGGGAGCCCCTCAGCATTTAATACATCATGGTCTTTGTGCCACCTCACGTCTTTCTTTTAGCCTCTGTAGCTCCTTGAAGCTACCCCCCCTCCTCCTTACCTCTTTGGAGGGTTTCTTTGCCTACAGCCTTAGAGGTGCTTTTAGAATACCTTTTCATCTTGCCGTCTTATCTCTGCCTTGCAAATGCCTACTGTCAAAGGAGAACCTTCTGAGGCACAGTTATTTCCCTGTTATGTGAACAAGGCAATTTTTTGTCACGCCTTCTCTCTGACGCTTGGGTTCCCAAATACGGAGAGTAACAGCACATCGTGTCTCACTGTGCCGTGCAAATGCATCCCTCATGGATGTAAACCAGAAAGGCATTTGGCAACATTTGCAATAGGCCTGGGCACCATTTTCGTTTGGCTCACAGCATGTTGCAAAACACCTCCTATAGAAGCAGCTCAGGGACTGCAGAGCTCTTTCATCCTCAAGGCTCGGGAAACATCCCAGGGTTGATTCCTTTGGAATTACGTCAAGGACTACAGAGTCTTGCTCAACATGCTCAGATAGTAGCCCCTTTGGAGGGAAAACCGCATGCATCTTGCCCTTCACAGACATAGAGCAAAATGGCACTAAGACAGCTGGAATTTGAAATACAGTGGTACCTCTGGTTAAGAACTTAAGTCGTTCCTGAGGTCCGTTCTTAAACTGAAACTGTTCTTAACCTGAGGTGCCACTTTAGCTAATGGGGCCTCCCACTGCCGCCACGCCGCCGGCACACGATTTCTGTTCTCATCCTGAAGTAAAGTTCTTAACCCGAGGTACTACTTCCGGGTTACCGGAGTCTGTAACCTGAAGCGTTTGTAACCCGAAGCGTTTGTAACCTGAGGTACCACTGTAGATTTGATTCCAGATTTTTTTTCCTTTATGAATTTTGATGTGGAATAATCTTTGACTACTGAAATATTATCTGTGCATTTGACAGATTTGATTTCAATGTACGAAATCGGATAGTTGGTCTCTGACGGCATTTAATAGTTGGCATGACGTGGCATGTAGCATTTGACAGCTGATGACTATTTTACCATAGTTGGGCACCATTTCTGCAGCAAACATGCAGGGATACATTGGAAAGCACATTGACATGGATACAAATCCTTTTTTTCCCTGACAGGGGCCACATTCCCTCATAGATATTGTACACACAGCCAGGAATAATCGGACAGGAGACAAGTGTTGGTTTGCTGTGCCTAGAATGAAGTGGTTTGGTGTGGGAAGAGAAGCCGAGCAGAACTGATAGCTAATGTGTGGAGAATAGGGTTGCCATATTTCAAAAAGTAATAAATAAATGTGATTTTTTGATTGACTTGCCTAAGAGTCAAGCCAAAGCGCCATCTAAGAGTGAAAGCGATGTCTTTTGGAAATTCCCCCCAGAAGACAATTCTGCCTTTGAAATCCTGGTAATGTCTGGCAAAATCTGGACGTATGGCAGCCCTAGTGGAGGGAGGGTCGAGGGTGAAGAGGCCAAACTCTGAACAGTTAACTTCTATAATATTCTATAATATCCATGAACTGTGTCTTTTCAGTTGGAATCCCTTTTGGTTGCAATTTTAATTCAATATTTGACCACCTTGCCCCATTGCACACACCTTAAAAACATTTCCTTGCAATGTCCCTCTAATAAGTATAAAATGTTTCTCCTTCCTTGTGTCCGTTTTCATAGCCGCTGTAACCCTAGCATGTGGCTGTGTTGTTGCCCTCCGTTTTACAACAGTACGGTGTTTAAAAAAAGAAGAAATAAATAAACTGACATCATTTGCTATAGAGAACGCAGTGCAAAATAGTTGCTGACAATTGTCAGCTGAGAAAGTTTTGTGTTTGAAGTTTGTCAAAATCAAAGTTGCCAAGAAATGCCAACATTCTAGAGCATTCCGTTTTGAATTCTGAGGTTCTTTGTTTTTAACAAAATCACAAAGTGAAATGTGAATTCCTGGGTCAAAGTTGAAATGTCTCTTTCAAAATTAGGAACATTGGGAAATTAGGAAACTCAGCTAATCTCTTGAATGTTTGCAGATATTCTGTTCTCTGTCTGATTATCCCCGCTATGCCAGAACAGTGAAGAGAAAAGAATGATCTTATCTTGTTTTGCACATAGAAATCCCGGTGGGGAAAATTCCCTAAAACTACAGCTTCTTGCTGAAGATGCAATTTGTTGTTTAAATTCATTAGTATCTGTGGCTTGCTGCAATAAAATGGTACATTTTATATGGCTCACAAAAGGGCTGTTTTATTGCTCCTACTTTTTTGGTATTGCCTTCTGGGGATATTATGATCTCCCTCACCCCACAAATCCATTGGAAAGAGCAAGGCATCACGGTTTAATGTACTAAACTCTGTGCTAGCAGCATCCTTTATATAACAGATAGTTAACTTAGCATGTAAATGTATGGATCACAGAACTCACTCTGCCCATTTTTATTTATGCTCTTGACTGTCTGCTGCAGCTTATAATTATGTTCTTAAATCTCAGGATTGTAACACTCTCCAGTCGCCTTACAATAAATCCACATGTTTATTCAGCTTGGGAAGCACCTTGGTGACACTTTTAGCAGTATGCATAATACGTATTTCCTATTGAAAATGCCAAATTGTGTGCCAGTTACATAGAATAATCTCCCGTGGTTAGGTCCCATCTCCTTTTCTCCTCTTTTCATGCCCATTCAACGTCTAGTTTTCCCTCTACCTTTCATTTATATCTCTTCAAAGGGGAAAGACTGTACCTCAGTGATGGAGCATTTTATTTGCATGCAGAAAGTCTTAAGCAGAGCTGAGGAAAACTCATGCCTGAAGTCATTCTCTACCGAGAGCCAGATGGACCAATGGTCTGACTCACTATAAGGCAACTTTCTATGTTCTCAAAAATGATCTCAAAAAGTGCTTTAGTTCTGTGAGACAGGAAAGCTAGAAATGGCTGGAGTTGATGTTGAGATTATGTCTAAAGCAAAACTCAAGGGCAGGTTTTGGACTTTTGCCTCAGGTGAAACACAATCAATTCTGACAAAAGCCCAAGAAAGTTTGATAGGAGCACTGCCATGTCAGAAGATGTCCCACAAATCCCAAGTACAGTTGTCACTAGATTTTGCTTAAAGCAAAATAATCTGAGATGAATTTTGAAGTTCCTACCCAGGCAAATATCTGGTAAATCCTGAGAAAGGGAAAAAAGAGTTCTGATGAAACAAGTTATAATTCTTGCATGTTTTGGGAGTGTGGGATAGGACTGTGTAGAGGACTCACACGTCATTCAAAAAGCGAGTTCCTTACAGATGTTGTGCCTACTGTTTTTTGATAGTAAAACCATGGTCCCGCCTTCCCATACTGCAAGATTATCCTCTGCTGAAATATAGGCCACATCAGTACTTGTATTTCACCAACTCTGGAAGACACATCTGTTTAGCCCAACATTTATCCGATCTCCTGACTTGAATCTCCTACTTTGATTGCTGTTTCAGCCATTATTCTGTTTTAATGGCCTTGTTTGTTCCTGGTTTTAAATTAGAAATGTTTTAAATGTAGTTGCATTACTATGTATTTTAATTACTGGTGGTTGTGTTTTTAAAATGCGTTTTATTCTTCTTATTTTTCTGTTGGCTTTTATTTATTTGTGAACTGCCTTGGTGTTTCTTCTTGAAATGAATGGCAGTATAAAAATTGTATTATTATTATTATTATTATTATTATTATTATTATTATTATTATTATTTACAAGCTGAAGCCCATTTCCTGCTCTGACATCTACTATTTTAAATCTACTGTTACTCTTTTCCTCACGTGTTATGTCTTTCTTTGGATTTGTTCTTAAATTGATTTAAAATGGTGACTTTTCAGCGTAAGGAGGGGGGGGGCGCTTCAAACTGTGGCAAAGATGTGTCTCATAGAAGACTGGCCACACTCTCATGCCAGCAGTGAATTTTAATACATTTGTTGGGCGACTTGGGTAATATTCCTACATAGAAAGAAGAGAGTTGCAACTTTAGAGAACAAAAACTGGCAGGAAGTTTAACCTATGTTCAACTATATACCTGAATCTATATATGAGTAATAAAATTCTCCATACTGCTTGGTAGAATGATACACACACCCAAGCTTGGCTGAGAGAGTTTTGTATGGACTTAGAGAGTATGGATTGATTTGATCGCATTTAGGATGTAACGAGCATTTTTAAAAAAATCCATTAAGGATAGCCCAATGAACTATTATGTCTTATTAAAAACAAATTATATGTGTTAATTTGTTAACTAAAATTCCTCAGGGCCTGCAATGCGTAATATACCTTTTGCTACAGGTAAACAAATATGGTCCCTCAGAAGCGTCATTGGGTGATACTTAACTAAAATTCTCTTTATGGCTGGCTGGCTCTGGCATTGTTCCACGAAAAACAAATTAGCTGGCTCCTTGTAAAGATTAGAACATCAGGACAGCCAATTTTTTTCTCAGAGGTTGTACCTGCAAATTGCTGATGGTCCTAAATACCCACAGGGAAGAATGTACCAGCCAGTCTATTTTTGGTCCATGTCCTTTTCGGATGTGCTCATTCATAAGCCCATTCTAGATTTTTTCCTTGTTAATCTGCATTTTTTTAAAAAAAAATACTGCGTGAACATTTGCATTCAAATATGTACTTTTAACACATTTTCTAACAAAACACACATTTTGTTATGTTTCCTGTGTCAGGAACTGCACTGCAAAATTTAGACAAATGTCAAGGGTAATAGCAACAATAACGGCTTATTTATTCATTTAGTTGCATTCCAGCACCACACATTAATCCAGAAGATGCAGATCAAGTAAATTTGTATCAATACTCACAAATAATAAATCTTCCATATTCTGCCGCTGGCAGGACATAGCTTCAGGATATAGCTTCAGGATATAGCTTCAGTCTGCATCTAGAGGAAACAATGTTTCTAGCAGACACTACAGGAATGGGGGGGGGGAATAACTGATTCCCGGACAGTGCGTGGGCCAGATGTAGAAGGCGATTGGGCCGGATCTGGCCCCCGGGCCTTAGTTTGCCTACCCATGGATGTCCTTTTATTTAAAATGCATCTCTGGGTTATTTGTGGGGCATGGGAATTCATTCTTCTTCTTCTTTTCAAAATATAGTCCGGCCCCCCACAAGGTCTGAGGGACAGTGGACCGACCCCCTGCTGAAAAAGTTTGCTGACCCCTGATCTAGAGGCACAATGCGATCTTGCAGGGGGTTGGACTAAAACGACCCTTTGGGCTCCTTCCAGCTCTATAAAATATGCTTTCAGCAATGTATGCACAGGTTACTGTAGCCATGAAGAGCATGTGTATTTAAAATTCCAAAAGTAAATTAAAACAATGCAAAACAAAGCCTTCCCGGTCTCATCTTCACACAGAACATTACTGTGCATTTAAAGCTGCTAACCATGTCCAATGAACATTTAATTTACCTAATGAAAAAGGAGAGTATTTAAGCTAATGAAGTACGCAGCACTTACTTGCAAATGCAAATAGAGAAAGAAACATTTCTTACCAAGAATAGTTGGGAGAGGGGCAGACACAAAGGATATGCAGTTGTCCCCGCAGCATTCAGACCTGCCTCTAGCTTCCAGGAAAGCAGATCTACGCAGTCCCAAAGTGGTATTTAGTTCAACTGAGGCTTGCTAAAAAGGTAGGGCTAATTGTTTGTTCCTAAGCAGGTCATTCCCAGGTGGCGCTGTGGGTTAAACCACTGAGCCTAGGGCTTGCTGATCAGAAGGTAGGCGGTTCGAATCCCTGCGACGGGGTGAGCTCCCGTTGCTCGGTCCCAGCTCCTGCCAACCTAGCAGTTTGAAAGCACGTCAAAGTGCAAGTAGATGAATAGGAACCGCTCTGGCGGGAAGGTAAACGGCGTTTCCGTGCGCTGCTCTGGTTCGCCAGAAGCGGCTTTGTCATGCTGGCCACATGACCCGGAAGCTGTATGCCGGCTATTGGCCAATAAAGCGAGATGAGTGCCGCAACCCCAGAGTCGGACACGACTGGACCTAATGGTCAGGGGTCCCTTTACCTTTACCTTTAAGCAGGTCACTAATGTCTGATGAGTAATGTTTTGCAGTGCACAAGTGTTTTTTTCTAATCATCAGTCAGAAGCCAACAGAGCACCAAATGCAAGTACAGTGGAACCTCAGGTTACATACGCTTCAGGTTACGTACGCTTCAGGTTAAGAATTCCGCTAACCCAGAAATAATGCTTCAGGTTAAGAACAGAAATTGTGCTCTGGCAGCGCAGCGGCAGCGGG
This sequence comes from Darevskia mixta, assembly GCA_034641385.1. Classification (NCBI taxonomy): domain Eukaryota; kingdom Metazoa; phylum Chordata; class Lepidosauria; order Squamata; family Lacertidae; genus Darevskia; species Darevskia mixta. The sequence goes on from JAWWNH010000027.1 coordinate 2,930,912, forward strand.
ATACCCCATTAGCTAAAGTGATGCTTCAGGTTAAGAACAGTTTCAGGTTAAGAACGGACCTCCGGAACGAATTAAGTACTTAACCAGAGGTTCCACTGTACCTGTAGGTTTGGTGAGCTGCCATTGCTAAAGACCTCCATGAAACTTCAATAGAAGATTCATAATACTGTGCAGAGCAGAAAGGAACTGTCCAAACCTGTGTTACTCACTGTCCAGGTCAAAGGCAAAGTACCACTTCAAAAGGTGTGGGAAACAGGCAGAAGAAAAGTGGAGAGGCAGAAAAAAAACCCAATCTAGAGGGTAGCCAAGGCTTGATCTGGAAGATCCTCATTTATGTCACATCAGGGGGAACCAACAGGCTGTATGAAGGGGGGAGCCACCCAGGAGTACATTGTATGGTCATTTTTGACTGGGTTTGTGGGTGACAAAAGTCATCAAGAAGGCGAACAAGGAGATTCCTGGCTGAAGCCGTGGTTGATTCTGGAAACGCATGTGGCAATGTAACCACCATTAAAAAAAAAAAGTTCCGTAGTAACTGTTCATTCCTGCTTATTGCATATGCACTGACATCATCCTAAGACAGTGATGGCTAACCTTGACACTCCAGATGTTTTGGGACTACAACTCCCATCATCTCTGACCACTGGTCCTGTTAGCTAGGGATGATGGGAGTTGTAGTTCCAAAATATCTGGAGTGTCAAGGTTAGCCATCACTGTCCTAAGACAACAACACAGTAACACTGACACTGACTCACCTGTGACATCTCAGCATCATAAAGGAAAAGTCCCTGTGTTATTTTTGTGACTCGTGGCATGTGTGGGGGAAACCCCAGCGTGTGCTGAACAATACAGCTGGCAAATTCCACCTTGGAGACACTGATATCCATGGCAAGATGATGGTGGTATTATTTATTTATTATTTAAAACATGAAAAGGCCACACTACACACAAACACCCCACTGTCACCCTAACCCATATAAGTGTCAGATGGCTACTAGAACAAGCAGACAAAGAAGGAGGGAGTTGGAAGGAAAGAAGAAATGAAAGAAAGTGGGAAACGGGGTCCAAAGAGGAAGTCTAGCAGCACAGTACCCCAGGTATCATTCAGAAGAGTCGGTGCTCAAAGAAATTAGGTACGTATCGTGGGGGATTTACCACATATATCTGAAAATAGAGGTGTTCCTTTTTTGTTTGTTTCTTTGTTTTTGCACAAAGGTCAAGGGTTGGGCAGAAAGTGTAAACATGTTATAAAACCAAAAGTCTCCATCTTGTTCCTACCCAAGGGGATCCACTTCACAAAACATCCAGTGTTTGTGATGTACAGCTGGGATCCCAGGTCAATAGTAGCCTTAAATACTTTTGGTTTCTATTACAGCAAATGTATTTTAATTATCCTATTGATATCCCCACCTGTTCTCCTGAGCACTTCAAGGCAGTGTACATGGGGCCTCCACAATTTGACCTCACGAGAAATTTGTGAAGTAACTTGGGCTGAAAGGTACTGGCTGGGTGAAATGTGGTGTAGTGGTTAAGAGCAGTAGACTCGTAATCTGGGGAACCGGGTTCGCGTCTCTGCTCCTCCACATGCAGCTGCTGGGTGACTTTGGGCTAGTCACACTTCTCTGAAGTCTCTCAGCCCCACTCACCTCACAGAGTGTTTGTTGTGGGGGAGGAAGGGAAAGGAGAATGTGAGCCGCTTTGAGACTCCTTCGGGTAGTGATAAAGCAGGATATCAAATCCAAACTCTTCTTCTTCAGTGAGCTGAGTGTGAATTTGAACCTGGGTCTCACCAATCCTAGTGTGATGTTCAAGCTGCTACACCTCACTGGCACTAACCAAAATCCAATGTATAGTGTGAGGCAGCTTTGAGAGTCATATAACTCAAAAAGCTTTTCCAGAATGGATCCATCTTTGGTAGGGAAGACCAGGCAATGATGCGAGACCATGCAGATCAGTCAATGTTGAAAGCGGTCCCTAAAGGTACAGTATAAAGTTTGAAAACCGTTGCTGCACATACTCTTTGCCAAGTTGTTTCAAGCACACAGAGGGTGGAATAAAATATAAACATCATGGCTAGTGCATAAGCATAAAAAGGAATAAAATTGTTCAAATAGATTAATTGCTTTGAATTATGCATTGATCTTTAATAAATATTGTTGACAGGGGAGCAACTAACTCTGCAAACAAGGTCTTGCGGTGTTCTCTGAGACTGCGCTCTTAGTTCCAAGGGGACTTCCTTAATGCATCTAAAATTTCAACTGCAGAACCTAGCAGTTGCTTATTTTGCCCAATAATTAGAAGGAGATACCTGGGGAATAGCTATCCTTACAGAGGTGGTTGCAGAACAAATGAACATATAAGCAGACAATTTCATGCACACCGGGTGTCTATTCAAGGAGTACATTTATCACACACAAACAAAATATTACTGCACTCTACAATATTTTTGTTCATATGAGCTGTTATTTATTCAGGGTTTATGCTAGGGTACAAGGGGATAAAAGAACTGCACAACTTTTAGAAGACATCTGAAAGCAGCCCTGTTTTGGGAAGTTTTTAATGTTCAGTATTTTATTGTGTTTTTATATTTTGCTGGAAGCTGCCCAGCCACATGGGTGGGGTATAATAATAGTAATAACAATAATTAATTAATTAATTAATTAATAATAAATTTAAAACAGTACAACCTGCCCTCACCTCCACTTTAGAAATTTCTCTAATTGTACTGAAACTCATTCTTCAAAATTATTTGAATTTGAGGAAACCGTAACATTGCCTTAGGTGAAATTTAGTAGTGATTTTAGTACCAGGTCTTAACACTAGCCCTGCAGTTCCTCTGCATCAGGTGAGCCACTTCTGGGGATACTTATCTCCCTTTGGTTGCTTGTGGTACCCATGCTCATACAGACACGAGGAGTGCCCTGTTAGGTCAAACTAAAGGTTCTGTCCATCTGTGTTTCATTTTGCTTTCACTGTGGTCATCCAAGATGCCTCTGGCTAGCTAACAGAGCACAAATGCTGTGCAGATCCTCCAAGTGTCCCTATTTTACAGGGACGTCCCTGATTTAGAGGAGCCATCCTGGTTTCTGATCTGATCCTGGAATGTCTCGCTCTTCCTTAGGAAGTCCCTATTTTAATGGGAGAAATGTTGGAAGGTATGGAATAATCCAACCCCAGAGCCATCTGAAAGTATTCTTGTATAGGGAAGGTTGTGGTTTTTTTAATGTGTAATGTTTTATTATGTTTTTATATATGTTGGAAGCTGGCCAGAGTGACTGGGGCAGCCAAGTAAGATATGTGGGGTATAAATAGTAAAATTATCATTATGGATTGGGACATCCCTATTTTCATCTAGGAAATGTTGGAGGTTATAGCAGTGGTCTTCCCTGTTGTCAGATCTCAGCATTTGTCACCCATAGCTATAAGCATCATATGAAGAGATCTTGTGGGGGGGGGTGGCCTGGCGTTCAGATGACCAGGGATGTGTAAAAAAAAAAAAAAAAAGGTGGAAGTCACATATTTCTGTAGATATTTATCCACAGCAACGGATAGTGTTTTTCAGAAGGGAATGCTCTTTTCTGAAGTATTCGGAAGAACTTAAGAAGAGTCCTGCTTGATCAGGTCAAAAGCCCTTATGATTCAACATCCTGTTTTTACAGTGGCTAAGCAGATGACTCTGGGAAGCAAATAAAGAGGTCAGGATGAAAGTAAATGCAGAAAATCACAGGTGGTCCAAGTGCCTACTGTTAATAACAGAATTATCACCATCTGCACTTTTCTGTATTCCATTTCCCCATGGCCTTATTTATTTTCTGTATTCCGTTTCTTTATGGCCTCATTATTCCATGCCCTCCACTACCACCACCAAGTATATATGTAGCTGCAGCTCAATATAACATTTGGCATATCTGATGCACTGGACTGTAGTCCACAAAAGCTTAGACTATAATGCAATGGTTCATCTATCAGGTGGCACAATATTCTTTGTATAGGTAAAGGTAAAGGACCCCTGGACGGTTAAGTCCAGTCAAAGGCGACTATGGGGTTGCGGCACCCACCTTGCTTTCAGGCGGCCGAGGGAGCCGGTGTTTGTCTGCGGACAAACTTTGTATATACAGTGGTACCTCGGGTTAAGAACTTAATTCATTCTGGAGGTCCGTTCTTAACCTGAAACCATTCTTAACCTGAGGTACCACTTTAGCTAATGGGGCCTCCCGGCGCCGCTGGCGCCACGCGATTTCTGTTCTCATCCTGAAGCAAAGTTCTTAACCCGAGGTACTATTTCTGGGTTAGCGGAGTCTAACCTGAAGCATCTGTAACCTGAAGCGTCTGTAACCCGAGGTACCACTGTATGGTGTTTGCTTTGGGAACGAAGATATGCAAGTTCCTTGCAACTCTAATCTTCTGCAACTGAATCAAGAAAAGACAGTTGAACCTTGGTTCTCGAATGCCTTTCGGCTCCTGAATGCTGAAAACCCAGAAGTAAGTGTTCCGGTTTTCAAACGTTGTTTGGAAGCCCACTTCCGTCTTCAACCAGGAGGTGGAATTGCAGGCGTCACGACCCGATCACGCGTACAGGGGCTGGGAATCAGCCCTGTACGATTGGGGGATTTCCCGCCCGCATCACTCTCAGACCAACCAATCGGGTTGACCTGGGGGCGTGTCTTGCTTCCTTTAAGCAAGAAGCGGGCGGGAAACCCTCCATTAAAGTTGTGGCCTTCACGCCCATTAAAATTATACAATGTGTCTGTGTCATTACTTCCAGAGGGAGGGGAGGGACATCGCCATGCAAGCCGAACGTCCGATGTGACTGTCGGCTATTGTTTCCAGGGTGCATGTGCCCATCGGAAGCTGCACTTTGGTTTTCGAATGTTTCAGAAGTCCAACGGACTTCCAGAACGGATTACGTTCGAGAACCAAGGTGCCACTGTATCTACCTGGCTGCTCTTTATTTCCACAACCCGCTGCAAAATAATTCCATAGTATTTTCCCTTTGCATCACACACAAATGCAAACAAGAAGTAAGGAAGGAAGAAGGGGGAGGGGAGGACCTGTGGTGGTGGGGCTTCACTAAACATATAGCAGATGACTCCAGAGGAGCGAGGAGAAAAAAAAAAACATGAAATCCGCAGCAGATGCAACTGAAAATATTGCCTCATTTAATCTTCGCTATAAACATTATCATGTCTTCTTGAGATGTGTGTAAATTTGGCCACACATTTATTTTCATTAATTATCATTTTCATGAGGCTGCGTTGTGCCAGATGCATGTTAAAAATGCGGCAAGAAAAAGGGTATTTCTCCAGGTGGTTTCTGCTTGATTGAGATTAGGAAATGCTACAATTCCCAGCAGAGTAAACCAGCATTTCAAGGTTCTTGGGATTTTTTCAACCTCAAAAAAAATAAAAAAAATAAAAATGAAATATTCTGCATGAGGTTGAAGGAACTAGATACATTTCTAAATCAAGTGGCTGAACCTAAACAAGTAATATCAACTGAAAGAGTAATTGTTTCTGATTTTCGCCAAACCCTTGTTTCATGGCCTTCTGCTTTAAAGACTTGCTCTATTTTCTCCAAGGGAACAATATGCTTCCTCACAAGTTATTTCATTTCGTGGGGAACTTAAGCAAGTCAATTTTGGGGGCATTTCAGGGAGCATGCCACACACCCCTTAGGTTTCAGACCACATGTGAATATTTATTTAGCATATGCATGTGTAAGCCATACCTAAGTAGTTTGCAAAAGAGAGCATACTGAAATCAATAAACACACACATAAAAATACAATAAAACAGAATAAAGGTTTCAAATAAGATGCCAACACAACATAGAAGCAGAAACTGAGCAGTAAGATCTAAATATGCCCTTAAGAGTCAGAGAAGGACCTGTATCTTTAACTAATTTAAACATTAAGCACACCAGGTGACTTTTATATGTTAACTCATGTGTTCTAGATCAGATGTCTTCAGTGTTTTCAGACATGCCTTTGATGCAAACATATACTGTATTTGGAAACCCATTTCTTAATATTTTACCCTATATTTGTACGGTGGTCATGCTGCTCTTGTGACCCATCTTAGATCAGGCCATGGCCTGAAGAGGATTCCCAGGATCAAACCCTTTTAGCGTGAAAATCAGTGATCATTTGACCTCTGTCAATAGCATTGCTATAGTTGCAAGGGGAGGTGTTAAAAATGCTGGTGAGTGAGCTTCAAGTACACGGCAATGTTTGCAATTAACTCTTGACTATATCAAACATGGAAGCGCTTTGCTTTCCACATTATTGCAATCTCTCCCACCTGCTTCGCAACCACTGACGTCTGAAATGGTGCTCTTGCTCCTGTTCCTTTGAGCTGTGAATGGGCTCTACAAAGTAGCAGCTGGAGAGCTACACAAGTGATGCCGTTTTGCTCTCTTACTTTCCTAATGCTGGTTATGCACCACTGTTGCTTACTGAAGAAGGGAAGGGTCAAGGCAGAGGGACCTCAATTTGGTGCAGCATGGATGCAGAAACAGAAGCACCCGATTGGCTTCAAAAACTCTAACTCTTTACCTTGTGGGTGGAGGATTTTTTTTTTTTAATGTTTCTCCTTGTAAATCGCAAACATTGCAACCACCATTTCCACTAACCTGCACATTACAAATCAGCCTGCCAGAGGAGACCGTTTTAACCCATTCTTCCACTTGATCAGCTAAATAATAATAATAATAATAATAATAATAATAATAATAATAATAATAATAATTTATTATTTGTACCCCGCCCATCTGGCTGGGTCTCCCCAGCCACTCTGGGCGGCTTCCAGCAAACATTAAAATACATTAACACATCACAGATTAAAAACTTCCCTAAACAGGGCTGGCTTCAGGTATTTTCTAAATGTCATGTAGTTGTTGATCCCTTTAACCTCTGATGGGAGGGCATTCCACAGGGTGGGCGCCACTACTGAGAAGGCCCTCTGCCTGGTTCCCTGTAGCTTTGCTTCTCGCAGTGAGGGAACCGCCAGAAGGCCCTCAGCGCTGGATCTCAGTGTCCGGGCAGAATGATGGGGGTGGAGATGCTCCTTCAGGTATACAGGACCGAGGCTGTTTAGGACTTTAAAGGTCAGCACCAACACTTTGAATTGTGCTTGGAAACGTACTGGGAGCCAGTGTAGATCTCTCAGGACCAGTGTTACGTGGTCCCGGCGGCCACTCCCAGTCACCAGTCTAGCTGCCGCATTCTGGATTAATTGCAGTTTCCAGGTCACCTTCAAAGGTAGCCCCACGTAGAGCGCATTGCAGTAGTCCAAGCGGGAGATAACTAGAGCATGCACCACTCAGGCGAGACAGTCAGCAGGCAGGTAGGGTCTCAGCCTGCGTACCAGATGGAGCTGGTAGACAGCCGTCCTGGACACATAATTAACCTGTGCTTCCATGGACAGCTGTGAGTCCAAAATGACTCCCAAACTTGGGTCTCCAGCTTCTTTTGGACTGCAACTTCCACCATCCCTAGCTAGCAGGACCAGTGGTCAGGGATGATGGGAACTGTAGTCCAAAAGCAGCAGGTGACACAAGTTGGGAAGACCCTAAGCTGAATTTTCACATGCAGGAAAAAATACCAACATGGTGGCCTTGCTGCTACCCAGCATATTTCTAAAATGGTGCAGCCTAAAGGGAATGGCACCATGCACTTTTCTTGCTTGTTTGAATTGACTCTCGAAGCGGTCTATCAATGTAGAGTGTTTCTTTGAGAGCTGGGGTCATAGTAATGATGAAATACTATGGAGACAATGGCAGGGTTTCCCACATTTGGGTCTCCGGCTGTATTTGGACTGCAACTCCCATCATCCCTGGCTACCAGGACCAGTGGTCAGGAATGATGGGAACTGTAGTCCAAAAACAGCTGGCGACCCAAGTTTGGGGAACCCTGCAGCTACATTTAAGCATTGCAATGGGAGGGCATTGCAATGCCACCCCTTCAGGTCGATAGGTCTTAAAAATGTTTACATGGCTATGAATATATCCAATTGGTGCCTTTGCACAAACAGAAGGACTTTTGATCTGAGTAAGACATATGCTGCTTTTTAAAGATGTTAAGACATATGCTGTTTTTAATTAAGGTCTTTGCTGATACCTTACAAGCATTTGTTAATAAACCGTAGAACCATATGTGATCCCTATAAATAAGCCCATAATTTACCATCACTATCACAGGTGTTCAGCAGAGCAGATAAAGTGGGCAATCTAAGGGGAAAAAAACATAAATAACTGGACATTTTAGGAAGAAAAAGAACTTGTAGAAATATTCCCCTAATCTTCTGAGCGGCTGATGTAAAAAGTGGACCTTTATAAAGTGACACACTCATGTTCCAATTTGAATGGAAATGATGAACACGGGCAGATATTGCATGATCAGATTTACAAATGAAGATAAAACTTGACTGCAGAATTTCAGACCTTTATTATATGTGGTTTTCTTAGCATCACAGCGTTGGAAGGGCCTAAAATTAGGAAGTGGGGGGTGGGGAGCAAATGTCCAAAGATGAAATGGACTTGATGCAGCTTATCACATAAACAGGAAAGTTGGAAGTTATGCAAACTGAACATGGAGTGTGTTGCCTGTCTCTTTAAGAGGTCTCATCTGTAATAGAAACACCCCTCTCTGGGTTTGGTTCTCTCCACAGCTGAATGGGAACGATATGGAGTCTTTTCTTTGTGGAGCAAGCCCACAGTGTCTGTGCTGGGTGGTTAATCCATTGTTCACAAACAAATACAACTATTGAAGGTCTCCTGACCCCTCCTGCCTCCTGGTGTTAAGACAGAGGTATCTCAAGGTCTTCTCACACAGTAAGTACTCTTCCCAGACTCATGGGATACTATGTAAAAAGTTATTGGGGGGAATTAATTGTAGTATCAATTACAGCCTTTTTCCTGGAGGAATTTTGTGACTTTGTAGCTAGGCCCCCAGCAGAGCTTAGCCATACATCCATACATAGCCGGTATTTGGCCCTCATTGTAGTAGCCCATGTCCAAAGTGTGGATTTTGGTGAATTTCATTAAAAATAGCTCAAAAACTTTTTGTGGGGGTGGGGGGAGATTTTGCAACAACTTTTTTTGGGGGGAGGGGGGAGCTCAACCAGTTTGTTCCCCCATAATGCTCAGCAACTTTGTCATATATAGATATAATTTTTATTAAATTGTCTGTTTTACAATTTAAAATACTCATTTTGCGTCCTTAAGATATCAATGACTTCCCTTCTTCCCTTTCCATGGCTCATTTTACATATCATAAATCCCTGCATATTCTACAAAAACTACGGCATACCATTCAGTATTCCATTATTGCATCCATCAAAACTTGTTTACACTGTTGAATTTATCTTAAAACGCAGCAACTTTGGGGTTAGGGAAAGCTCAACACATTTGTTCCCTCCAAAAAAAGAGCTCGGCAACTTTTGTGTCCGGATGTTTCCTTTTTGAAATATGGCAACCCTAGCTTAAGGAAATCTCCCGATGCTCTGATTCCAGTTTAAAAGAGACTAGTCCTTATGACCAGAGAGAGCCAAAGACCTATTATTGCCTGAGGCAAAAAACAAGATGGCTCCCTTCCCCACTCTGTGTATAGAAGCCTTTGAGAGCGGCAGCTGAAGTGCAATTCCACAGTAGCAATGGGTTTGGTGTCCTCCGCTCCATGTGAGGCAGCTGGCTAGTTTAGGGAGGCTGGGACAGGTAGTATCTGATACATAGCTCTGTCCTCAAACAGAGTTAGGAGGACAACGAAGCTACCACCACTGCCCTCCCAACGTCTCCTGCTGCCTCATTTTGCCTACTTACGATTTAATGAAACGGTGGCATTTGAGAAACAGTCTTGGGCACCTCAGGCTGTGACCGGGGCAGAACCTATTCACATATCAAAAACGCTGTGAAAATGCATTTTGAAAAATATATTGGATTTGCCATGAGCTCACCATCGCTATCTAGTGTCACGTTTGTGTAATGCGCTTGCAATGTTCCATTTGCAGCTGTATAGCTGAGTTTTAGGATTACTGTCCAGGCGTTCACAGGAGGAGCCAAAAGTGCACGTTGCGATTAAAGTGCCACTGAGCTGTGGGAACACGTACCTCTCTCCCAGTTCCTCTTTAATTTACCTCAAGAACCTCTCAGTTTGTGCTCCCAGAGAGCATCCCTGATATTATAGGGCCAGGTTTGGAATGCATAAGCCATAAACTCCAGCATTCTACAGATGCTGCTAAATATGCTTAGATGCTTCTAAACTGGTAAGCCTTTTAAATCAATTCTCCAGATACATTGTGAATTGGGGCTAATCTGAAATATGCTACTGGGAAATCCTACCTCAGTCTTTTTCATGGATTTCACCTGCAACCTAAGATGATAGCTGAGAATGGCTATTTGAAGAGAATATTTTGGTTGACTGCTGCCTAGACAAGACCACCGTAGGCACGGGAAGTGGAAAATCATATTACGGCGCATTATTATGCTTGTTTACTCAGACGTCAAATGAGGCCTTACAAATAGCGGGGGAGAGAAGGCAAGCAAAATGCGAGGGAAATAGTGAAAGATACAGGAAATTGAATGCAGACTTCCAAAAAATAGCAAGGAGAGACAAGAGGGCCTTTTTAAACGAGCAATGCAAAGAAATAGAGGAAAACAACAGAATGGGAAAAACCAGAGATCTGTTCAAGAAAATTGGAGATATGAAAGGAACATTTCGTACAAAGATTACCACAATTAAGAACAAAAGTGGAAAGGACCTAACAGAAGCAGAAGACATCAAGAAGTGGTGGCAAGAATACACAGAGGAATTATACCAGAAAGATATGGAGGTCTCATACACCCCAGGTAGTGTGGTTGCTGACCTTGAGCCAGACATCCTAGAGAGTGAAGTCAAATGGGCCTTAGAAAGCCTTGCTAACAACAAGGCCAGTGGAAGTGATGATATTCCAGCTGAACTATTTAAAATTTTAAAAGATGATGCTGTTAAGGTGCTACACTCAATATGCCAGCAAGTTTGGAAAACTCAGCAGTGGCCAGAGGATTGGAGAAGATCAGTCTATATCCCAATCCCAAAGAAGGGCAGTGCCAAAGAATGCTCCAACTACCGCACAATTGCACTCATTTCACACGCTAGCAAGGTTCTGCTAAAAATTCTACAAGGCAGGCTTAAGCAGTATGTGGACCGAGAACTCCCAGAAGTGCAAGCTGGATTTCGAAGGGGCAGAGGAACCAGAGACCAAATTGCAAACATGCGCTGGATTATGGAGAAAGCTAGAGAGTTCCAGAAAAACATTTACTTCTGCTTCATTGACTACGCAAAAGCTTTTGACTGCGTTGACCACAGCAAACTATGGCAAGTTCTTAAAGAAATGGGAGTGCCTGATCACCTCATCCATCTCCTGAGAAACCTCTATGTGGGACAAGAAGCTACAGTTAGAACTGGATATGGAATAACTGATTGGTTCAAAATTGGGAAAGGAGTACGACAAGGCTGTATATTGTCTCCCTGCTTATTTAACTTATATGCAGAATTCATCATGCGAAAGGCTGGACTGGATGAAGCCCAAACCGGAATTAAGATTGCCGGAAGAAATATCAACAACCTCAGATATGCTGATGATACAACCTTGATGGCAGAAAGTGAGGAGGAATTAAAGAACCTTTTAATGAGGGTGAAAGAGGAGAGCGCAAAATATGGTCTGAAGCTCAACATCAAAAAAACTAAGATCTTGGCCACTGGTCCCATCACCTCCTGGCAAATAGAAGGGGAAGAAATGGAGGCAGTGAGAGATTTCACTTTCTTGGGTTCCATGATCACTGCAGATGGTGACAGCAGTCACGAAATTAAAAGACGCCTGCTTCTTGGGAGAAAAGCAATGACAAACCTAGACAGCATCTTAAAAAGCAAAGACATCACCTTGCCAACAAAGGTCCGTATAGTTAAAGCTATGGTTTTCCCAGTAGTAATGTACGGAAGTGAGAGCTGGACCATAAAGAAGGCTGATCGCCGAAGAATTGATGCTTTTGAATTATGGTGCTGGAGGAGACTCTTGAGAGTCCCATGGACTGCAAGAAGATCAAACCTATCCATTCTTAAAGAAATCAGCCCTGAGTGCTCACTAGAAGGACAGATCCTGAAGTTGAGGCTCCAGTACTTTGGCCACCTCATGAGAAGAGAAGACTCCCTAGAAAAGACCCTGATGCTGGGAAAGATTGAGGGCACAAGGAGAAGGGGACGACAGAAGATGAGATGGTTGGACAGTGTTCTCGAAGCTACTAACATGAGTTTGGCCAAACTGCGAGAGGCAGTGAAGGATAGGCGTGCCTGGCGTGCTCTGGTCCATGGGGTCACGAAGAGTCGGACACGACTGAACGACTGAACAACAACAACTCAGACGTACAACCCACTGTGTTCAAAGGGGCTTCTTCGTAAGTGTGAATAGGATTGCAGCCTTAGTGAAGTTAGGAGGGAAGTAGGTGTCATTCAAATGAACACTCTCCCTTGGTTCTTAGGGGTTTATCCATTTACGTTTTTCAGAACAGCTGCTGTTCTCTTTACCAAGGTTGAATTTAGCAGACTCTCATCCTGAATATAAAAGCTCCCAAAGTATTCATACCTCAAACTTGGCAATGGGAACATCCCAAATACTATGCTATTCTAACTGGGTGGTGAGAACTAGAGTCCAAATGCATTGTGGCAATGGCGGACTTTGGGCTGTCGCGTTTCAGTGGCACCCTATGCAACGCCAAAATTCGGAACTCCCTGCCTCTCATGCGCCGTTTATGACATTGTTGTGGCTTCCCATGTGGCATCCTCTCAGCTTGGCACATGTTGCGAGCAAACTGGCCGTGCTCTCCTAAATGTGCCTCTGATTCCTTACTATTTAAGGAGGCCAAAAAAGAGAAAAAAACATGGCTCAGCCAGGGCAGATGGCTTTCATGGAATTTATCAAATGCTGTCAGATGGCAAACGCCCTTGTATGTTATCTATTAATATTTTACATGCCAATTATTCCAAGCTGGCCATGAGTTATCAGTTGTGCTCAGGAGTGCCAACTTGAAGAAGCTCCGCCCCGCAGAATTGATCACATGACGTGGCACACACACAACATTTGAATGACTGCCTATTAATTTTTGGGGAGGGACATACCCCTCAAATATTTTATTGTGAGGCCAAAGGGACCTCTGCCTCTATGAGTTTGCTTCTATGAATGTGCTATAGCAGTGGTTTTTTGAACATTTCCCAAGGAACCTTCGATTCTCTTGAAGCACATCAATGGTCCCTCAGTAGTGAGATCAATGATGATGAAGCTTCCCTGAAAGGCAGCTTGCCGCAGCTGACCTTCCTCTGCAATGTTGGGTGCATTTAGGGATAGGGAGGGAAATTTGGTTCAATTTGCATATAAAAGCTAGCCTACATAATTCACACCCCGAAATGTCATACTTAGTGGTTGCTAACCTTTTTGGGTCCAAGGGCACACTGAGCATTTTGAGAAGGTGCCGAGGGCACCAATCACAAAATGGCTTCCACCAGTGGTGCAGCTGAAAACAAAATGGCTGCCACCTTTCAAAGAGCAAAAAAGGATGGGACCATAAAATGGTTCAAAAAGGGATTCCATTTTTTAAAAAAGAAATCTGTATTATCATTTTGTTTTGAGAGAAGAAGCAGAAGTTACTTTTCACAATTAAAGGGACAACAATAAAACATAATAAATCAGGAAAGGGGAGAGGAAAACCAGGACGTAACAAAAGCATGCAATGTAGCTTTGCATAGTGATTGTAAATAGAACATACAGAGAGAGGAATAAAAAGTAGGTTAATCTTCTACAAAACCTCTCCACATAGTAGCATGGGAAATTTGAGGTTTGGAGGAAAACAGTTCGAAATACATTTCATTTCTTTTCTGGGCTACGTTAGGTCATGTTTGTTACATTGTCTGTTGCTGTTGTGCTGCTGTAGATTAGAGCCATAAAATTAAAGGGAACTGATTCCAGAAATAATTCTGAGTGCATGCATGGTCACAAATAAAAAGACACAATGCTGGCTGGCAAGTATTTTTCCCTATCTTTGAAAAGTAGAAAAGAATTAAAAAACGCAAGGGAAATGCACAGAAAATACATTTTAAAAACTTAATACATTTTTTAAAAAGTCATTCTAGCAGTAGTTGAACAATACTTGCCCAGACTAATGTGATGTTTGAGTCTGAACGTCATCTACAGGGTTCTCAAAATTTGTGGCATATGAGGAAATATGTGCTCTCCCCTCTCTAAGCAACCTAGAACCTCTGAAAATAGGTCCCCATAGAAGGAATGGATGGGTTCCTAAAACTGAAATTGACAGATTCACCCACCCCTAGGCATAATGTACTTATGAGGGAGTTATGTGGACCAGAAATGGACTGATACATCCATCTCTGGCCTAAGTCCTGGCTACCACATTTCGTTCCTCCCTCCCTTACCTGCCACTGTTTTTAACAAATGACCATTCTGCCTCATGGCAGAAATGCAGTGAAAGACTATACTTTTCCATGATTTGAAGACATTTCTGAAAAGCTCATTGAACTCTCCAACATAAACACTGAATGTGTGGCCAGGTGGGTTTTTTAAAAAGAAAGCAAAAACACCCTGTTAGCTTGCTAAAGTGCAATGCTGATCTTCAAAGTCCCATCTCACAGTGCAGCCTTAAGCTTCCGAGTTAAGAGATTTGTAGCAGAACCCCACCACAGTTTATCCAATGCAAAGCCCGCTTCTGATTATCGAGGGTGCTTTATTTCCCTTCGAAACATGAATGATTGTGTTAGAAGCCTCGTTTTTCACATGTGACTTCAATGCAAAGGGACATCTTTTTTTTTTTTTTTTTTATAAATTTTTATTAACCTTTATTTAATTGATCCACAATCAAAAGAATTAAAAAACATACAATCCATACCCCAAACAATATCTCCAAGGGTCGTTATTGGTTCCTTCTTCCCTTTTACCTTCCCGGGGAACAACAACACTTGGACCCACCCCTATTTCCCCTCCCCCCTATCCCCCAATGCTTCTCAGTACCTGCACTGTTGCTAATATTTCCTTTATTGTTTGACTATACTTCTATCTCTAATGATTTTTTTCCACTTTACTCCTGTTGAGCTGTTCCTTTTCTGCCCAGGGGATGGCCTCTTTTAATCCCTCATAATATATTCTTCAAATGCTTTCCATTTTCTTTCTCTCAATTCCTCCTTATTTCCTCTCACTTCATCATCTTTTATCGCCAAGTTATATAAGTTTAGCATTTTAAGTTGTCATTCCTCCTTCGATGGTATAATTTGTGATTTACAATTAGATGCTACTAATAGTCTAGCTGCGGCTGTGGCATATAATATTAACGTCCTATCTTTAATTAATATATTTTCATTTAGGATCCCTAGTAGGAACACTTCTGGTAATTTTTTAAATGAGTACTTAATCATCTTTTTTAATTCATTATAGATCATATTCCAAAAACCCTTTATTAATTTGCATTTCCACCATATGTGGTATAGTGTCCCTATTTCCGACTTGCACCTCCAGCATTTATTATTAGCTCCTTTCTGAATCCTTGCTATTTTAACAGGAGTCAAGTACCATCTATGTTGTATCTTTAATAGATTCTCTTGTAAATCATAATTTGGGGTGAAATCCATATTTCTTTGCCATGCTATTTCCCATTGCTCCAATGTAATTATTGTCCCCAAATCCTGGCTCCATTTAATCATGGCTTCCTTTACAGTTTCTTCTTCCGTTTCCCATTTTAACATTTCGTCATACAATTTCCTTATATATTTTTTCCTTCCCAATAAAAGTATTTCTGTTAATTTGGAATCCTTTTTCTCAAAACCTATTTTATTATCTTCTTTAAACCTTTGCTTAATCTGAAAGTATTGAATCCAACTGGTTAAATGATGTTTAATTTCCTCATATTCTTTTAATTCTAATTTCCCCCCTTCCTCCACCAATAATTCTTTATAGGTAGGGTACCTTCCTTCCATATTACTTTTTTTTACTGATATGATTTCCAGTGGTGAAAGCCACCAAGGTGTTTTTATCTCAAAATAGCCTCTGTCCTTCTGCCAAATTTTTATTAAGGATCTCCTCACTATGTTATGCATAAATACATTTTTGTCTGATATTTTTTCTTTTGTCAAATAATGATGCCACCCAAAGCCTATATCTTGACCTTCAAGGTCTAATAAGTCTGTGTCTTTTAATTCTATCCATTCCTTGACCCATGTAAGCGCCGCTGCATCATGATATAGCCGTAGTTCCGGCATGCCAAAGCCTCCTCTCTCCCTGCTATCTATCATGATTTTATATTTAATCCTGGGTTTCTTTCCTGCCCATACAAAATCCGAAATATCCTTTTTCCATTGTTGAAAATGTTTGGTGCCGCCTAAAATTGGTAGGTTTTGAAATAAATAATTCATTTTGGCTAGCACATTCATTTTAATGATTGATATCCTGCCCATCATTGAAAGTTTTAGTTTTGTCCAGATTGCCAAATTCTTTTTGATCTTATTCCACGTATTTATATAATTTTCTTGTATTAAATCTACTCCTCTATTGGTCATATTTATCCCCAGATATTTCATTTTATTACAAATTTTTATCCCTGTTATCTCTTGTAATTCCTTCTCTTCTTCCTTCTCTAAATTTTTAACTATCATCTTTGTTTTATTATAATTTATTTTTAATCCTGCTACTTTCCCATACTCCTTTATTATTTCCATGGCTGCCAGAACACTTTTTTTTGGATCTTCCGTTGTCAAGATTATATCATCGGCAAACGCTTTAACTTTGAGTGACTTCTTTCCAATTCGTATCCCTCTAATTACTTCTTCTTTTCTAATTTTATTTAATAGCACTTCTAGGGTTATTATGAATAGGAGTGGCGATAGGGGGCATCCCTGCCTTGTCCCTTTTGATATATTTATTCCTCTTGTTATTTTATTATTTATTATTATATTTGCTCTTTGGTCTCTATAGATTGCTCCTATTGCCATCTCCATTTTTTCCCCCAATTTCAGACTATTTATTATTTTTTCCATAAAAGGCCATGCTACATTATCAAATGCTTTTTCTGCGTCAAGCGATATCACTGCCGCGCGTTTATCCCTTTTGTCATATAAGCATTCGAATATATTAATTATAGTTCTGATATTTTCCTTAGCATGCCTTCCCCTTATGAAACCTACCTGGTCCTTGTGTATTATTATTTCTAATATGTTCTCTAGTCTTTTTGCCAATATCTTTGCAAATAATTTGTAATCACTATTCAATAGTGAAATTGGCCTATAATTTTTAATCTCCTCTAAATCTACATATTGTTTTGGTAGAAGTACGATCAATGCTTCCTTCCATGAATTCGGTGTCTTTCCTTTTTCTAATGTTTCGTTCATCAGGGCTCTTAATGGTTCTAATATTATTTTTTCATCTATACTTTTATAATATTCTATTGGGAGGCCGTCTGGGCCCGGGGCCTTACCCTTTTTTGCTTCCTTTAGTGCTTCTTTAATTTCTAAAATTGTTATTTCCTCATTCAATTTTTGACAAACCTGCTGTGGTATCTGTGGCCATTCCACCCCTTCCAAATAGTTTTTTATTTGTTTCTCACCAATATCTTCCTTACGATAAAGCAACTCATAATACTCTATGAAATTTTTTTCAATTTCCTCTTTTTCCTCTATAATTTTGCCTTTATTTTTAATTCTATTTATTAATTTCTCATTCTTTCTTTTCTTTATCTGCCACGCCACCATTTTGCTAGGTTTATTTGCCCATTTAAAATTTTTATACTTCCAATATTGCACTAATCGGTCTAATTCTCTATCAATCAAATTCTCATATTTTCCTCTCAGAATTTTTATTTCTTTCCCAAATTCCTCTTTTCCTGTTTTATAGAAAAGTTTTTCTTTCTTTTTTATTTCCGTCAGTAATTTTTCTTTTTCATTTTCTCTTTTCTTCCTTAATATTGTATTTTGCTGAATAAAATAGCCCCTTGCCACCGCTTTTCCTGCCTCCCATACTGTTTGGTCCTCTACTGCCCCTCCTCTATTCAAATCGAAATATTCTTTCATTAACTTATTCGCCCCTTGTACTATCTCCGGATTATTTAGCAGAAAAAACATTTAATCTCCACCTTCTTTCATTTCTACATTCTCCCTCCTCCAAATATAGCCCCACTGGATTATGGTCAGAAAAGACCTTTGTTCTGATCTCAACTTTCTGTATCTTATGTAATATTTCTTTTGATGCCCATATCCCGTCGATTCTAGAAGCTGTTTGGTGCCTTGCCGAAAAATAAGTGTATTCTTTGTTTATTGGGTATTTGTACCTCCAGGTGTCCTTCATTTCCATAATTTCCATTAATTCCCCAAAAAATTTTGGTAATTTTTTATATTTCTTGCCTTTAATATCTTTTGATTTATCTAGTTCTGGGTCTATAACCCCATTCAAATCTCCCATTACTAAAAAAATTTTATCAATAAATTCCATTAGTTGTTCCTGTAGTTTCCTAAAATATTCAACTTTGCTGCCATTCGGCGCATATACTCCCACCAATATCCATTGCTCCCCCTCGATTTTAGTGCTTACAATCACCGTTCTTCCTTCCTTGTCGTTCCACACCATCTCCGGTTCCCACTTAGGTTTTACATATATCACGACCCCTTTTTTCTTTCTCTCCTCTGCAGCAATGAATTCTTTCCCCAATTTTTCATTTTTTAATACTCTTTGGTGTTTTTTATTTATATGTGTTTCTTGTAGGCATACTACATCCCAATTTTGTTTCTTTAAATAATGAGTTAATCTATTTCTTTTCTTTTTATCGTTTAAACCGTTCACATTCCATGAAATTATTTTCAATTTCATGCTTATTCTCTATAACAAATTTTATTAAATTTTATTAAATTTTCTTTAAAAAAAAATTACTGGATCAAATAATTTTCTTAAGTGCTCTTTCAATTATATAAGTTGACAATATATAATTGGCAGTGCAGAGGAGAAAAGAAAGCGGAGAATCAATTAATACAAAAAAAAAAAATTAATTGTGTCTTTTAGGAGGAGTAGTCTTGAGGTCATTCATCCAGTTCTTCTTCTTCTTCTTCTTCTTCTTCTTCTTCTTCTTCTTCTTCTTCTTCTTCTTCTTCCTCCTCCCCTTCCTCTAACTCTGTGACGTTCTCTTCATGTTCATCTATCGTCGGCTGATTTTGTAGTACTTTAGGTGTCTTTGCCCTCACCCCTCCCAGTTCCTGTGTATAAGTCCTGTAGAAGCGATCCGCATCTTGCACGTTGTCGAACTTCCTTCTCTTTCCTTTAAATGAAAATGATAGTCCCTCTGGAAATTCCCAACGGAAATAAATTCTCTTTGCTAGGAGTGCCCTTGTTAGGAAGAAATATTTCCTCCTCTTCTGAACCAACCTTGGTGGAACTTCCTTCATAATTGCTATTTCCACGTCATCAATTCTCAATTTAGATTTTCCTTTATTTTGCAGCACCTTATTTCTTAACCTCATCGTGGTAAAAGTCACTAAGCAATCGCCTGGCCAGTTGTTTTGCTGCGCTTTCTTGGAATTGACTCTATATATATTCTCTATCCTGGAGTCCACCTCGTTTTCTTCCATATTTAGCCACCTTGCCAGCTCTTTTGTTATTTTCCTTTCAATATCCTCATTTGGTGTTTCTGGAATGTTTCTCAGTCTCAAAACTTTTTCCCGCATTTGCATCTGTTGCATGGCAAGTGCATCCTGGAACACTTCCTGCATGATTCTCTGTGTTTCCAACTGTCTTTTTATTTCCTCCATTTCTTTTTTGGACTCTTTTCTTTCCTTTGGGAGTTTTTTCACTACTTTTTCCATCGTCTGACTTTTCTCCTGTAGCAAAGGGACATCTGATCACCCCATTCAATCTGAAAAGCACCATCTGTTCAGAGAGAGGTGAGGAAAGGATGCTTTTAGTGACGGCTAATGCACAAATTATTTGCAAACAAGAAGCATACAGAATTAGGATAATTCGGTGGTAAAAAAAAAAAAGCAAACAAAATGGAAGGGTTCACCTTCAGGCATCCTCAAAAAATAAGCCAAAGCTCTGTGCGGAAAAGTTTGAAATAACTTTGAAAGTTAGGAAGTAACCTTTTCATTGCAACAACCATCTGCATTTCAAACCCTGCATCTGTGCAGCCACAGGCAGGGAGGAGGAGGCAAAAGCAGGGGAGAAAATAAGTACAGTGGTACTCTGGTTCTCAAACTGGAAGTCCGCTCCGAAACCAAAGCGTTCCAAAACCAAGGCATGCTTTCCCATAGAAAGTAATGCAAAACAGATTAATCTGTTCCAGACTTTTAAAAACAACCCTAAAACAGCAATTTAACATGAATTTTACTATCTATGATCTTTGATCCATAAAATGAAAGCAATAATCAATGTAAGGTAAAGGTAAAGGGACCCCTGACCATTAGGTCCAGTCGTGACCGACTCTGGGGTTGCGGCACTCATCTCGCATTATTGGCCGAGGGAGCCGGCGTATAGCTTCTGGGTCATGTGGCCAGCATGACTAAGCTGCTTCTGGCAAACCAGAGCAGTGCACGGAAACGCTGTTTACCTTCCCGCCAGAGCGGTACCTATTTATCTACTTGCACTTTGACATGCTTTCGAACTGCTAGGTGGGCAGGGGTAGGGACTGAGCAACGGGAACTCACCCCGTCATGGGGATTCGAACTGCCGACCTTCTGATTGGCAAACCCTAGGCTCTGTGGTTTAACCCACAGCGCCACCCGCGTCCCTCAATAATCAATGTATTGTATTATAAAATAAATAAGACAGTATTGTAGATGATAAAAATGAAAAAAACAATTTTTTTTCTTCCCTGCACTGATGATAGTCATTGTTTGGAGGGGGGGCCTTTATCCATTTCTGCAGTCACAGAATCAATCAATCAATCAGTAGCTGAACTGGGTTCAGCTTCACACATTCAGTCACAAAAACAAATTAACTGAAAAAGCCTCTAAAACAAAAACGGAAAATAAATAGCAAAAACAAAAGCGCCAAACTTAATCCGTTCCGGAAGTTCGTTTGACTTCCGAAATGTTCGAAAACCAAGGCTCCAAAAATTGGCTTCCAAAATCATTCAAAAACTGGAATGCTTACTTCTGGGCTTTTGGGGTTTGAGAACCAAAGCGTTTGAGAACCAAGGTACCACTGTACTGGTAGTTGAGCCACCCCAAAGAGCTTTAATTTCCCAGGCTTCCTGGCACCTGGGATGCTGCTGTAGCAGGATCGGACCTTAGTAATATGCCGCCCTGTATGAGGTAATTTGACTCCCTCCCCCCCAGCCCTCACAGCGCCGCCTTAAGATGGGCTTTTGGGATGAGGCACGAGGCTCTGGGAGGGTCCTAGAGCCCTCCTTTCTCCTTCCCAAAGACCAGCAAGTGATTGCCCAACTTTGAGAAGGAAGAAGGAGGACTCTAGGACCGCGTTGGAGCCTCTCACCTGCTTCCCGAAGCCGGGCAAATGCTTACTAGGCTTCGAGAAGGCGCCCTCCTCAGCTGCGCACCTGGTGCAGCCGCACCACTTGCACTACCCCAAATCCGCCTCTGATCTGAGGCACCAGGGGCTGGAGCTTCACAAAGATGCCTCCAGGAAGATCTGCCCCATCATTGCTATTGCTCAACTCCTGCTCCATGCCACTGCTACCATTACATTTATTTTGGCGGGGGGGGGATCTGTGCATGATTTAGGGGCTTGCCAGGGTCTGAAAGGAGATATTTGGCTCTGCCACACAGATTCTGAATTTGTAACCGAGCGGGTGGCAGCAGCGTGGAATTGAGAAATTCATTGTCCAATGCAGGTTGAGTGGACTGGAAGCCTGAATGGCCTGTTAGCCTGCCCTCTTGGCCACCATTCCTGACAGCTTGCTAGCTTATGCCTTCAGATAGATAGATAGATAGATAGATAGATAGATAGATAGCCTGTATCCTCTGATGTTTACCTGTGTTGTGCCCACTGAGCTGAATGAAATTGCTTCATGTTGGCCGTCTGCAGCTTTGAGTGTCGCTCTGTTTGGTTTCTTTCGGTATGAGTTTTCATCGCTGAATTATGAATGAATCAACATCTGCTATTTTAAAAAAAAGTGTGGGGAGAAAAATAAGCAAACAAACCCAAGGCAGGATGAAAGATGAGACCGAATTTATCTGATGTGCAAACACCATTAAGCGGGAGGAAAGAAACAATTTATTGATTTGACTCCTCGCCGCATCATCTTTATGCCTCTTTGGGTTGGCTTTGCACAAGGTATTCATATGATGTCACGTAATGCGGATCCAATTTACAGTGAAAACAGTCCAAACTGATTGTCTGCTCTTTTGTTTATTTCAATACAATAACCCGCACATTTGTATGCGGTTAAGTGAACACAGCAATCAAGATTACAGCGATCTTCTTTGTAAAGCTTGAAAGGATTGGTGCTTCGGGAGAGATGTATCTGAGTGTCATGAACTTGGTGAATATTATCTCGACAAGCCTCATATCTGTTCAGGCTTATAACCAACTCCAAAAGCGTGTATCATTTGTAACTCTCTTGCCCATTTTCCATTTCCTTCTCCTTGTATTCTCTCTGCCCCCCTCCCATTTTAATGGGTGGGGGGAGGCTCATTTGTTGGTACGTTTTTTGTTTTGTTTATATCTTGTATTTTTATGTTGTGAACCATCCTGAGATCTATGGATGAAGGGTGGTATACAAATGCGAATAAATGAATGAATGAATGAATGGGTTTCACTTAAAGGGTGTTGGAAACAGACTCCAATTCAAATGAAACAATGGCTGTCCTAGGCACTGGGGTTTAAAATTACCCTGATATAAACATTCTTGGCGACTTTATGGTGTTGCAGAAGTTAAAATAAGGAGGCCCTGTTCTCACATGATAGAATATCCAGTTTTGTTTTTATTGCTGCTTAGTAGCTACAACAAATTTTGATAATCGTTTATTTGTCCACTTCCATAGAAAACTAATCAATGTATAATTTACTAAACCAAGCACTGTTGATTTTTAATTAGCCATGACCTTTTCATCACTACTCTCTTTCCATGTGTTGGTTTTTCTTGCCTCTAGTGGCTGACCCCAAAGTGCAAGCAATTTTGCAAGTGTTCATCATAAGGACAGCCATTGGGTTTGTTATTCACATTGCCAGTGCTCCACCTGATCGGAAGTATAGGATAGTATTTTGGTGGCCAGATCACTAGATGGGGCTATAAACTACATCATAATCTCAGTGTATGTTATCAGAACTCATATTACGTGGCATAATTGTTGAGGATTACAAGCAAATTTACAGGCAACAAATTATCCACCTTTTGTGCTTACAAATCAGTGCAGATTATCCACTCCCCTAAAATTGGGGGCAGATTTTTGTGAAACATTTGGCTTTCCACTCAAAACTGAAGGAGAGGGGCCTGTGTATGTGTGGCAGAATGTGCTAATTCTGATAACATCCCTGTTTGTTTAACGGTCATCCTGGGCTTATCAAGTGCTCTAAACTCTAATTATTGATTAGGGTTGTATTTGTTGTACAAGGAGCAAAGAGCAAGTTCTCTGTGTAGTTGTACCAGCCAATGGTGTTGCCTGAAAGATTAGAGGACCTGGTTATAGTGTTATATGCCACCCCTATCTCCTGGCGGTGTGAGATATCAGGGGTTTCAGGCACTTACCCAGGGTTTGTGTTTTCTTCAGAAATTAGGCACAATGGAGATTGTGGTGTTTTTAGGATATATGGTTTTATTTACATACATATATGCAACCTGCACCTAGATGGAGGGATTGCAGAGCATTCATGTCCTATGAAGCTCTGGCTTCCCCCTTTCGGGTAGCATTGGATTCAAAGGACAGCAAAAAAGCATCCTCTGTGTCTATGAGAGCCAGTGTGGTGTAGTGGTTAAGAGCAGTAGACTCATAATCTGGTGAACCGGGTTCGCCTCTCCGCTCCTCCACATGCAGCTTCTGGGTGACCTTGGGCTAGTCATACTTCTCTGAAGTCTCTCAGCCTCACTCACCTCACAGAGTGTTTGTTGTGGGGGAGGAAGGGAAAGGAGATTGTTAGCCGCTTTGAGACTCCTTAGGGTAGTGATAAAGCAGAATATCAAATCCAAACTCCTCCTCCTCCTCCTCCTCCTCCTTAGATCCAGCCTGTCATCCTCAGCTCACATGGAGTTCTGCCCCTTCTTTTTGCAGCTAACCAACTCCAAGGACCTCCTGTTGGCCTACATCATTCAAAGTTGAAACCCTAAGCCTGGCCTTTGCCTCTGCCCACTAGCACCCAGCAAACATGGACCCCACTCCCCCTTGCCTGGCAGTCTTGCCCTCTGATGGTTTCCTTGATGGGCCATCACCAGTCTTGGCACATGGAGGGCAAATCTACACTGTTTGGTTATAACGTTTAAAATGTGTTATAAAAATGCGGCACCAGAGGGTGCTGTAGAGCAGTGACCTGTCGGCAATGGAAAATTGCCTTGAGAGCTATATTATGTTTCTTTTACAACGTTCTAACAGATCGGTGTAGATCCACCCTAGTTAGCTGTGTCAAGCTGGCTTGGCTCATTAGCATAACTAAATCCAGGGGGCTTCTGTGTTTAGCAAAGCTTAATCAAACTTTGATTAA
Source organism: Darevskia mixta (assembly GCA_034641385.1). Lineage (NCBI taxonomy): Eukaryota > Metazoa > Chordata > Lepidosauria > Squamata > Lacertidae > Darevskia > Darevskia mixta. Next base: position 2,955,570 of record JAWWNH010000027.1, read on the forward strand.
TTTTAACATTTACTACATCCAGGAATTATGGGGGGTGGGGGGAATCTGACACTCCAGAATTTAGGAGAATCTGCCCCCCCCAACCCATAATAAAACTATATCATCATTTCCATCAGAAATTGCCCCTCCCAAAAAACCACTTTGGAGCATCATAACTGAGAATGAACTTTAAATACAGATTTATCCCATCCAAATCCAACCAAACATTCAAACCACTACCCCACACCGGCTGCCTGCCAATAGACAGCCATAGAATTAGGATTTCATCTCTAGGAAGTGGGTTTACCTTCCAGAATCAAAGTTGTCTAGTGATTTCAGAGAGGAGAGTACTAGGGAGGTGTCTTATATATGATCCATCTGGTTCAGTATTGTTTACCCTCAATAGCAGTGGCTCTCCATGGCTTCAGGCAGGGATCCTTCCTAGTTGGTGGAAAGTATCATATTGGATTCACAAACAGGATCACATTATGGTGCTGGTAAACAGCAATTCATCTTACCTTTCCCTCCCTTTCTGATACATAAATCATTAAAGGGCACAAGACACAGTGGAGTTAAAATATTTTAATGTGTGTTGGGGTGACTATAGCTAGAAATGAGAGTAACAGCACAATCCTATGCATGTATATTCAGAAGTAAGTCCCATTGAATTAAATGGGACTTACTCCTATCCAGACATCACAGGACTGCAGCTTAGGTGCCATTCTTAACAACCTCCTGTTCTTAACAAAACTAATGATTAGGGTTGATTGATCTGCTCACACAAAACCTTGTTGATTCATATTTGTGGGAGAAATCCACCCAATGAAACTGCACATGGCAACATGTCCCGTTAAACTCAATGAAACCAATGTCTGAGTCAGAGTTGTTTGAAGTGTTGGCACTTGTGATGGGGAAAATAGGAAGAACAACACAGAAGAGGGTTATTTTAGGATTCTTACACTCCACCATTATTCCGAGGGGATCGATCCCCTGTAGAGTTCTCCATTGTTTGCTATAACAAAACTATGAAAATTTACTTGTTCTCTTCATAGCAGAGATTAGATTACATAATACGAGAACTAGGAGACAGATAGCCTGCAGGTATTTATTAGTCAAAAGAAGACTGATAACATTATGTAAGGATAGGCCATATTATGAAAATGAAATCCCCGGAGTGATGTACATTTATTGAAAAGGGAAGAACTTAAAAGACATCTTTTGTGTATATATGCGCATTGAACTTGTTTCACTTTCTTGCTCACCCTTTCCTCTTAGGAGAAACTTCATTAGATATCATGGGAGAGAAAGTAGATGAATAAATGAGCAAATTAAGTTAATTTGGATATGCAGAAGGTATTAAAAATAAATTTAAGGAACCGCAGAAAGAGGGGAAAGGAAGTCAAGTTTTGAAATGTTAAAATGATTGTAAATATATATATATTTAAAGGTATTATGGGAGAGACTCCTGTCCCCTCTCAGATCCTGCCTTGCTACCCTTGCCTAATGTTCTCTTCAAATTCAATATAGTATAGCATAATATTTATATTCTGTCCTTCCAAAAGCTTTGCCCTAGATCAGCAGTGGCTCCTCTCCCATAATTGTTCAGTGGCTCCCTTGACTCACCATGTCACAGAATTGAAGGAAGTAGCTCCTGGCCCTTCTCCAAGTTTAGTGGCTGGGAGTTTAAAAATGTGTTTTAAATTTTAAAGATATTTAAAATGTTTTCAGTAAAAAAAATATATGCAAACATTTGTACCCCACTTTTCCACAACTCAACTCAACTCATTTTATTTCGGCTTTAAGCCCATAGACATAACAACCAAAAACAGAAACAGCACAGTCTGGTTTACAATTGCTAACAGTAAAATAGATTAAAAGGGATACTCAATTGAATAAAATATGATAAAAATTAAATTAAATTTTCAAGCTGTATATAACAATCCATTGCGTTTCTTAAGTGTCAGAACTGATGTCAGAAATTTTGCCATATGTAGGGTTATAATCGAGTCTGAATCTTGCAACAGAAGAGCAAGGTAAGACGCTTTCCAAATACCCCGGTAATTTTTGAGTTAATGGAAGTAATAGAGTCTTTCGGGCGGCAGAATACAAGGGGCAGACAAACACTATGTGATGAAGAGATTTCCACAATATGCCACTTTAAAGTCCCTGAAATTATGATAAAGGATAATAAGTTAATAAATAAATAAGGCGTGAGAGCTCCCCAGAATGAACAGATACACACACAGAAGCAGGTTTTCAATTGGAGGAAGGGGCGATTCGTACTGTTGTCCTGTGCCAACCCCCTGAACAGGAAATAATTTAAAATGTGAGTACATTGCTGCATTACAATTTAATTCTGTTCCCTGAACCTTGAGATGCCAATATAAATATGAGTACATTGGCTGGGAAATCAATATGTTTCAATTAGAATAACACTGCCTTTCAAAGTAAGCGACAGATCTGTGAATGTGATACAATATCCCGTTACCTGGTAGCACTGATGGTTATTCTAACATGAAATAACAACAAAGGTCATAAGCTTAAGATCAGGAGCATATTGCTTGATGTTTCTGAACAGCTTGAAGAGAAAGGGCATGATCCAATCAAGTTTATGCACTTGAAGGCTAAAAATGAATAATCTGCATTTAGCAGAATGATACTGACTCTTCGCAGTTTGCCTAGGTCCCGCCTCCATGTATAATTTGCAAATCTTGTTAGCTTGCCCACTGAAATCAATGAGACCTAACCTTGAATGGATCGTACCCAAATAGCTTGCGGGATAGATTATATTGAAGCTGGTTTTATATTTTACAGTGTTTTTTTTCTCTCTCACTTGGATGTTTATTTTAATGCTGTTGATTTTGTTAATGATACACACACTGTTTTATGATTTTAGGTTGTGGTTTTATATATATATATATAAATTACATTGAGAAGCTTTTCAACTTTTTGAGAACAACTGGCTATGGGATGTTCCTCAGAAAACTACAACTTCTGGGATTTTCTGGGGAAGAGGGGTAGATTGTTAAATGACTCTGGGAATGTAGTTCTGTGAAGAGAATAGGGGTCTGTCTATCATCTGTCAGTACCTTTAACAAACTACGGTTGTGGGCCCTGTGGCATGAGGTAGCAAGCAGCCAGGGGCTAACCAGGGAAGATAAAATAATCACAGGACAACTGTTTTGGGATAATACAGGCCACCACATTATTGATTACAGATGAAAGCAAATCTTGGTGTAGGTGTTGGGCATTTATCCAGAATCACCCAGCCTGACTGCTGGTTGATTTGGATAAGGGTTAATCTTGGGTTAAGGATCACCCCGTGACACACATAAAAGCGGGGTGACTTCTAAGCATAGCTGTCAACCCTCCCTTTTTTGTGGGAAAATCCCTTATTCCAATGCCATTTCCCACTGCTATCCTGGATTGTTGTTATCCCTTAAATTTCCCGGATTTCAAAGGAAGCAGCTCATCTCCCTCCCTGCTGGCCAGGGAGGCTCCTCAGCTGCATTGCTCGGCTGCCAATAAGGAGTCTGAGACTGACTGGGGGCAGAGCTTGCATGCCTTGTGCAGCCAGACCCTCATGCCCAACCAGACAGACAGCCTGCCGTCTACACGCTCGCTCTTTTGCTCACCCGTTTGCGCGCAGCCTCTGGAGAGCAGGGTGGCAAGGCTACTTGGTGCCATTGCACCGCCCTCGCAGCATCCCTTATTTTCAAATCCGAAAGTTTGAAAAAATCCCTTCTTTTCAAATCCGAAGATCACTGTTGTGGAGTATTACTCTAACCCATCAGCCCCCGCCTGGGCATCAAGATGGAAGGACCTCCCCCTGGAACCATTTAACGGGGTACCCCAATCCCTTGGAGCGGGCGTTGAGAGTCCTACTTACCCCCTGATCCACCTTGACTAGGTATACAACCCAGTGCCTTATCCGCCCAATCTGTGACAATTGCTATGAGGAAGGCAAAACCCCCCAGACTGGCCCAATTTGCCTGGAGGATGAATTCCTCCCTAGTCCCAAATAAATTTAGTTTACTAATTTATTAATGGACTTCCACATTAGTGTCAAGGTGATTTACAAAAAAAGAAAAAAGAAAAAGCTTCAAAATAGCATTGTATTCTTTTAAAAAGAGATTTACAAACAATTGGAAAAGCGTGTTGAATCAAAAAAGTCTTCAATCATTACTAGAAAGTACAAAAATAGTAGGTACCCACTGTATCTCATGCAGGGATGTATGATGTTCCTGGTTTGGGCAGCAAATTAATATTTACATGATTAAAACAAAATCTTTGTAAACCAAACTAAATGATGGCAAAACTGTTCTCATTCAAATAGGTTTTTAAAAGTGGGTTTTCAAAACCCTCTAGGACATTATAACCATTTTGCATTATAAAATATCATGTTTCATGTATTCCTAATTGATGGTTTATGTCAGTATATCATACCAAATGGAAAAGGATTCACTTTGCTCTTTAGAGACACTTGTGATTTCCTCTAGTGACTCCTTTCCATTTATATTGATAAATGAATCCAAAATCTAATTGTTACTCATTGATTGAACCAACTGTGCAAGCTGCTAGTTCTACAAGTGAACAAGCTGATAAAAATATTGCACAGCATAGATTCTCATCCACAAATGAACTAAAAATATCCAGATTGTTTAATCTTAGTACATTAGCACTTATTAGGCCCCCATCAGCTACAGTTGGTCATTAACATCTGGATTCTTAAAGTCTAACAATATATCTCTTCGAAATACGAGCACAAAAATCACAGCTTTTGTTTCTATTGTGATCCAAGTAAAATTGACAGTGCTGATCCTCACATCTGAGGTCCTAAATAGCTTGGCTGCAATATGGTAAGAAATCAGCACCAAATTCTCTCCAAGGAAGTACCTGCGCAGTAATTGTAGGTGTGTTTAGATATTGTGGACGAGGTGGCCAGGAGAGTTGTAGTTTATATAAGGCCTTTCATTTTGAGAAGAAGCGCCATAGTGGTTCACAGACAAATAGAAACCAACAGCAATATAACAAAAATAAAAAAAACACAGCTACCAATTATAAATAAATAAATATTTATACCCCACCCATCTGGCTGGGTTTCCCCAGCCACTCTGAGCACCTCCCAGCAGAATATTCAAAACACGATAAAACATGAAACATTTTAAACTTCCCTAAACAGGGCTGCCTTCAGATGCCTTTATAAAAAAAATACAGCTACCAATACTTAAGCTACATAGTGAAACAGCTACATTAAATCATCCATAATTAAAATAAGACACAGATGAAACAATCCAAACTTGAAATTCAAATCAGGAGAGCAGAGAAATGGCAGCTCCACAAAGATTCCTGCAGGATTATGGAGCTAGGAATTATGGGACTGCACATGATGTCACTGAAGAGTGTTTCCTAGGCTGTCATTTCCACCCAGGGATTGGTTCAGTAGTGGATGGTGGGTGGGCTGGCAGTGCTCACATGACCTTGATCTCCTGTGTGGCCCATCGCATTCTCCCAGTATGCAGTTGCAAAACAACATCATGGTTGACCGTGATGAAGCATCACCGCCCCCTCTCCATCCCAGTATGGGGCAGGGATACAGACATCTGGAGGTTGGGTGAGTGCAACCACTTAAACCCACCGCCCGCTAGTAGATTGGTGAAATCTCTGGCTGCAAATGGGTTCAAACCCCAATTCAATTTTGACCCACTACAGGAGGCAGAAATAAAGAACAATAGTAGTCTGGCGTTTAAGTGACTTGCAACATGTTGTTTTTCCAGTCTGAGATACCTATTCCCAGTGGCGGAGGAAGCCTTTCGGCCACCTGGGGCGGCAAACGGAGGCACCCGCTGAGGGCGGGGCGTGCTGATGTGCGTCATGATGTCACGACGCACATCAGGACGCACTGTGCATGCACGGAATCCCACACATGCGCAGTCCTCTGGGCCGGCGCTGCTGCTCCCGCAGCTGCTGAGGGAGCTGCCGAGCAATCAGTGGCTCGTGGGGCTGCCGCGCGCAAAAAGCAGCATGGCCTTACGCGCAGAAGCCCCACAAGCCGCCCATCGCTTGGCGGCTGGCAAGGTCGCCGCGGGAGCAGCAGCTCCGGCCCAGACGGAGTGCGCATGTGTGACATGCCACACATGCGCACTCCGTCCAGGCCGGCGCTGCTGCTCCTGCAGCAACCTTGAGAGCCACCGCCGCTCGGATGGGGTGCCAGGCGGCGGGGCTCGGCTTGGGGAGTGGCGGGAGGGGCCGCCAACTTGTCACCCCCCTCCCCTGGAACCCGGGGTGCCCCGCCCCCTACGTCCCGCCCTTGCTATGCCACTGCCTATTCCATGCCCTTAGTTTGCAATAGATCCTTAAAATTTTATATGGCTTTATATAAAAATTATCTGTTATATGGATCCTAATCATTTTAAATTATACTCTTTGCTTCAGTAACAGCTTGATCTGTTACTGTATCAGAAATGACACATTTGAATTTATTCATGAAAGGCAAGACAATCCATGGTCAACAAGCCCATTCCTCATCTCCAAGGATGGATTGACCTTAATTCTAAAATGCATATGTAGTTACATTGATGCCGTCACTTTCCATGGATTTTCCCATTAAAATGGGAATAAATATTGGGGGTTATTTTTCAATTGGCTGCTTCATAGGGGTAAACCCAAATATAGACTTGGATTGCTCAAGCTACGATTAAAAATATATATCAGAAAATCCAGCAAAATGATTCATTGCTACGTACGTTAGCAGCATTTATCATTCACATCTTTAGCTCCAAGAGCATATAAACTTTCAAGGATGGTCAGTCAGTGGACAATGTTTATATATTACTTAGAAATCAATTTCAAGATAGAACATCCTGAACTTGCGAACAAGGAATGAGGTGTGCAGATGTTACGATGGCTATTGCCCAATATATATAGATTTGATTTATATCAAAGAAAGCTCTCTCTCTCAAAACAGACCCCCTCTAACCTTCCTGGAACTATGGGCTGGAGCAAATACTACTTGGTAGTCTGGAGTGTTGTTAAAATGATCTTATGAATAAACTAGGGTTACCATATGTCTGGAATTTCCCGGACATAGCCGGAATACTGCAGGGCGAAAATCGCAAAAATATCCAGGAAAATCTGGAGGTATGGCAACCCATGTCGGAAGTGTTGTTTTTGACAATGTTCCTTAAAGCTCAATAAAAAAGCTCCAAAAAACACACAGCTCAACAGCCTTTGTGTCTGGATATGAAATATGGCAACCCTAGAAAACGCTAAATAGATTTCATTGCTGCACTAAACTCAGGGTCTCTACCACGAGTTCACTACATGTAAATATCTAGATATGCAAAAATCCCCATTTTTTATTATTTTTTTTGTAAAACAAAGAAAGAAGGAAACCCAAAATAACAGTGTTTGCATGAGGTATCTGGAACCTTTCTGTACTTAATGCATAGGCCTTCCACAGTCAGCATTTGATGATAGGGAATAAAGGACAGGAATAATATTAGAACAGGAATTATATATACCGTATTTTTCACTCCATAAGACACACTTTTTTCCTGCTAAAAAGTAAGGGGAAATGTCTGTGCGTCTTATGGAGCGAATGTGTGGTCCCTGGAGCTGAACTGCCCAGGGGCAAAAGCAGATAGAATCATAGAATCATAGAGTTGGAAGAGACCACAAGGGCCATCCAGTCCAACCCCCTGCCAAGCAGGAAACACCATCAAAGCATTCCTGACAGGTGGCTGTCAAGCCTCTGCTTAAAGACCTCCAAAGAAGGAGACTCCACCACACTCCTTGGCAGCAAATTCCACTGTCGAACAGCTCTTACTGTCAGGAAATTCTTCCTAATGTTTAGGTGGAATCTTCTTTCTTGTAGTTTGAATCCATTGCTCCATGTCCGCTTCTCTGGAGCAGCAGAAAACAACCTTTCTCCCTCCTCTATATGACATCCTTTTATATATTTGAACATGGCTATCATATCACCCCTTAACCTTCTCTTCTCCAGGCTAAACATACCCAGCTCCCTAAGCCGTTCCTCATAAGGCATCGTTTCCAGGCCTTTGACCATTTTGGTTGCCCTCTTCTGGACATGTTCCAGCTTGTCAGTATCCTTCTTGAACTGTGGTGCCCAGAACTGGACACAGTATTCCAGGTGAGGTCTGACCAGAGCGGAATACAGTGGTACTATTACTTCCCTTGATCTAGATGCTATACTCCTATTGATGCAGCCCAGAATTGCATTGGCTTTTTTAGCTGCTGCATCACACTGTTGACTCATGTCAAGTTTGTGGTCTACCAAGACTCCTAGATCCTTTTCACTTGTACTGCTCTCAAGCCAGGTATTTGTGCCTTTCATTTTTTTTGCCCAAGTGTAGTACTTTACATTTCTCCCTGTTAAAATTCATCCTGTTTGCCTTGGCCCAGTTCTCCAATCTGTCAAGGTCACCTTGAAGTGTGATCCTGTCCTCTGGGGTATTAGCCACCCCTCCCAATTTGGTGTCATCTGCAAACTTGATCAGGATGCCCTCAAGCCCATCATCCAAGTCATTGATAAAGATGTTGAATAAGACTGGGCCCAAGACAGAACCCTGTGGCACCCCACTAGTCACTTCTCTCCAGGATGAAGAGGAGCCATTGATGAGCACCCTTTGGGTTCGGTCAGTCAGCCAGTTACAAATCCACTGAATGGTAGCATTGTCTAGCCCGCATTTTACCAGCTTCTTTACAAGAATATCATGGGGCACCTTGTCAAAGGCCTTGCTGAAATCAAGATAGGCTACATCCACAGTGTTCCCTTCGTCTACCAGGCTTGTAATTCTGTCAAAAAATGAGATCAGATTAGTCTGACATGACTTATTTTTCAGAAACCCATACTGACTTTTAGTGATCACAGCGTTCCTTTCTAGGTGCTCAAAGACCATTTGCTTAATGATCTGCTCTAGAATCTTTCCTGGTATTGATGTCAGGCTGACTGGGCAATCATGCTTTTTTAAAAAAAAAAGAGAGAGAAGGGGGTGTTGAAAGGAAGCCTGCTGAGAGAGATAAGGGAGAGAGATTCCAGCCCCGTGCCCTTGCAGAGGGAGGCTGTTTCCCCAGCGACATGTAACTGGCTGATTAGATTATCTGTCTGGAAACTAGAAATGGCTTCCTGAAGCTGCAGAACTGTGAGTTAAACCCCATAAAACAGGGTTTTTTTCCCTTTGCAAAGTAAGCTCAACAACTTTGAGCTGATCCTCAAAAAATGGGGCTTTTCTCCTTCGCAAAAGAAGCTGCAGAAATTTGAGCTGATCCACAAAAAATTGGGGCTTTTCCCCTCTAAAAACTAGGTGTGTCCTATGGTCAGGTGCGCCTTATAGAACGAAAAATACGGTATATAGGAGCCAATACATGCGTAGGTCACAACTTTCGTATAAGGGAAAACATTTGAAACAGAGAAAATGGAAAAGACTGTAACAGCACAGAAGAAAACAGATGGGGGGGGAACAGCACACAGGTTACATTATTCTTGCTTTTAATAACAACTGATAATGTTTATTTTGAAGAAAAAGCAGTCATGGGGCCCTGATCTGAAATACCCTCCTGGTCTTTTTTTTTGGGGGGGGGGACACCAAGTTACTACCACGGTGCTCCCTTCCTTGCTATTTATCCATGAAGCTGCTATGGTGGTGAACAGCACTTTTGGGAACAAATATGAGCGGCCTTGGGTGGCAGTGTAGTTTGGCCTAATATACTGCCGAAGGCAAGATGTTGAAGGCTATGAAACATGGTTCGTAAATGTTTACAATTTCAACGGACGTTATGAGTCTAGTTCTAGCAGGTTACGGTTCTTTATACCATGGGGCAAAGCAAACATTTGCCACAAACTGGGGTGGGTGGTACTAGAATGTGATGCCCACATTGCTACTTTTCACAGAGAAGACCATGTCCATGAGAAATTTCTCATGTCAGTTTAACTAGAAATCAGAATGAAAACTAATATTCAAAAGTTGGCAGATACTCTAGCTCAGGCATCAGCAAACTTTTTCAGCAGGGGGCCGGCCCACTGTTTCTCAGACCTTGTGGGGGGCTGGACTATATTTTGACCGGGAAAAAAATGAACGAATTCCTTTGACCCACAATTAATCCAGAGATGCATTTTAAATAAAAGCACACATTCTACTCATGTAAAAGCACCAGGCAGGCCCCACAAATAACCCAGAGATGCATTTGAAATAAAAGGACACATTCTACTCATGTAAAAACACACTGATTCCCAGACTGGCCGCAGGCCGGATTTAGAAGGTGATTGGGCTGGATCCGGCCCCCAGGCCTTAGTTTGCCTACCCATCCTCTAGCTTCACCGCTCAGAATGAGTGCAATGAGAGCCAGTGTGGTGTAGTGGTTAAGAGTGGTAGACTCATAATCTGGTGAACCAGATTTGCGTCTCCGCTCCTCCACATGCAGCTGCTGGGTGACCTTGGGCTAGTCACACTTCTTTGAAGTCTCTCAGCCCCACTCACCTCACAGAGTGTTTGTTGTGGGGGAGGAAGGGAAAGGAGAATGTTAGCCGCTTTGAGACTCCTTCGGGTAGTGATAAAGCGGGATATCAAATCCAAACTCTTCTTCTTCTCTTCAATATTTCAGAATTCAGATAGGTACCTTCAACGTGACAGTCTATTCCAAAATTCAAGTGCTCGTTGGCATCATCTAGGAAATATCAGAGGCTGTCAAACACTGTTGGATATAAATACCATTGCATGCCATCTGACAGATGCTATTGGATGCTAAATACTGTCCGTTACTAAAGTGCTTACCATGCCAGTGATCAGGCGGCGACATCAAATGTCACATATCGAATGGCAGAATAAAATATGACAGGGCATCAAATATACAGAGAATGCTTGGCAAATATTGGAATATTCTGAAAAAATATCTGGAAAAAATATTCTGCGTTAAAATTTGCAGAGGATCAAATTGGTCTCAGCTCTTTTGGAAGCGAATCAAAGCCTTTCAGCTGCTGTTTCGACAGAGGATTTGGAACCAAGTCATGGTGTGCAGGAATAAAGTGAATTAATTAGCACTGAGCAGCATGTGTGGTCCAGCAACATCTGAAGTCTGAGATCATGTAGTGATGCTGCCCCTTTTGATGTCAATATTGCTAGTTTTTCACACAGGATCTTGGCTTTCAGAGATAACCAGAGTGGTGGAGGGTGGACACAGAGTGCAGGAGTAAAGAGGAAACAGGGATCAGAGAGTAGGAATGAATGGTTTGTTATCACAATGGAGAGAGATAAGTCCCGTGTGTGTGTGTGTGTGTGTGTGTGTGTGTGTGTGTGTTATATGGACCTATATATACATGGACCAATATATATGGACCAATGTCTTTTAACTTATTCATACATGATCTGATGTTAGGGGCAAGCAGAGAAATGGCCAGGTTTGCTGATGACACCCAATAATTTTGAATGATGTTTGACGACTGTAGGGGACCACAGCACAGCCCAAGTCTCCCCTGGTCATTGGACTGACAGATGTGTATATGAATGAGAAAGATCTGCTACCATAGGCATCTGGTGTTGGTGCCTCACTGGGGTTCTTGCACCAACTGGAGAACGCCAGGCAGCTACGTTCTCCCCCACAAGTGACCCTCAGGATGATTATTCACTCTTCTTTCCCGATGCACTTCTGCGACACATATCCAGAGATATATGCACACAATACAATAGCAGAGTTCAAGCAGAAGCTCAGCATTGGAGGTGTGGATTTCTAAGCTACTTTATTATGTACAAAACAGAACAAAAGAAAACATGGCTCCTTTCTCCTCCTTCATCTCCGAGCGAGAAGAAAAACAAAAGTACTACACAACAGAACAGTGTAACTGAGCTTCCGTTCTCATGACTTCAACAGTATGGAATGTCAACACAGACATGTGATGAAAACAACCACACATCCTGCAACGGGAGGAATGAAATCCCAACATCTGGTTGGCTATGAGGAGACATGTTTAGGATAGTGGTCTTCACATCAAGGTTGCATCTATATTTTTTTAATAAAAACCTGTGAAAGGGAGCCAAGATCCCTGGGCGACTCCTATCTACTGTCTCCCTTCTTTTAACCAAATATATTTGGTCATTTTTTGCCATCATAGGGATTGTAGCCATGCACTACAGTCCTAATCATGCTTGCTCAGAAACGCAGGGTGGGAGGATGAACTCCCTGTTGCATGTGGAATCCTGTACCAAATTTCCTGGGTTCAAGGCCATTAAACTCAAGCTTTTGGGTAGGCATGAACAGTGTTAAAATGTTTTTTGAGAATTCAGCCTGAGTCTGCGAAGAGTTGCTGCTCCAGCTGAGAACTGATATTGGTGCTGACCACTGCTGTACTTATCAAATATTGAGCACTGTTGTTAGAAGCGGGTTTCTTCCTGAAAATCTCCCAGGCAGGAAACTCCATACTGAGTCCCTAGTGCTCAGTTGCCAGTATAATTAAGAATATATTCCTAAAGTTTAGGACCTAAACTTTTAGATGGTCCTACTTCCTTAAATGAATAGGAGAGAACCATTGTCCTGGTTGGAGTGCGAAGGGGAACCCTTTACATTCAAAACTGATGCCTTTGTCCTTTTCATGCCCCACATGAATATGAGATTAAAAAAGAATAATGAGCCTCTTACTGAAATCAAGGTGTAGAATGAGCTGAAAATGCCTATTAATGTGGGACATCCTGCATAATCCATCACTGTTACATGAGGTCATAGGATCAAATAGCAGGGTTTTTCTTTTCTTTGATTAAAGGGCCAGAAACATTTGATGGCCATTCGCTTTTTTAGATGAAATCCTAACAGCATTCAAGCTACTGCTTTCTCATTGGCACATAAAGTCAAAATATCTCTGCATGAATGTCGTAGTCTGTAAGTATCTGAGATACTTAGAGCGTATCACTTCTAGTAGTTCAGATACATACTTTTAACCCAGTATATTCCATGCAATTTCAGTTCCATTTATATTATTTCCACTGCTACTCTGACCCCTTTGGCCCAGAATAAGGGGTGGTGGTGGGTTGTTCTGCCTGATGTGGCTTTAGGGGTGGGGTGCTGCTGCAGAGGATTCATAGTACTGAGCTGCCTCACCCAAGGCATCCTTTTCAGAAAGTTGCTTATAAACCTGGTGAGGCAGGTTTACTTTTTGTGGAAAGTAAAAACAGACCTATGCCAGTGGTGCAGAGCAGGAAAAACTGTCAGGCTGAGGAATCTCTGGCTCTGCAATAGTTGTTGGACTCAATTCCCATCAGCTGAAGTCAGTGCAGCCAAAGTTAAGGGATGATGGGAGTTGTAGTCCACTAGCATCAGGAGGGCCAAAGGTTCCCCAGGCCTGCCATACAGAAATAAACCCAAGTAAATCAGACCAGGGGCCAAAGCAATGATTCATACCCAGGGACATCATTTCTTGTCAAGCATACATGCAATGGTTTATTTTGCACTGAGTTTTGAATGTGGTCCTGAAGGAAACATGTGGTGAAACAGAAGTGCTAATGGCTTACAGGTGGCTGAAAAGATATCACTTGGGCTACAAAGTGATAAGCACAAAGATAAAGACGAGCAAAGAAGCCATTTTTGATTGAGTTCATTCTATAAAAGCTGTTGGTACTTCACCGCACGCAGAAAACCCTATTTTGGTTTCAAAGAAATCATGAAATAAAAGGCTGCAGCAGGATCACATGGTAACAAAAGCACAGTGGCAGCAGTTCTAGCCTCCCGTAAACTTCTCACCCAGCACTCTAGAAAGAAAGGAAAATATTGGTTGAACTTTCAGAGAGCAGGAGAGACTTCCGTTGTCTTTTGAACTTTGGTGTTATCCGTGGAAAGTCAGTTGCAATTTTGTATGAAGAGAAATGCTTACCTGGTCATAAGCCTCCTTTTTATGCAAGATAAAAATTTTCACGGGGAAATTATTTGTTAGCAAATCTCAGTGTCTGCTCAATTCTGGAAAATAACTATTTGTGTTTAAGGTTGTGTTGCTTGTAAAGAAACTGCTCTTTGCTACCTGTTTATTAAGGACAATGTTCAAAATACGGCCTTTATCCTTAGAATGAGTAGTATAAAAGTAGTATAAAAGGTACACATTTATTTAAAATTTTATCTTACCTCCTCCGATATTGTCAGAATACAGAGAGAGAGAGAGTCATAGAAATATAAAACATGATATTTTGTGCTTATATAGGCCTAATAGACTAGATCTGAACATATATCTTCCTCCCCTAATTCCATCAAGGCCCTTAGGATTAATTTGGAGTGCTCCCTGGGGCTGAAAGGAAGCTGCATTGAAAACAATGGGCTTACTTCTGACCAGAAATGTGTGGGTCACACTGTTAAACATGTGATGTATATTGCCAAATCAGATCCACAAAGGTATACTGACAGGTGCCTTTTGCGTAGTCAGGCGGAGTCCCCCCGAACCCCGGGCAGCTCCTGAGGGAAATAACGACACGTGACAACGTTCTATGGGATTAAATTGGCCACAACTTTATTCATATTCAGATGTAGGGAGACCTTGGCTCAGGCATTGGGCGTTTATCCTTCCCAGCCCCCCAGCCGGGGTTCTGGGTAATTTTCAGGGTTATCCAGCATGTGTGAGGAGTGGGCTAGCTCTGGAGAACATATGTTCAAGCAGATAGCCCGCCCCCCTGTTTGCCGCCGCTGGAGGGGAAGGGCAATGACGACCTCTGGGCGTATGGTCAATGCCTCCCCCTAAGACCCCTTTAACTGGAACCCTGGTATCGCCGCCGCAATGGGGGTGGGGGTCACCGCCCCACGCCCCCTCCATTTTAGGTAGATGACTAAAGGATTCCGCCCAAGGCCTGCAACCGCCAAAGTTGTGATGAATTGCTACGGGAAAGGTGAAACCTGCCAATGCAGGGAAAGTCCTTTCTGGCCCTTTAACAGCGACCTTGTCATAGCAGCGTCTGTGTGCCTGTGTGGCTGTGGAAAATAAAAGATTAATCTGCATAACAAGCGTTAATTGAGGGAGTGGAGGGTGGGGAAGCTCTGGATCCAACGGCCGCTTCCCAGGTAATGACTGACTCCTGTAAGGTATGTTCCCTCCCTCTACCTGGCCAATCCCCCTGGCAACACCTCCCCAGCCGGGATTGGGCAGCTGCTGGCATAGGCGGAGACCACAGGTATCCAACCTGGGAAGGCGGTGCCAGATCCAACTGCCAGGAGCTGCATGTGATCCCAGAGGGCTGCTCGCAACCACGCAAAATGCGCACCCCATTTGATGTGGGGAACGGTCATTCTGTGGCTGCCTCTCAGCTTTGGAATGTTCCCCTCAGAGACCTTCCAAAACTACATCCTAGATGTTGCTCGGAAGTGGTACAGGACATTTGGATTTTGGTCTCTCTGAACCAGAAGGGTTAGGGTAAAATAACTACCTTGTTACTTGTTGCAAGTATAGTTCTAGGCAATTAGGGTGGGATGGCCTGTAAATCCGACTAATCAAGAATTCAAGATCACAAACTAGGAAATAAGATCAACAAACTTTTCAAAGCCATCAACACCTTTCCTCTCAAATTACCCAAATCTCACTCACACCAAAAACATTATCCACCCAGGCCAGGAAACTACTAGTATAGCCAGTGATTTTTTCTGGGGGGATGCAGGGGTATGCATACCCCTAAACATTTTGTGAAAATTTGTACTTTTGTCCATTTACTGTATTTATTTCCCCTGATTTGAACTACAAAATGGTGATTTTCTTGAGTCAAAATGAGAGTACCCCTAAACAATTTTTTTAGAAAACAAGCAATGAGTACAGCATAGTATAGCTCAGTGGGAATTAATGTGCACTTATCATAACCCTAACCATATCTTTGCACCTGAGGCTAGGATGCTTAATCCTTGGCTGATAAATGAATTAAATTTATAGCACAAGTCTGGAGCCCAAGGAGCCAAAATAGGCCGCACAGTTAAAGGAATGCAGAAAGAAATGTACTCATACCAAGCCCTGTTGAGAAAATGCAGAGAGAAATCTTTCCATGAAATTCATTTAGAATTATAAATGGTGCTAAGAGTTTTCTAGGAATGTGGCAATGAAAGGATCCATCTACATTTCAAAACAGCAAGACAATGCCATAGAGACTGTAGCCCTGACATATGTAACTTGACGAAGGCCACACATATTAACCTGAACGCAATTACAGAAAAGCCCCGTGAGCTAACAGACCTATTCATCTATGGTGTGTGAAACTAAGGTCATCTCAAATTACACAATGTAGGAAGCAAGCCAGGCTGTCACTCAGAGGCTGCAGATGAAACTACTGTGTATTAAAAGCCTGGCAGCAAAACAATCCACTTCTAATCACAAACCTTTGTCCTCACCAGCTTACAGAACGACTTGTTCATTTGAGCATGGATAGCAAAAAGCTGCTTTGGTTTTAGTTCTAAGAATCAATGGAAGCTCAAGCATGGATGAATGGAAGTTGATCCATTGGAGGAAATAGGGAGCTGCCCCTCCAACCTCTGCCCTCAGTTAGTCTACAAGCCTGCCTTCTTACAATGAACCAGGGGTTAAGCTTCCCCAGCACTGTAATACCGGGGACTTTTGTTGAAGCCTTTCCTCACCTGTTAAAGCACGGGTCTGTATCTGCTGTCCTATCCTGGAATCTTCTTCTGGCGAAGATTCTGTTGTTCTAAACTGCCTCTCCCTTATCATTCAGCACCACGGACAGGTTCTCCCCTTGTATCTTCCGCATTTAAGCCAAATTTTTCAGCTACTCCATCCACCAAGCCACTTTGCCTACCTCTCAGGCCTTCTTTCTCAATCCTCTTCCTCTGCTGTCATTGTCGTCATCTTCTGCCTGTCCACTAGGAATCGCCAACTGACACCCGGTGACTAGCATCCAGCTAGATATTTGCTTCTTCTGCCTCCCACCCAGCCCCAGCCAATCACACTCTCTAGCTAAGAATTCTAAACCTGCAGACCAATCGGAACATGAATCTTCTATCCTTCTTTTGCATACTGAGGGTTCTGTCTCCAACCCCTTCTGAGTGGTCAGTTAAGCTCCCTGCCCCATGACAGTTGAGCCAACTTTCACCTGACCAGATAGAAGACTTCCCCCATCAAACACATTGCAATGTATATAGTGACAGAATACATTACACAAGCCCCACTAAAACAAACAAGATTTCATCACACTGGGCAATGGCTGTCATTCTTATGTTTGAACTATGTTGGCTATGTTCCACCCACACTGAAGTCAGACGTTTCTAAAGACACACCTCTCCATCCTTCATCCAGACAGCCAAGCAAGTGGTATTATAATAGTTCAAGGGACACGTTACATTCCGACAAAATCACCAGAGGTGGTGCAAAACAGTGAGAGATATGGCCTGCAGAGGAGGCAGGCCAGGTAGAGCATGTCATTTCAGGGGGTGAAACTTTATTTTTGCAAATTACTTCAGTGAGGGGTCTTTAAAATATGTGGTGTTTTGGGGGTGTGAGGAATTATTATTTTTGCCATTGGACAACATTTAGCTTGGTAAGTCTATGTTTGATGAAGAAGCCCATAAACGGCTTGCACGTAGTTATTAATGAGTTGGGGTGAATCCTAGGAAAGAAACGTTTTGGGTGACAGAGACATATATGAGAAGACCAGAGACAAACATGACTTAGCATATAAGTAGTTATATACAGTCGTACCTTGGTTTTCGAACAGCTTAGTTCTCAAACGTTTTGGCTCCCGAACGCCGCAAACCCGGAAGTGACTGTTCCATTTTGCGAACTATTTTTGGAAGCCGAATGTCCGACGGGGCTTCCGCAGCTTCCGATTCGCTGCAGGAGCATCCTGCAATCAATCAGAAGCCACACTTTGGTTTCCGAATGTTTTGGAAGTGGAATGGACTTCCGGAATGGATTCCGTTCAACTTCCAAGGTACAACTGTAGTTGTATGAGAGTGAGTTGAGAGTGAATGAGAGTGAGTGAGAGTGAGTTGAGACAGTCCTCAGTGTAGATCTAGGAGTCTTCATTTCAAATACCTGCTTAGCTGTAATGCTTATTGGATGACCCTGGGCCATTCACAATGTTCCTGTCCAAGGTTGTTGTGAGGTAAAATAGGACAAACCCCATTTCCTCTTTGAGAAAGGGTGGGATACAATTTTTTTTAAAAAAAAATTAAAATAAATTATTATGGATGGTTTATGATGAAACCTAGCCCTTGGTGATCCTAATGCTTATATTAAAAATGTTTTCAAGAAGCCTTGCATCCAGTAAATATGTGACTAATATTTAAATGCACAATTGGCTTAGACAAAACAAAATTGGCGTAAAAAAATTGTTAGAAATGAATGCAAATGTATCATAAAGATAGTAAAATATAATTAAAGTGTCAGCGGTGAAATTTAATAATCCTAAATGAAATTCAGGTAATAAATTAAACTAAAAATTAATTTAGTTTAGAATTTAGCATTGAGTCCATGAGTTAAATAATTATGTACTATTATAATTTTTTAAAAGATTGTAATGAGTAATTAATACTTAAATGTAAAATTGTACTCATAAGTATTCAGGTATGAAATATTATGTATCTGTAGTAACATACACACTCACTCACACACCCAAATCAGGTTGTAGCTTGAAAGAACTAATTTTAAACGATCTATCAATAAAATTTATTCAATGTTTTCTTGAAGACAACCCAAGGTTTGTGCAATGATTTCTCCGTATCTGAGTTATTATCATCTTATAACATTGTGTTATGCTGCCCCTGTTCTAATTTATAAAGTGTCAAAGTATTTAACCACTTGCCTCCAAGAACACACACGAAGCAGCCAGTGGCTCTCTAGTCCTCTTCTATTTTATTTAGTATTTGTTTCCTTTTCCTTTTCAGTGCTGCTTTTTCCATGACACAGTGCACGAAACCATACTATAAACCTTTTCAAAATTAAAATGTTGTGTGTGCTTGCAGAGAGCAAGAGAGCGAGAGCGAGCATAAATTTTAAGATTTGAATCTGAAAAGCACTGTGGGCACAAGTCATGATTTTGGTGGGTGGCCAGATTAGAGGTGGTCTGACCACAGTGCCTGATCTTCCAAGAAGACATGACTGTCCAAGAGGCCTTTCTTCTGACTTGTCTCAGAGAGAAGTTAAGTTGGGACCGCAGTCAAGGCCAGTAAATGAAGTGACTTGATCCTGATAAGTAATGAAGTATATACAGAAAGAGGGACCCATCAACATTTGACTGGTAGGGTGGGATGCCTAGAAATTTATGGGGCAGACTAGGGGTACGCCTTCTAAGGCATGGTGTTCCCCTAGTAAACCTGACAGCAGAATCATACATGGCGTATACAATAAATCCTTCAGGTATACCCAGTATACCTGAAGGACCGTCTCCACCCCCATTGTTCTGTCCGGACACTGAGGTCCAGCGCCGAGGGCCTTCTGGTGGCTCCCTCACTGCGAGAAACAGGGAAACAGGCCGAGGGCCTTGTCAGTAGTGGCACCTGCCCTGTGGAACGCCCTCCCATCAGATGTCAAGGAAATAAACAATTTCTCTGACTTTTAGAAGACATCTGAAGGCATGGGAAGTTTTTAATGTTTGATGTTTTATCGTGTTTTAAATATTCTGTTGGGAGCCGCCCAGAGTTGCTTGGGAAACCCAGCCAGATGTGCAGGGTATAAATATATTATTATTATTATTATTATTATTATTATTATTATTATTATTATTATTATTTATATACATACAAGCTACTGTATTAGGGGAATGGATGAGACCCACACAAAGCTAAATGTTGTTATGTCAGGTCTTCTACTGCATTATTTCAGCAGTCTTTCCTAGCTCCTCTCACCAGCCTCTAAAGCTTTTAGACTTTCGGTTTTTCCATTTAGCCCGAGGTCTTGTACATGTAATCAAATTGTGGGAAACAAAAACCAAACAAAAACCCCCACCCCACCCAAATTGCTGAGAATTTGCAGCTCCCTTGTACGCAACAGGGTGACTTGGTGGACCATTGATCATTTCGCCGAGAAGACTGTTAAGTTAGTTACTAAATCAAAATAGAAAAAATAAATGATGGGAAAATGGCTTTCCTATTCATTTTTTGCATGTGTTCAAGGTGTACCACCGACCATAATGCTCTGCATTTATATGGAAATGAAGGCAGCCTAGGGACTGGGTGCATTAATGTTCTTGCTCTAATATAATGGCCCGTGATTTTGTGATGCTATCTGCATCTAGCCACAAGCATCATGTCTAACCAAGGTCTGGTTGCAATAAGCAAACAAATGGAGTTACCAGTAAAGTGAAACAATCATTCACAACATACGTAACTGTTTTAAAAACAGCAACAGAATGTCACTTATGGGTGCCAAATAAATAACCCAAGTCAGGAGTTATACAAAATTATGCTGATGGTCCCTATTTAGCAGTGTTTATGAGGGGGCAGCCATGTTTTTTTCTGTCAAATTCCCCCAGGGAGCAATGCATTACCACCAAGCCTTTTTGCTCCCAGGGGGACTTGCTCTGTGTTCAATCTAGGCACATGGCAGCAAGGAGCTCTATGGTGAGAATGGAGACACAATTTAAGAAGGTTTAAAAGGAAAACTTTGTTGGATCAGAGGCAGTGCACAACCCTCAGACCATTTCACAACAGACTCTACTGAACGCCAGATTCTGAAGTGGATCAATGATCCAATCTGGGTCAATATTTGCCCGGATTACAATCATAGAGTTAGAAAGGCCCTCAAAAGTCATCTAGTCCAGCCCCCTTCAATGCAGGAATTTCAACTAAAGCCTCCAAAACAGATGGCCATCCAACATCTGTTTAAAAGCCTCCAAGGAAGGAGAGTTCACCACCTCTCATGTTCACCACCTCTCATGTTCCACTGCTGAACAGCTCTTACTGTCAGAAAGCTTTTCTGAATGTTTATTCAGAATCTTGAAGCCATTGGTTCGAGTCCTGCCAATGAATTGCTACAAATCAAAGCCCACTGATGTACTCACAACATCGGTGACTTTTAAAATGCTGTTTAATGGAATCAGTTCACACATGCAGCTATAAGTCATCAAGGGTTGGTTCTCACATAGGTAAGAACTGGTTTGCATGTTAAACGGATATCATAGACCAATACATCATGTATAGAACTTTCCTATAACCTCCAATCCCTGCGCAGAAATTTTTGTTAGTGGAGTCAGAGCACACGTTCAGTTGAGTCATCAAGTGCTAAGAAGTCACTTAAGGGAGGATGGATAGCTCAAGTAGCACAGTGCATGCTTTGCATGCAACATCTCAAATTCAACCCCAGGCATCTCCAGATGGGGCAGAGAGATTCCTTTCTAGAACTCTGGAAAGCTCTTGTCTGTCAGCATAGATCAGTGTTTCCCAACCTAATCTAGGCAACGGCACACTTGTTTCATTAAAAAAATCTCACGGCACACCGCTCCTTTCCGACCCGGCTGTGCCGGGTCTCCTGACCCAGAGTTACCTCTGGGATCAGCTGTAGCCCGGCGTCCTTTCTCCCGCCCATCAGCTGGGGCACCAGGTCGGGATTCTCCCGTGAGGCTTCTGTTGCTGCTGCTGCAGTAGCCAAGGGAGCAGCGCCGCCCTGGCTTCCGCTTCGCCGCCGGGCTCCAGCATTGCCGCCGCCACGGTCCTGTGCAGCGCGGGGCTGCAGGGCACCCTGGGCTCTGATTCTCGCGCGAGGCTTCCGGTCGGGATTCTCGCACGAGGCTTCTGTTGCTGCTGCTGCAGCAGCCAAGGGAGCAGCGCCGCCCTGGCTTCCGCTTCGCCGCCGGGCTCCAGCAGCGCCGCCGCCACGGTCCTGTGCAGCCCTGGGCTGCAGGTCCCTTTTCCCGCGGCACATCAGCCGGTGTCTCGCGGCACACTAGTGTGCCGCGGCACACCAGTTGGGAAACGCTGGCATAGATAATACTGATCTAGAAAAACCAGTGTAATGACTCAGC
The DNA here is from genome assembly GCA_034641385.1 of Darevskia mixta. Lineage (NCBI taxonomy): Eukaryota > Metazoa > Chordata > Lepidosauria > Squamata > Lacertidae > Darevskia > Darevskia mixta. The sequence goes on from JAWWNH010000027.1 coordinate 2,977,484, forward strand.
ATGAGTCAGCATCCTGTGTTCTACTTAGTGAGTTCTGATGATGTACCTGCGTGTCTAAATTGACGATACCAGAAGGGGTGACTATTAAATACTATCTTCTCTTTTTATTTTTTGCTGTTGCATGTTAATCATGGATAAGGCCACATTATATGAGAGTGATTTTCAGAATTCTTACGTTCCCCCACCCCACCATCAAAAAAAAGATGCATCTTTTCAGAAAGTTTAATGTGAGGAGAAGAATAAATTCTCTCCCAGTTTCTTCACCAACCATGAGGGAATTTATTATTGTGCTCAGTCTAGTTAATGTTTCATACTACCCTCTAGTAAAGTTCAAGTCAGAACAGAGCTAGCCTGGGTTTTGTGAGGATAATCCCTTTTGCAAGCCCCCATCAGAAGGCTATCTGTCTAAGTTCACCAGAGCATCTCATGATCTGGGTGTCAGGCTGATGGTAAGATTTAATCAATAAGCAGCATAGAGCTGTCCGATCAATACAAGCCTAGATAACCTCATGCTATTTCCCCCGCCCCATAGGTAAAGAGGAATGGTGTGTGTGTGCGTGTGTGTGCGTGTGTGCGTTCATACTTGGAACTGAAGCACAGCAAAGAGTCCCAAGAGAGAGACAAGCTTTTGGTGGAGAAAATACTTAAATAAGTTAACCCTGTGCTCATTCTGTTGCCATCACACACAGGTTTTGCTTTGGATAGTTATTGAACTACTGCTGCAAAGAAATGACATCTTTTGGGACAGAAAGGGAAATAAAGTCAACTTGTCATCATTGTACAGTGGTACCTCGGGTTACAAACACTTCGGGTTACAGACTCTGCTAACCTGGAAGTATTACCTTAGGTTAAGAACTTTACCTCAGCGTGAGAACAGAAATTGTGCGGCGGCAGCGGGAGGGCCCATTAGCTAAAGTGGTACCTCAGGTTAAGAACGGTTTCAGGTTAAGAATGGACCTCTGGAATGAATTAAGTTCGAAACCAGAGGTACCACTGTATTGGACTGATTCAATTGTAGTTATTTTGAGAGTGACACCACTTTAACACCACTGGGAAGGAAATACTTTGTTTGCTTTCAGTCTGCTCACATCTGTGCTGGCCCTTAGTTTGCCAAGATGGGAAGGGTCATAGCTTGAGATGTGAAGGCCTCGGGAGGGAGAAACACTGGGAATTCCCCTCCCCCCAATTTTTGTGTGGTTTTTTTTCACACCTTCACATCTTAAGCCATTGCTCAGTGGTATAGAGTATCTGCTTTGCATGCAGAAGAGTTTCAACGCCCAGCATCTGCAAGTAGGCTAGGAAAGAACCCTGCCTGAAACTTTGGAGAGATGATGATGTTGATAATAATAATAATAATAATAATAATAATAATAATAATAATAATAATAATAATAATACTATTTGTATACCACCCTTTACCCACAGGTCTCAGGGCATTTGGAACATAAAATCACAATATAGAAACAAAAAATACATAATAAAAACAAACAACAACAACCCAATAACCCCCCTTCCCAACACATTTTATAAGGGACTGGCAGTCAGTACAGACAATACTGAACTAAATGCACCAATTGTCTGACTCAGTCTGAACACTTGGCTCATTTATTTATTTAAAAAACTATGAATGTATATAAGTGATATACAGCAGAAAGAAGTTAACAGTTTTATTAGAACAAATATACAACAGAAAACCAGTAAAGCAGTAGTATAAAAGCTAAGGCTGTGCACAGCCCCCCTGATATTGCCCCAAATCAATTTGGGGTGCAGCTAATGTTTAATTGCAGCGGCATCTCCTTCGCCCTGCTCCTCATTAAGACCAAGAGGGTTCAGTCCTGCTGGCTGTTGCTTTGCAAGTGAGTGCCCCATGGGGAAGACATTTGTGAGTCTGCAGGATTCAACCCTGATGGGGAACACACCAGTAAGATGGACCTATGCAGCTTTCCTACCCAGCTTCTGTTAGCCCCAAATTGCTCCAGGCAGCCTGCCCAATCCAAGGCAACTCAGAGCTCTCCTGACCCCACTCAGCGGATCATCAAAAATGTGCTATTTACCAATTGCACCATTCATGCACAAGGGGGAGATAGCAGTATGTTGGGAGAATCCCAAGCTTTGAAGAACTTGTGGGGGTGGGGAGCATCTTACGGAGGAAAAACCCCTAAAGAAGGAAAATACCCAAATAGCCAGCATGGAATGTGTATGTTCAGTAGGCACACAATTCTGATTTACTGTTGTGGGATGGAAAATTGGGAGGCAAAAGAGGAAATGGAGTATTCTGGAAGGAGGCAGTGAGAGATTTTACTTTCTTGGGCTCCATGATCACTGCAGATGGTGACAGCAGTCACGAAATTAAAAGGCACCTGCTTCTTGGGAGAAAAGCGATGACAAACCTAGACAGCATCTTAAAAAGCAGAGACACCACCTTGCCGACAAAGGTCCGTATAGTTAAAGCTACCGTTTTCCCAGTAGTGATGTATGGAAGTGAGAGCTGAACCATAAAGAAGACTGATCTCCGAAGAATTGATGCTTTTGAATTATGGTGCTGGAGGAGACTCTTGAGAGTCCCATGGACTGCAAGAAGATCAAACCTATCCATTCTTAAGGAAATCAGCCCTGAGTGCTCACTGGAAGGACAGATCCTGAAGCTGAGGCTTCAGTACTTTGGCCACCTCATGAGAAGAGAAGACTCCCTGGAAAAGACCCTGATGTTGGGAAAGATTGAGGGCACAAGGAGAAGGGGATGACAGAGGATGAGATGGTTGGACTGTGTTCTCGAAGCTACCAACATGAGTTTGACCAAACTGCGGGAGGCAGTGGAAGACAGGAGTGCCTTTCGTGCTCTGGTCCATGGGGTCATGAAGAGTCGGACATGACTAAATGACTAAACAACAACAACAATTCTGGAAGGATGGCATGGTAGGCTGAGTGGTTGGCACCTTCTGGAGGAACACTCCACAAAGCAGCATTTTCTTGTATGGCCCACTTGTAAAGCAAATAAATGAAAATTTGCTCTATTTGAACCCCGAAGGTTGCCACTTCACCCTACCTAATGCAGCCCTGAGAAGCATTAGGTATTTAGACCTAGTTCTGATTCACATTAAAGGAAGATTTTGCCAATCTATGTTCCTAAGCCTCTTCACGTAAGGTTACGGCCAATTAAAACCCCACTGTACATCTCCTCTGTCTTTGTCTTTAGAAGAAGTATAGGAATAATCATGGCCAGATAATAGGATCACCACAGCTTAGAGAGATAACACACTGAAAATACTTGCTAATGAATCTCTGTATCCCCCCCACTCCCTGTGTGCTTTCTCCTTACAACCTGCCCTACAGGAACAAAACAGTTTCTCAGCTGCAGCAGTGCCTACAAAGAAAATTAATTATTAGCCTAAGATTTGCAGAGAAGTTTGCTCTGCCAGCCAAGTTTGGTGAGTGCCCCCGAGCCTCAAGCAAAAGACCTTAAACTTTTTAAAGTCTCAATGACTTGCACGGAATAGCTTGAGCTATCGAAAACCGAGATCTTCTAAAGCAGCGATTCCTAAACTATGTGCTGAAAGAGAACAGCAAGTGCACCATGAGAAATAAATCAGAAGTTTCCTGTAAGTTGAAAGCACCTACCCACAGATGAGACTGCCTGTTGTGTTTCACCATGGGATGCACTGCTCTGCCATTGTCACATTCCATCACATTCCTATTTGCACTGGAATATTAGATGGATGGATGGATAGATAGACAGACAGACAGACAGACAGACAGACAGACAGACAGACAGACAGACAGACAGACATTCATGCCCCTTAATCACTGCAACATCAAAATTTCAGGCATTCAGCCTGGACACACAAGCGAGAAAATGTGTTGTGGGATAGTGTGTGCAGATGGCATATTGGGGCAGCATCACTCACCTGACCTCTGGTCAGCTGTGTTGCTGCTGCTTGCCAGGAGGTAGAGAAGTGCTGGTGGCAAGCTCAGTGTCATACAACCACCAGCAGGAGCACGAGATTGGCTCTGCAGGTGTGTTTCCACCTTGCTGACTTCCCTGTCCTAGTAAGCAGCAGCAGCACAACCAATTGGAAGTCAGGTGAGCGTCAACACCCCATGGTGTGATCAACTGCTGAGCCTGTGCTTGCCCTACCCCTGAAAGTCCCCGTGTGTGCTCTCCCCGGAATGCAAGCTTCCTCCCAAGAACCTGATTAGGTGGGATGCGGCTTGCAAGGCCAACATGCAAGCCCCCTTTCGACCTGCACACAAAACACGTGAAGGTTGGGAGAAGGTGTGCCTGGCGACCTTGCGGGGGGGGGGGCATGCGTTGAAACAGGGCTTAAATTGGAGCCATGTATAGGACTGACTCCATTCAAAGCTAGCATTTGAGGTGACATCAGGTACTCAACCATTTCTGACTTGTTAAATCTGTGATGAAGGATTCACCCATGGTGACAGTCTCCACCACTGCATGCTGCAGGCATCAAGCATTAAATGTGCAAATGTGGGTACTTGTGATTTTGATGTATTTTAATATTTGTTGGAAGCCGCCCAGAGTGGCTGGGGAGACCCGGCCAGATGGGCGGGGTACAAATAAAAAAATATTATTATTATTATTATTATTACGCACTCTTGGTGTTGTATATTCATTTATTGCCCAAGAACTGGTATCAGCTGCCAACTCTTATCATCATGTTCTATAAATCACGAAACTGTTTTGCAATTTGTGTAATGAGGGGAAAAAAGGTTGTTTGGGTTTTTAAGGTGTTTTTTCTTCTTCTTTCAAATTCAGCATATTCTATAGAAAGAAAAAGCTTGCTGTGAAAGAGCTTAAAGAGGAAGTTAATAGTGCCATAAAATATGCATAATGTTTTAGTGAGAATCCATCTTCTTTTAGAAGCTCCTTAGAATTTAAGGCTTTAATGGAGTTGAGTATTTCTTGCAAAGGAAGAGTGGGAAAGACCGGCGAAGAGAATTATCTTTTCATTTTTAGAAAGACATTATTTTCTTGTAATTGCAGCTTTCTGTGGTGATTAAAAAGCAATGCAAAATCTTTTGATTGAATAGATCTGTCTTCTTGTCTGAAAATTTTAGTTCTGATGGGTATACTGCCTTATAAATTTCATTAAAAAATTATTAAAACTTATATGGCTGCCCATTAAAGTCCTTAATAATTGTGTTACATGGACAGAATGAGTGCCATCTGTTTTTCCCTTAGCACAACAGCTGAGTGGTAATCCAATTTATGCATTCCCCTTAATACATTCTTCTCACTGTTTCAAATAAAATGCATTTTCTCTTTCACAATAAGCTTCACTAATTGCAACCTGGGCATAGGACTGATGCCTTGTGTATGCATGTGTGTGTATGTATCAGCATTCACTGCTACAGTACTAACATTTTGAAATGGCCTTTAATTATTTTAATTGCTTTTTAAAAACTCTCTGCTTTTTATGTGAACTTCAAATCACCTTTGTTGGATAGTATAGAAAGCTTACACTGAATGAGGCAGGAACTGGAGCCCTTGTCAGGTGTTTGCTTCCCTTCTGAGACACGTGAAAGTGGGGACACACTGCCCAAGTAGGTTTTGAACTTCCTCAGGGAGCAAACACAAGGAGAGCAGGCAGCCTTCTGTAGACGTTTGCCCTCCATCGTCTGGGTGGTTGTCAGGATACATACAGTAATGTCACAATGGCCTACCACTGAGTGTTAGTACAGCAATGCTGCTCACGTCTGTTCAGAAATAAACTCAATTGAACTCAGTGGGGCATATTCCCAGGTAGGGATTGGGAGAAATTCAATTCCGTTCATATACAAAGGCAAACTTTGTTTCCGAAACAATGCACAAATCAAAACACAGCCGCCATTCAAAAAATTGCACTTCTCTGAATTTTGCATTGCTGTTCTCCAGGCAAGTGCAAAAATGCTTACATTAAGGTACATTGTGCACAACTATGCACATATCAGTAAAAATAACATACAAGAAATGCAATGTAAGAGGGGATTTGTTTTTGCAAAAAAAGGGCAAAGTTGCATACAAATGTAGATATTAGGAGGGAAATTATTAAAATGCTGACAAATTTTCATGATGGTGTTTTTAAAAATCACAAGCTGATGTGGAAATGTGGAGAACTGAGTTTAAGCTTGGAGAAATGAGAAACAGGGAGATCGAAATTCATCAGTTTGCCCATACTCTACCCAGGTATGTGGATTTAGGACTGGAGCTCTAAGCTTCAATATATAAAACCTCATTAAGGGACTCTGTCGCCTTTCTCCTAAATCTGAAATGACATCCCCTCTTTTTGCTTTATTTATTTGGAGGGGTGGAGAACTGTAGGAGAGCCAGTGTGGTGTAGTGGTTAAGAGTGGTAGACTCATAATCTGGGGAACTGGGTTCGCGTCTCCGCTCCTCCACATGCAGCTACTGGGTGACCTTGGGCTAGTCACACTTCTTTGAAGTCTCTCAGCCTCACTCACCTCACAGAGTGTTTGTTGTGGGGGAGGAAGGGAAAGAAGATTGCTAGCCACTTTGAGACTCCTTAGGGTAGTGATAAAGTGGGATATCAAATCCAAACTCTCTTCTTCTTCTTCCTCCTCCTCTTCTTCTTGGATGCCACTACTGTGGCCCATGTATGGTTAGGCCAAAAATTGAAAAAGAGCAAGGTCCCAACTGAAGAAGAATGACAACTTAAGCTGATGGGATATGCACAGCTTGCAGACCTAACATATAGAATAGGAGAAGAAGAAGAACATACATTGAGAGAAGATTGGAAAATGTTTATTCCCAACTGAATAGCACAATAAAGCTGTTAGAAAGTCCCTCATAATACTCCAGGTATTCCTGACAACAACAGACAAAAATTCAGGCAGAGTTCACAAAGAATTTAAGGAATCTGTGAAGTCAAAAGTCAATACAATGGTGGCTGTGAAACTTAGGGGGACAGTTCTACTATCAGTTACAGATGGTTCCTCATGCCTCTTATTCATGCATCTATCCCCTGATGTAGGTGACTTCTTCATAAAGACTTCAGGGCATGAGTAACTGTTTCCACAACTGCTGCCTGAATGGTAAGCTAAGGCTGCAATTCTAAACACAATTCAGACCATCCCATGTTTTGTTGGAGCTGCGCATTTGAAGCTCCTGGTGTAAAGGTGTTGTATGTGTGAGGAGAGAGAGAGAGAGAGAGAGAGAGAGAGAGAGAGAGAGAGCAGCTGTGGAGGCTGCAATTTGAACGGAACCTGCATAGAGGGAGATCTAATCCTTTCTCCAGCCTGGGAGCTAGACCCAGTCAAAATTGGGAATCCCCACAGCTTCTTTTACAAAACAAAACAAAACATTACCTTGGGCTCCAAACGTGAAGCTCCAACATGACATCTCTGACTCTTACAGCTTTGAGAGTAAGTCCAGGTGAATTCTGTGAAATGTACAGAGCATCATGCTGCACATTTCTCATTTGCAATAATGAGAGAGAAAGGAGGCTCTTCAGATTGAGAGTGAACTTAAGAAGCAGAACCAGACCTCCATGATTACACACCAGCTGTCCTTATTTCCTGGTGGTTGTCTCCAGTAAAAAGTCTTCATTCTGACATTTATATCTCACTCCTGATAGGGGTCGAAGAATGTCAATTTTGATAGCTCTCTCAGTCTCTCGTTTTTCCCCAGTCTTCAGTTCAGTTAAAGCAATTTCCACACCAGTTTGCACATTTTTTAAAAGTCTGCAAAAAAAAAAAAGTCTGGGTTTTCATGCACACTAATTAATGCATTTTTGCTAGCAATTTCCCCTAATATAACACATTGTCAAACATTATTGTCGCTCATAGACATATTTGTGCACACTCCTTCCTAATGTATGCCATCTTTGTAGGAGGAGAATGCATCATAAAATTTGGAGTAGTTTAGATTTTGAAGGAGAGATGTGTTTTGATGCAAGTATTGGAAGAGGAAGTTCAATTTATAGGCAGGTTTGCATTAAAACCAAACTAAGCTAATTTCTCCTCCAACTTCACATTATGCAGCTCCCTGTGTTTCTGAAGCTGAGCGGTTTTTCCTTCTCATGAGAGTTCCTTTCTTTCCTGGTTGTTTCCTCCTCATTTCTTCTGTTTTTAAAAAGTGGTTAACTTAATAGGTAACATAAAAGGTAAAGGACCCCTGGACAGTTAAGTCCAGTCAAAGGTGACTATGGGGTTGTGGCGCTCATCTCACTTTCAGGCCTAGGGAGCTTTCCGGGTCATGTGGCCAGCATGACTAAACCACTTCTGGTGCAACGGGACACCGTGATGGAAACCACAGCGCACATAAATGCCATTTACCTTCCCACCGCAGTGGTACCTATTTATCTACTTGAACAGGCATGCTTTTGAACTGCTAGGTTGGCAGGAGCTGGGACAGAGCAACAGGAGCTCACTCCATTGCAGGGATTCAAACTGTCGACCTTCCGATTGGCAAGCCCAAGGGGCTCAGTGATTTAGACCACAGCGCCACCCCTGTCCCTGGTTAACTCATGGCTAAGTCTTTTAATTCCAGCGAATGTACCCTGAATATGATTTCGTTGAGTATAACCCTTTGGCTCCATTCATGATTGGTTCTAGATCCTGCCACCATCACCCTGCATCCCCAGAGAAATTGCCCCAAGGGAATGCAGAGCTTGACAGAAATGAAAAAGGTTGCTCGACCCAACATAACATATTGAATGGAATGTCACAATATCAATAACCAAACAGATCTGATTCTGTGGTGGCATTATTGAGGGCACGAGGACAACTGGAAAGAAGAGCAATTGAAAGGAGAATGTGAATATTTCCATGCAGAATGTTGAAACATTGCTGTAAAGAAGTGTGCATGCACACGAAAGCTCATACCAAAAACAAACTTAGTTGGTCTCTAAGGTGCTACTGGAAGGAATTTTTTTATTATTATTTTGTTTTGACTACGGCAGACCAACACAGCTACCTACCTGTGCTGTAAAAGGGTTTGTTTTGGCATTGCTGATAGTGTCTACCCACACAATCTAAGAATGTAAGAAGGGCCTGCTGGATCAGACCCATCTAATTCAGCATCCTGCTCTCAGGGTGACCAATCAATTGCCTATGGGAAGCAAGCAAGCTGGACCTGGGTGCAGCAGCGCTCTCCCTGGGCATTCAGAAGCATGTTGTGGAGGCAATAGGCATCTGAATAAGCCCACTAAAAATGTGTGGGTTTTGGCACAGCTGCAGCATTATGATGGCACTGTAGGAAGCATAGCACCGGCAATTTTTCCCCTCTTCAAGGTGTGATGTAACCGGGATTGTGAAATGCGACACTGATTCGATTGGAAACTCGGGGGGGGGATTTCTTTACCTGCCTTCTCAGGCCAATAGCTGGAGTTGCAATATTTCTTGTACCCACTAATGAGAACATTTATTCTTAGATACAGACGAGTAGCTCAGTAAGTGTAGGTGGTGACCTGTGCGTGTATCTTGCCTGGTGGGGGAGACTTGATACCTCTGCCAACATATTATTGAATCTTTAACTCCCACACTGAGTCTCCACTAATTTCATTTAGTGCGCGAAATTCAGCACAATGTTCAAAATGAAAAATTTCTTTTATGAACTCTCCATAATGGGTGCCAAAGGCACTTTCTCCCCACCACCCCTCTGTCTCTCTCTCTCTCCCTCTTTGCCCTGACAGAGTGAGAGCGAGTGAGCTCGTGAGGTATATTCTGGTCTGCTAAATGTGCACTTATCTTCCCCACTCCATTCCCTGGCAACAATATTGCCGCCTCTTAAATATTATGTTGCAACTGAGAAAGATATTATACAGGCCCAACATGCATGTGCAGCAATGCGCCTACCAAAATAGTGGGAATGTGTATGGAAAATATGACCAGAAATCTGGGCAGGAGTTGAGTGGACAAATGAGTGCCAGTTCCAAAATTCCCTTGTTCACACTGTCAGGCCCCACAGGGCCCCTTTTCAGCTAGGCATTCTAAAAGACTCCGAGTCATTAAGCTATCAAAGCTTTAATCTAACTAATTGGTTTACAACTCCGAGCACATCGTAAATGCGTCAGTCCTCCTCGCTATCAGTTTCTCCAACTGCCGGATGCCTGTTCTCCCGCCACCCACCAAGGCATCTCGGGAGACGGAAACACTTTGTGCGCCTCCTCTTTCTTTCCCCTGGTACGTTGCGATGGCTCTGTGAGGCTGACGGAAGACCTCTCACTGCTTTCCTTTCCTCGGAGCTTCCTCCAGACGTCCCGCTGGAATCTGTCTCCAAGATAGCTGGCGGTTCACGGTACTCACTCAGAGCCAGGCTGCAAGGGCGGGGCAGTCCCCTGACACACATGTATCAGTATCAGTATCACTTTGCTTTTTTTTTTTTTTATCCATTGACCGTCTTGCCTCTACTTATTGTCCCTTCCACCTCACGTTCCTTGCTCTTTTGTTACCTTTTCTCCTTCCTTTTGAAGGCACTCAAGCTTGTTTGGGTCCAGCCCCTACCTTGACATCCCTAGGAGACTTCAGAGTCCTTAACCATCTTCTTTCCCTTTCACTCCAAGGCGGTCATTTGGCCAACTTATTCAATGGGTGTCTAGTTGCTCCATCATTACCACTGGGATGAATTCCACCCTAAAGTAACCAAACAAGCAGTAGATGTTACCACCTTCTGGACAGAAGAGTGGTGAGCAGAGGTCTAACTGGGGAAACAACTGAATTCCCTTCCAGATCCCTGTTTTTCTCTTCGCAACTCCCCAAAACAGTTAGCATAAACTTTCTCAGTAACTCATCCAGAAGGCACTTGAGAATATGTGAAGAGTTCTGCTAGATCAGGCCAAAAGCCCATCAAGTCCAGCATTCTTTTCTTCTAGGAGCCAACAGATGCCTTTTATATCACCTTTCCTGCTGTGTTCCCTTGGAAGTACATAAAGGTCCCGTCCACTTTTGTTGAATCTCCCTCCCCCTCCCCCGCAAACAAAGTTGGAGGGCCCAAAAGTCATTTGACTTCCAGGAAGATGGCAGTACTTATAATTTATGAGTCCGGAGTCAATGCCATCCAGCAGAAGGGAGCGTTTTGGAGACTCTCTGCAGCTGCCACCTGGGCTCACTCGTCAACAGTTCTGATAATTAAGATGTTTCTCTTCTTTAATTTATGACTAGTATCTTGTAAACTTTGACTCGACCTCCTTGCGTTTGGCACTGGCTAGCAAAGTGCTCAGCCCAACCCAGTATCATGCAGTCTTGCAGTTAGAACAATAAAACAATGAGATAAAATAATAAATTAAAACAACAAAGTGAAGCACTAAAGGGAGTTAAGAATTAAAACTGAAGAGAGGATAAAAACAAGTGCTGAGGGTTGGTTATAGAGCAAAAACTTGCCTTAGAGTTGGCCTTAGAGCTCAAAACCCTGCTTCAGCATTCGGCAGCCATCTTGGAACCTGTAGTCCGTATGTGAGAGTCTCGTGGCTCTTCCATTTCCCCCTCCTGGCCATGCACTCAGAAACCTAGTTTAGCTGACGCGTGTTTTAAAAATGGGACTAGATTCATGAGGAAGCAATGCTAGTTCCAAGGACAATGTACAGGGGTTGGGGGGGGGAAAGATGGGTGTTCTTTGTTGCGTGAAGTCTCAGCCATCTTGCAATTGTCGTCTGGGATGGCACCTTCTGTGAATGATAGGTTTCTTCTGGGAGGGTGGGGTGAGGCATGCACACAATTTATAGCAAAGCCAGGACTGGAAAAATTATGACAAATATAGACCCCCTTTTTGTACCACTCAGATTATTATCATGCCCACAAGTATGGTTCTGCTGCTGGAATGGAGCAGAGAAATGGCATCCCATAATACCTTGTTTCCTGTGCCTTGTCTGGCCCATTTTCACCTGACCTGGAAGGACTGGAACAGTCTGACTGCAGGAAGAAAGGTGTCCCCCCCCCATCCCCAAAAAAGAGGTTAGGACAGAACTGTTAATGCAATGATTTCTTATGTGATTGATTTTCTTTGTCGCTATACAGTCATACCTTGGGTTACGGATGCTTCAGGTTGTGTTTTTTCATGTTAAGGACGTGACTAACCCGGAAGTGTTTACTTCCGGGTTTCGCTGCGCGCGCACAGACATAAGCGTTCAGCGCAGTTTGCGCATGCGCAGAAACTTTCTGCACACTTTGCGCATGCGCAGAAACTTTCTGCATGCTTCACACATGCGCAGAAGCGCTCTATCGGCGCTTTGTGCATGCGCAAAAGCGCCGCTCTGGTTGCGGACTTTTCGGGGTGCGAACGGCACCCTGGAACAGATCATGTCTGCAACAAGAGGTACCACTGTATTGTGATAAATTGATTCATAGAACTTTGTTTCATATCCCGATTATTATGTATTTTTGTCAAGCCACGAATTGTTTATTCTATAAATGCAGACATAGTGGGTTAATGGTTTATGCCATTGAGTTTTGTACTAAGGTAATATTTTTGTTAGATTTGCCATAAGCCGCCATGAGCGTTAGGTGGAAAGGTGGTGTAAAACAAAAATCCATATTGTCATTGTACATTATACATTTGGATGCCTGGAGCAAAATAGGCATTTGGCATGCACACAAACGCACACACACACACACACACACACACACTGTAAAAATAGAAATAAATCAATTGTTGATATTTCGATTTAAAATTTATCAACACCAGCAACATTGGTGCAGTTTTGAAAATGGTGGTTAAAATCAACCCAGTTTTGGAAAGAAAGAAAAAATCAGTCCAGCATCTTGATTCAAAAGGGCACCCAACTGTATCCAAACATAGACAAAAACCTGCTCCTTCATCTCAGGAACCATCATGCAACATTTGGTTAGAATATCTTAAGAGATGCCCAAATGCATAGGGAGTAAACAAATAACTTTGCAAAAGATATAAGTTCTGTATTTATATATTTCATATATATATATATATATATATATATATATATTTCATATATATATATATATATATATATATATATATATATATATATATATATATATCAAATCATTTATTTAAACGGTCACAGACAAGCTTCGAGTCATACAGCAATCAAATAGTAGAACATGTGAAAGATACCAGGAACATTACAAGTAAAACATCAATTTAAAATTTGAGAACCTATATTAAAATCAGATGTTTACATGCCCCCACTAGTTTCCTTTAAGAAGTTCTTGTTTCCTGTGTTTAATAGCAGATACACAAAATTTAGCTACATTAATCGTAATTTCGGGGACCTTATCATCTACCAAGGCTCTTAGACGTTGGAAATCAGATTCGTTCTTGGACTTTTGTAAAACCGGTGAGATGTAGGTCAACCGTAGATCCTTGAAGAAACTACAGTATAACAGTACGTGTAAATTTGTTTCTACTTCCGATACGTGCCTCATAAGGTTTGCCCTCATATCTGCCCTGCAACAGGGCAGAAGGAAGAACATTGAATCTGACGAGGGTAAACGAGTGTCTATACTTGGGTATATGTATTTTTGACAGCATCTCTCTCTCTCTCTCTCTCTCTCTCTCTCTCTCTCTCACTCACACACACACACACAAAATGTGTATCTGAAGAAGTGTGCATGCACACGAAAGCTCATACCAAGAACAAACTTAGTTGGTCTCTAAGGTGCTACTGGAAGGAATTTTTTTATTTTGTTTTGACTATGACAGACCAACACGGCTATCTACCTGTAACACAAAATATGGATATAGATCAAGATACAGTAGATACACTATATAGATACAGCCTCTCTCTGTGTGTATGCAGCCTCACTCTTATTCTTGCAAGGGCTGACCCTGGCATGCCCTGCTGCCCTAGTAAGCCACTTTCTCCCGCCCTCTCTGACACTTTTCTAATGAACAACTTATATGGTGCAGGAAGAAGCACCTCCAGATAATCAACAGGCAACCTAATGATGGTTTCAATCACTCTGATGATGTTGATGATGACAGTGATTAAATTGGCTACTTAAAGCACCGTCCTGATTAAAATTATATTAAGAGTTGCCGCTATACTGTGTTGATGATTTCTCACGTCTTTCCATTCTGTGATAGATCTTTAAAAATATTCCAAAAATAAAGGAAATGACTAATTTTTACTGCGCTTCCCCCCATGCTGCTCTCCTGGAGCATAGCATGAGGTAGATTTTTTTGTCAGCTTGGGGAAAGTGATGACAATCAGGAAGGCAAGCATTTCACGTGTATTTCCAGAGAGAGAGATCTGAATACAATGCTAGTCACAATGACACTGCATTCATTAATTACAAAATGATCACAATGAGACTGTTGTATTTCAAATTTAGCTCTTGAGCCAGCACACATTAAAATAAATAAAAGCTCACCTAATTATTGTGACACCATCATGTCCAAAATGCGCATAAAATGGTGAATTCTGGAATTTGGAAGAGAGAGAGAGAGACAATACATTTCTGAGGCACTACTAAATGTCTATTGTATAAGAGGCAACTTTTTTAAAAAATCAGAATATTCATAGACTTAAAGCAGACAATGGCTAACTTTTACCCCCTTCAGATGTTGCAGGACTTTCACTATCACTATTTGCCATGTTGGATGGAGCTGATGGGAGTTGAAGTCCAACAACATCTGGAAGGGGTTAGCCACCCCTGGTTTAAAGCTTTTAGCAAATCTTCTAAGTTCATAGCTACCATTGTCATCAACCCCTTGATGTATTTGGTCTTTGCTTATTCACACATGCCTCAAGTAGGCTGGCAACATGCACACAGGATGTGGTTTTTTTTAAGGCTGTAAAAGATGTGGACCTTGTATATTGAAACAAAATTATCTTAAAACCTCCATGTTTTGATGTAAACATAAAGGCTCTCTTTGTCTTTCATTTGCCATTTATCATTTACAGCCTTGCCATTTGCCATTTACAGCCTTGAATTGATTTGCCGCATAAAAGTATAAAAAGGGTTGGCGACTCTGTGTTTGTGTTTGAGAAATAGAGGGTGAATTTATTTTAATGTTTTAATATTGTATGGCTATTTATAATTTCTTAGGGGGGTTCCTATTTAAAGTGTAATGTGTATATGCAATATGGCTTCTATCCAATGTGAATTTTTCCAAAAAAATTCTAAAGATAAAAATAATGTATAAAAATGGCTCTTTGCATCCAGGTCTCTTCCCTTCCTGCAGAAAAATTATGTGGGAGGAGCACCTTGCTGCAAACAATTATATTCCTGTGGAATATAATTTCAGACGAAACCTATATTTAATTGGACTACGTGTATCCCTCCTACCGCCCATGGGACAGTCTAGTGTAAGAAAGCAAAAAAGTGCAACATTATCTTAGAATTTCCTGAATCATTTAGTTTGGAAAGTATAAGCAAGAGAAATGGAAGCGTAGTTCAAGATCAATTATTTCTAGGAATTTGAATATTTACCTTGGGCTTTTTTGACAAATACTTCTGAAGAGTTATTAGCTCAAAATTGAATAAGGTTAACTGAGAAGATGAGCACTTTATATTAGAGGAACTATATTTATTCAGTTTTGCAAACGTTATTTCATAAGCCTGCGTTTCTTCAGCCTATGTCAAACAAATCTGGGCTGAAACCTGTACTCAGTAAGGTGGGCTTTTTGGGGGGGGCACCTCCTCATTGGCTAGAACATGGTAGCCAATGTGAATATTGTTGGACCACAGCTTCCATCATCCCTGACCTTTGGCCACAGGGACTGGGGTGGTGGGAGTTGTATGCTACAATATGTGGAGTAGAGCACATTTGTGATTCCTGGGCTAGAAAATGATGTTGCCTGGTAAGGCCAAATCATGCCAGATTACTAGCCGCGGAAATCAGTTTCTCCAGAGACGAAGAATGGGGGTATGCATGACTTGAACAACAATACAACACACAAAAATAACCTGAAATATACTTGGAGTCAAGTGTGAATTTCATGCTCTTTATTCAGCTCATAGTAGCAAGGAATGAATCTTTCCCCAAAATGTCTGCTATATATACATTATTTACACAATGGGCCCCACATGATTGGCTAATTCCGGGCTACTTCTGTAGGCCAATCAGGTTGTGGATTCACTTCATCCAGGAGCCTGATTGGCTGCTCTTGCAGGCCAATCAGGTTGCTGATTCACTTCCAAGCTGGACTGGGTGGCTCCTGCGGACCAATCAGACTGCTGCATTCTGGATCCTATTGTTCTAGGACCAATCAGACTGCTGCATTTTGGATCCTATTGTTCTAGGATTCAGCTCAGTACATAACATAACCCTAGCAGAAAAAGCTTTACTTATTTTGTGTCTCCCTCTTTGTTGCTTCATGGGTGAGATTCAAAAGTGAGAGACTTGCCCTTCACTTTCTTTGGATATCCTTTTTATTGATTTCAAGACAACAAAATATCACTTCAGTATCACTTTTTAGAACAGCAGCAGCAACAACAACAACAGCAAGAAATGTTGCTTCAGCTCTACAGAAGTTCAACAGAGGAGGTGGTAGTTTGCCTCCGTTGGGAGGAAAAGTGAGATTAAAAAATTGAATCCATAATAATAGTAATGCCAGGGAATAATGCCTTTTTAAGGGACTAAAGGAAAGAATCCAGTGAGGCAACAGAAACCTATAAAAAACCCCAAGCAGCCCTAGGGTCAGTATAAATAAAATGGATAGCATGCCTTTGGCCCCATCCACTCAAGACATTTAAAGCAGTATCATACCACTTTAAACAGTCATGGCTTCCCACAGAGAGCCACAGGGCTATAGCTTGTTAAGGCTGCTGAGAATTGTTAGAAGAGCCCTATATCCCCTACAGAGCTACAATTCTCAAAGCAGTTAAACAATCGACCCTTCTTTAAAGTGGCATGATACTGCTTTAAATGTATAGTGCAAATAAATGGGGTCTTGTATGTAAAGGAAGCGCCTCCCATCCTAGCTAGCTCTTTAGGGGCAGCTGGGGAAAAACAAGGCATGTTTTGCTTTGGCTGCTCCTGTCAAAAGAATATGTTTCAAAGATGCCCTTCAAAGGTTTTTTTTTTTTTTTTTTTGTAGTGGGAAATAGAGCGAGGGAGTGTTGTGTCTGCCTTGTAAAAGCAGAGTGGATTGCAGCTCTCAAGGACAAAGATCCAACTAGCACAGTTCTGGGGGAGCTGAATTGTTCGCTCAGAGCACCTTCTGAGAAAGAAAGGAAGAAAACGAGGGGGGCTGCATTCAGAGAACACTTTATTCAATTTTCCTGATGTTTTCTTACCTGACAATTTTCTTGTTATGTCTGATCTTTCACATGGTGTAAAAGCCACATCTGGAAATGTATTACTATCTAGTGCAGTGATGGCTAACCTTGACACCCCAGATGTTTTGGAACTACAACTCCCATCATCCCTAGCTAACAGGATCAGTGGTCAGGGATGATGGAAGTTGTAGTCCCAAAACATCTGGAGTGTCAAGGTTAGCCATCACTGATCTAGTGGAAGCTCAGTACTCAATTCCACGTTAATTCCTTCTGGGGGGAGGGCAGATCTGTCTGCAATGCTATTAACCTAGAAAGCTATGGGACATAATTTGGACCATACTCATAGCTGTCAACTTTCGGATTTGAAAATAAGGGATGCCGTGAGGGCGGTGCAATGGCACCAAGTGCTCGCCACCCTGCGCTCCAGAGGCTGCGCGCGAACGGGTGAGCGAAAGAGCGAGCGCATAGACGGCAGGCAGGCTGTCTGTCTGGTTGGGCGTGAGGGTCTGGCTGCACAAGGCATGCAAGCTCTGCCCCCAGTTGGTCTCAGACTCCTTATTGGCAGCCGAGCAACGCAGCTGAGGAGCCTCCCTGGCTGGCAGGGAGGGAGAGGAGCTGCTTCCTTTGAAATCCGGGAAATTTAAGGGATATCAACAATCCGGGATAGCAGTGGGAAACGGCATTGGAATAAGGGAGTTCCCCCCCCCAAAAGGGAGGGTTGACTATTCTTTCCCACTGTTTTTGTGGGTGCAAAGGATTTCACCTTATATCAGTTTGGTGATCTGACTTAACTCTCTCTCTCGTTTCTGCATCTTCTGCCTAACGTAAGGCATGAAATCCAGACTTGCTCTGGTCTAAGCAGCCGTTCAAGGGGCGGCCATTTTGACCTGGCCATAGAATGGGGCTGTCAGTTTTCATCTGTGAGCTGGGCGCATTACAAGGTCCAAATTGCTTGCAACGCCTGAGCAAAGTTTCAGCTCCCACAGCCAAGCGGAAAAGTAAAAAACACGCTTGGAATTATTGTCGCGGGGTGTTTCCAGAGCTATATAACATGCGCTGTAGTCTTGCATGAGAGGGCACTGATAATTAATGTGTTTTTAACAGTGGCAAATAGGATTCCGCAAGCTAGCTAAATTTTAACCAAGTGTCAGACCTGATTCTTAATAGGAATTTTATGAACCGCCTGCACTACATCTTATTGCGCCCAATTTAAACAGCCCCCTCGGAAGTCAGTGCAGCGGTTTGCCACGCCAGAGGGCAACTCGTTTCATGGATGGCTCAACTTAGGGAGATGCCTGTCTGAGCCATCAATCACCCACGAGAATAAGTATCCCTTTTCTAAGCAGGAAAGTGGCAAGCAAGATGCCTGCCTCTTGCCTCTGGGTGGAGATGAAATGAACGTTTAAGTCCTTTCTTTAGTGTGGGAACACAGGCCTAGTTTGGGGAAACGGAATGAATTTACAGTAGTGCAAAGATGTCATTTTGTCCATTGTGATCTACTCTAGGGATGGGTATGCCTGTCAGTTTTGCTTTCTCTCAGTTTCTCATTTTCCCAATTTTGGGGTCAGTTTGCAACATTTCCACATTAGCTGGTGTCAGCATTTTATTATACATTTCCTCAATTTTTACATATTTTGTATTCAGTTCTGCCAGATATGTATCTGTGTTGCAATCAATTCCCCTTAATAATACACATTTTTGCAAGTTATTTTCACTAATACATACCTTTTGTGCCCTTTCTCCTAATATACACATTTTTGACACCTTTAAAATGAAGGATAGCTGTGCTTTGGTTCACATATTTTCTTCAGAAAGTGCAAGTTAGGGCTAAACTGACTTCACCCCCTTCCCTTCACTAGCCTTCACTAGCCAATTGAAAGTGGCATATTTTTCAGGTGTGGGGAGGGCTATAGTAATGTATGGAACAGATCAGGAACAGATCATATGGAAATATTAAAACAAATATACAAATCTGAATCTAAATTCAAAATGCCCTTTATGGGCCTCTCTTGGTTGTTTGGATGTTGGCAGTACAATAGGAATTGCTTTTCAATATATATATATATATTAAGCAAATTGAGAAGTACAGAAAAGAGTCCTTTTTATTTTTATATACTTACACTGTGTGTTCCAGTATATAATATGCAGAATTAGTTTATCCTCCAAGTCAGTTAATCTGTCATTTTCAGCATCCGAGACTTTGGTTACATGCTGCACATTGAGCAGACAATAGCTGCATCCCGGGAGCATGTTTTGACAACCAACATTTCTGTTAGCCATTCCTTGACTGCCAAAGGCTAGGTCTCCCCTGCCCCCCAATATCAAACCTATGCCTTCATAGCAGAATATTTAAAGGAAGCCTAAAAGTATGTGAGATAATCTCTTTAAGGACATTCAATACTACTATCAATGCCTTAGAATTCCTAACAATCTCAGTCAATTGAGAAATAACTCCTAAAATCAAGACCAATACCCTTGAATGGGTCTAAGGGGTTTTTTTTAACTGAAGAATGCATTTGTAGGAAAAGAATTCAGTGCTCAAATTGTCAGGGGGAGAAGTAGAAGAAGAGGAGTTTGGATTTGATATCCCGCTTTATCACTACCCGAAGGAGTCTCAAAGCGGCTAACATTCTCCTTTCCCTTTCTCCCCCACAACAAACACTCTGTGAGGTGAGTGGGGCTGAGAGACTTCCAAGAAGTGTGACTAGCCCAAGGTCACCCAGCAGCTGCATGTGGAGGAGCGGGGACGCGAACCCGGTTCCCCAGATTACGAGTCTACCGCTCTTAACCACTACACCACACTGGAGGGATGAGGTAGGGGCCTCTAATGCAACCCAGAAGCCTTACGCCCTGAAGCCCCTCCAATCTTAGCAAAACCATTCCCCCGCTTTAGCGTTCTAAAAAAAACAGTAGCACCGCATCACCTGCTAGGGACCAGAAGGCATTGCATGCAAACACTTAGGGCACATAGTCCAAATATATTGCAATACTTTGTGGAATTTAATTGTAAGCTCATTTGGAAGCCAACCTTGGCTAAAAAGCTAGTAAGATAAAATAAGCAAGCAAGCGAACAGTTAATGCTAACAGCAGAATTCTCATGCTATACCTCTGGCCACTGCTTATGAAAAACCCCATGTCTGTGTGTTACTCCATAAATTCCCATCCCCAATACATAGAAAATTAATGTACCAGGAAGATGGCGATAAAATAGGAATGGCGAACCTGCAGCCCTCCAGCTCTTGCTGGGCTACGGCTCTCATCAGACCCAGCCAGCATGGCCAAGATGCAATAACATCTGAAGTGCAACAGGTTCCTAGGCCTGGCTCAAGACATTTTACTGCCTGAGGCAAAAAAACCAAGATGGCTCCGCACCTCCACCGTAAGAGCAGAAACGAACTCTTAGGCATCTTCAGTCCAGGCAATAGGCACCTGAGGGCAGCAGGCTAGCTTATGGGGATGTATAACAGGCACACATAGCTCTGACTTCTAACAGAGGAAATGGCCAGGGGTCTCTGTAAGAACTGTGCCTAATGGTAGGACTGGCTCTGCATTCTATAGAAGAGGTCTCCCTAACAGTTCGTTTTCATTGTCTGTAGTAGTTGTTGAGCTTGTGGGAGCACTCAGTCACAAAAATCTGTAGACAGTCCAGGGACAGTTTTCCTACATGGTCTGCTGCTTGTGCAAACTCGGCTTTGACATGCGATAACCGGAATCTGGCCTTCCTCGTAACAGGTGGTGCAACCCAGGTTCACCCTGTGAGTTCTCTGCCATTTCACTCTTGACATGTGGCCCCTATATAAAATGCTGTGAATTCATAGGAAGAAGGATAATATTTACTATTTCCCATAAACATCACTGTACAGAAATCCACTTTATCTGACATAAACCACCATCTGGGCACCACTAACTGCACCGAATATGTCAGTGGGGTGTGTGTGTGAGTGAGAGAGAAATCGGCTCTAGGATGAGGGCAGGAACCATCCTACAAACAGGCAGCCTGGAGCTAAATTAGCTTATCAAGCAATTTCCCTGCTGGTTGCAAAACCACTGCAGTCATAAAAAGAACTTGAGGTGGTGGCGGCAGCAGTAGCAGCAGCAGCAGCGGTAAAGGTCAGAAACATGGCATTAATCAAAAAGGTGGGATGCAATGTTAATGGCAAACTCATACAGAGTCCATATTTACAAACACAGGGATGCCTCCAGTTTGAATTTGTGTAGGTACCTGATGTGTTCTATGTTCCATCTACTTTGTGTGCTTGCAAGGTATGGATGCAATCTGTGGGGCAGACAGAAAGGCAGTAGAAAGAAGGGTTGAATAGAGATGAAGATGACTGGCCAACCAATAGGGTCGCTAGGTGTGAGAGAGGCCTGGTCTCTAGCATCCTTGGTTTTTGTGTGGAAGAGGGATTTTCACCTTATCATGCAGGGATAGCTGGCTTTTGCTCATACAAAGGATGAAAACTCCCAAAATTTCCTTGCACTTATTCCAAAAGTGCAACCCCCGCCGTTGTTAATTGAAGACAGTACAGTTGTACTTTGGAAGTGGAATGGAATCCGTTCCGGAATCCATTCCAAAATGTTCAGAAACCAAAGCGCGGCTTCTGATTGGCTGCAGGAAGCTCCTGCAGCCAATCGGAAGCCCCGTCAAATGTTCAGGTCCCAAAGAACGTTCACAAACTGCAACACTCACTTTTGGGTTTGCGGCATTTGGGAGCCAAAACGTCCGATTACCAAGGCATTCGGGATCCAAGGTACGACTATATATGTTTTGGCAGTTTCCATGCAGATTCCATTTTAAGCTCCACACATTTGTTAGCATTGCACTTTTTGAAGAGTATTAAGTACAGTGTAAGAGGACAACAACTGACAACAATATTGATTTCCATGTCTCCTTGTTGCATGGAATTGGATTGCATTTTCTAGTTTGAGTTCTGACACTAGGGATAGAAGCTCGTTTCATCAAGGCCCGCTTCAAACCTGCCGCTGACAGTCCATTGCCTTTATAACTTTCACCCAAACTCCGTGCTACAACACATTATTTTTTTTTTTTAAGCTGACGTACTTTTATTTTGAAGAGAAAGCAGCCATGGGGTCCCCCATTAGGACAAACTCCTAATCGGGAGTGGGAGCCTGAATCCATTTCCTGCCAAAACTTCCAATTGCTCTTTTGTCCCCAAGAGTGCGGTATTGTGCACTGCAAACATCAGGGGGAAATAAACAATTCAGATCAGATATTTTCCCTGGAGCGGGGCTTTATGTACCTGCTTTCCCCGCCGCCCTCAAAATAAGGGTGGCTGGTTCAAGCACACTCTTGCCAAGTATGTTTAATGTATACTTTGGCCCTGTGGCATCATTTGAGTGCATAAGCCGATGCACATTTTTATCAGGTCTCCCTTCCCACCAAATAGCTAAGGAAAATAGCTAAGCAGTGAAGAACTTTTGAGTGAAGGCCCACAGGCAGAGCATAAATATGATAAATTTGGGAACTGTATGTTGCATCTCTCTGTGTTTTATTTTTATGAGAATGTTTCCTCAATATCCTCTCACCGTTCCAAAGAATGCACCTGTGTTTATAGGCTCCTTACCTGGAAAATGTGCTTGTCTGTGTCTTCAGACAATCAGCAGATTGAACCATTGCCATTGATGCTTTATTTAAATGTAGGGGTGATAAATGACACATACACAAATGAGCACCTGCCCCAATCTATCCCACCCCACAAAGACTGTGGGCCTGTTTTTGTTTGTTTTTTAATAATACAGGGGGGAAACACACAGACAAACATTTTCAATTTCTTTAAAAATATATATATGAAAGAAGGAAATAGAAGGAAATATGCAGCCCTACACATGCTTTCTTAGGAGTAAGTCGCACTGAGTTCAATGGGAATCAGTTCCAAACAAGTGGTACATAGCGTTGCATCCTACTTGCAAACTTTTTAAAAATTATATTTTTATGCATCTTTGTTAGAGGCATGTACAGGAAATTCTGCTTTGCTCCTGGTCTTTCTCTCTCTTTTAGATCTGATAGGAATGTTTTGTGATGGCGCTGTTCCTCTAAACAGCAACCCTGTGGCTCTCAGAGTGCAAGCAGCCCTTGTTTCCAATTTTTTAATTATTTGCAAAGAACGACAGTCAAAGAAGCAGATAAACTGAGCAATCCTATAGGTATCTACTCAGATGTAAAGCCCACAAAGTCAGCAAGGCTTTTCGCTAGACAAGTGGGTATAGGACTGCAGCCTTTTGTTTGTGCATTTCTGAAAAGATGCTCAAGTTTTCAGCGCTGGTTTGTGGAACCAATCCTGCTTTTGTCATATTTACAATTTAGATGTTGAATATGTGATAGAGCATGTGAGCCTCTTATCTATGTGCTGGATCGAACCTAATGTACGGCAACATTCAGGTTTAATCCCACTGTTTCAAGTTCCCCCCCCAACAGTATTGGGAGCATTTGTATGTTTAAATGTGTGCATGTTGAATATTTTATCTGAACTAATGTTCAAATAGAGACCACTTAATCCTAGGTAGAGGGTGGCTATGGTAGGACATCCAGTGTTTTGTCACTGACGACTACATGACGCTTGTTGACCCCAACAGATTTTTCACATGCAAAATAAAGGGTAGCCCACACTGTTGCGAATCAGAAGGGAATGATTCATGTCCTCAGAAAGCATCCTTCAGCAATAGGTCACAATTATCAGCAATAGATCAGATCCAGCAATAGATCAATGATCTTTGGTTCAGTAGGAGCGAGACACTTTCTGTAGGCCAAATATCTGTTTAGCTCTATAAAACCCACTTGCACAAAGCTGAAAACCCCATTTGGATAATCTTTTATTGGACTTATGGTCATTGAAAGAGACAAATGCTGCATCTGATTCAATCCCCAAACAATTAGAGTTCTCCTCTGCTAACAGATCTGAATTTCTTTTCTCTTTAATTAAAGAAAATAAAAGAACAATGAGAGTTGCATATTACCACTGCAAATAATTTGGTTAGTTCCCTGAACCAAATAAAATGAATTCAACAAAAAAGGATGAAAAGTAGTTTAAGATGGCAAGCTGTAGTTTTTGAAACTTCAGTTACTATTGGCTTTGAGCTCTCTGGCTTTGTTGAATTGTTATGAGTCCTCCCTCTTCATTGACCTAATTAGGATGATCATATCTTGGCTTGATAAGCCCAGAGACCAATGTGCTTATTGTCTGAGCACTCAGCCCCTGTTCTCCTCCTTTCACAGTCCTCTGTAATCAAATCTCCCACATCTCCAATGAAACATAGTTTCCCGTTCCCTCCGAATTGGGAGACTATAGTTTGCCAATTTCAGAACAAGCCAAAATCTTAAACCAACTTCAAATTGTGATTTGTGATCCTGACTTGTTCCGAAGCTGCAAGCAGAGCTTCCCGGTCCAAATTAAATGGGAAGCAATAAATGGGAAGCTGGGTGTCTAAACCTGCTCCTCTAAACATTCTTCCTTGCTTTTCTTTAGAGCACCCTCTCTCCCTCCCTTTATTAGTCTTGCCTCTTGAAGGTCCTGAGTTGGAGTTGTTGTTTTTTTCCAAGGGGAGGGGGAGTGAGATTCCTTGACTGTCCTTAGGGTTCCTCTATTTCAGTGGTGGCTAACCTTGGCACTCCAGATGTTTTGGGACTACAACTCCCATCATCCCTGACCACTGGTCCTGTTAGCTAGGGATGATGGGAGTTGTAGTTCCAAAACATCTGGAGTGCCAAGGTTAGCCACCACTGCTCTATTTGTTGCCTGGCTTCTGGCAGTGGCATGGTATGGCAGCCTGTTTGGGGCATTGAGTATGGGCAGGTAGAGAAGTGGTGGAAAATAGGGTAAACTGAGGCATTGTTGGGTTATGGGCACTTTTCAAAGCTCTGCCAGGGTGCATGGTGAGGTTTAGGGGTGCCCTATAGGCTTGGCATGCGCCTGTTCGGTGAACACTTGACAGCGGGACCTAGTGTTACTTGCACATATTTCTTTGAATTTGGATAGTTGGGTTTCTTGTTGCTTTGCAGTTCCTCCAACTTGTCTCCTTTTGGGTTTGGGGGCAAATGGGTGGTTGTGTGGAAGAGCTTTTGGACAGATTTAATGTTTGTTTCCAAACTGAATACCATTTTCTGATTCATACTCCCCTCCCCTATTTTATAGAATCATAGAATTGTAGAGTTGGAAGGGACCACAGGGGTCATCTAGTCCAACCCCTTGCAATGCAGGAATCTTTTGCCCAATATGGGGCTCGAACCCGTGGCCCTGAGATTAAGGGTCTCATGCTCTGCTGGCTGAGCTATCCCTGGCCAAACTTACATGTTACTCCCTCTGAGATGTGCATGCTCACATATCATTTCTGGAAAGCTGTGGTCCTCCAGATGTTGTTGAACTACAACTCTCCTAATATTTGACCACTGTTTATACTGGCTGAGGCTTAGGAGACTTAGAGTCTAACTCCTGCTCTCCACCTATGCTACAAATCCTTCAGTGGGGCCACGTTCTTATGGGAGTCTCCATAGCAGCCCCATTTCAGAGAGGCAACACCAGTGTGCTCATAGCTGCAGCACTGCAGTTTCTTTAGGCCTCACCTTCCACCGATGTGTTACTACACAATGCATCCACGGGTGTTTTCCCTGTTGTGGGTGGGAGTTGCACCCATTGGCCGCAACTCAAGATATCAGTGCATCATTACAGTTATTTAATGAATTTTCCTACCACCAGCTTCCTCCCCCAATTTCCTTTATGGACTAGGTAGCTCAACAGCTGGGAAATGCCCAGAAGGCTAGAATTTGCCGACAAGGGGCAATTTCTCTTTCAGAACCTCTTTCAGAACCAAACTGCTTTTGTATCTTGGGGATTTACTTAGCAGTTTCCAGATGGTGGAGCAACTACTAATGGGGCACTTTACAAAACAATCATGTTGTGCATTTTGAGTGTGTGTTTGTGAAAATGGTACACAGTGGCTTTATTCAATGAATGGATTGTTTATGTAAATGAAATGCGTACACAAAAGATCACCATGTAGTAGGGTTTTTGTTTCTTTCAAAGGAATTGGATGTATTCTGTGTAAGCTTTCCCACCTATTTCAAAATTGTACTCTTCATATTTTACAGATTAGATTGCTTGAAATGCTATGCGTATCATGAGCAACCATTTGTGCACATCTAACATACGCAAGCACATTTGAGTACAAATCATAGGCGCCAACTCCCTGGGTGCCCGAGCACCCACAAAATTCCCCATGAAGTGGCCAGGCACCCACAGATTTCGGTGCCAGGGTCATGCATGCTGTACGGCACCCATGGCCCCAGGCACCCACGGTCATGGGGCCAAGCTGACACTTGTGGTACGAGTGACTGTTCAGCGTCACAAGGCATAGGGAATGTCTATAACATATTTTATGGTCATCTTAAAATATGAGATTTTTCCTCATGAAACCATTAAAAATATCCAAATACTGTCGGAACAGGTGATAGGCACTTTCAGAATGTCTGCCTTGATCAATGGGGGAATGCACACCTAGCTTGGATCAAAGCCCAGGAGTTCTGAAATATTGACGCATGACTGGCTGTCACGTTATAGATGGATGCCTTTCCATGCCTTTGAAATGACCTGTTTCACATGATGGTTAAAGCAGAGCAGAATTTTCCCTAGTACCTCCTGAATTTGTGTACGTGTGTACATGCAGCAACTTGCTATACAATTTTGTGCAGTCTGAGTAAGGAATTAAAATGTTAGACTGAAGTGAGTGGGGGGTGGGGAGAGAACATTCATAGTACAAATTGTTAATTCAGATTAAGAATTACCCGTGCCTGCATATCTTGACACACCTCCCCTGCATCGAATTTGTGAGATGAAGTTGTATTCTTAACAAATAAGTACACTAGTCTTTCAGATGGTTAATATTAATGTCTCTCTATTCAAACATGCTGAAAACTGAATAGAACAGTTAACATATAACAGTCACACATCCTTTGCTGGATACAGAGAGCATTGCTAACACAAATGGAAGATTTGCCACCATTTCAGATCTTCATCTCTCATGTTAATTAAAAAAAAAAGAAACCAAGAAACCACATCAACTGACCATTAATACATCGCTGCTCTTCTCTTCCTCCTTTTGAGGATGGCAAAATGATAGAATGCTTTAAGAAAGGCATTGCCAAAATCAGATTTGGTTTTTTTTTTCTCCAGCAGAAATCATGCAGTGTGTTTCCAGTAGATTTTTTAAGACTGGTTAGAAGGGGAGGTTCTTTGTTTGCTCACCCCCTCCAGCAAAACTGCCAACTCTGTGTTCATTGTCCTTTCCTATGATTCTGGGTAGCACCCCACCCCCAACCCCTTTTATCCAGTCGTATGAGAACTTCTGACATTGGTTGAAAAATATAATTGGTGGTACCATTCTGGATCAGATAAGTCAGAGTTTGCACTGAAATACCGCTTTAGTGAAAACACACAGCAAAGATTAGAGCCATAGAAAGTTATGTAAACAAGACAATTCCATCAACATTGGGGGAAAACAAAAAAAGGATTTGTGTGTCATTTGACGGGGAGTAAAATATTGCTTTCTTCTCATTATCACAGGAACATATCTACTGTGCTATTTTGGAAACCTGGCTCTTGAGAAAACTTGGAAATCAAGGTAATGCAATTTTTTATAACAATATTCTGGCTGTGGATTAGAGTATTAATGTATTCCATCTATATAGTGTGCATATATTTTAGAAAATATGATCTCTACCATTAAAGAGGGAAGGCTGTTTGGTCTATATATTTTTTCTCTTTTCTTTACTATAGAGAGTAATTTGTACAAACAGTTTAAGCAGATGATACTCTTGTTTAAAAAATAAAAAAGTACTAATACATAGGTTGTTACTGAACACAAGTTCTTTATTCTGATGCCATATCGTGGTTTGTGGTTAAATAAAAACAATACAAAAGAAATTTCAAGTTCTTAGGAAAACCCCAACTGGCAAGTTTATCTTATTTTTAAGGACCTGATTTTGTGCTCACCCAGATCTCCGCTAATATCAATGAATATTTTTTTTCCTAAAACCACTTTGGCTCAGTGGATTGCACAATGTGTAAAAGAAGCATCTGAGGACAGATGGTTGCTAATGTGTCCATTCAAGTTCAGGGGTGTTCCCTACATTTAGGATTGTGTGATCCAGGTTTTAAGGTTGAAAACCTAAGGACAGCTCTGGCCTTTACGATTTGCAGGGAGAACAAGACTTATACTTCCCATTTCTGTGTAACCCCTGAAGGAAAACCGGCACACATCCCATACCACGAGATGTACAGCTTTTGCTAAGGATGATACGGAGAAGCAGGAAGTGCCAGAGAACTGAATTTTCTGTTTTTATCATCCAATGCTGCTCTACACATGGACAATGGGAAATTAACATACACAAACTGAGCATTTCCTTTCCGAGGGGCCCAAAGGAACTTTGGATCATATCCAGTGAAGATGCTTCACTTGGTTATGGGTCAGGTTGGAAGTGAATGGGAATATTAGAATGGAAGTAAATTAAAGTGACAACCGCATATATATATATATATATATGCCGAATACAGAAACGCACAAGATCCTCCAGGCCCCTGGACAAGGAGTTAATAAAATTAAAACGCACACGTATGCACATACTTGAGCAGTCCCTCTGGAGTTCACAAATGACTTCCAAAAATAACATTCTGACAATACTCAAAATTCCATGGCAAACGTAATGTGGTTTAAGGTGTGGGCTTTTGTTGTGTTGTTTGAAAATAAAATGAAACAGGTAATATACACACAGGCTGCGTATCTGCCATGAGTAATCTTCCTCTCAAGTAGAATTTTTTTTCTGGTTTGAAATTAAGAGGTGGAGGAAATTGTTTCCAAATAAAAGTCGTCGATAGCAAGTGCTGATGTGAGAAGAAAACATTCTTAGATTTACCTACTAGAGTAGTGCTCATTTGGATCAAACCTCCTGGTATTAAAAAAAAAATAAAAATACTGTAAAGCATCCACACTTGTTGAAGTGCGCGTATTTAAGTCTTGACGTCACACATTCTAGTTTTTACAGGAGAGTAATATATTTGCATTAGGGATATGCTTTAACTCCCCTGAGAAATGTTACTAGACTTATCAAAACCATTTTGGATTCCAGCACTGGAGGAGGACCTAAACTTTGAAATCCCCTTCTCCCTAACAACAACCTCCTGCAGTCCTGGCAAAGCTGCTATGGCTTCATTCAGAATTCCTTGTTTGTTTGCTTGTGGAACGAATGGCCAAACTGACGTTGGATTTCATTTTCAGTGATATTTTGGTACGGCTCATTTGGATTTGTTTTACAAATCTGGATCAGTGACAAAACTCTTGTGTTAAACGGTGGTCTGAATTCTGGAGGCTGTGGGAGCCAGACTACTCAAAGGGGATTGTGGATAGGAGACATGGGGGAGCATTGGCACTGGGCACAATGCAAGTGTCGCCCAAGCGAGCCCCATTGAAATCAATGGAAGCGAAGTAAGAACAGCAACTGTGCTCTTGCTCCCATTCATTCCAGTGGAAGATGTGCTGGTAACATGCCCAACAAATGTTCTCATGTAGCACTCTTCGGAAAGTCATACATCTAAGGTGTTGTGCCAGACTTAACCTTCAAACAGGACATCTGTAAAATTGTGAAACTGCGTTTGTAAGCCCGGAGGAAACAACAGAATAAGGAGTGGGAGAAAACTGGAAGGAAGAAAAATAAATAAATCAAAACTTCTGATTAAGTGTTTTCCCTCCTGGTACCTCTCTTTCCCTTAAAAAAATATTTTGTTAAAAAACACTGTTATGAGGGCGATAGACTATTTGGTTTCTTCTAAGTAGATGCTCTTAAATTAATGCATATAAATAATTTGTATTTAATTTCCTCTCTTTCCTGTTTAGCAAAGCTTCAAATGCACAGATCCGTACATCCCACCCCCACCCCCCACCCCTACCCCCCACCCCCCACCCCCGGTCAAAGTCACTTGACCGATGCTGAGTCTCTTTTCATTTCACTTTTTAAGACAAACTGTGCCTCTTGTTCCGATTTCACAACAGGACTCATGGGCAGAAATGCTGTGTTTTCACTTGTACTGTTCTTGGCGTCGGCATTTGACAGCGCAAAGTCCTCCGACCTCCTTGTGTCAGTCAGGATTCGGATCTGCTCCTGGACAGTTTCTAACAATATTTTGACTTCTTGTTGCTCTGCAATAAGACAACTGCTGGCTGGGGCACTCACATTAACAAGTTCAGTGGAATAGGAGTTTTTGCACCATTTGATGCCTGTTATGTCTGAAACGTTTTGTGTCTGCATGCAGGCTTCGTCTAAGCCCACCGAAGGGATGATGGGCACGGAACTGGCCCGTGGAGATGGATAGCCAACCATATCCTTTGGAGCCACGCTATTAAAATAAGAGCTTGTCTCTCTTGAAGGCAGTTGCATATTTATTGAAGTATTCTGTGGTGTTTTTAAACCAGTAGATAACCTAGAGGAGAGGAGAGGTATGAGACTTGTTAGCTTTTCCGAAAGGCACATCGATACAGCAGGATAGATAAATTCATTTCACAAAAATGTATTGGGAGATAGGGATGTGTGAGAAATTGCACAAGTCCCTGAGCAATTGCACTAGACTTACTGAAATTCCTTCACCTTTTCTCAGCTGCTCTGCCTCCAAATTTGCTTCAGATTTAATTCTGTGAAAAATTAATTTTCAGGGACCAGGGTGCCTGAAGGGAAACTTCCTTCCTGTTCCATATACTCAAGTCGTATGAAATCTGGCAAGTGGTCAAATGAGGATCAGACGTTTTCGATAAGAGCAACCTCCCCATGGAACTCTCTGCCAGGGAAGATTGTTGGTAAGTTTTAGAAGCTGGTGAAAGTTTATCATTCTGTGGGCCAATGCAATGAAATTCCTCGTATGTAAGTTTGCCCAATAGTCATGTCTAAATGGAGATTCCTGCATAGTCAGGTTTTTTTCTACCCCAACACAGGACCATAGCTGTCAACTTTCGGATTTGAAAATAAGGGATGCCGCAAGGGCGGTGCAATGGCACCAAGTAGCCTCGCCACCCTGCGCTCAGAGTGAAAGAGCAAGTGCATAGATGGCAGGCAGGCTGGCTGTCTGGTTGGGTGTGAGGGTCTGGCTGCACAAGGCATGCAAGCTCCGCCCCCAGTCGGTCTCAGACTCCTTATTGGCAGCCGAGCAACGCAGCTGAGGAGCCTCCCTGGCTGGCAGGGAGGGAGAGGAGCTGCTTCCTTTGAAATCCGGGAAATTTAAGGGATCTCAACATTCCGGGATAGCAGCGGGAAACGGCATTGGAATAAGGGAGTTTCCCGCGCAAAAAAAGGGAGGGTTGACAGCTATGCACAGGACGGTTATGTTAAATATATTGGCTTAATTCAATTTATCCTTTGGTGTTTCACTACTTTATTCCTGGCCTCTATGTACAGTCTTAAGTTTAATACAGTCCACTCGTGCTTTCCCATTTCTGTTGGTGAAAAAATTAACACCCAGCTATTTGAATCAGTCTGTCTGATCAACCAATTGGCATTTAGCATCCAGTTGTAACATGGTTTATGACAAAAAATAATATAGCTTTGTTTGAGCATAATTAGTAGCTAAATGTTTTACCAAACATCAATCACCCTTTCCCTTCTGCAGTCTTCATAGCTCTAGTGGATTTTGTGCCAGTGGGATCATATTGTTTGGAGCTGGACTTTGGAGCAGGGGAACCTGTGGTGAACTGATGTGTATCAATCTGAACTAAGGGGATGGTTTATCCCTGTAGGTCACGGCATGAGCAGGGCTTTTTTCCAGCAGAAACTCACTGGAACTGCATGCAGCACCTCTCAGCTGGACCCCAGAAGCGGGAGGAGATGCCTCACCAAAGCCCCATTGCACCTCTGGCTTATGAGGAGTAGGGCTGGGCGATAACTGTTTTCCAACATCGTAATATACCGCCAGCTAAACACCGCAATATATCACAGTGTTGGAAAGGAGCTCATGTCAAAGCAGCGGCGGATGAGGCTGGCGTCCTAACACTCCGTTTGTATGCCTGCCTCATCCACTGCCATGGTGGCGGGGGGGGGGAGCGAGCAGGCTTCCTCTCCATCACAGGGAGGAAGAGACAACCTGTTCACATCCCCCCCCCCAATCCAAAGGCAGCATCTGCCGCTGCCTTGAGACAGGAAGGCTCAGATGGGGGGTGACTGTGCTTCTTTGAGCCTTCTTGCCCCCTGGCTGAGGAAGCCCCATGTCCCCTCCAGCATGTAGGAGTCGGAGGGACAAGAGCTTGTTGAAGCAGAGGGAGGGAAAAGCTGTGTTGCGGCTCACCAACGCAACTTGTTTCTCCATCTGAAACAGGAGGGCAGAGTTGGTGGTGGTTTCACTCAACAGTATGTTGCTGGTGAAACCACCGCTGCTGATCTGCCTCTAGTGCCCAGTGCACTGAGGGAGAAACAAGCTAGAGGCAGTTTCACCAGTGATATACCGCTGAGTGAAACCAGCATCACACTCTGCCCTCATACAATGCAGAGGGAGAAACAAGGTGAGGTGCCAATATAGCTTGTTCCTCCCTCCACAGTTTAATGCTTGGCTGAGGAGCACGCTGCTACCCTTGCCTCAGCCAAGCAGTTTTATGGAACCCTGAACTGCCAGTGGTGGGGTGTGGTGGGCCCTCTGTTAAAGTGCTCCCCTTCCCAGCTGTGATTGCATTCCTGATTTCTCAAAAGTAGGAGCAGGATCACAGCTGCTCAGCCCTCAATAGGGAAGTTTAAAGGCACCCCCAGTGGCACAGCTCAGGCACCTGGCAGATGCAGCCTTGCCTGGCTGCCTACATCCAGGAGGGGGGCTGCATCATTCTCCCAGAAAGATGCAGCCCGGTCCTCCCAGTGGATGGCATCTGGCTGCTCACCCCAGCCCAGGAAGGTGGGCTGTGTCTCGCACAAAGCCTGACTGGCTACTGTCACCTGGTCCATCTTCAGGGAGTGGGGGACAAGGTAGCTTGTCATCCCCCCCCAAGCAGCAGGCTGGGGCCAGATGCATTAGCCCCAGCCCACTGGGGTGAAAGTGCGTCAGCTCCCACGGTGAGAGCTGAGGCAGTTTCACCCTGTGCCAATGCAGCTTCTTTCAACATTGCGGTTGATTGCCAAACTGCAATGTTGAAAACACAACATTGCCCAGCTCTAGTAGCTTTGTTAAACTGCTCCACTGAGGTGTGGGCAGCCACATGTCCCTCAGCGGAGCAGTTTAAGGATGCCTCCTGCCTGTGCCACTTCTTTCTCCTATGCGAAGGTGGCTGAGGCAGCTGCACTCACAGGGCTGCCTCAGCCGCCGCCACCACCACCACCTTTGCATTGGTGGGCAGGCTGCCTTCCTCCTGGGAGAAAAAGGCAGACCGGAGTCCACCCGCGCAATGGCGGATGATGAGGCAGGCCCCCAAATGCAGCCTGACAGAGGCTGCCTCTGGCACATGAGGAGATTCCCCCCCTCCCAGCCCAAATACATCCTCTTTGGGCTCTGGGGTGGTTTTTCTCAGGGAGGTGCATTCTGGCACCTCTAGCACTGGGCATGAATATAAATGAGTGGCATAAATATGACATGAGCACTTTGCTTGCCCTTGGTGCAAGCCTGATAAGGGGCTCACCTCAAGAAATACTTCACACCCTGAAAAGGTCAACTAGCAAAGCCTGTTCAAATTCCTGAATGGAGGCCTCCAAGCTAATGGTGGTAAAGGAGGCAGACAAAGAGATGGCCTGGGTCAATTAATCACTCACTATCACAGGTCTGGCAGGAGGGGGTACCATTTTGTGGTTTTCCTCAGGTGCCAGCATGTTTTGAGGTTACCTTGGCCCAAAGGGAAAGGTATTGCTGAAAGCTACCCAATAAGCTTTAGTGTTCATTGAATTTTTTTAGACACATCTTTGTTTACTTTTTCGTGTTTTGCTTTTGTCTGAAGCTAATGGAAACATTGGCTGGCTCCTGTTGTTTTTCTTGCCTACCTTTGACAAGGTATTGTCTCCTGGTCTGTGATCCTTGACTCTTCTAGTTGTTGGTATGCTGGTCCTGTGATCCCATTGAACCTGCCCCGAGGTAAGGGAGGAGTCCTCCGAAAGGCATTCCTGTGGAGCATCCCGGTTCGTTGACCTGGGCTGCAGCATGAAGAGAGACTTCTGGGAACAAGGACACAATAGAAACCATCAGAGCTTTCACCATGCAAACCCATGAAAGATGAAATGCAATATTACTAATTCATGGAGTGCAACATTTTAATCCTGTTCTTTATAAAATGCCAGTTCACAATTCTACAGAATTAGTGAGTCACAATTCTAGCTTTACGTACACCTGGAGAAATAGAATAAAGAGACTGTGCTACAAATGTTGAAAGCGTTTTTGCGTTTGTTCTTGTGAGAATGTATTGTCTGATTCACCCACTGTGGCTAGCCCCGCTTCTGGGGGCTCAAGAGTTCAAATAAATCTGTGGGTACTTCAGACATGGCAATGGAGCCCCACAATGATGCCTCTGATTCAAGAGCTACAGCAGAGAGATGTCCATAATGGTATGAGGTACTAACGCCTACAGCGCGAGAGCGTTCAAAAGCCACACCCCTGAATCACCGCCAAAGTGGCAAAACAGTGTACGGAGCAGCCCCTTTCAACTGCATTTACACAATTGTTTCTATCAATTAGCTCTTGTCCCAGATTCTGAGCTATACCACCACTTTTCCATTGAACAAAGCTGGAACTTGAAGCAGGTATACTCCAAACGGTCAAATATACCCAGCTCTTTCTCGAGGTATGTGACGAAAATCACATATTCCAATTAATCAAGCAGCGGCTCTACAACCACGAAAGACAGCACTTGTTACCTCATACTCTGAGATCTTGTTCTCCAAAGGGCTTTGATATCACAATATCCTACAGAATCTGTGCCAAATATCTAAAGCAGTGTTTCCCAACCAGTGTGCCTCCAGATGTTTTGGGACTACAATTCCCATCATCTCTGACCACTGGTATTGCTAGCGAGGGATGATGGGAGTTGTAGTCCCAAAACATCTGGAGGCACACTGGTTGGGAAACACTGATCTAAAGGATCTACTACTCCCTTTCCATCGACGAGCCTTTATGCTTGCAGGACTAAATGCTTTCCTCTCTGCAGTGACCAAAGGCAGATTCTCACACATTCCATTTCAAGCCCGTTTGTGTGTCTGCAATCAAGAAGTACCTGATTCAATGGACCACAACCTCTTAGATTGCCCTTTACATGGCAGACCTCATCAACTGATGCTAAGCAAAATGTTGGACGTCCGGCCCACAACTCTGAGAAGAAACCAAATAAGGTTTCTCCTGGCAGATCGGGACAAATATATTACTGCTTTAGTAGCTTCCTTTTTAGCCACAATTTTCCCCGAAAGGGTTCCCAGTGAACTATCCTTTCGGAAAATAGACAGGGCATAGCAGAATATCCAAATGCACATGACCATAGTGGGACCTTATAACCCTTGATAGCTTCACCCTTGTCTTTTTAATTATCCCAGTTACATGAAACGTTTTACACTGTGATGCCAATAAAGGTATTTGATTGATTGATATACCCAGCTCTAGATCTCCCAGAAGCACCTCTGAAGCAGATATGTTGACAAGTCTAAGATGTCTGCCATCTGACAACTACGTGGGAAGAACAATTATGAATCCATGTGTTTTGGATCAGGGCACCACTGATGCTCCAGAAATGGGTGTGAAAACAAGGCCAACTTCCTGACACCACATTCTGTCCACATACTAATTCTATATTAGTTAGAGCTTCTGGTCAAGTGACCTCTTAAGGAGGAAACATATCACTGTCCTTCAAGGTAGAGGGTACTACCCCCAGTTAATCTACGAAGCATTCATCACTCCCTGGACTCCCTGGTCAACATCTACTTTCCTCTGCCTTCTTCATTTGTGAGAACCAATCAATTTACCAAGACTGTTGACAACCTAGGTTGTCATCAGCTAGATGCTCAAAGTATTGCTTGACTGTGGGCACCATGTCTAGATGAAGAAACTGGTTAAAAAACAAAGCCATGCTCACATTTTCCTCCCATTGCACATGCTTGTCTCCCCGTGGAGGCAAACATGTTTCTGAAGCACAAAACACACACCACTGCGTTTACAACAACTCTGGGAACAAACACTTCTTTTTCCGTATGTTACTAAACAAAGCTGATTATCCATCGCATTATGGACAAGCACTTTCAGAAGCAGATTTTGTTTCCTCCAGCCTGGAGAGCTTCAACAGGAGGGAACACTATTTAGGCAATCAGAATGTGAGATAGAAATCAAAAGGTAATTTATTGCGTGCAACATCTGTCTCAAAACGTGAGGCAAGGGCTTGTGCAAAATCTGTGCACCTGCAGATGCTGCAATGTACTTAACTAGGATGCTTCGTGAGAAGCAGAAGTCATAATCTGGCTGGGAAGATCCCTAGGAAGGCATTAGAACCATCAGCATCTAGCTGCTGTTGGTAGGTAAGCCGATTACAGCTGTGCGAAACAGAATAACAACCAATGCAATGGATCCCAGGGTGCTTTTCATGGGGTAGACAGGGACCTATGCTGAAGCGCTTTTATCTCTGGGAGAGAGGCAAGCAAATGCTTTGCCACCTCTTCTTTGCCACAGTTTCCAAGAAGATAAAAAGAGGGAGAATAAAGCGCACATTATGTGCTTCCTCTAGGACCAGTTCATATGCTCACATCTTATTTGCTCTGTCTTTGCACTTGCATGGGACATTGAGCAAAAGCTCACAAGCTGTGATGCCTTTGGAGTGCTGAATCTGTTACACATATATATTCTCAACAGAAGAATATTTACTTTGTACTAGAGGGGAAAGGGAATAAATGTTCAGATGCATTCAAAGTTTCTGAATGTGAACGTTTCCAATTCCTAGGTTCAATATTAGGTTTTACCAAGAAATTAAAAATTAGGCTTTGGGGGATATTGACCATTTTGATAGGAATAAAGTATAAAACTACATCAACGGTCAAATACCATTACATTTTAAATACAACAGCATACTTTAAAAATGCAGTCAAATGCAAAATAAATATTATATTGCATGCAAATAATGTCAAATATAGAATATTATTGTAGGTCAGCTATCAAATATGCTAACATGCTATAGCTCATCACATGCCAACTATTACACGATGCAAAATATCAACTCTCAAATGTGGACATCAACTATAGGGTATATAGGTATAAAATGCTTGGTGAATATTTAGCAAATCTTTGATTAATCAGGAGAACATTTGCAGAGGAGAATTTTTGGAAACTAATTAATCACAAATGGAACAAGGGATCTCAAGAAACTAAAGATCCTTCCTAGTAGAAGCATAACTGTAAAGAACGGTCGGTTGATCCCCAGACAGCGGCAAAACTTAAGAACGTCAACCTCTGTGGTGGACTGTGGCTAACAGACACAATTCAGAGGAAAATTATGCTGATGGTTTATATTTTTAGGGTGGTCATCAACTAATTCCTCTTGGTAGTTAACTTGCTAGATTTAACTGCTCTTTTTCCCACTGTGAAATCAATACACGAGGAGACGTCTCATATACTCCTTTTAACTTCCAGATATTGTACAAATCCGGGCATATATAGCATAAATTGCTGCATAGCCACATCTTTCAGCTCATTCAGTTCGTTTTTGCTTTTCCCAACTCCCTGTACATTATCAACGATCATATTCCGTTGTATCAAGATTCTTTCTTTGTAAGGTGTTTTGCCACATGTGCACAGCAATAAAACACCGCACAAGAAGAATCCTGATCATACGTACTTCTAATACAGAAGTAAATCTGGGGGTAAATTAGAGTGCAGATTCTAGTGGATTCTTGTAAATTCTAGTACCAGAATTTACACTATATAGGCCTACAACAGAGGCCTTCTGGGACATTTTCAACTGCACAAAGGTAAAGTGTTCTCAAATTGCAGCCACTTGACATCTATAGTTTTCTTTCTGTATACAGAAATTGCCTGGCTTTTTGGGGGGAGGGGGGGTTATTTGTAGTTTCTCCTGCCAACCTAGCAGTTCAAAAGCACATCAAAGTGCAAGTAGATAAATAGGTACCACTGCAGCGGGAAGGTAAACGGCGTTTCCGTGCGCTGCTCTGGTTCGCCAGAAGCGGCTTAGTCATGCTGGCCACATGACCTGGAAGCTGCACATGCTCCAGAGGAAAAAATTGTTCCAGACATTCTTCCAGTGAAGCTAAAATCCGGGACTAGAAGAAGGCAAGGCAGAGCCAAACCCACAGAACAGGGAAAGAACAGAACTTGGGAATGTATTTCTCCCTGGAACATGGGCTGATAATTCCAATAAGAGTTCAGATTCACATTTATGTCCACATCTAGGCAACTTTAAATTTTGGCTTTAAAGCAAGATTAGTAGGTATATGGGAAACGTTGATGCGAGAGAAACAAGCAAATCTAACTATCTATTTACCTAATAATGTTAGCTGGCATTTTGCAGGATAAATCCATATTTATGGGTCTGCAAGTTCAACTTACTGCACTTGTGCTTGTACTTTGAGGCAAGGTAGAAAAAGAGAAAGGAAACGGATGTGTCCATTTCAGCACTTAAGCACACTTTGTGCTATAATGCGCACCAGTTTGTGCGGCATTTTGGGGTGGGGAACCAAGTACTCAACCAACGCAGAGAATGCTCAGAAAAGCAAAGATATCTGAGCTATTTGGTATTTATTCAAGCGGAAAAGGCAGTGGAAATTAAGGGACTGATTTTGCACCTCCCTAATTGAAATAAATGAGACTCAACTGTTTTAACTATGTGATTAAATCCCACTGATTTTAATGGGACTTGAATGTGTCAAACATCCTCTCTATTAAGCTTCACTGGGTGCTATCCAGAGGAAGCTAAGCTTTCTTAATACTCGCTGGAAAGAATAGGATTGAATGCATGTGGCGTAATGCTTAAGTTCAATTGATTTCAAGAGTTCCTGGTAGGTTCACCACAATTCCTCTTAAGAACCAGTGGGGAAAGAAGAGAGTTAAGAAAATAAAGAAAACATAGCAGAAGAAATTAAGCCACAACACTGGAATTGAGGACTTATACCTCAGTACTAACAATATTTATGTCAGAGTAAGTCCACAATTGTTGTGAAAAGTATGTGAAAAGACTGCAGCCATGCACTCTAATGTTTTTAAGTTTAAGCTCCTGTTTGGATTGCTTTTCAGAATACAGACATTGCTGGCATGGGGTGTCAGACATCTTTTTCAGAGAATCTGTGAATGTGGATACGAGTCAGGATACACTAGATTACTCTGTTGTCTGGTACAGAGAAAACACCCAACACAAAGGCTAGAGAGACCAGCAATTTTCAGCTGAGATGAATTTCAAAGGTGTATACAGATGTTCTTGATTGGACAAAACATCAATGGAATTATAGATGGATGGATATGTCTAGTGAAACTTCACAGAAACTCTACAGTTGTGAGACCCAAGCCTTGGTGAATGTCTCACAAATTCCAGGAGTAAATATAATTGGTTGGATCCAAGCATAGTTATGCTTAGAGAGAACCATTGACATCAATGGGATGACCATGTTAATGTTCAAATGAAGTCAATGGGTCTTGTATAGATCTTACCCAATATGACTTGTGGTTAGACTCTTCTGTTTGATTAGCTCTAAATGACGTTTTAAGTGTGCACCTAAATATGTCACTTGTGAATGTGGTAAATGTATGTATCTCGCATGTACATTCACCTGAAAACCAAAATTGGCTGGGGCTTCCAGCAGGGCACATGGCTCTACTTCTGCTGGGAGCCTGAAACATTTATAAATCTTGTAAGTTAGCTTTAGTGGTAATTGATATTCTTCATAATTTCCCAATTGACTTTTCCTGCAGGTCAATGACCTTTCACAGAAAAGAAGTTCCCTTCTCATGCCTTAAGGCAGGCATCCCCAAACTTCGGCCCTCCAGATGTTTTGGACTACAATTCCCATAATCCCTGACCACTGGTCCTGTTAGCTAGGGGTCATGGGAGTTGTAGGTCAAAACATATGGAGGGCCGCAGTTTCAGGATGCCTGCCTTAAGGGATATAATGCTTCTATGTTAAACACCGTCAAGTCTTATTGAAATTCTTTAACCTTCCCTCAAAACTCATATTGACATTTTGCTTGAGCGGGACTTTGAATTTGCCCTGAATTTTGCTTTAGGTAGAATCAATTTGGTGGTGACTTTTACACAAACACCTGCATTTTCTAGACCGATCTAAAAAAAAATTCCACGAGCAAGAGTTTATCATGATGTATTTACGGTTATCATGCTATATCTCTCTGCTGAGAAGAAGGGATCAAGTGAAAAACCCCAGATGACTAATCTGTCTCTTGTACAGTATCTGTAGCATAAAATAATTTATAAAGCAATTGTACAATGCATATAATCAATGCTAGGCTTATAAATCACTGATGTTTAGAAGTCTATTGCCTGTTCTAAAAAACAATGCTCTGGTGTATTAAATAGTAAATTACAAAATGACAAAAGCAATCACCTATAAATCAAATCAGGCCCATGAATCTGCAAAGGCACATATTTAAAACAGCAATACTTGCAAAAAGGACTTTCATTACTGCATCCTTTTTATTAATAAAATAATTCTATTTATATAAATATGATTATTATCACATTTATAGTCAAATATGATAATGGTCATATTTATATAAATAGAATTATTTTATTTATAAAAAGGATGCAGTAATGAAAGTCCTTTTTTAAATAGTTTAAATACATTAAATAGAATTTTAAGGAATCATCAGATCACCTTGTGCTTACCCTGAAAATGCATTGTGGATTTTGGATATTAAAATTGAATGCTGAGTTCTCCTGCAACTACAGTGACAAGTGTGGAGGTGGATCCACTCCTTGGTCCATTCTGTGTGGTTTCATAAGCACTAGGGCCAGTTTTCCCTCCCCTGATGAGATACCTCTGCCTACAGACTCTGATGGCTGATCCACAGACTGCTTGTAGGACTCAAAGGTCTCTGCAAAACTGGAAACTCCATCACACCGAAAGAGCCAAAGGCTGCAGGAGTAGGCACTGGTTCTGCAACTGGCCAAAAGGCAACACCCGGGGTGGGACTGCAGACAATGGTTACCTTAAAAAAGGTAAAGGGACCCCTGACCATTAGGTCCAGTCGTGACCGACTCTGGGGTTGCGCGCTCATCTCGCATTATTGGCCGAGGGAGCCAGAGTACAGCTTCCAGGTCATGTGGCCAGCATTACCAAGCCACTTCTGGCGAACCAGAACAGCACAAGGAAACGCTGTTTCCCTTCCAGCCAGAGCGGTACCTATTTATCTACTTGCACTATGACATGCTTTTGAACTGCTAGGTTGGCAGGAGCAGGGATCGTGCAACGGGAGCTCACCCCGTCGCGGGGATTCGAACCGCCGACCTTCTGATTGGCAAGCCCTAGGCTCTGTGGTTTAACCCACAGCACCACACGCGTCCCTCTTACCTTACTCTGCTCTAAAATTCAGGTCATGGATCCAGGACTTTGCTGACACAATGGGATGTTTGACCTCATCTACAGGAGCACTATCCATGGTCCTGAATTCCAACTTCGTTGACTTTTGTATTGCCCTGCCAGAGAGAATCAGGATTTTCTGACCTTCCCTTGTTTGGGCTAGCACACCTCTCCAGTGGTCAGGTGGATCAAGTGTTGTCTCTTGAATTATAGCAACAGTGAGGAACCTCTGACACTCAGATCTAATGAGGTGTGCCATGCCTTTTAGTTTGGCCTGGGAAGCCACTTGGGAAACAATGCTCACCTGTCAATCACTTGACATCATCAAGTAGGGTCATCTATTATCTCTGTTCTAAGGACCACAGAGAGAACCTTCCAGCAACCCCCACCCCAGAATTGGAGTGAAGAAAACTGGAATTGCTGGTTTTTGGGAGGGGGCATCTAGTTGGCCACTGTGAGAAAAGGATGCTAGACTATGTGGGCGATTGTTCACTCTCAGGTGAATATATGTCTCTCTACAAGAAGATGAGTCATTAACTTCATGAACTGAAATGAGGCAGGAGGGGGGGGAATCTTCTATTCTGATGGTTTCTCAGAATACAATTGCTTCCTTCACTGGTCTGTGACTACAGCTTTGATGACATCCTTAATACTTCCTCTAGGCCTTTTAGAAAGAGAGAGAGAGAAGAATGTAGAACACAGAGAGCAGAAGTAATAGCTGTTTTACATCTGCAGTGGAAGAAATGCTGGACATCTGCTTAATGAACAGATCAAGGCTCCTTCCGTGCCATACACTCTTAAATGTCCCCCTAGTCACTGTGTGCGACTGTGCTGCATATGTATTACAAAACAAATGTCAATTAAGAGTCGCTTCCTTACCTGTGTGGCTTCATAGCCTGGCTACCTCTGTCAGGAGACAAGGCTTCCGGAAAGGACTGAGTTCCTGAAAAGCTAGATTCCATCATTTTTTCCATCACTGGCTCTGGATGTCTGTTTGCCTTTGAATACTGTAGCAAAGAAAACGAGGGGCAGGAAGAGAGATTAACGGTGCATTAATAGCCATGTATATGACTCCGCATACGTATGTACTGTGAGATAATGTCTGCTCGTGGCACGAAAGCAGTAGGTGCCAAATTTTGATCTTAAAAATACTATACACTTCCCAGATCCAGGGAGTGGGCTTAGATTGTGCCAAGGGATAAGGCCTGGTGGGTCAGGTGAGCATATTCTGCTACTAGCCACAATAAAGGTAAAGGGTAAAGGGACCCCTGACCATTAGGTCCAGTCGTGTCCCACTCTGGGGTTGCGGCGCTCATCTCGCTTTATTGGCCGAGAGCCGGCGTACAGCTTCCGGGTCATGTGGCCAGCATGACAAAGCCGCTTCTGGTGAACCAGAGCAGCACACGGAAACACCGTTTACCTTACCGCCAGAGCGGTTTCTATTTATCTACTTGCACTTTGACGTGCTTTCAAACTGCTAGGTGGGCAGGAGCTGGGACCGAGCAACGGGAGCTCACCCCGTCGCAGGGATTCGAACCACCGACCTTCTGATCAACAAGCCCTAGGCTCTGTGGTTTAACCCACAGCGCCACCTGGGTCCCATAACTAGCCACAATAGTTATCTGCTATTTTCAGGGAAATACAGGTGGCAGAGCAGTGTTGTGCTTCGGGTTCTGCTTGTGAGCTTCCTACAGACATCCGGTTGGCCACTGTGTGAACCTGAG
This sequence comes from Darevskia mixta, assembly GCA_034641385.1. Lineage (NCBI taxonomy): Eukaryota > Metazoa > Chordata > Lepidosauria > Squamata > Lacertidae > Darevskia > Darevskia mixta. The sequence goes on from JAWWNH010000027.1 coordinate 3,020,888, forward strand.
CTTGGAAAGTTAATTTGAAAGCTAGTTCCAGCTCCAGCTCCTCCCCTCCAAAAAGGAATTAGTTCAGTTCCCATCAATTCACAGTTAATCCTCCTGGTCCTTCAGAATTTTACAAGCTGCTCTGCTGAAGTATAAAATATACTTAAGAAGACTCAGAAAGTCTCAAAACACACACCCAATATAATGAGAACAATTGTGGTATTTATTTCCCCCCAAACACTTGTGATATTTATACTTGAGCAGCAGCAGCACTTTTCAGAGAGGTACATAAATGGTAAATGCACAGAGTTAAGTACGATCAATCCCACAGAGAAAGACTTTATTTGCAACAGATATATTTTATTTATTCTCTAGGCTTCTTGCAAGACCATCAAATGCATACATAATATGCCTCTTGGTCATTGCAGGGAGGCTTACTAATACTATGCCACAGCGCAAATGAGACACCACTCTGGCCTTAAGGGGTTGGAGTTAACAGTCCCTCAGTCGCACACACAAAGCCATTTACACCACTGTCACAATCATGGCTCCCCCCCCCCCCGAATAATATTGGGAAAGAACAATGGTAGGAATTTACGCCATACCCTTAACGAACTACATTTCCCAAGATGCTTCATTCTGTTAAAGAACTTATCATTATTTATGACAATCAAGAAAAAATAAAGATAAAATTAACCAAATACAATCGTCCTTAATGGACGTTGCACAGCAATGTAAGACTGATAAACCAAAGCAAAATCAGTTCAGAACATCTCAAAGTTGTACTGCATCTTTGAGGCAATACTGGGATCCAGTTTGCCACAGAAACACTTTGTATTTGTCCTGGTTCTTTTGACTTTGATAAATGTGTCAACTTAGACATTAAATCAGATTCCCAAATTGCATCTGTCCATTCATTAATACTAGCTATTATTGGCATACTTGCTATAGCAGTATAATTTAATAATAATAGTAGAGGATCATACGGGATTGCATAACCTAATATTCTTTTATATTAAATCTGCAATCTTTTCCTAATATTCCTTTATCCCATTGCATTTCTGCCATATGTGATATAGTCTCCTGTTTCCTTCCGACAAGTCTGCCACGAAGTGTTGGTGCTGACCTTTAAAGCCCTAAACGGCCTCGGTCCTGTATACCTGAAGGAGCATCTCCACCCCCATCGTTCAGCCTGGACACTGAGATCCAGCGCTGAGGGCCTTCTGGCGGTTCCCTCATTGCGAGAAGTGAGGTTACAGGGAACCAGACAGAGGGCCTTCTCGGTAGTGGCGCCCTCCCTGTGGAACGCCCTTCCAGCGGATGTCAAGGAAATAAGCAGCTATCCTATTTTTAAAAGACATCTGAAGGCAGCCCTGTTTAGGGAAGTTTTTAATATTTAATGCTGTATTGTTTTAATATTTGACTGGAAGCCGCCCAGAGTGGCTGAGGAAACTCGGCCAGATGGGCGGGGTAAAAATAATAAATTATTATTATATATTATTATTTGGGCAATTCTCATTTCCTTTACTTATGACTTCAGGAATTACATGCCAACTTAGCATTACCAGTATTTTAGAATAGTTTCTCCTTATATGCATGTGTATGGAGAACATGTTTTGCCAGTCGAAAATGTACCCCAAGTCTCCATTTCCAACATCTTATGCCCACTTAATCATTTGTGGGGAGGTGGCAAATCACTTTATCCCAATATCTAGGTTTTCCAAATGATCCAATTCTGCTGAGGCTCCTTTCCACATGGATCTTACCACAATATGTCCACAAAATATCACCATGTCAAGTCACATGATTCCACAATGAACAACAGATATGCAGGAATCTAATGAATACAACAAGGGTGGGGAACATCTCCCCAAGCCACACCCACCTGCCACACCTCTGACATCATATGTGAGGGACAGTTAGAGATGGAAGCCTTTAAAGATTCTCCCAATTGTGTATAGGCAAGGGAGCCTTCCTTCCACCACTGATCAGCTGACTGGCAGTGAGAGAAACCCTGCTTGGATTGGCTGCCTTGTGGTTGTGCAGCTAATCCATAGAGGAAGCAGATTCGGAGTCATAGGCCATCAACTTAAAGTCAGTGGCTTCTAGTCTGGTGGATCAGCAATGCAGCTAACTTCTGGTAGCGCAGCCAATTGCTGAAGAGAGAAGACTGTGTAACTTCATGCCTCACTTGGCTTGGAGTTACTTTTTGTAGCACAGTTTGCCACACTATAAAGGGGGGGAATTCAGTTGATTTCATGGTGATATCAGGTGATTGGCAGGTGAATGGGGCCCCACCCATCTGTCAAAATAATCTACTGGTATACAAAGGGGAGGATTCAGAATGCAAAATTTGCATTTTTGAGACAAGCTGTTTTGTTTTTCGTCAATAGCTATGCAAATGACACCAGAACTGAAAAGGTTTCTCTGTCTCAGTTTAAATAAAGCATTAATATTTTCCTCATAAAATAATTAGCTGTCATAATGCTGATTAGAACCAGGAGCTGAAGCTTCCGTAAACAATAAAGTGTATATATTCTATATGGCAAACTCTGGCAAACAACAGTGTGCATACACATAATATTTGTATATATTCTGACAATGCATCAGTATAACTCTATTTTAGTTCTCCCCTGCCTCCAAATTCCTCCAATATAATTTCCCAGTTAAATAATTATACAGCTTCTCAAAAATGCAGTCCTTGCTATGCAGAAACTGTGCTATACTGAAAATGTGCGGAACATCATTAATCCTCAAATTTCAGCTTTTCCACCAAGAGCACCTGACCCACCAAACTCTGCTGGAGCTCTACTGTTGACATTCAGATTCTACAAGGCTCCCCATCTTACCTACTGAGTTTCATCTTATTTTTCCACAAATTTGTCCTCTGTTCCCAAACTTCCACAAGCCGCCACTTCTACAAATTATGTTCGTTCCAATAGCAATGAAGGATAGCATCCTTAAGACATTGCTTTGTGCAGAATCAGATTATTGGTCTATCAACCCCCAGCATTCTTTACTTCAAATGACAGCAGGATCTCTCTTAAGTTCTCAGATAGAGGAGTTTTCCCAACCCTGGTAACTTCTCTAAATGGATATTAAATGATTTAACCTGGGACCTTTGATATATATAAAGTCCCAGGCTAAATCCTTTAACATGTTTCTGTGCTTCCAATTTCCCACCTAAGCTGATATTGCACAGACAGCAAAAGCGGACCTACATTTCTTCCTGAGTATTGCAGGAACAACTTTCTCCCTCCTGAAGAAGGTAGTGTGATGACCTTGTCGTCTTTTAAGGGTTGGCATATGCTGTGATAAGCCAGTTCAAGGCAGCTGAATGGGCCTCGTGTGAAACAGACAATGGAAGGTGGTGCCACCTTCTGCTTCTTCCCATTCAGCCCAATTTGTCATCTGCACTCGCTCCTGTCCCTGGGGAACTGGGGAATGGAGTCTCCTCACCTGCCTTTGGGGTCCACTCTGAACTCTAAGTGTGCGAATATATGCTTCACCAAATTAGGTTCTCACTGCAATGCAATTCAGGGCAGATGGCAAGGGAGGAGAGATGTAGGGCACATCAGTAAGTGCCCCAAAGCAATGGAGTCGAGAAGCAAGGCTTACTGTCAGATTCTCTTATCGGTTGTTCAATAGTAAGACCAAGCCATCTTGTCTTTAAGTCTCTTTATTTTGTGCAAAGCTAGTTACAGTGCAGAGTTCAGTTTATCATGTCTGCTCAGTCACTAGCAGAATCCGGAAGTGCCTCCCTCCTGTTTTGGCGCCAACACCAAAGCCTCGGCATCCTGAATTGCCGCCTTCTCCTCCTACGTGAGATATGCGCCGGAACTGACGCCTCCCCCTCTGAGTGAGTCTGCTGGGTGGTGCCAGGTCTCTCAGCAACTCCCTGGACACCTGGCACTCCCTGGCTCCCAGCCACTAACTGCTCCTCTCCCAAAGAGGGGCTGCCAGATTCACTCGAAGATGAATCCATCGTCAACACAGGCTGCGGGTCCCTGTATGCACTCAGAGCCGGACTGGCAGGGGTGGGCAGATCCCTGACACTTACTATAAGCAGTAATATAGACCCTTTGGCCCAGATGTTGCTGGATTCCAACTCCCATTGGCCCCAGATAGCATGAACAGTGTTCATGTTCAGAGCTGGAATCTGTGCATGATTTGTCCTTTCACTTTTGGTCAGATGTGCCAAGTGCACGTTGAGAATGCTTTTGCTCCACACGGCAAGCAACCCAATACCCTGTCCAAGTGCAGCAAATTTGCTCTGGCTACTAGATCAGCTTGGCATTTTGGTACAGTAAAAGGCTTAATTGTGCTATTATTGTGAAAGTGCTTATTGTCTCCTGGCTGATTATATTTGTGCTTGTTGTTAGAGCAATTACTGAAAAGCACTTTTGAGGCATGTAGTTAAATAAATTAATGAATAATGATAGCATTTAAAAATAAGCTTTTGTGCAAATTTTCCAATTATTCACAGTTTCATGGAGAAAATCAACTGTCAAATGCAATTACCTAGCCACTCACTAGCAATTTCCCACTCCTACCTCCCAAGGCTGGCTGTCCTAAAGAAACCAATGGAGACAGCATGGTCCAAACACAGCCTCACAGCCAATTTCAACACCTCACACTGTCATGGAATCAGCAGTGTGATCTTGGTTGGTCCTGTTTCCTAGTTTGTTTAAGAGAGGATTGCTGCCTTCATCTGTGAAACACTTTGATAGCAGGTGGAGGAAAGGCACTACATGCCAGCTCTAATAGAAATGGTAGCTAATGGTGACATTTAGAATAGGAAGTGAACCGCAGTTCAGCAACAAATCATGTGCTTTGCATGCATAAAGTCCCAGGTTCAATCTCTAGCACACTTCCAATTAAAAGACTGCATGTAGCACAGTTGGAAAATAATTCTTCCTGATCAGCAAAACTGCCACCAGTTACAGTAGGTGATAGTGGGCAATGCTTGAGACAATTATATGAAACACAGATGGGTGTTCCCCAGTAAAACTTTGCTGGAAGTGAAAAACTCTCTTCTAATGTTCTAATGTCTCTCAAAAGTGACAAATCCCCATAGCCACTAATCCTTCCCAGGGCTGTAGCATGAGGGGCCATGGAGCAGGGAGGCCGTAGCCCTAGGCGCATGATTTTGAGGGGGCATGAACCAGGCACCCCCATGCAGCAAACAGTGCTGCAACAGCACTGATCCTGCCTGTTCCATCATGTATACCCTCTGCTAAGTGTTAAAATGAAATTATAGGATAATCCATTCACCCCTTTGTCCATATTGATGGAAACCGTGCATGATACCATGAGGGATTAGGTTAGAGATTGGGGGGTGCATTAAAATTCTGCTCCTCAGATGGTACAGAGGTTCAACCTGTGTCCATTAGATCTTGGGTCAGGAAAATGCATTTGAGGCTCAACTGAATGCAGCAGAGAGTTGGAGCCAGTTTATCATCGTATTAAGAGTAAACCTTTAAAATTAATTGGACTTTATAGTTATGACTATGTGGGATGGAATTCAAGAGGGTTGGTTCAAGTTAGCCCACTAAGGAAAGCCGGCCAAAGAATTTCTCCCCCATCAATTGTAGGAACATACTGTATAGTAATGTGATTTGAAGAAAAAACTGCTTTTTTAAAGTCTTAGTGGCACTCAATCACAGGTCCATCCCATCCCATTGCATGCCATCTCTAGCTTTTCCATTCTTCCCCAATAATAAATTCATAGGAACCACACATATCTGGTCCATACTTCTGAAGTCATTTCCAGCAGAAAACACACAGCTCTGTTTCTCCATAATATCTGAATCAGGAGAGATTGTAAAAGCTCTAGACTGATGTCTGAATGCAGTGGTGGATCGGACAAGGGCCAATAAACTGTGTTTGAATCCAGAAAAGATGGCGGGTCTTGGGACCGGTTGCTCTCATGTCTGAAAAATGCCCATTCTGGACAAGGTCACACTGGCTGCAGGAGCAGGTACATAGCTTTAGGGTACTCTGAACACATCATTGTCACAAGAGGCCCACGTATCCTCTTTGGGTAGGTGAGCCTTTTGCCTGCTTTGTCTGGTTCACCAAATACGAACATTCTTGGACTGAGATAGCCTGACCACTGTAGACCATACATTGGTAACATTGAGGGTGGATTACTGCAGTGAACTCCATGTAGGGTTTCCCTTGGACACTGAGGTCCAGTGCCGAGGGCCTTCTGGCGGTTCCCTCACTACGAGAAGCCAAGTTACAGGGAACCAGGCAGAGGGCCTTCTCGGTAGTGGCACCCGCCCTGTGGAACGCCCTCCCTTCAGATGTCAAAGAGAACAACAACTACCAGACCTTTAGAAGACATCTAAACCCAGCCAGATGGGCGGGGTATAAATAATAAATTATTATTATTATTATTATTATTATTATTATTATTATTATTATTATTATTATTATTATTAGACCTGGTCCAGAATATCCAGCTGGGGCAGAATGTGGTGGCTAGACTGCTGATGGGGAACACATAGCCACCAACATGGGACACCACTGTTAAAACATCCCCATCTACTACTGAGCCTGGTTCAAGTTCCCTGTATTAATTTACAAATTCCTAAACAGTTCCAGGGTTTTTATTGATTTATAATTTTTGAAAAATGCTTTGATTTTTGATATATTTTTTAAAGAAATAGGGGTAGACAATGCTGACTTCCAGACTGGTATCTGAGCATAAGGAGAACCAAAGGCTCATCTATTCTGGCACCCTATTCTCACAGGGCCGAACCAGATGAAGAAAATAGTAGCCATCAAGAACACAGAAGCTGGCTGTCCCTGAAATCTGAAATATGTACCTAATTTTCTCTTAGAAAATAAAGAATGAAAAGGCTCTTAAATGTTATACTGTATAATTAGGTATGTCTGTTACTTCCTAAATATAGTGTTGCAGATCGTAAGTATTAGTTCCACATCTTACAGCGTGAGAAGTATAATGTCAAATGTAACCCTCCTAATCTGAACCTTCAGTGAATTTAGGGAGCTCGCAATTTATTGAGCAGTTTGAAAGAAAAATGAAAATGAGAAAACATGCCATTTTCAAGCGCCGTGTGAAGTGCTGTGTCACAGATGAAAAACACCTCTTGAAAGCAAACATCCATGTTTTTAACCTTTCATGCAGATTTGATAATCAAGCTATTGAAGCTTTCGTTGGCACAGAGGTGAGCGAGGGAAGAGAAGAAGGACTGTGGTGTTTTTTAACTGCAGTTATGCAAACAGCTGAAAACATAAATGAGGCTAGCTGAAGTGAAAAGCAAATTTGCAATGCATTTAAAATGGGCTGCAAAAAGGAAGTGGCAGGATTATAGTCACTTCCTTGCATTTACATAGCATGGTCTCTTGAAAACAAGATCCCAAAGGGACACTCAATTTGGCACATATGTACAGAAGGGTCTTTCTGCTGTGCAAATCCTGCCTGTCAGAGCACTAAGGTACAATAGTATACCAAGCTATGGGTAGAAATGATGGGGAGGGGGAGAATCCTGACTGAGTTCTGGTGAGTTCTGGCTGGAAAAAAAGCCCAGGCCCTAGGCCTAATGCTGAAAGCTGCCTGCAAGTGATCAGTTCAGACTGCTGGCAAGAGCAATCAAGTTTTGGTTCCAGCAGTCTGCTGAGCAGGGAGGAAGGGGGTTTGTTGGGGAGAGGGAGAAAAGAGAACAGTAAAGAGAGAAATACATCCCTCCTTGGGTTCTGGCCATGCCCACTTTTTTTGAGTGGGGGGTGGATGCCAGATGTTATCTGACACAGTGCTAACCAGAGCAGCTTCCATTTTGTAAAACTGCATTTTGTAGCTGCTGGTGGCCATGTAAGTTGTTGTTTTCTTAACCCCTAAATTACCCAGAGCAGTATCATTTGGGGTCAGCTTGTGGGGGAAACCAGCACTTTGCGAATGAGGCCCTCAGAAAAGCATAGGCAGGCAATGCAGTCGGGGCAATGTGACTGGACCATCCGGTCGCCATTAACAGTCCGACTGCTGTGTTGTGCACCAGCTGCAGTTTCTGGAGCCACATATAGCACATTGTAATGTAATGTAATCTGGCGGTTACCAGAGCATAGACTACTGAAGCCAGGTAATTCCGCTTTCAGTCGGGGGAACTATAGGCTAAATGCTATGAGCGGTCTAGAATCTTTGAACAGAAAGGAGTCGGCACCCTTGCAGTCCAACTGGGGGCAGAGGAAAGCCACCACGAATGAGCCGCAGTCCCCACTAAGTGGCTCACATGAGGGGTAGCAAGTTATCATTATTACGGTTATTATGACTGTAACTATCAGGGAGGGCAAGCAGATGTCTTGGACTATCTCTAATGATGGCTCAACTTGTTGAAAGGCAGTTTAAGTTTGGTGAGTAGATGAGACAGCAGGGCAAACCAGGCTTTCGTTTTCGGGGAAAGATCTGTCTGGGCAAAAGCTTTTCTCATCTTCTAATATGTGTGCCCAAAGTGCAGCCTGTGCTGTTATGCAAAGTAACCTTCAAGTAGAACGCAACCTTCAATTATGAGATAGTCAATTGCAATGCATAATGAAGGCACCCCATTAATCTTGTCTTTCTGGGAGGTGAGAAGAAAGAGAAATGAACTATCAACGCCAGTAAAATGGAGCATTAAAAACTGAGATGGAGAATATTCTTGCTTATGGGCTTTGAATCCCACTACCTCAATGCATCTGTTCATGGAAAGGCAGTGACATTTCTAAGATAAACAACAACAAAAATACTGAAGGACTGAAGAAGTAGCAGTGTGTGTGTGTGGTTTTTGATGATATTACTTTTATATATTTCTATCAATATCAGTACCATGGTTCAAGGAAAGAACCCAATTACTTTAAGAGCATAAAAGGACAGGAGAAGATGTGGGTGCAAAAATATTGATGGGGAGCTTGGTGCTTGGATCATACAACCAATTCTGTGTGATCTGCAGTGGTTCTGATTTGTTTCTTGGTTCAGAGTGTGATAGTGTCAACCTGTGAAGCATCATGCAGCCTAGGACAAGGTTACTTCTAGAATGGCCTTCTGTCCAATCTTTAAGGTCATTGCACAGGACCCTGCTCATAATCACATGCCGATTTCTACTATTGAAGGCAAATGAGCAGGGATCAATAACGGAAGATGGCAACTCTAATTGCAGTCCCACAATCCAACCTGGGGCTCTGATTCAGCACCCCTTCAATTACGCTGACCCCATCTTGGGTCCACTCAGGAACCATCTGCCTCCAGATCCAAGTTCTGAATTTGTTCAGGCTAATGTTTAATTTGGGGTTCCTTACATAGCCACCATATAATTGAAAACCTTGTGTGGGGATAACTGAATGTGTCTTTTCTCATAGCCTGCTGTTTTGCACCATAAAGCTAAATAGTTCCCAAAGACATTGAGCCAACATGGCTGGCTGTTCAAGGCAACTTTTTTTCTATATCCCATTTTGCTCCCTGAAGTTTTCCTATAAATTTTACATCTATTCAGATGCTGGCGTTTACTATGGCAATTCATGACAAGACAGCATAATAAAGCTCCAATTTGCACTGTTTTAACAAAGACTGTTGGACAAATAAAATGTTTCTGTTCAGTTTTTTTCCCCATCCCACAGCACCACAGGTGCAAATTAGTGGCACATCTGGGGGTTACGAGAACCCAAACCATCGGCATCAAAGCATTCAACCAGTGAATTAAGGATGGAAGTTGGCAAAGTTACTTACATTTTGCAGCTGGACTCGGCTTTCGGCCCTGGTCTCTGATTTTGCCATCATGCTGGAAGCATTAAGGCTGTAGGTTTTCCCATTTCGTGTCTCTTTCAGCTGTTCCTGAATAAGTTTTGTTTGCTTTCTGCAAAGAAGAAGAAAACAAAAAAGATGTCCAGATAAAGATGGGCAGTGATTTATTTATTTTTCTAATCTCAATTATTCTAATGTGGTTTCTGTTTCCAACTGTCCTAATATTTTCAATGACCACAGATCAGAACCAAAACCTATGCGAAGGCAGGTCCAGGCAGGCCAGAACAACTTATTCTCAATAGTGTAGGGTTTAAGCTGAAATGAGGGATGAGTGAATGTCCATTTCAGCTTTTCATTTTCCCAATCTTACTGTCATTTCTCCACATTTTCACATCAGTTTGCATTTTTTTTAAAAATGAAAATTCACGAAAACTTGTAAATTCATTTTAAAAAACAAAATGCAAAGTTCTCCTAGTGCAAAGTTTTCCTAATATGCACAATTTAGCTGATAAGTGCACATTTCCCAAGGCTTGTGTATATTGACCAGGAAATATGCAATATCTGGTTGTTCTGCACATTAACAATAGGTAAAGGTACCATTAGGTCCAGTCGTGTACGACTCTGGGGTTGCGGAGCTCATCTCGCTTTACTGGCCAAGGGAGCAGGCATACAGCTTCCGGGTTGCGGAGCTCATCTCGCTTTACTGGCCAAGGGAGCCGGCATACAGCTTCCGGGTTGCGGAGCTCATCTCGCTTTACTGGCCAAGGGAGCCGGCATACAGCTTCCGGGTCATGTGGCCAGCATGACTAAGCAGCTTCTGGTGAACCAGAGCAGCACATGGAAACGCCGTTTACCTTCCCGCTGCAGTGGTACCTCTTTATCTACTTGCACTTTGACGTGCTTTCGAACTGCTAGGTTGGCAGGAGCAGGGATGAAGCAATGGGAGCTCACCCCGTCGCGGGGATTCGAACCGCTGACCTTCTGATCGGCAAACCCTAGGCTCTGTGGTTTAACCCACAGTGCCTGCACATTAACCACTGAACTTCCATTCATCTAAAAATCTGTATTACCAACAGTAGAGCTGTATGCATTCGTGGACAGAGAAATTGGAGAAAGTACTTCAACAAAATGCTAGAGCAGCAAGGGGGGAATTCTCCAACAGTTTCTCAGGGGTGGGGAATCCTTTTGTTTGTTTGATTCTTTTTCATTGCTGCTGCAAGTGGTTACAGCAGCAATAAGCATATTGGCAGCCTGGTCACCATTTTGCATCCTTCACGGTGCTCTAGAGCCAGGGTTGTTCTGGAGCATTGTGTGGGGAAATGGAGAAAACAAATCAGAGAAAATTGTGCAAAGTGCCCTTTTTTTTTGGTGGGGGGGGGACATGTTTTCAGAAGAATACGTCTCATCTTAGCAATAAATAAGGTGAAGAGACCCCTGACCATTAGGTCCAGTCGTCTCCGACTCTGGGGTTGCGGCGCTCATCTCGCTTTATTGTCCGAGAGCCAGCGTACAGCTTCCAGGTCATGTGGCCAGCATGACAAAGCCGCTTCTGGCGAACCAGAGCAGCGCACGAAAAAGCCGTTCACCTTCCCGCTGCAGCGGTACCTATTTATCTACTTGCACTTTGACGTGCTTTCGAACTGCTAGGTGGGCAGGAGCAGGGACCGAGCAACGGGAGCTCACCCCGTCGCAGGGATTCGAACCGCCGACCTTCTGATTAGCAAGCCCTAGGCTCTGTGGTTTAACCCACAGCGCCACCTGGGTCCCTTAGCAATAAATAAGCTTTCCTTTTTGCAATTCACACTAGAAGTATGGCTCTATCTGCAACAATGCCTGAAGCTTGATCTATACTTTGTAACAGAATTACCACAATTTCACTGCAAGTGAAATTCCACTGCAGAGTATGCTTATTTGGAGTTCTATTACAAACATCCATTTTAAAAGAATTGGGGGACAAAAGTTCATGGTTCATGGGAATTATATGAATTGCATGTTTTATGTGCTTTTTTAAAAATAGTTGTTTTTTATTAAAGGATTTTCATACTAGTTAACAAGCGTACATACAACGTCCCTGTTTTCCATTCATAGTCCTTCCTACAGATCAGTTACATCTGATGTGAGACACTAATGGTCATAGACACTGTGAGGTTGGTGCGGGGTGGGGGGAAAGGGAGAAAAAGAAGTGGTTTTTCATTCTTTTATGTGCTTTTAAATTACATCTCTCAATTCTGCAAGCATTAGTACATTGCTGGCTGTCACTGTATATCTATCTACACACAGAAACTCAAACCCGCCGCCACATCTGTGGCTGATTCATGGGTGTGAACTGCCAGAGCGGCTTGACTTCTATTATGATGTCAGAAGATCATTGTGAGACGAAACTGTTCTGATGTTCTGGCTGGGAACGGTCTATTCAATTTGAAAACACTTGAGCTAATTTGGGCATACATTTCATGCTCCCACCCATTTTTGGACCATTCTAGTAATCAGAATATCTGAGGAACATAGGAAGCTGCCAGGTCAGCATTGTCTACAATGACTGCCCACAGTTCTCCAAGCTTTCGGACATGAGACATTCTCAGTCCTGCCTAAAGAGGCCAGATTGAACTTGGGAGCCTTCTGCATCCAGAACACATGCTATTGAGCAGTAGCCCTTTTTGAATGATGTGAGCTAGTTTCAGATGCTTAGCTGGTGAGAGAGTACCATAGCAATTTTGAGACTGCTGTGGATGAGTCTTATATAAAAGTATTTTGTTCCCCGACCACCACAGTGGGTAGGTGGAGTTCACCTTCAGGTATTTCTCGCCTCAAAACAGCTTCACCTGATTACTTTTTCCACAGAGGATGCCCTATCTGTGAATGAAAATTTAGCTTGGGGGAAGTGTTTTTTCGAACAGAAAAATGACCAAAGGGAAAGGGATTAAGCCGCTTTTTTACACCCACCCTTCTTTCCCTGAGACTTGCAGCTTGCACAGGCCGATTTTTGCCGTAAAAATCCACCACACGGAGCCTGAAACGATGACATCTGGCAAAATGCTATTGTCAACATGGAGAGATGCTTGTTCAAAATGTGGGAAAATGTATTCACAAGTATAGGGAACTGCTGGGTCTGTTTGTCCATGTAGCTTAGTTTTGCCTGTGCTGACTAGTTTGCTGCTCTCCAAGGTCTCAGACAGAGGTCTTTCTCATCACTTAGTACCTGAGCTTTGTAACTATGCTGAGGATCGTCCCTTCTACATGCAATGTATGTGCCACTGAGGACCAACACATGTTTCTCCTTCAGCACCCATTATTATACCTCTGTATTTCTGTCTGTAAATAGAAGCCCCTTTCTCCAGCTTATGATAATTACAAAAACCCAACTTCTACATATAGCCATTGCAATATGTATCTGCTATTGCAGATATTTTTAATTTGATTGAGTGTTGCTGCAAAGGTCTACCACTGAGCTCTTGTCCCTTCTTACTATTTCAAAATGTTCATTATACTCATTAGGGGTTGTCAGCATTCACACATTAATGTCAATGTTCACTAAGTTATGGGCATTCCCTATACCAATAATACGCCTGTATATACTTTGATAGTTCGCCTTCATCTCTCATAATACTAGAACCCTATAATGGTCAAAAGAAGGTATTTCTTCACAGCTCATATAGTTAAAGGGTGGAATTTGCTCCCACAAGCTGTAGTGATGCCCATCAACTTGGATGGCTTTAAAATTCAGACAAATTCAGAGATGGCAAGGCTATCAATGGCTACTACCCACAATGGCTGTGTATTACCTCCACTGTTGGGAGGCAGAAAGACTCTAAATGCCAGTTGTTGGGAATCACAAATGGGGAGAGTGCTGTTTTGCTCTTGCCCTACTAGTGAACTCCCCATATGTCTCTGGATGGCCACTGTGAGAACAGGATACAGAATCAGATGGGCCTTTGGTCTGGTCTGATTCAGCAGAGCTCTTCTCATGTCTTCAGAGCCACCCATCATCCAAGAACTGCAAAATTCAGCAATACTAAATTTAAAAAGCTTCTAGTAGTCTACCGTAACTGCTTGGGTATCAGAAATTTTCACATTTTAGACTCATGACTCAGTCACTTCACAGTCTAGATACAGATAGGGAGCTATGGAAGATTCTGATAGGGCAAGGCCCTATATTGTTGTGACTTGATTAATACACAATTTGCTACCTGTTCATATATGCGCATTGTCTCCTGGTTTACTGGTTTAAGAACCATGAAACTGTTGCTTGCATAATTTGCGGCTGATGAACTATGTGCCACAGCAAGGACAATGAGAGCTACAGAAGCAGCTTTGATTTTATTTGGTCAGTGAAGCCAGTTCAATGGGGGGGGGACTGTTCTACTCAATAAAAGTTAAGAAATTAAATAATGCATTTGTGGATTTGAGTATTCCAAGGATGCCAACACTCAGGTTGTACAATGCATAAGTGTGACATCCGAGAACACAAATTTCCTCCTTCAGAATAATTATCTAAAACACAGAACATAAAATGAAAACATAATGGTTAATCATAAAATAACAGAAAAGTAATCAATGCCTTGTCTAGACAGCATTTTATTGCAATGGGCATAGGTCTAATAGGGGCATATATTATAAGTTTCTACTTTTTTGGGGAGGGCATAAACTGCCAAAGTCAAGTGCACTTAAATTCTACTTATTTCAATGAGGGAATAAAATCATGTCCTGAAATTTCTCCCATTGAAATTAATGGAACTTAACCTGGGCTGCATCATTCTCTGACTGCTAAACTGTCCCCAACAATTGTCCATCATTTACTTTTGATGCGGTATGGTTCACCAGAGAGCTTTTGAGTGGCATACATGTTCCTCTTTGTTCACAGAAGCAGGAGAAGAACAGGAGGTGACATGAGGGAAGAAGGACTTGTCCTTTTCAAAGGGCCTAACATTCATCACACCAAGAGACATTCAAATCACTTTTTGAATCACCTCCTCCATTTTCTAGGCCCAGTTCCCAGGACAGCAGCCTAAATGTGATGTTTCTCAAGGGCAAAAACGGGTTTGGGTGGCTACTAATAATAAATTTCAGTGGGTTATAGACTTGACTGAAGTAGAAGTGACATCAATTGCATGAATGCACTTAACATGCATATTATTTGTTGGGTAAATTACTGCCATAAGGGAGCCTGAAGCATTGGGGGGGGGGCAACAGGAGAAGTATAACTCTTCCTTTCCTTGCTAAGTTCCTGGCACAAATTGCTTTTCTGTAGTGACTGTTTGCCTTTGGAGGAAGCTGACACTGTGGACAATGGAGGTGTCTCTTGAAATGCAAATAGTCAACGTGAAGAGTTCATTTTCATCAGAACTGTAACAGGGAAAGGAAGTAAGAGTCAAACTATGGCTTCCCCAAACCTGCAGTCCTGAGGCTCCTCTTTATATTCAAAAAATCTGTAAATTAAATGCATTGCTGCAATGAGCATCACATCTAGTTTGGCTCCAAATGTAATGTTAGTGTGGGCTTGAGCATGCTCAATGAAATTTTTGACTTTTCCTCTTTTAATGGCAGACCCTCATGCTATGTAAGAAGCTGCTGTGAGGGGAATAACAACTCAGCACCCATAGCAAACTATAGTTCCCAGGATTCTCTGAGCGACACCATGAATGTTTGAAGCAGTATAATACTGCTTTAGAGGTATAGCATAGTGCAGATAGGGCCATTCTCTCTTCTTTTCTTTCTAAGCAAGCTTGGACATTCATTATTAACTGCCAGCAGCCCAATCTTGTGAGCCATTGAGCAGTTTGAGCCATATAAACTACCAGGCCCTCTGCATATTCCGATATATAACAGATAAATCTGTCATGAATCAAAATAGATACTCTCGAGCCAGATGCCGACATTACCATACTATGAATTTATTTATTTTATGGATCACAAAATTGTCGCCAGGATGTTCAGCATTGTTTCACCCAAAGCCAGTTTTTGTGATATATGAAAAGCTGGTAGGAAAATGATGCATTTTCATGCCTTTCCAGAAGATCAAAGAAGATTAACCTCTTCAAAGCCTTCCCATTCATCTGTGTTCCTGTATGCAAACTCTGATAAATGACATTATGAGTGTCAGTCATGGAGATGCCGGAGGCGTTTTTACATGCAAGGGATTTTTTTTTTGGGGGGGGGGAGCATGTTGACTTACAAGGAAATAATGTATATTGGGTCTCTGGTATCTTACACTCTTCAGAAATAATGCCATGGAGGAAAAACACGGAAGAACTGAAAAGGCATAAGGACAACAGGACAGAGGCTAGACAAAGGCTCTTACTTTGTTTTGAAGTAGAACGCTGCACAGATCATGCCCACTATGACTATGCCAAAGACGATACAGGAAATAGACAGCACTTGTCGCTGGTAAACCTCTTCACTCTCTGTGGACAGCAAAATGGAAAATTATGGCAACATTAAACAGCAACATCTAGAAATAGGGGAACTTATTATTATTATTTTAAGGGTGTGTGAATTAGCATGACACGATCTTCATACTGAGAACAGGAAGTGTGCAGATTTTGGCTTGGAGAAACCATCCCCGACTTAGGATCCCCACCTGCATGCTGTTATGAGAGACGTGATCCTGCTGCACTGGCCCAAACAGAATTCTCCCCCCAAGGAGACCCTATAAACATGTAAACAGGATTAGGGCATGAAGTGGTGCCATTGCATTTTGTGTTTATGTACCCCGGAGGGCAGGGAAACGTATGATCTGGTTATATGGCTCATCAGACAGGAAGTGATCCTAAACATTACAGGGGAATAGGGTAGACTTGACATGGGGGGGGAGGCTTGTTTGATGTGGCAGTCCTGTATCTCAAGTGACACATTATCCTATCCTTGGGATATTATCCTATACCCCCACTTGCTAAGGCCTAATGAACTTAAGGGACATGCATGGAACTGTGCTGTCAGTTCCTTATACAGTGGTACCTCGGGTTAAGTACTTAATTCGTTCCGGAGGTCCGTTCTTAACCTGAAACTGTTCGTAACCTGAAGCACCACTTTAGCTAATGGGACCTCCTGCTGCCGCTGCGCCGCCAGAGCACAATTTCTGTTCTTAGCGGAGTTCTTAACCTGAACCTTACTTAACCTGAAGCGTACTTAACCCGTGGTACCACTGTATAAGACTTTGGACTTTCTAGAAAAGGAGCCAACTTCTCGTAAGGTTCCCTTCAGGTGACTGCTGTGGACCTTGAAGAAAACAACTGTGAAAACCAAGGGCATTTAGCTGATGTGATCATTATCCAATTCTTCAGAAAGCTATATAAATAGCATCCATAGGGCAGGAGGGAGGTGGTGGGTGAAAGGTTGGAAGCAGGACTCTATTTTTAATACTCGGTCATGTTCATTATTTACAAGGCTCATTGGGATTCACTCTTTTCATGACCACAACCCCATTCCTTTAAAAAATGTACAGGGTGGTTTTGGGGTTATTTTTTTGCTTTGGACTATATAGCACTCCTGCCTAAGCCTCCACGTTGTTCCCCAAGATTCCAAGTGTACAAACAACATAAAACACTGAAAGATTTACAGCGCTGAAAAGAAAGGAACAAAGCCAAACCAAAAAGAAACCCCTGCAGTTTGATAGAGTTGGATGAAAGCCAAAGGCTTTCCATAGTTTCTGATGTGCTCCACTGCACAGGATATTACTTTCATGGGAATTGTGTGGTTTATTTTTTTGGGGGGGGGGAGGGTGGCAGACAAGGAGGGGAAGCAATAGCTTTGGTAAACATCACTGTTGTATAATTAACTTGAAGAGAGGGATGAAATGGAAATCAAGAATATGAGAAAACATTCTGTCTCATGTGAGGACAAGCAGTCGACAATTAATAGGCAGCTGGAACGACGTATGTGGAAATGAATCAATAATTCTTTAAGTGATTTATTCTAATTTCAAAAGGCTTTCTTAATATACCAACTGAGTATCAAATTGGCTGGATTATATTGCTACCTGTTAACATACGACAGGAATTAAATATAAGGCTTGAAGGGGAAATGCATAGATTCAAAACTATGGATGGATGATGTTACGGGCAAATATTGGGGTCGGGAAGGAACACTTGCTCTGGTCAAGAAATCCAGGCATGCATCTGACTGTGGCCCCATTCATTCCAAATGAGGGAGCAGAACTGAATGAATGAAAGAAAAAAATGACCACTGGATCAGCTGCTCTCATTGAAATGAATGGGGAATCTTTATGTGACAATGAAGGTCCGTGGGACAGCTCAGACTCTCATGCCCAGGAATCAGTGCTGCACCAGAGTAATTGTTTTTGTTGTTTTAGCAACAGAGTGAAAACCATCCTCTCCCTCACAACAATTTGTGTTGATTAAAAAAATAAAAACAAAAACCCATTCTTTTCAAAAGGAAAGATTTCAGCATGCATTTAAGTCTCCCATTTAAATCCATAGGACTGAAAACCATTTCATAAATTGCAAGGCGATCTGCATACAAATTGGATTTGCAACTGAGTTGGAGTTGCAAACAACCCTTGTTGTTTGGAACATGTAGCTATGTGATACATGCATTTCCAAACACATGGTTGTCTCATTCACACATTACATTTTTAGGTGCACAATGCGTGCCATTAGAATTGTTTTACTTTTAGTGAATAGTGCACAATATTTCTTTTCAACTGAATTATGTACTCCAAAAAGGTTTAATTCTTTTAAAGTGTCACCAACAACAAAATTACAAAATAAACCTGTTTGAACACAGAAAAGAGCATGTTTCAAAAACAGTGGTGGATGTTTATTTTTCACCCAGTTCAGAACTGCAATCAATAATTGTAGTATATATCCAGAGCATACTAGAATCACCCGCTGAGTTCAGCAGTAGTTACTTATTCTCTCTCTCTCTCTCTCTCTCTCTCTCTCTCTCTCTCTTTGTGTGTGTATTTCCCCTGATTGCAACTGCAAAATAAGCAAAAGCTTTTTTTAAAAAGAAAAAAAAATGCGCATGGGGTCTGCCTGGCTGTAGTAAATGATACAACCACATGGTAGAAAGGATTAGGATACTGATTGTATGGGAAAGGCTTGCGCAATCTGCCATGACCATGTGGTTGGGTCACTCACAAGCAACCCTCAACCACATCGGGGTTTCAGCTAGAATGTGGAGGGCAAACTTTTTCCAGGGGTAAGGGCAGCTGGAAGGTAGGCAGGTTGTTCAAGTGGGGGATTGGGAGCTTGGTAAGGGAGAAAAGGGGGTGGGTGACCAGGAGCATTCACTAGTGAGGGGTGTCTGGGAGGCGAGGAGTGGAGGAATTCAGGAGGTAGACAAGACTGGAGCCAAGTAGTGTCCTTGGCAGCTGGGAAAGGGGAGGAAGCAAGCGGAAAGGCAGTGCAGGCAAAGGTGGATGCAGAGAGGAAGGGAGAAAATGGGCTGCAGATGGTGGTCCGGATTGGGTAGGGCATGGGCGTGTGTTGCGGGAACACACAAATCTGCCCCCTCAAGGGGAAAAAATTGATGGGGAGGGGGAGGTTGGGCTTGCGTGAGAGTGACTGCACATCCTGGTTTTCACCACCAGGAAGTTGGAGGGTATGAAATCGAATCCCTCCCATGTCCTTAGCCCAGGGTGGATCTAGACACAGGAAAAACAACAACGGCACTATAAATAAGTCAGAAATTAGATAACAAAAGAAAAATATCTGTGAGGTGGATATGTGTCCTCCTCGGGAGTAAACCACTCAAAAGTCCGTTTGACTAATCTAAGAGTTTATTAATTGACAAGCATTACAGTTCCTCATCCTCCTCCGATGAATCAGATCCTCCAAGTAAGGGCTTCCGTTTCCCCCCCCCCCCAGCATAAAAGCTTCTTGAAACTCCAACGCCTCCTCTCACTCCTCCTTTTCCGCTTTTTGACCCTACTAGCCCCGGCGCTGGTCTCTTCCCTTTCACTTTCGTCCTCCCTGGAGGTTGCTGTCGAGGCTCTCACAAGATCCTCAACCCCTTGCTCTGCCTCCGTCTCCATTTCCTCATCCCCTCCTATTGGCTCCCCCGCCCCCTGCTCTTCCTCCGTCAGCACAGGCGGCGACACCTCTTCACTCCCACTTCTCCATACCTCCTTCCCTGTTTCTGGTGACAACCTCGGCGCTGCCTCCTCCTCTTCCCATGCTCGCAGTACCTCCTCCGGCGTCCATGGGTGATCCCTTGATGCCTCTGTCCCTTCCGCCACCCCTCCTGGCTCAGGCCAGTCCCTGACAATATCTCTATGGAAAATCGCGTTTTAAAATTTCCTGCTCTCTGCCGCCATCTGGTGCTGCATGTTTATAGCACATTCAAACCACTCTTTCTTTACTAGTGTAGCCAAGTCCTCAGTCTAGCATTCAACTGCCTCTTATGGTCAAGGGTATTTGTTTGCTGGTGACAGCTTTCCTTCTCTCCTAGTGGTGGATTTCTCTCTCTCCCGCCCCCATCCTTTCCCTCTGCTTCCCCTGTTTTTGTGCCTTTTCCTCCTCTTTACTTAGCACCTGCTTCATCACTAGGTCTTTCCGCCTTCCCTGCTCTTCTCCAGCATTAGAACAACTGAACCAACTGCTTGAAGATGTTTCCCTATCTGCACAAAATCCCTAGGCACAGACTCCAAGGTATTCTGCAGTACAGATTCCAAAATGCTCATAAATGACACTGAAACTTGAAAAACCCAGTGTATTTTTTTTTACTTGACTGTGTTTGGTTTGGTTCTCACACACTGGATGGCTAGAAAGTGGTATAAAATTGTTATTTTAAAAATATAAATAAATAAAGCGGAACCTCATATCTTGGTCTGAACCTTCCTTACTGGGGATGTCCTTCACTATGTACCTACACATTAATATATCCCAAAATAAAGAGACGTCCATCGGGTATCACCTTGCAGCAGATATTATATCAGGCTGTAACAGAGGCAGAAAGAGAAGGGAGCATTTGTGGTGAGTGCCTCCTCTCCTTGAACTTTCCCGTATCAGCTAGTTATCAGAACATCTTCTGATTAAGAACATGAACCTGAGTTCATCCGTTTCCTTCGCCCTCCCTCCCAATCCATTTTCCTTTCACATCTTGTCTTTTTAGAAAGTAAGCCTGAAGGCAGGGTCTGTCTTTGTGTGTGTGCGAAAGAGATTTTTTAAGCTCCCCAGAGAGTCTTTTTTTTTTAACTGAAAGGGGCAATTGAGAATAAGTAAACAAATATGAATCAATTTCTTTGACTTGATTATCATTCCTATGTCTTCAATGTTCCTCAGAGCTTTCAAAAATGAGCATTCAAATATTAATTGTCCTCTTATACCTGTGTGTTCTACACTGTGCAAATAAATGGACAGAAGAGATTTTCTATACACCTCAGACTGAATCTTTCTATTGTACATTGGCTTCCTCAAGACTCAGGCACTGTTTGCACAGCAGGATCAATATTTCTTTGCTCTTATATATTTTGTTCTCTTTCCCTCCTTTGCGAGACACCTCCCTTTTCTTCCACTCACCTCCCCCCCCAACCTGAATCCAAATTCCTCATTAAAGATCCCTAATCCTTTCGCCGATCTCTTCAATTGCTGATATAGACCATTTAAATTGCCAGTGACCCAGAGAAGCAAACTCTTCTTTCCGTAAACCTCCTCATTCCAATGAGCCAAGTGCATCTAATAAACCAGCCGAGAGAATGAGCATGTTTTGAAATCTTACCTAACTATAGGTGAGATCCAGCAAAATATACGACGAAAAAGTGCGGGGGTGTGATTGGGAGACCTTTGACAAAGCATCTGGTCCTTAGGAATTACATCTTGAAGAGTTAAACTGTCAAACCCAAACTTAAAGAAATTGATGCAAGTACAGAGTCTTATCAGGGAATGAGCAGAAAAGGCTACATTTTGCATAATCCAAGTAAGTATTCTGCAGGGACTGAACATGCTAACTGCAAATTATGCTGTGCCACATAATTTAAACACACACACATACACAAACTTAATTATCTCTGGAAGCGGTTAAGCAATTTAAGTTGAGTAATTAATTAAGCAGAATATGGATTCAGCGACTGGTTGACTGTATCGGTTTCACGGATACATATTGTCATAAAACGAATAGCAATGGCAAATGGTTTAGGGAATTCAGAAGGCCTACCCACCATGACATCTGCCTTGCTCATTGTGATGATTAAGCTGGTTCTAATAAATGCATAGCATGGCATCTGGCAAGCTATCAAGTCAAGGTGCATGATTTTCTACTATTTTACATTAACAATTAAAGAAAACAAACCACCTTCTCCTTAAGGGATGCTTCCACAGCTACAAGAAAAATGTTGATCCGGAACGCTATCTTGTCACATACACCAAAATTTTACTTTCCCCACAATGCAAATAAAACACAGGATTGTAGTTGACCCTGGATCCTTTCCTCCTCAAGTGTCCCTAATTGATGGATCCTACAACAATTCCCCTTTCCGTACAGTTTCATTCCTTTTTGTTTAACCCAAGAGTTATCTAGTGCTACAGCCTAGGGCTTGGCCTCTTTCACACATGCTCACTCACACAGAAATAACAGCCTTCCCTGCATACAGAAAATGGTATATCAAAGTTACAGCCCACCAAGTGCCTTTCTCCCTAATGTACCAGTTTTCATGTGAAAGGATTAAACTTTATTCTGAAGTGCAGCGAGAGCAGCATGTGATACGTCTCCCCATGAAGATCTGATGTTGGCAGCGTCCCTCAAGAGCCATAAGGAATGGTTTTGCTGCATGCATCCATCAGCTCAAATTCACCTGTGCCATTTTTATTTTTATTTTTTCTCTTTTTTATTATTTTTTTATTATTATTAACTTTATTCATCTTTAAACATTACACAACAAAAACACAAAATCCCAATTCAAAACAAAATTCAAATTCACAAGCACAATATAACAACAAAAAAAGGAAAAAGAAAAGAAAAAGAAAGAAAAAAGAATAAGAGCAGAGAAAAAGAAAAAAAGGGAAAAAATGATGCATATATGTTCATATAAACAGTCTTACAATGCAAGGGTTCAGATATTAAAATTTAACTATACATCAACCATCTTGCTCATTATCTTGTGTGCCTTGCATTGCTACCATTCCACAAAAGAAAAAATGAAAAAAGAAAAATACGCCAAGTATTGACTTCCACCTGACATACAGTATTGTAACCAACTTTTTTGTCTCTCTGTTTTAATTTACTCCCCCCCCTTATATCTTCCCTAAATCTATTTCACAATAAACCTTTTTACAATTTTTTTAGATCTTCATGAATTCCTGTTATTCCAAACTCAACCTTATGGCGCCCCTCAAGAGCCATAAGGCATGGTTTTGCTGCATGCATCCATCAGCTCAAATTCACCTGTGCCATCAAGTGGCATGCCATTCAGGACGGAGTCACTGCATGATGTGCTGTGCATATACAGTTGCAATCAAAATTATTCAACCCCCATTGCAAATCGGATTTATTATCAAAGTTTACCAACTGGTGTGTATCTGAAGAAGTGTGCATGCACACAAAAGCTTATACCAGAACAAACTTAGTTGGTCTATAAGGTGCTACTGGAAATTTTTTTTTCTTCAAAAGAAATAAATAAAATTATTTCAACTGCGTCAGACCAAAACGGCTACCTACCTGAATCTAGACTTTCAGCTGTTTGCAATGAGCAAAGTGGAGGGGGCAATATTCTTAACAAGCTTTAGATTACCATACTCGGACATAGTTGGTATTAGATTGCAAAAGTGCCGTTTCCTTGTGAAGACCTCATACAGTCATACCATGGAAGATGAACGGAATCTGTTCCGAAAGTAAGGATTTTGGATTCTATTCAACTAACTTTTACTCAGAGTAGATCCACAGAAATTAATGGCCATAAGTATGCCGAGACAGCAAAGCATACAGGAAGAATTAGAAACCAGGAAGAGGAGGTCTTTAATAAAGAATGGGGGAAGTTTATAATTTATTTGAAAAGCTATTCTAAACTATTACATACGTTGGTAGGATTGACAGAAAACTTGTAGCTAAAATTTGAACTATGGATTGACAAAGGAGTTATAAAAATAGAGTTATGAAAGAGATGCAGAGGGGAAAATCATTACATTAAGATCAACAATGGGGGGAGGGAAGTCAAAAGGGATTATATGTTTATGCATTTAATTCATTTGTTTATGTAAAATAGAAAAGGCAAAAATAAAAGTTATTTTTTTAAAAAAAATATTTTAAAAAAAATGAAATTAATGACCATAATTCACTTAGGTCCATTATTTTCCATGTACGGTATCTACTCTGAGTTAGTTGAATACACCCCTTTATAATGAACAGTTTGAAAGGAAAAATAGAAGTGAGTTGTTTTTAATTCTGCCTTTGAAAAAGAAATGCAGAAAAAGGAAAAAAAAAACACTTTGTATTATGACTCAGCTAATTAAGACAGGCAGAATTCCATTTGTCAGTAATTAAAACAACAAGGACATTTCTGTCCATGACTGTGATCTATTAATTCCTTGGCATATTAAGAAAATTTCAGAAGAGAGTGGAAAGGTAAGGTAATGTTTATTACGGCCATTGGCCCATAGATATACATTGTATTACATCCAGAGAAACAAGACAAAGCAAATGCAGATAAAAAATTCAAAATAAAACAAACAACAAGAAAAAATTATACAATAGAAATAAAATTTAAATATTTAAATAAAAACTATGTAAAACTATGTACACGGTAAAAACAGTAGAAACCATTCGTATAAAATCAAAATCTGAATTTAGATCCAGCGGAAACAGATTGAAACAGTTTTATTTGTAACCCTTTAGGTTTAGCTACGCTGGTTTTTGAAATTTTTTGGGCTTAAATAAACTAACAGACATCTTGCAGTGATCCATTTCTCTTCTTCTGAGATAGTACATTTATCAGAAATCTTGCAACTGCAAGGGATCTACTAGCATCTTCATCGTTCAGAAGGAATATTACTTTTGCTTCCGGGATTTCATCAGTGATATTCACAAGATAGGGGGTTAGAAATTTGGCCCGTGCAGCCGAGTGCAATGGGCAACTGAGGATTATATGATGTAACGATTCTGTAGCTCCGTTTTTGCAGTCGCAGAGAAGTGAGATCTGACCATTTGAGAGTCTATTGCCCATAACGTTTGATGGGAAAGCATTGAATCTAGCCTTTATAAAAGCATACCTGTGTGACGCCACAGATAGAGAAGTTAAATAAGATGGAAATTTCGTTTGTGGTACTAAGCCAAGGTTTACCGGGGAGCAGGAACCACCCCCTGTTGCAATATTATATTGTAGATCTATCTCTTCTAGTTTGAGGGTTATAATTCTCTTGGCTGCAATTAAATCCAAATTCAATAATTCCAAAGGGGAAAGGCCGAGGGACACAAGTTTCAAATGTAATTATTTTTGCCCAGGGGCTACAGAAGTTGTCTCTCCAGATACATTGTATTAGGTGGAGATTTGGGAGTTTGTGCCATAATGTCAGCCAATAACAGAGGATTTGTTTCCATAATGCATTTTCTAAGGATGTGAGGTTTAATTCCAGGCGAATAGCCGAATTACTCACACATCTGGGTAGTTTTAACAACATCCTCAGGAACTGGTTTTGGATTACCTCCAGTTGGTTTAAATTTACAAAGGTCCCCCATATTGGGATCGCATATGCAATGGTCGCGATCACCTTGGCGTTAAAGACTTTTAGCACAGATGGGATATGGAAAGCCCCATCTGAGAAGAAAAATCGCAGTGTCGCGAGAGAAAGTGCCTTGGCTCTGTTTGAGACATACTCAAGTTGGGCCTTCCAACCCATGTTATGCTGTAGAAAAACTCCCAAGTACTTAAATTTGAAAACTTGGTCGATTGCTTTCCCATCTATTCTCCAGTTGTACATTTTCCGACTCTTGGAGAAAATTAGAACTTTAGACTTGGCATGATTAATTGTAAGAAAGTTTGTTTTGCAATAGCAATTAAAGATTTTTAATGCACGCCTAAGGCCGACTCTCGAAAAGGAAAGTATCGCTGCATCGTCTGCATAGAGTAAGAGGGGGCAACGGTAGTGGGCCAGGCAGGGAGCGTGTATTTTTCCTTGGGCTTCGATCAAAGGAGCCCTCATATCGCTTATAAATAAATTAAAGAGAAAGGGGGCAAGAATGCACCCCTGGCGGACACCTCTGTTAATGGGTATTGGATTTGTAAGGTCGCCGGCAGGAGTGATCCTCACCCTGGCAGCAGCCCCATCATGCAGTTGAGTTATCAACCACAAGAGCCTTCTGTCTACTCCCCATCGGGCTAGTTTTTCCCAGAGTAATCCCCTGGGTATGCTATCAAAGGCGGCCTTGAGATCGATAAATGCCGCACAAAGTTGACCTCTTTTTGGGGCGGAGTATTTCCGGGCAAGCTGGTGTAAGACTAAAACATGTTCAGCAGTTGACTGGTTTGGTCTAAATCCTGCCTGTTCAGGACCGATCAGATTGTTTTCGTCGGCCCATTTGGTAAGCTTGGTTAGTAAAAAACGTGCGTATAGTTTCCCAATTATTGACAATAAACTGATATTCCTGTAGTTTCCAGGGTCATCTGGCGAGCCCTTTTTATAAATTGGGAGAAGAGAGTGGAAAACGTTCTACAAGACAGTCATGTCAAAATGCTTCATGGGTGCAAAATCATACAACTGCAATTCATGGGGTGTGACAGCCCTGGTCTTTCCCGTTGTCAGTCAGCTGATCAGTAGCACAGGCCCATGCCTTTTCTGTAGCTGCCTGAGACACCCAGACCCTCAGATGCAGGGGGTGGCACCAGAGCTTCAACACCCCTTGGAAAGTAACATTCTCACTGGCTGTATTGTGACACCAGTAGACGTTCAACCAATCACTAGTCTTATTGAGGCAACCAGATCCCCAGCTAGCTTGCAGTAGTGGCTGGTGACCATTGAAACAGATAAGAAGAACAGACACAGGAGACCAATGTTAGGTAGAAGTAGAGCCAATGGCAGGCAGAGCAAACTAATTCTACTTTTGTGCCTATCTTTCTCCCTGCTGAATCCTACAAGTTCAACACTGAGACAAGGATGGGTGGGTGCTGGTAGCGCAGTGCTCCATTCAGCCTAACAGGCCAGCCTCAGGGGTGGAGGAAGGAAGCGGTGGGGGCGGTTTGCCCCGGGTGTCATCACTGAGGGGGGTGAGATTTGGCGTGCCACCTGCCTGCGACTCCCAAGCCTACCCCGAGCAGTCAGGGGAAGGGGCGGAGCTGCGCCGCCTTGCTGGTGGCCTCCACCCCTTCCCCCTTTGCTTTGACAGCTCGGGGGAGGCTTGCAATTCATATAATTCCTCTGAACCATGAACTTTTGTTCCCTTGCTTCTGAGCTGCTTCCTGGGGGGGGGGAGCCTCCCCCAAGCTGTCAAAAGGAAGAGGGAAGGGAGGAAGGCTGCTGGCAAAGTGGAGCGGCTCCCTCCCCCCCCCCGCCCAGGAAGCAGCCTGCCATGGGTGGCTCGCTCCACCCCCGGGTGTCTCATCCCACCCCCATGGCCCTGCCCCTGGGTGCACAGCAGGTATGCCACTCTGGGTGCCGGAGCAGCTAGCTCCGCCTCTGGCCAGCCTCTGCTGATTTTGGAAATGATTAAAAGGGCACCTAAACAAATGCAAACAGGGCACCCTGATCTTCTATGATGTCCTCAGAATGGAGGGCAGGATGAGTGACTCAGAAGCTCCGCAATGGGAAGAGAAAGGATAATGGTCAGAGGCTTTACATATGGGGCTAATGCAAAATAGCGCATTGCAGAGCAACAGGGTCTACATATTCATGGACCCTTTGAAAAAGTACTCAGATGTTTGGGAACAAATGGAGAACAGGGAGGACTCCAGGCCCCAACTCCAGAAAAGCTGAGCAGTGGGATTCTGTGTTTTAAAGAAGGCTACAGCTGTACAATTCCAGCTGTGTACATGGGAATCTTGTGTGCATTTCTCCACATCTGGCTAGAGAATGGAGTATGTTTGCAGAAGTCTGCTTTGGGGTGCATATTCTCTGAGCTGAAATGGGTCAACGGGAGAATGTGCACCCCTCAACGTCTCAGCAATAATTGGCTGCTACTTGTGGGCCATCATGCATGCTGCAAAGATAGTGGGCGATATTCTCCCTGGAGACTAATAAAATATATTGCAAAAAATAAAATAAAAAATGGTTTAGGCACTTCAATATTATACTGACCACAACTATCATGCACATCAACCACTGACTTTAAATTATGAGCTACTGATATAATATTTGAACTTTATTGGCTTATAATGAGTTTTTGAGCTGTGACTAAAGCTCAGGCATATAAATTTAATTCTAACAGAGGCTTTGGGAGGGTTTGCTATTTCATTCTGTTATCTGTGCTATCAGTGGTTTTATGTATCAGAAATATTTAAAAGCTAACACTAAAAAAAGCTAATACAGACTGCACCCAATATATATATATTGTGGGGGCGATATTGCATTTTTTAAAATTTAAATCCATTTTTAAAATTTCATTTACAGTACCACCTTGTAAAAACAACAGGCTCAAAAGGAAAGCCAAAGTTAACAAAAACAAACTTGTCAGCATCCCTTACAGTGGTATCATGGTTATCTGTCAAACACATTACGTTAGAGGTTGTTTTCCATGGACAAGAGAGAATGTCAGGCAAAAAAAATATCTGACATTCAGCCATTATAAGGATGCAATAATGCATGCATTGTAATTAGAAGTTTGGAGTTCCTATTGAACCCAGGGACCTGAAAATCGTAACAATCATCATGATTTAAAAGGTCCTGTAGCTCATCAGAGAGTTGTTCATTCTTGAAAGACAAAATTCAGGAACCTGAGTGGGCCCAGATGGAGAAAAGAATGGATCATGGCAGGTAAAGGAGTGACTTCCTGGAAGGTCAGGACATAGCCTGGCAGTAGAGATGCAGAGACCTTGTCTGAAGCCCAGCAGTCAAAACACAAAGGCCATAGAAAACCTGTGGTTCATCTAAGGCAGGAATGGTGAGGATCTGTAGCCCTCCAGATGTTTTTGGACTGCAGCTTCCATAATCTCTGACCATTGGCCATGCTGGCTGGGACTGCCAGGTTGCCATCAATAAATGTTGCTTGAGTGGTGGTTCAAGGGACTACCGGTAGAGGTAAGTATATTCATACTTTTCTGTGCATATTTAACCATTTCATGGTTACAGTTTGCGTACCGATTCTGTATAGCAAATAAACAATAATGTTGTGCTACATGTTGTGCGTGTGTATACAAGATTAGGGAACAGAGCCAGAAAGAAGACGACAGGATCTTATTGATAGATGGGAACAAGTGTTGAAAAGTTTGGCAGCCACTACTTTAAATCTGCAGTCTTTCAAAACTCCATGCATATTAAGGCCGCTTTAATCAACACAAGCTGTATAAATCCAGGGCCGAGTGAATACAGGAAATGATTGCCAAATATTTGACTGAAATAAGAAATGAATTAACTTTCACCAGGCTGATGCCCCTTTTAATTCTGCAAACATTCAACCTTAGCATCAATTACTTGTGTAAATGATTGCAGGGAGGGAAATCTTCAGCTTGGACAAGAATGGGCCAATCCTGCATTTTAAACTTGTAGTCATTCACCTTTGACCTGCATTTCTAGGCATGCAGCCTTAAAGTATGGTCATTCATCCAGCCAGACTCAGCATTAAGAGTTCTCAGATGACCTGTACACATTCACGACAATGCAGCTACGTGGTCGTATACTGATGTCAATGCATGCTGCATGCAATCTGCCAGCTCAGCAGCTGGGACTGCAGGTGCATAGCTCTGTGAAATAAGATGCAAATATGTTGATCAGCTATTTGGAAAGGAAGCTTCCTTATACCAGGTCAGGCTATTAATCTGACTACCCAGTACTGTCTGTTCTGGCCTCCAAGATGTCAGGCAGAGGTCTTTCCTATCTCCCACCACCCGATCTTTTTAACTGGAGATGCCAGGATTGAATTTGGCACGCAAAACATTTGGTCTTCTGCTACATTACAATATATTTCTGTTCCCAAACAAAGCACCGGTGGGTTGTATGTTGTTTTACAGGGCTACAAATGTGCCCTCCTGGATACTTTGCATGCCCAGGTCTGGAACTGATGTGGCTGAACTCAGAACAAAGGAGGATATGCCCTGTTTTACTATGGCAGATGTTGGGAAACAGAAGCTGTTGGAACTACAATCCCCCCATCATCTCTGACCACTGGCCATGCTGGCTCAATTGGGTGGAAGTTGGAGTCCAGCAATATCTGCAGGGCTGCAGGTTCCCCATCCCTGACTTAAAGGGCAAAAGGAGGGTTTCCCAGACTCTCAAAGCCATTAGGCTCAAAGGAAGCAGGCATCCTTGAGGGGCCTACCTGTGTGTGATGCAGCCAGGCCTCTGTTGGCACGTTAGAAGGGAAGGCTCTGATGACCAATGAGTGGCAAGTGTACTCTTGGGCTCTGAGCCAAGGCAGAGTTACCTGAGCAGAGGGCGAGGCGAGGCCAACCACTTTCACTACCATATCCTAAGTGTTGATACCCGGACTTCCGGTTCTCAAAACCCCAAAGGCTTGTGTGTTGACTCTTCATTACTGGCTTGCATGGAACTCACCATCCTAGAGACAAGCTACTGGTTACATGACTTTCTTTGTCTCAGGCATGACATCATGAGGCAGCAACAGCAACAACCCAACTGTATTCCTTATCTTTCTTTAGTGCATAAATCTCAGTCACTTCAAGGATACCTAATAATCCAAGAATGGCTATTGTCCAAATTCAACTATGAGTCCCATTAGAGGAAGCCCATGCAAGGACTTCTGCTAGTGCCATGCGCCTTAGCCCCATTTCTTGCCTCTGCACATCTCCTCCTCAATATTAGCTTTAGGGGGCCAGGAGAAACCCCAGAATAGCATATAGGGGGAGGAGAGGGGATCTTTCTGTCTGGCAAGCTGAAATGCTTAAGCTAATAGAATGACTGCCATAGCGCTATACTGAATTCCTCCCTATGTGCCTTGAATGTCTAGTAATTGATAGCATGACACAGGAAACAGAAATCTGAAAAACAACAGCCTGTAATCAATACCATTGTGATTAAATGGACACCCTTCAGTGGTGACCCCCTCGCCTCCACCACCTGGTGTGGCTTCTGCAAACTGTTGTAGCTTATAGGTGCCATAAGTCTATAGGTGCAACACAAGTCAGATCACATGACACACTTCTGCATGGGCCACAGTCAAGTCCCTGAGATACATTAGATCAGGGGTCAGCAACCTTTTTCAGCCGTGGGCCAGTCCACCATCCCTCAGACCATGTGGTGGGCTGGACTATATTTTTTTGGGGGAAATGAACGAATTCCTATGCCCCACAAATAATCCAGAGATGCATTTTAAATAAAAGCACACATTCTACTCATGAAAATACACCAGACAGGTCCCACAAATAACCCAGAGATGCATTTTAAATAAAAGGACACATTCTACTCATGTAAAAACACGCTGATTCCCAGACTGTCTGTGGGCCGGATTGAGAAGGCGACTGGGCCGCATCCGGCCCATGGGCCTTAGGTTGCCTACCCCTGCATTAGATGCTTGAGAAATGGCCTAAGACCAGGGTGGGGAACCTTTTCAGTCTGTGGGTTGCAGTCCATTCATGAGTCACATGCCAGTGGTGGGTAAGGCCAGAGGTAAAAATGAGATAAGTAATAAAAATAACCTTCATACAATAGGATAGTTTCTACATATACCCTTCTCTACCAGGGTAAGCACAAATTAGAGTTCAGGTGCACCACCCAGCCAGACAAAAACCTTCCAGGAGAGTCCAGTTCATGGCTAGTGGTGGGTGTGGCTGGGAGGAGACATGTTCCAAGAGCCACGGTGAGTTGCATTTGGCCCTTGAACCTGAGAAATTCCATTGTTTCACACCTAAAACGGCACCCTCCTCCTGATGATAGAACTAACATGTGACTAACCGACCATTATTCACCCCTAGCTTTGCCTCAAGATCTGTCGGCTGAATCTTGTTGCAAGATTCAGGACAGAAGAAAGAAAGCACAGCACTTCTTCACAAAGCACACAGCTAAATTATGGAACTCACTCCCACAAGAGGCAGTGACGGCCACCATCTTGGCGTGGAGAGACTCATGGAGGCTAAGAAGAGGAGTTTGGATTTGATATCCCACTTTATCACTACCCGAAGGAGTCTCAAAGCGGCTAACATTCTCCTTTCCCTTCCTCCCCCACAACAAACACTCTGTGAGGTGAGTGGGGCTGAGAGACTTCAGAGAAGTGTGACTAGCCCAAGGTCACCCAGCAGCTGCATGTGGAGGAGCGGAGACGCGAACCCGGTTCCCCAGATTACGAGACTACCGCTCTTAACCACTACACCATGCTGGAAATATCTTCCTGCTCTGTCCTATGGCTACCCTCAAAGCCTTGTCAATCACTCACTGCATTATTTTCAGAGCTCTGTGTTGGAGCTGTTCAAGATCAAAATCTACTATTTGGCAACTTTCTAAAGGCATAGACAATAATGGTGGACAGTAGTAACAAGGGTGAACTTTTCTGCTTCCCAAGGTAGGTAAAAGCAGTGCAAGATACACAGTGTGCCCTGCCCAGTGTGCAAACTCGGTTCACCAGATTACGGGTCTACCACTCTTAACCACTACACCACACTGGCTAAGGCTATTGATAGCTACTAGCCATGACAGCTATGCTCTTATTTTCAGAAGCAATAATGCTTCTGAATGCCAGTTGCTGGAAGCCACTGAGGGGAGAGTGCTCTTGTACTCAGGTCATGCTTGCTGGTTTCCAGGAGGCACCCAGTTGGCCACTGTAGGAACAGGATGCTGGACTAGATGGGCCACTGGCCTGATCCAGCAGGCTCTTTTGAGGTTTTTAAGAACTAACTCACCCTCGCTAATAGTTGGACCACTGTGGTGGTGTTTCTCCAAGAGGGTTTTCAAAAGCAACCCCAAGAGCTGTTTTGCTTGCACCGTGCATTGTTCAAACAACCACAAACTATTAAAATAGGAATCCTTGTAATAAAGCAATGGTGCCAAATAAATAATGTATGAAAAGCACACATTCTTCATATACCATTCTCTGCATTGTTCAATAGCCTTCAGCTATTTGTCTTGCTGTAACTTAACTCTCACTATTCATGCGTAGTTTGATAGTTTCAAAAAGGGTGGTCAAGGCATGAGAAACGAAAGATTGATATTTATATAAGCTGAGCAAATCGTTGTAGCTCAGGGTTTTCATATCCCTCTGAATCTCCACCTCCCGCTTACAATGCAAAAGTTATAATAGATGTAATCTTCAACGTAATATAATGGTCAAAGGCAATCAAGGGCTCTGAATTAGGATTTTCAACCCGATGCAATTTTGTACTTGATAAAATTAAGTGAAGCATGCTTAGCATAATCATATATGACCCGATTCACAATTCCTTTTATCACAGGCTGCATGCTGCAAATCAGTTACTCCAGAGTAATGCAAAAGAAGTCAACGGAACTTTTGTAGATTAATTGATTGCTACAATGTTTTTTTAAATGTATCATTGACTTTGATTTCAGACAAACCATTCTTAAATGCAAAAAGATGTGGTTATTGCAGGGAAAGCCTGAACAACTGCTGACCAAGCAAGCTCAGAAATGTGACGTACTACATGTAGAATAATAGAAATCTAGACTTGGAAGGGACCTTGAGGATCATCTAGTCCAACCCCCTGCAATGCAGGAATATGCAGCTCTCCCGTACGAGAATTGAATCTGCAACCTTGTCTATGTTCTAATCTGTGCATAGGTCCAGGTAAGGTAAGTCAACTAAGCTTGTGTCAAAATGCAGAACAATAAATATCCCCCCCCCCATTCCTATGTCCATGCAGGTGTGAACCAGGAGTCCTGGTTCACTAAAATGTGAATACTCAGACTCCCCCTTCTCTGTTCAGGCTGCACGTAATGCTGACACAGCCAATTATGACCCTTTTTTGCCATTATATTTGGCTGCTGTGTACTAAATTTAATTGTTTGTGTTACTGGTAACAATTAGGAACACAATCCAGGCCAAAGTAAGCAGTTTTAAGTCCCACAGGTTTCTGCGGGAGATTTAATTTCATAATTAACTCTCCCGTAGTAATCAATGAGACTTAAATGGGTTTAGCTCTGGCTGGATCATGACTTTGTGTTGGAAGAAAAGAAAAGAAAGGTTTTGAAACACAGGGAAAATGTCTCGTTGACCTGCATGTCTCCAGTTTTGTTTAAAGAATGCAGTCCTTGACTCGGTCACCAGGTGGTGTGTGAATGTCAAATCAAAAGCTGAAAACAATCTGCTCAGCGATTCCAATTAAAAGGAAGAGGGAGAAGGATGGAGGGAGAGAGATTTGTAATGTAATAGGTATAATATGTGAACAGCTTAATAAAATCAGCCATTATTGATTAGTAATCCTGACAATGTCTGTAATCAGTAACAGTGACAAAGTCTGTAATAGTATATGAATTTTTCAACATCAAAATGTTCTCAGGACTCACCAGGGAGTTTTTGACGGATCCAAAAGTATTAAATGCAATTTTCAACATGCATTGTCAATGTTGAGAAGTCCAGGGCCCCACAGGCAACTGCACAGGCACTGTGGACCTTTAATATGAACCCCTTGCTCGACTACCTCAATCCAGTTCTCCACATTTTAAGATTTTTCTGCAAATTTCTCCTAATAAACTTGCTTT
This sequence comes from Darevskia mixta, assembly GCA_034641385.1. Classification (NCBI taxonomy): domain Eukaryota; kingdom Metazoa; phylum Chordata; class Lepidosauria; order Squamata; family Lacertidae; genus Darevskia; species Darevskia mixta. The sequence goes on from JAWWNH010000027.1 coordinate 3,055,307, forward strand.
TGCATGCAGCATTCTATTTTCTGATGATATATTCAATTTAAGCACATTTCCCAACAATATATGCATTTTTGTAGACACCGATTGGAGACCGACATCGCAATATTCAGATAGCTGTGAATTTGGGCAGTTCTCAAATCATTTCAGAAAGTATGAATTTGTCAGATTTGTTTTAAAATGTGAGCTGAATTTATCTCCCACCCATAGAATGACTATCACCAGGGCTTTTTTATATATAGAAAAAGAGGTGCAGGAGCCAAAGTTGACCAACCAAAGTTATTTTTTTAGGGGGAAGCACCCCCAAAAGTTTGGCTTTTCTTAGGGGGGAGCATCCCCACAGCAAAGAAATATACATTTCCAACTTGCAACATCACCCTCCGCCTTGGCCGCGCCGCAACCTCCAACGCAAAGCCACAAGCCTGCAACCTCCGGTGAGCACCTCCAGACACCATGCCTCTAATTAGCTGCTAGAACACAACAAAGAAGTGCTGGAACTCACCAAAGAGGTGGGAGAACCCAGTTCCGGTGCGTTCCGGCTGAAAAAATTCCTGACTATCACCATAATAATAATAACAATAAATAATAATTAATTTTAATTATACCCCACCCTCCCTGGCCAAGACCGGGCTCAGGGTGTCTAACACTGAATATAAATACAGTAAAAACATTTTTTTTAAAAAAGTTGATTAAAATATAAGTTAGAATAGAGTTTAAAATGCAGCCTCATTTTAGTGGTAGCCTATAGATCAAAGCCATAAGGGGGGGAAACGTCAAATATTCACTGGGGACAACTATCTATGCTGGTCCTACATGGGCCAGCAAAAAGAGCCAAGGGGAAATTTATATACAAATCCCATATAAGGGGTTCCGTCAAATAAATAAATAAATGAAAAGGGGGGTTAGACTGAGTCCAGCCCAAAGGCCAGGCGGAACAGCTCTGTCTTGCAGGCCCTGCTGAAAGATGTCAAATCCCGCAGGGCCCTGATCTCCTGCGGTAGGGCATTCCACCAGGCCAGGGCCAGAGCTGAAAAGGCCCTGGCCCTGGTTGAGGCAAATCTAACCTCCTTGGGGCTCGGGACTTCCAAAGTGTTGTTATTTATGGACTTTAAAGTCCTCCACAGGGGCGTACCAGGAGAGGGGGTCCCGTAGGTATGAGGGTCCTAGGCCACATAGGGCTTTAAAGGTCAAAACCAGCACCTTAAACCTGACCCTGTACTCCACCGGGAGCCAGTGCAGCTGGTAAAGCACCATGAAGAGCATCTCCATCTAAGCTACTACAGTACGAAGCAGATGAGAAAGAGCTGTCATAGCATCCACATTTTTAAGACTTCCTAAAAGAAAACTTGGATCTCACAGACAGATGTAGAATTGCCATCAGCATGTCAGTTAAAGTGAAATGTGAAGCAAACCTGGGTAAAGAATCTGAGGAATTTTCAGGAAAGGGTGAGAAAGGGTTTAATCAAGCCTTCAGACATTTTTCAGGAGTAGAATCAGCGTATCTCTAGGTTGTCAATCACCAGATGTAATCTAAAACATTTGAAGCAAACGTGGATGTCTCTTACCAGACAGAACATCTGGGGAATTTTGAGGGGAAACAAATGAGCGAATAGCAGCATGATTTCCCATGGATGTTTTGCAAACCTTGGCTCTTGGCCGCCACCTTTCCAAGAAGCAGGTTGCTTTGTTACCGAGAGATGCAGCTTCCAAAAATTCATCAGCAACATTGTTGCATGGTTCTAGAGTTTCACCTAATGTGAATCAAATTCCTGTTTGCTTTCCTTCTCTGCCAAACAAAACCTAAGCTCCTAAAGGTATATAATTATATTCCCAGAGTTACACAGCCGAATGCTGTGGTGACTCTTCACTGAAAGTCTTTAGATAGTTTCACAGACCTATTCACACATCAGATAGAGAGCCAGTGTGGTGTAGTGGTTGAGAGCAGTAGACTTGTAATCTGGTGAACTGGGTTCGCGTCTTCGCTTCTCCACATGCAGCTGCTGGGTGACCTTGGGCTAGTCACACTTCTTTGAAGTCTCTCAGCCCCACTCACCTCACAGAGTGTTTGTTGTGGGGGAGGAAGGGAAAGGAGAATGTTAGCCGCTTTGAGACTCCTTCGGGTAGTGATAAAGCGGGATATCAAATCCAAACTCTTCTTCTTCTTCTTCTTCAGTTAGTAACACTAGTGGGCTCTGTGTTCTACCCTGCCCCATTTCTACACATTGGATATAATAAGCAAATAACCCCACACCCACCAAATTTTGTTAGGGACACAGCTTATCAGTAGATTTCTGCATTTTTAGGGCTTCTATTGAGGTGAATCGGGTAACATATTTTGAAGGAAGACAAAAAGGATGGGTTTTTTTTGTTTTTTTAAAAAATAGGCTAATGAAATTCCAAATGGAGGGTCTCCATATACTGTATATATCCTAGATACTTAACTGATTTTCCCTAAACCCAATTTCAAGGTTCGTTCCGAGTCAAAGCAACTAAAAAATGTAAAGGAAAAACCAAAGGGATAAGATTTGCACCATTTCTATGTTGTTGGATTATTTGGGAGGGAGGGGTAGCACCTCTAGTTAGGAAGAGATCTAGACCCCCCTGTATGTTTGTGTGTGTGGACACTTATAAACTGAGCCCAGAGAAGGCACATTTATGCTACGTTCAGATTCTTCGTAGTGTCCAGTGCTAACAACTCAGTTAATGTCATGAGCCCCCACACTGCTGCCAGGAGGTGGCTTGCTTGTATTGGCAGGTCTTGAAACAGGAGAAGGAAGAAACCAGGAGAGGGGTACTGGTGGGAATCTGGATGAAAGGTGAGGGGATCTCTTTTTCTTTCCCAACTCCAGCTGCTTCAGAATGGGGAGCAGGGATGCTGGCTCTTTTCCCCGTCTTCCTGCAGAGTGCAGAGCCTCAGCAGAGGTTGGGGGGTTATGTGCAGTTGAGGTGGGAGGTAGCACAGGAGGTGCCAATGACTGAAGAAGAAACCCAATAGGAAAGTGAAATCTTGTTGCCTAGAAACAGGCACCACCTTCACAGATGGGAGCAGACCCACCCGCCTTGATGGGAGTGCATGCTTGCAATCCCCACTTTGCTGCAAAGTGAGGAAGTCTAGTGAAAATTAGTGCACCATCCATCTTAACAGCTTGGCAGGTGGGATGTAGGACCTTGTTGGGACACCTTCATTGCTTCCATTCAGTTCTGAACTTCTTCCATTGTTCTTGAACTCCTGAATTGTGACTCTTGCCAAGCTTGTACCGTTACTTGCCTGAATAGAGATGTCTTTTTTTTCCCATTTACAAGTAATAGCTGCTGTCTATGTGTGTTGCATGGGAGCATTAAATCATCACAATCTCTCCTGTTTCTCTGTGTCACAGTTAATCATAAATACAGATCCTGCACCCAATAGGACTATAATATAAAGCAGTTTCCCAGTAAGTGTATGTAGGATGCACCTTTTTTACCAAACAACCTTAAGCAAAACCCCTAACAATCAAGGTCAGCCATGTTCCTTATCAAAAGAGCACGTTTATTTTTCCTCTTTTCGTTTTTTAAAAGAAAATTTCATTTCAATATAGGGCTAAGATTAGGAGATATGGAAGAGAAAAGGGGGAGGCAATCATAAATATTAATGCAGCTGAATGTTTGAGCATCCTGATCAAATGTGCAGTAGTTATGAAAATTCCTTTTTATCATGACAAAGAATAAACAGATTTACATCTGTGTGGTGGAGGGAAGGAGTTTGTAGATTGTCTTCTTTTCTATCACAATCTATTTCATACTCAGAACCTATTTGTGAACACACTGCTAACAAATAATTTCCTTAGCGGAGGGAAATACGCTCCCCCTTTATCGTTCACAAAAGACTGACAGGTGCATCTGTCATGATGGTAATCTCAAATTAATATTCAGAACTATATATTTGGGAGCAGAATTGGGTCTTTTCCACATGCTGCTGCAAACATGTCTCCAGAACCCAGGCAGACAGAATGGGATCAAGAGGGGAAAGAGGAGGGTTTGGAAAACAGTAAAATACCCCCACCCATCCAGCACTTTCCCACTGCAACTGTGCTCCCCACTTTTTGTAGCTGTTTTGTGATGTGCACCACTCCTTTGCAAATCAATGTCAGTCACAATTTGTTTTGCTAGTCTACAGGGTTTTTTTAAGGGTTAAAAAAACACCAGACTGGTTTCTTTAAAAAGTGAAGGCAGGGCCTTTTTTCATTCAGAACTCACCGGAACTCAGTTCTGGCACCTCTCAGGTGGGCGGCATTGCCATTATAAGAGAACAAGGGAGGCATTCACGGTGAGTTCTGGCACCTCTTTTTCTAGAAAAATAGTACTGAGTAAAGGTAAATGTGTAACATCAAGTAGATGTCTGAAGCAGAATTCAAAGCAAAACTAGCAGTTCCTTCCCCTACACAGCACAAGAAAGCAAAAGTGTTTCTATGAGGTTGGAGGGATTTTTGCAGTATGTCCAAAACATTCCTGAATTGACTGAAAGTGAATTTTGAAAGTGAATGTGCTTGTTACAGCTCAGGGAAAAGTATCAGAAGAATGTGGTGGGAAACCATTAAAAAGTTTTGATAAAGCGAGAGAAATATATCAGAAGATTTGACATAGTCCAGCTTCAGGCATCTGATTTCAGAGGAGGCATAATTTTTCTATCCCACATCTCCTACTTAGTTGTCCTGGCAACCAATGGAGCTCTAGTTTAGAACCACACAAAGTGTCCATAGCTTGTGGGCAGAGGCTTTTGATGGGACCTTGGTGAAATGGGAGCAACCACAGAGGCACTGTTTAATTGAGGAACTATGCCCCAACCATTTGAAAGGGTAGCATTAAACTGGATTAAATGAACAACCCAGTCTTAACTATATTTAATCAGAAGCAAGCCACATTAATTTTAATAGGACTTTCTTCCAAGTAACTGTGCTGCCAATTACAGTAGTCCCCGATTTTTAATTGCTTTTTGTTTATTTTTTCTTCATTTTCATACAAAGCAATCAAAGTTCTATCTATCTATCTATCTATCTATCTATCTATCTGAATATGAAATGCAGCATAGTCACCCATATAGCTAAAGGGTACAGCATCCTCACCTAATGTTCTCGATTGAATTAGCTCACCAACTGAGCTCTAAATTTGCTTGTGCATTGTTCAAATCAGTTCCTTCTTGAAGGGATCCCTGAGCTACCAGTTCCTCTATGACAGAGACATTTAGTAATTATCCTACCTGTTCTTAATTTGGGACAGAGGGAGAGAGACTAATTCAGCCAGCCTAACGTAGGGCAAGTTGACTTTGGGTGAAGCTTCTCCACCATTATCAATTCACCCACTAAGGAATCATTGTGGGTTGCCCATCCCATTTCACCACCTGAAGCAAACCAGGAAGGTGCTGTCCACACCCCCCACCCAAAAAACCCATACCCTCACTTATCAGAGTTGCTGGGTTCTGGCGAGATTGCATGGGAACGCCACGAGATCTTGCCAGAACCTGGACACCACTGCAACCACTTCTCCTTGCTTCTCTGACAATACCCATGTGTGGGGGTAGGGAGCACTTACACAGATGCCCCTTGGATTTTGCCACCTGAGGCATCTGCCTCTGTTTGTCTCATTAATGGGTTGGCCCTGTTGTGGTATCTTAAAAACATATAAAGCTCACAATTCTAAAAAGGAAAGGAAACAAGCTTCAAAGAAGTTCCAGGTTTCCCTAGAAATCAGTTTGGAAACCACTGATAATGTAAACTAACACAGCTCGGTGAATTTCAGTGGAATGACATGGGCACATGAGACCATCCCAATCTCTCTTGTTATTTCAAAGAATGGTTGATGATTGACAGAAGAATTTGTCCATTATTTTCTGACACTTCCTTTTCATGCTATAAGTAAAAGGTGCACTCTGTAAAACCACCAGAGATGCATCATGACTAAAAATGGGCTAGTGTGCTATTCCTATGTTTCTTTCATGCTGTTTACTATTCCTCTGCAATCACCACGAACATGCCATATCTCTTCACACATGCAGAACTGTCAGTGAATTCAGTATTTTGGAAAACTGCAAGCACCACGCCCTAACTATTTCAGACTCTGAGAGCATTTTGCCTGTTCCCACCAATACCTGGGACTGAGAACAGGCTCTGCCTGCTCTTTAAAAGTAGGGATATTTGAGGAAATGGATTTCCATGCATTGAGATGCAAAATGACCTGCCCTGTGCCTCTCAAACTTCTGTGCTGAGTGACATGTATTTATTGTTCAGATTTTGCATTTTTCCAAATTTTGTGAAACACTCCTCTGCTCAAGCATAACCAAAAAATGCTTAAAAAGTTATTTTAGGACAAAATGAATTTAAAAATGCATATGTTAACATTAGAAGCATATTTAAACCCAAATTTCCATTTGTGTTGTGCTTATCATTATTATTATATTTATATGGAAATGGGGTGGAATAGGCTTATGAATGAACACATGCAAAATGGGCACAGATTGGAAATAAAATGATCTATCCATTCCTGTAAAAATGGGCTCCTTCTGCCACTCTGACCATCTAGATCAAAGGATGTCATACTTTCTTCCTGTTCGTTATGAATTATGAATGAATTATTTTGATACTATGATACTGAGGTTATTATGAATCTATTAGGAAACTGTTTTGAATTATCTTTTATACAGAGGAGTTGTGTGTAACAATATATTTTGTTTGTTGTTCTGCAAGCTGCACGGTTTTGAGTGTAATGTGTACAGGATAGCAGTATGCAAACAGCAGTATGCAAATAAAGAGAGTTTGAATTAGAGATTTATATTGGGAAGGGACATCAAAAAACAATATATTACCTACTTCTAGGGGTTGTGACTTAGTCTGATGCAGCATTAACAATAAAGTGGAGTGTTTTCTGGTCCCTGAAAGATTCTCCCATGAGAAAATGTGTTAATTTTTAAAATGCCATAAGCCTCATTGTTGCTTTTACTACCAACTTGCTTCCCTCAAACAAAGCTGATTATGAAAATGCTTAAGAATGGAAGCATTAAAATACCAAAAATGCATTACGTATATATATAAAATAGCTTGCAAAATTTGTACCTTAGTCAAAAGTGCATACAAATATGTGTTCATTAGGGGAGAAAATGCTGAATTTTTATGGTTTTCTAATAGGAAAAATCTCAAGTTGCTGCAGAAATATGGGTAACTGAATTTAAAATTACAAAAAGTAGACAATGAGAGAACTGAAACGGACAGATCCTGCCACCCCTTATCTTCATGCTGCAGTTTTATCCTATGTGTCGCTTCCCACCCCAATTGACAAGCTCTGTGGAGACCCGCAATCCTTGAAGACATGATAGAAGGTGGAAGTTTCAAACGCACAGGCTATCAACAGTGCAAATAAGTGTTATTTTGTTCAACCGCTCAACCTCTCATTGCCTAGTTCTGAGATGCTATGCTGTGGCAACGTCTCACAGGAACAGGTGCAGAATTCCCTGTGCAGTTTTTCCAACTAAGCCATTTGTGGCTCATCCAAGTTATCCACCTGGCTTTTGGGATGTAGGGCAAGAACCACAGGAGGTGGGAGACTCTGGTAATATATGGCATAATGGGTTGTGAAGCTGACCCTTGCTCACCAAAAGTTTAGGAATGGGTGGGAAATGGTGTGGGTTGTGGGGGCAAGCAGCACCCGATTTAGGGTGGTGCAGGTGGTTCCCTGGCACAGGGCACTGAGCCAATAATAATAATAATAATTTATTATTTGTACCCCGCCCATCTGGCCGGGTCTCCCCAGCCACTCTGGGCGGCTTCCAACAAATATCAAAATACATTAAAGTATCACAGATTAAAAACTTCCCTAAACAGGGCTGCCTTCAGGTATTTTCTAAAGGTCATGTAGTTGTCTATCGCTTTGACCTCTGATGGGAGGGCGTTCCACAGGGTGGGCACCACTACCAAGAAGGCCCTCTGCCTGGTCCCCTGTAGCTTTGCTTCTTGCAGTGAGGGAACTGCCAGAAGGCACTCGGCGCTGGATCTCTGTGTCCGGGCTGAACGGTGGGGGTGGAGACGCTCCTTCAGGTATACAGGACTGAGGCCATTTAGGGCTTTAAAGGTCAGCACCAACACTTTGAATTGTGCTCAGAAACGTACTGGGAGCCAATTTAGATCTCTCAGGACCGGTGTTACGTGGTCCCGGCGGCCACTCCCAGTCACCAGTCTAGCTGCTGCATTCTGGATTAATTGCAGTTTCTGGGTCACCTTCAAAGGTAGCCCCACGTAGAGTGCATTGCAGTAGTCCAAGCAGGAGATAACTAGAGCATGCACCACTCTGACGAGACAGTCTGTGGGTAGGTAGGGTCTCAGCCTGCATACGACATGGAGCTGGTAGACAGCCGCCCTGGACACAGAGTTAACCTGCGCCTCCATGGACAGCTGTGAGTCCAAAATAACTCCCAGGCTGCACACCTGGTCCTTCAGGGGCACAGTTACCCTGTTCAGGACCAGGGAGTCCCCCACACCCACCCGCCCCCTGTCCCCCCAAAACAGTACTTTTGTCTTGTCAGGATTCAACCTCAATCTGCCAAGGGGGCACAAAATTGAAAAGATCCATTTGGGGATGTCAAATTTTGGCCTTGCTCAAAATTTGGCGGGGACGGTGGGTGAATGACAGCCTAACACTTTCAAGCTCTTCCATTCTTAGTGGACTCAATTCTAGCACATATGTGCTAACCTCGATTCACAAGGGTGCCAGGTGATAATGCTATTTGTCAGATGCATTGGAGGAGATCCTGGGGTGCAAAGTGGGATCATTTGCCTGTCAAATAATTTTTGGACCATTTTTCAGCAACAAGTCTGAGGATGTCTTACTAGCTTTCATCATTCAAGGATGGACAAGCTGTGGCCTTCAATATATTGTTGGATTCAAATTTCCATCAGCCTCAGCCAGCATGGCTAATGGTCATGGTTGAAGGGAGTTGTAGTCCAACACTATCTGGACAGCCACACATTCCCCACCCTTTCATAAACTGACATACTGCATCTTAACATAAAAAGTAAAGGACTCCTGACCATTAGGTCCAGTCACGGACGACTCTGGGGTTGCGGCGCTCATCTCGCTCTATAGGGCGAGGGAGCCAGCGTTTGTCCACAGACAACTTCCGGGTCATGTGGCCAGCATGACTAAGCTGCTTCTGGCGAACCAGAGCAGCGCATGGAAATACTGCTTACCTTCCCACCGGAGTGGTACCTATTTACCTACTTGCACTTGATGTGCTTTTGAACTGCTAGGTTGGCAGGAGCTGGGACTGAGCAACGGGAGCTCACCCCGTTGCGGGATTCGGACCGCCGACGTTCCAATTGGCAAGCCCTAGGCTCAGTGGTTTAGACCACAGGGCCACCCGCGTCCCCGGATCTTAACATAGAATCAGCATGTTGATAATCAAATGGAAAATGTGCATGACACATGCAATTTGAATCCCTTATTTGCTGAACATTAGTTTTCAACTTATGGTAAATCAGAGCAAAGAAGTTAATTTGAACATATCCTAAGAGCTACCTGTTGTCTCATTCGTTTTTTGCTGCAGAGGCACATCTACGACTCGAGATGACCATCATAAAAAACCATTACAACACACTGTGATATTTAGCTACTGGTGTGGGATTTTCTACAGTGCACCTCCTGGGACAGGTATCTGGAGAACACATGGCAGAAAGATAGCCATACCCTCAGAGACACACAGTCTAACCCAACACTGGGTTTCACCAAGTGAATTGCAACAGCTCAATATAATCAGAATGTGATTATGCAATAAAGAAACTCTGTTACACTCCGCAGGATAAAATTCTTATTTACTGGAAGTCAGGGCTTAATCAGTTTAATCGGCGGCTTACTCAACTAAAGCTTTAGTGATTACTGATAGCAAATTTTAATTGGCAGGGATAAGACTGAAGAGCAAACCTGTTTATTGTTTGAAGCCATTTTCCTTCTATAACGTTTTTGAATGTAGAGATGGTAAATGTCTCTCTAACCATTGGAGTAGCTTTTGATTATTAAACTGTACCTTTTTAAATACTACTTTCTTCGGTCTGAAAATTTCACTTACTTGCAGTTTTGTAAATGTATTTATTTCATTTGACTAATTATTGAAACAAGTAAACAGGCTGACAGCTCTGCTTTACATAGATAGGATTTTACAGTAGTCTAAATTTTGCATATGTATCCAATTGCTTAACATAAATCAGCTAAAAGCACCAGTTCCTTCCCCAGTGTTTCTCACCATCCTCCATACTAGACAAAGGAAATCCCACTCCTGAGTTCAATTTATATCCTAGCTTTTCTTTCTTTTACGTTTTGCAGGGGAAAAACCTCTGACCTCTGAGCATATGTATGAGCACTTTGAGATCCCATCAGCCTCCCAACATGGTCACTGGGAATGTGGCATGATCTGATCCAAAGAGCCTACCTAGGAAATGTTGTTTGTTCAAGGGGCCTGGCAACTTGTTTACTGATTCACTGGTTTACAGCAGTGTACGTTTGTGGCTGGTTTCCGCCTGGTTTTTCATTGTGTGCTATGGCCATATGGCTAATGCAATAAATAATATTTGATTTGATTTGATTTGATTTGATTTGACACAGCAGGAACAGCATTGCAGGGGTGGGACTAGAGGACATTTGGGGTCCCTTCCAACTCTACAGTTCTATGGTTCTGGTCTGCATGCTCCCAAAGGATGAAAGGTCCTATATCTGCTATCACCATCACAGCAGATGCTACAGCAGCCAGGTAAGCAGATGAGGGTGGGGGAAATGGATTGGAGGGAGTTAGGAGTTCTTCTTGAGTCTGGATTACAATAAGAACTGCAGAACTCAAGAAGCAGAATGCTCACGTTTGTACTGACAGTGAGCATTACAAGCCGGTATATTTTGCATTCTCAGCCAGGGAATTACAAACTTCATCGATGTTTCTAATCCATGCTGAACTAGTTTTCTCTCTCTCTCTTTTTTTTTTTTTTTTGGCATGGGAGATAATGCCCAAGTGGTGAGAATCACCATCATCATTATGCAAAAATGGTGAGAAAAGAACCATATTAAAATAGCATGCTTTGAAGGATGGAATGACGCACTGTAAAAAGGACGAGTCTTTTGTAGAAAGCTGAAGCCGCTTATCGTCATCTTTCTCTGGAGGGCATGCCCCTGACGTGGGAGGAAAATACACGATGCTGTTAGGACATGGGCTATGTTCCCCTGCATGTTTTTGAGGGGAAGTGCCATTTTCTACACTGTGCTTATGCAAGATGAAATTCTGCTCTAACAGAACAAGACAACTGAAAATTCTGGTATTGCGAACATTCATTCATGCATTCATAGCTATTGCGACACACACATACAGTACTTAGTAGGTCTCCTTTGTTCATCGCCATGGTTAGGAAAATGGTGCTCTTTCCTAATTGCATTAGATTAAAAAAAAGAGTCAGCACATAAATAGTCCATCCCTATCAGAAGACCATGGGGTCCGAGGGCTTGCCACCGGCTCAAAACTATTGCTCAGCTTGAGACTGAAAATGTGTAACCTGAGAAAGATTGCCATGCAGGAGACAACCACAGGGGGCAGCACACATCCATCGCTCCTCCTGGGCAGGGATAAAAAGACGGAGCTTTGATCTGTGGCAGCTAATGCACGAGCCGTTATTAAGCAAGCAGTTGTAAACCTACTAGCTGCTGTGCTGTTGTAAGTGCCTGTCTCGCTAATAGGAGCTATGCCATTGGATTCCTTTCTGGAGGGCTTGAGTTGTGCATCTAAAGATAACAGAACAAAAGCACACAAACACACAAGCACAAACACACACATAGCACAATCTTTCGGAATCTAGGTCTATGATACAATTTCTTTGTGTCTTGTGCAGCAGCTCATCACTGTGTTTCCAACCATCACACTAGAGCAGCACTCAGAGTGAGACCAGCAGCTGAATATCTGAGCAAAAGCTTCTATAAGGAATGCACTGGTTCCTCTTCCTCTTCTCCACTAATAATTTAAATGGGTGCCATAATAATCAGTAGGCTTGCCCAGGACATAAATACCAGTACATGTTTGCCAAATGGATATTTTTTTGTCGTTTTTTAAAAATTTACTGTTCTGTATTTTGTACATTTGTATTTTCCAGTGTTTTGAATATTTGCTGTAAGCTGCGTTGGGCGCAGCTCATTGTGGAAAAGTGGAATATAAGTAAACTCAATCAATTAATCAATGTTTCCAGCACTTTTTTGTTTGTGTGTTTGTTTTTACACATTTATGAGAATACACGAATCTGGAATTTTGTGAAGAGTATCACCAGTTCACATTCTGTCATAAATCAGTGGCCATATACATAATGTGATGCAGAAATTGCATTTCTAACCACTTGGAAATGCACTTCCAAGGCAATGTCACTCAGCGCCCGTCAGCTGATAGGTACTGAAAGACAGCACTTTGAAGTGCATTTCCAAGCAGTTTCTATTGGAAATGTGCATCAAAGGTGATGCCTTTCAGCGCTCATCAGCTGATGGGTGCTGAGAGATGTTGCCTTTCAAGTGTCAAAGTTGGTCCATGGGGCTTGTGAAAATAAGAATATTGGCATACTGGACTTAAAAGGTTCCCCACCCCTAGTCTAATGGGTAAAAATTCATAAAAGAAACAATTCAGGTTCTACAGCAATGCACTTCAAGTCAATGGGCACTCAAATTTGTCTTAACCTAACCTATCTAACTTGCTTTTATGGGTCTCCTTCTCTTTGTCTCTCTCGCCAACTCCCCCACAGTATCTTGTCATTTGGTTTTCTTAATGCAGGCATGGCCAAACTTGGCCCTCCAGCTGTTTTGGGACTACAACTCCCATCATCCCTAGCTAACAGGATCAGTGGTCAGGGGTGATGGGAACTGTAGTCCCAAAACAGCTGGAGGGTCAAGTTTGGCCATCTTCTAACTAGAAATTAATAATTCCCCCCCATACTTATAACTCAAAAGCTATTCTCACATATGTATTTGCAAATGGACACTGGCACCTCCAAATTACCACTATAACGGCCCTTAATCTGAAATGAATATTCAGAAATACTCAAAATGCTCCAAAAATGTTCCTTAAATTCAATGCTTCAAACCTTGATTTTGGGTGTGGAATTTTGTCTTGGCATTCAATGCTTTTGACTCTGAATATATGAGCAAAAGATTGGAGGGAGGGCATGCACGAACCTTCCCCATGTATTTTAATTTTTTGCTGCAATCTAGTAGCGATGCTAGAGGAAGTGGATTTTTGCGAAGGCTAAAGAAAACAGACTTGATCTACAGATCCTAATTGCAATGTCCTTGTCACTTAGATGTCACACTTCTACAAAATATGCAATTCAGGCTCAAAAACTGTTAACAAAATGTGTTGCACTATGTGTAATTTAGGATAAAATAACATTAGAAGTGTGTACCTTGGGATAAAATATGTATTTAAATGCATATCTGTGCAGATTTTTAAAATAAAGATCAATGCAGAAACAACAGAACAAAAGCAACCTATGAATGAATTCATGTGAAATTGTCATCGATCAGAAATACAATGAACAATCCGGTGAGATAAATATACAGGTTATCTTCAACCAGTTTTTATAAAAACAAAACAAAACTTTGTAAGGTTGTATGTCTATAAAGCTGCAGAATAACGACAGAGCTGAAGCTACGAGACTTGGATTTTATAATGAAACAAAATTCATTTGTCCTCCCCTAATTTAAACAGTCAAGTTATTTATTTAGAGACTCTCCAGTTTTCTACTCTCCCTGGGAAGCTAGACCCCCATTTTACTGACTGATGGTTGCACTTCCTCAGCAGAGAGAGGCAATAACAGCAAGCTGCAAACCCCTTTCCCACATGGGGAGCTCTTGGCTTTGAACTATTAGAATAAATGGAGGCCCATTTTGGCTTTTAATTATTTATACAATTTAATTTTAATACAAGAGCTGGGGGGAGCAATTAGATCTGGAGCGCAGCGCAACACATGTGCAAAGAAAGACAAACACATTTCTGAACAAGGAACCATTTTTTTTCCCAATAGCGAGAAAGGCTTGATGTTTAGAGCGCAGCCTGCAACAATTTAACAGTTCAGGGAACTCAAACAGTAGCAGGCCACACATATTGTGGCATACAAATCTTGGAGTAAATTGCAACAAACATTCTTCAGACTAATGGAATCAGTAATTTGCTGACGGTTTTAATGGTTCTTAAGCAGAAGAGGGGAAATTCCCCCTTGAATTGGTTTGCATTAATAGCTGGAGCAATGAGTTTTGTTTTGTGGTAAGTTCAGATGAAAATGAAAATGTGATGTTTAAGAAGCTGAAATCATGCAGATTTTCTCTGCACAAAGCAAGTCACAGAAATTATGCAAAAGTTGTTTCATATACATAAAAGCACACAGCCAAATCAATCAAAACATTTACCTAGACACAAACTACATTCAGGGTCTTCATGCATATTATTTATCTCTATGGGGATATGTATTTATTTATGTAGAACATTTAGTGTATTAATCTTCAAGGCCCTTAGCAGTATGCACCCTGGATACCTTAAGGAATGACTTTGGGGGAATGAACACCTTATATGTACCAGAAGCCCCAGGTTCAGTCTCAAGGGCCTGACTCTGGTGAACTCTCTCCCAGCTGAGATTAGACAGCCCCGCTTCCCAGCTGAAATTTTGTGCTTGACAAAGGATTATTTCAGGATTATTATTATTTTGCTGTTTTATGACTAATTTCAACTGATCTTATTGTCCCTTGTAAGCTTTTTAATTTTTCTGTACACTGCTTAGAAACTTTGGTAATGAAGCAGTAAAGAAATAATTAAACTTTTTTTAAAATGGTATTTTCTGATGATGGGCATTCTGAGGATATAAAAAAAAATCTAAGGACAATTTCTGAAGCCACATGATTTTCTGATCTTAGAGATTGTCTACCGTCTTTCCCCCTTTTTAAGACACCATCTTATAATTTTTTCCCCTCAAAAAAACACAGGGTGGCTTATTTTCGGGGGATGTCTTATTTTTATTACGTCAGTATGGTATGGTACAGCCTCCCCCTGTGCGCTGAGCAGGCGGGGCAGAACTCCGCAAGAGGCGCGTTTCCCCCCGTGCCTCTCACTGGTTCGCTGGCTCCCTGCGCACGCAGGAGGGGCTGAGGAGGCGACGGGAACAATGGCGGCACCATGGCTTACTTTTGGGGTACGTCTTACTTCTCACAAAGGTAAAAAAAACCTGCCATGGCTTACTTTATGACTACGTATTAAAAAAGGGGAAACAGGGTATGTCTGTGGCCTCTTAAGGAGGGTGCATTGGAGCCCTGGGCCATGAAACATTGTGCAAGGAATGGTAGGCTGAGAGTGAATGACTGGCCTATGCATAAGGACTGAGTGGGGATTTGAACATGGATCTCCCTGGTCTTAGTGTGATACATGAAAAGATGTGCCCCAATGGCTTTCAGTAGTCAATAATATTGCTCTAGACGGCAGTGGTTCACACTTAGCTACGTACAGCGAACCCCCTGTTTTTCAAAAGCCAAGTCATGGACCCTATGCTTTTGAAATTTTTGATACCTCTATGGTAGATTTTGTTGCGTGAATGGTGCCATGGACCCCCTGGGTGGGTTACACAGACCCCCTGGGGACTACGGCCCACCAATTGGGAGCCACAGTTCTAGAATGTTGTGAATCAAGGCTGGTCTATACACTGGACAAAATTGTTTCCTCACTGGGGTTATTTTACAGTAGCATCCACATGCTGGGTACCACTGAAAATATGCAGAAGAAGAATACCCTTGATGAATGACAATATCTAGAATATATATATTTTAAAGTCTTTAATACTTTCAAAGGAAGTCGGTAAAAAATGTGAAGCAAGGCTGTGGAGGAAAATGTATCCCCAAAGGGAGATCATTAATATTTTTTCCTCATTTGATAATGTTGTCATGGAAACAGAAGAAAAGGAACTCTGTATGAACTTCATTTCAATGTATTCAGTTGCCTGTTCATTGTCACCCAATCATTATAAAAATGGGGCAGGCACACCTTGCCTAAGAGTGTCATAAAACACATTAATCAAAACAGGGATCAGGAATACTAGGGAACAGTTCCTTTTATAAACAGCCCATCAAATGTGAAATTATAAAATGAGGGTGCAGGTAAAGTCGGAGGTGATCTTGTCATTTCCACTTCAGTAATGTATTATATAAGACTTCATAGATAAAATTTATTAGCAAAAAACAATGACAATTTCCAAAGAGATGAATGGGGAAAGATGCAGAGGCAGAGATGATGGAGGCAACAATGCTTCTAAATATCAGTTACTGGAAATCACAGAAGGAGAGAGTGCACTTGCGCTCAAATTCTGTTTATGGGGTTCTCACAGGCATCTGGTTGGCCACTGTGAGAACAGGATGCTAGACTAGATGGGCCATTGGTCTGAGCCAGCAGGCTGTTCTTATGAGAACTCCGTCCCCTTAAAAGAGGCGGTAAGAGAAAATCTAGCAAATTCAAATCTCTAGGGCCTGCTGAGTTGCAACCAAGGGTGCTAAAGGAACTTGTGGATGTAATCTCAGAGCCCTGTCTATAAACTTTGAGAATTCTTGGGTGAGGTCCCTAAAGGCGAGAGGCAGGCAAATGTTATTCCCATCTTCAAAAAAGGGGGAAAAGAAGACCCAGGTAACTATCAACCACTCAACTTTCTCAACACCCCCCTGGGATTGCTTCTCCTGCCCTAAGTTATGATTCTTTCCCTTGCTTTGTCCTGCAATAATTCTAGATTTTGTTGTTCCCCCAAATCTGGCTCTCTTTCTCCTACCTACCCAACGTTGCCCAGTTTCTCCCCACCCCCAGCACACCTCTGATTCTCCTGCTCCAAGTGAAGTGCTTTACTTCCCTCCAAACGAATGACCATTCACTTATATTGGAGAAAGTAAGGGGATGTCCTCATGGGTATCATTAGTCCAATATAATGACTAAGATTTTGTGTACGCAATCTTTCATTTGGGTAATGAAACCAAATTGAGCCAAGAACTCTCTGGGTTGCCTGGTGTTCCATGATGGGACCAAACAAGGGGCGAAAGAGAGAAAGGATAATTGCGTGATGCAGGAGAAGACTAAAAGTGAGAGAACAATAATCATGAAGTGAATAAGTAGCATATGAAAGAGAGCTAGAGCAAGAGGCGCACACGGGGGGGGGGAAGGATAAAGAGCTTTAATAAATGACTATATATAACTCCAGAGTCACTTCTAAATTAATAGCAAGCACTTCATGAAATATCAGGGCCATTTATTCCTCTCATTTTATTTCACTCTCTGGCAAACCTCTTCAATGGGTCAACAAACCAAAGATTTGCGTTCTTGAAGAGTTTTGATAATAGGGTGGGCTAAAAGGAGAGACACAGAACATTTCATATGATTTCAATCTTTTCTTCCTCTCTCTGTCTCTCTCACACACAAACATACTTGATAGAAAGGAAACAAGTCAGCGTTTGGGTCACAGTGATATCCTGCTAGACTTCTGCTGTCTTACACAAGCTGCCCAGCATGCTGTCGAGCAGGCTTTCTTATGAGGAGACCAACTGGTGCAGTTGCCACCCAGATTCCCTTCATGTCCTGAAGCTGGACCTGTATTTCTATATTCCTCTTTGGCTGCAACCCTACACATATTTATTTGAAAGTAAATCCCTTGGAACTCAACGGGGTTCACTTCTGAGTAGACATGATTAGGATTGTGCGGTTAGGCAGCCATTTGTTTTGTTCTCCAACTAGCTATTCTTATATCCTTGTTTTTAGAAACTGAGTTTACTTGCTGTAGAGGACATGCCTATTGTCTGACTGGAGAAATGAACTCGGGTATTTTTATTCTGGGGTGAGGTATTTTCAGCAAACTTTCATAAGGTAAGATGGACTGGAAGCCATGAACGATCTGACAAACCTTGGGAAACAGTTCCTTTGCTCATTTCCAAGGCCTCTGGCATATTTATTAAACAATGTACCTTCAAATAATCCTTTCAACGTTGATTTTTATGGGAGGAAACACTTGCAAATTTGCCACATGCCCCCTATGCATCACTGAAAATTCTAAGACGTCTTCTGAATGTACATTCAATTTATGTGTAATACTGTGACTTCCTAGAATGTATCCAACACTGCACTGTGGCTGCATGTTGCTGGGGGTGATTGGGGTTAGGAATATAAGAAGGCAACATTTTCTGTTCCATCCTACATTCATTTCCTGCAACCTTGTTTCTGTTCTGCCACCTAAAACTAGGCTATCCATTCTCACTTTCTACCGTAGCAAAATTATGTAAGTTACGTCACTCATAAAATCAATCATACAAATTATGTCATTATGTTATTTCACCCCGTTCATATCAATGCAAAGGAAACACAATGGAAATGGGGGGATTTATGCTTAATGGGATAAGCATAATCACTTATGTAGCATTTGTTGACTAAAAGCAACAACAGAAGTGGAAAGTGATTGTATTTGCTGTACTGATTTCCTTTCCAGACTTGGGACAAATAAACATAGCACCAGCCACTTCCACTTCCTTTTCTGCTTTGATGGAATTATCCAGCATCCCTAGTTGTGGTAAAGGTAAAGGGACCCCTGACCATTAGGTCCAGTCGCAGACGACTCTGCGGTTGCGGCACTCATCTCACTTTCTTGGCCAAGAGAGCCGGAGTACAGCTTCCAGGTCATGTGGCCAGCATGACTAAGCCACTTCTGGCAAACCAGAGCAGCACATGGAAATGCTGTTTACCTTCCCACCGGAGTGGTACCTATTTATCTACTTGCACTTTGACGTGCCTTCGAACTGCTAGGTTGGCAGGAGCAGGGACCAAGCAATGGGAGCTCACCCTGTCACGGGGATTCAAACCATCAACCTTCTGATCAGCAAGCCCTAGGCTCTGTGGTTCAGACCACAGCGCCACTCGCATCCCTCCTAGTTGTGGTAGGCAATGTATTTCAGGGAAGCTTGGCCAGCATTACTGATCTTCTTGCTAAGAAACCCCTAATATGATTTCAAGGAACCCCAGTACTCAGTCTAAAAGACACTGGCGTATCCTGGATTGCAGGGTAATTTTAGTGCAGAACCATCTAGCAACAGCAAAGAATACTGGACAATGATGACGTTCATCAGATCAAGTAAGGTTCATCTGATCAAGTATGGTTCTTCTTGTGTTCTGAAGCCATGCATACACATGATTGCTTAAATCAGATTTTGTTGTTCTCTTGTTTCATAAATGAAAAACACAGCAGTGGACCTTGGGACCCCAGTATAAGAAAAGCAGCAGACTATGCAAAACTGAAATCAGCCCACCCACATGTAAATAAACTCTTCAAAACTTAGTAAGGTGGTGCCCGAGTCTACATACAGCCAAGAACTGAAAAGTCCAAAGCCTATTTATCTAAAAACTCTAAAGCTCCAACTTTTCCCAGCTTTCAGAATATTTGCATGTCCCATTCACAGCTGTATCTGAATATAAAATCTGATAGACAGCGAATGTGTTTTTCCTGGATTTGTGATAGCATATGCAGGGGGAAATCACTAAACTAGAAAAGTCTTGAACAGCTCAAGGTTCATTATATGAACAAAAAACCCATTTCCATTTAGTTTTAAAACTCCCCTTTGAATAGCTGAACAAATTCTTATAGTGCAGGCTTGGAAATGGCTGATAGCAGATGGAAATGGGGAAATGGATATTCACTCATTTGTCTTTCCTGCTAAGAATTTTGGATTCAAAGTGAAATCGTTGTCTGTCTGTATTTTTTTTTTTTTTTTGAAGATACATTTCCTGAAGTGCATGACAGCAGATTTAGAGTCCAATCTACATTCCACTGGAGACAATGGCAAAACACCCATTGATTTTAATAGATCTGGATTGCACCCACAGAGAGGAAAATGAAACTACCATATGATGAAAGACACCATATAGCCTAAAGCCAAAGAAGCTACTTTCAAAACTACAGTGCTGCTCAGGAATTAAGAAGTAAATTAAAGCTATCTGCTTTGGATAAGGAGCTACACAAAGTTTTCATCTTGCCTTAAAAATAAGTCATTATTACAGATCATGGAACTATTCCACAAGATTCCACATAGTACATAAAATATGGAATACAACTATGGAATTCGCTTCCACAATATGTAGTGTTGGCCACAAACCTGGATGGCTTTAAAATTTTACTTCTGTTGGAGGTACTATGTCACAGTTACTGGTGAGAGTATTGTTGCACTCAGGTTCTGGTTGTGGGCTTCCCATGGGCATGTGGTTGGCCTCTATGAAAACAGAGTCAGTTCCAACAGGGAACTTCGTACATTTTCATGATTAATGAACAATCCTTGATTCAAACTGAAATCCATTAGTTCCACCCCAAGCTTTCCCAATGATTACTAAACCCTTCCTCAACACAAATGCTATTTTTTTAGATTTTCCAGAAAAGCCTGGAGAAGAAAAAACACACAGAGATGGATCAAGTGCCCCACCTTCCCCTGCAGAACCCTCCCTCATTCTTAAACAAAAAAGCCTTACTTGTGAGAAAGGAGAGTGAAGCGGAAACTACAATCCTATGCCCCCTAGCAGGAGCATCATTTTAAAATTAAGGACAGGGCCTATAAATACGATTTATAAGGGCCTATAAATACTGGTGACTTCTGTTTCAGTGTATCTGAAGAAGTGTGCATGCACACAAAAGCTCATACCAAGAACAAACTCAGTTGGTCTCTAAGGTGCTACTGGAAGGAATGTTTTTATTTTTTATTTTGTTTTGCCTATAAATACTGATTGCTTTATTTATCCCCATACTATTCCCAAGAGAAAGCTGTTGTCATCATTTTTTTTGCCTCTAAAGGAGAGTGTGAGGAAGGTCTGGCAGGCAGTGGGCTTGAGCTTGACTCATATTTGGAGATGTCTGAGAGCCCAGGTCAAACAGAGGTTTTCCACGATAGGTGACATTATTGTCCCAGTACTGGATGTGTTCTTATCCTTACATGCAATGGGATTAATATGCAACATCTTGTGCAACATTTCTCTCTCTCATTGTTTGTGTGTGTGTGGGGGGGTGTAACTGTATGGAAACCTTTTCCTTTATTTGGAATACTTAATATGAAACTGCAAATTTGCAATCTCACTCCCAGAAATAGAATTCATGCTTATTTGCAGCATTCCCAAAAATGACCATACAAAACCACAACTTTTGATGCTGCTGAAGAATGAGCATGAAGACAGAAAGTAGATGAGATAGGAAAAAATGCAGAAACGTATGTCTTATTATACCGTATAGCAAGTTCATAGCTTAACGATAAAGAAATAAAAGAAGATGGCCAACATAGTAAATGCAAGGTGTTAATGTATTCATTCATGCATAATGCAAGAAATATAAGATTACAATTCTGGGTAAGATTCCCCTCCCCCCCAAAAAAGCAATATGGAGACTGAAAGAAAATTATTATCATTATTTTTAAAAAGTAAATAAATAAGTTTACCATAATGAACTGCAGAAGAGCCATCTACAGTGAAGTAGACATGCAATCCTTGTTCATTAGAATCATTGGGGTTTTGCCATTTACTGTAATGGAACAAAGACTTAAACAACCCAGGTCTGTGATAAAAAAAATGCCCTTATAAACAATAGCTGAAGGAACAGCAAAGAGACAATTCCTTGAACCAAAACCCACAGGGAGAAAGACCAACTAAGCTTCACAACTAAGCTATCAGCACAAGGGGCATTATTACGTTAGTACGCTAAACACACGCACAAAGTACTGAAGGAAGAAATGAAGAGATTGAAGAGAAGAAATTGAGCAGGCAATAAATACGACAAAGGGATAGTAGACTTGATGGATGGTGTTCACTGCTGGAACCATACAAGAAGGATGTTGGAAGTGCAGCGCTCTGAAACAGCGTTATGGGTAGAGAATTCCAAACTAGATGATTAACATGTTATTACTGACATGTTCAATATTAATAAGAATTAGGTTCTTTCACAGATGTGGGTTGCAAAATATGTTCGAGAGCCACAGAGTTTTGGACTATTTTAATTTTTGCACAGTTGGTCAAATGGCCCCAATTTTAGCCTTCCCCAATCTGGTGCCCTCTCAATGTTTAGGCTAGAACTCCAATCATCCCTGACCATTCACCATGTCGGCCAGCAGTGCCAAGTTGAATAAAATATTGGTGGGGGGGACGTAAGCTCCACCCCACATAATCGATCACATCACACACACACACACACACACACACACACACACACACACACACACCATTTGAAGGGCAATGCCCATTAGCTTTGGGAGGCGGCCCCCTCAAATATTTTCTTAGGGTGGTGGAGGCACCTGAGCTGCTAGGAGTTGGCTCCTGCAACGCTGGCTGGTGCTGATGGAAGCTGTAGTCCAAAATATGTGGAAGGAACCAGACTGTGGAAGGCCGATGTGAAAATTTACACATATGACCCAAGAGCATAAGGAGAGCCAAGTGGGAGCAGATCAAGGGTTCCTCTACTTTACTATCTTGCTTCCTTAAGTGGCTGGTTACAGGCTTCTGGGAAGCTCACACTTAGGATAAAAACCAACCATTTTTTGTCTGAAGATTGTTCCAGCACTGGGGTTCCCCAAATTGCTTGTGATTGGGATGAGTGGCACACTGCCAAGTCCAAGGAGATTACTGCTGATCCTGCTCACATATCTTTCACATATCTGCTCCTCTGCCCAATTCTGGCTGCTTCAGAAACACCAGCTGCCAAGGAGGGGGAATGAGTTAGGAAGAACAGGGTGTAAGGGAATACACCTAAACAGACTGAGGCAGGAGAAGATTAAAATCAAATAGAGCAATCAAAACAAATCAATACCCAGGTAAAATAAGAGGAATGAATGAAGCACAGAGAGTCAATGTAAAAATGAATTGGTTTGGAATGAGGGTATGATATGGAGGAGAGAATCTGCCATGCAATCCGCTCACAGAATTAGCAGTAGGGGGACATATATAATCAATAATTCTGTCTGCTTTCTATATCATTTTAGTACATGCAATGTTTGATTTATGTAGCTATTGCATTAACTAAACATCCACGTCCTTCCCTTTTACAGAGCAAATGAAGATCTATCCCCCTGAATGTGACACCATATTTATTTTGTCCTACTTATGTTAAAAGGGGGCATTGGCTTGGCTCACACACATCAAGCTCAACCAAACCCCAGCTTAACATGGACATGTTAGTATGTTGGCTCCTGGAAAGGAGATACTTTCTGCTTCACTCCTCATGGTGGTTTGGCTGCTGTACTGGGAGGTCTGGTGAGGGAGTAGGAGGCCCCATCTATTTCAGGAGAATAGCTTGCCATTTTATTCTCTGCAAACAGAGCTGGCCCTTCTGCCTGGCAGAGTAAGGCAGTTGCCCAAGGCAGCTTATCTTGGATGTCTTCAAAGAGCACTGAAATGACTCTTATTGTATATTTCACTCCCAGGGGATGGGACTTTCTACCTCAGGTGTCACAATAGCTTGGTCAGCCTGGGCATTATGCACCTTAATTTGGGGAGTAGGGGCATTTGCTATTCCACATCATGCAGCAAAATGTCTTGGGCTGGCCCTCGATATAAATGTTTCTACAAAGAAAGGATGAGCGAATCAAACAAAGTGCAGGACGGAGCCCCCAACTCCCTGCACCAGAGGCAGATTTAGGGCAGCGCGTCCGGTTCAGCTGCACTGGGTGCCAAGGCTAGGGGGTGTCCCAGGGCATAGCAACTATGACATAGTGAATTGAGCAGAACAGAAGGCGAGGCATGGGGGGTGTTGAATTTTTGCCTCGCACAAGACATCACTGAAATTTGAAACAGCAAAGTCCCCCCCCCCGCCTGCACCATCATCTTCCCTTCTGCATGGCTACTACACATCCATTCCCATCTTCCCCATGTCCCAAAGTAAATCAGTCCAACTCGCTCCCTATTGCCATTCTCCATACCTTCAAGACAACCCCCTCAAAAAAACCCACACCCCTCCTACAGTACACCCTTTGCAAGGCCGTGCTGGCAAACAGCTCCTCTCACTATGTGTGGCATCAAGTAAAGTTGTGCTGCAGTGGCTGCATGCTTGAGGCTGGAGTGGAGCCCCACCCCTGCACTCTGGCACCCTCATTGGCCCCATGCCCCAAAGGTGGCATCTGATTGGCTGAACCTATTGCCACTCTTGCTCTGGCGCCATGATTCAGCTGAAGATGGTGGCTGCCTGGTGTACCTGTTGTGCATTGTGCCTCTATTACCTGCCACTCGCTCATCCATGTTGTTGGGGGGGGGGGCGTACTTTGGCCTTGTCGTCCTGCCACAATGGCACTACAGCAGACAACCCACCCACCCACAGCACACCCAGCATCTTCACTATTAGCCCTAAGCAGTTGATGTGGAAAAGACAAGCTCACAAGAGCTTGAGGCAGAAACACTAAGAAGCAGAGGCCTGTTTCTCATACAACAGAGCCCAAGACCAGTAATGTTTCTTCAGCCGTGGGAAAGTACTTCTCATTGGGCAAAAGCAGTGATGCGCTGGGCCAGTTTAAAGATGGTGGGCTGTTATGTGCATTGTTGACTAACGATGCGCAGTGATGCGCTGGGCCAGTTTAAAGATGGTGGGCTGTTATGTGCATTGTTGACTAACGAAAAGCATGTATCCACACGAGAACTTCACACAGTAACATTGGTTTCAAAGGCTTTTAAGCGGTCATAAACCTATTTGCTCAACCTATTTGCTCAAGTTGGGGCAGTTTCATTTGCAGGTGACCAATGTGAATGAGACCTATTTGCACTGGCATTTATACAGAAAAGCCTCATTTCTTCCTAAAGTCTGAGGCTTGTCCTGACATTCTGCCACGTGGCCAACCGACACGGTACACAAAACTGCAGAACATGATCTTTATGGTGCCATTCACCAAATTAACAAGGATTCTCTCTTTCTGTTTGCTAGCTGCTAGATAATGTAGTCTCCGTGAGATTGACTGAATACCCATAAGAGCTTGCTTCAAGCTGCATTATTTGCAATGTATGTGGGTTGCAGCCCAATTAACTCTCGTGGAATATGTGAGCTTTCTGTATCAACAGCTATTAGTAAGCATCAACATTGAATGTTATAGGCATATTAATAATACAGAATGGCTTAAACACCTTCACAGAATGATTACCAACAATAACCTGAAATTGTAGTGCCAAGGGTGTGAAATGTGGGAGGTACTGCTAACCGGCTAGGTCTGTGTTTCCTCACATTTCAAAGCAAGCATAAATGCATAAAAGACGACTTCAGCTATCACAAGCGCAGATACCTTTTTTCGTGTGTCAAAGCAGATTTGCGCAAAGCCCCCCCAGTCATAAATAGCAACGCCACTTCTTCCCTCTGAATTCTGGCACTCTTGGATCTGCCTACTCCCATGTTGAAATCAAAGAGGACGTAGGCACAAGGAAGAGCAAAGAACAAGGAGAATGGAAGATAAGCTCCACATAGGACAAAAAACAAACCATGAATGCTTGGAATGTGAGGGAAGTTTTGACCATAACTCAGCACTAGAGAGCTCACATATGGGAGGAGCCCTGTAAATGTTCAGAAAATCGGAAATGTTTTGCTCAGAGTTCCCTAGTTGAAACCCAACTCAGAAGTCACTCGCTTGTTTTTTTCCTTCCTTTCTGTTATTTTTATTATATTTATTTGTTTGACCTGCTTCCATTAAAAATATTTAAAAGGAAAGAAAACTTTAAAAAAAAAATTAAAGACAGAATTCAATGTTTCAATTCAATAAAGGTGAGAGGCTACTGTTTCCCCCCTCTCTACTATGTTATGTATTTTTGTGTTTTCATATTGTAAACTACGCTGTGATCCTCAGATGAAGGGTGGTATAGAAATTTAATAAATGAAAAATTATCAAATTCTGGGGTGGGCCCTCGTGAAGAGCAAGGTTCTAGGGAGGGGGGAAAGAGTGGCTGGGGCAACCCAGCCAGATGGGCAGGGTATAAATAATAAAATTATTGTTATTATCCTGCAGCAGACAAAGCTCAAGGCACTTACCTTCCACCAGCAGCAAGGATTTAGCATTGTAGCCAGCAATACTGCTATGATAGCCATGAATGTTCTGCCTTCAGGTGCAGCTGCCTCATGTGATTAAGTCACAAAACTACAGGTTGGGGCAGTTTCATTTGCAGTTAAGTACCCACAGGGAAGCCATTGGATGCACCTGGGCAGCAAGGGATATGTTTGTATGCAATTGTATGCAATTCTGCCTAATATATGAATCTTTGCAAAGCAATTGCCCATAATGCGATGCATATGTTTATTTTACTTTTACTAATGCATGCATTTTAATCCACACTTTAGCCCAGTCCATGCATTTTTTACACACATTACGTGGCTGGAGAACTGCATTGCAAAATTCAGAGAAATGTGACTTTCGAAGGATGGCCATTTTCATTTTCATGCTGTTTTAGAAAGTGCAGTTTCGCTGGGTTTGCTTTTATATGCAAACGGAATCAAATTTCTCCTCTATCCCTACCTGGTAGGCATAGGTGATCAGGAATTGCAGAGAGGCAAGTAAATTGGCAGGCAAGGGGGAGGGAGGAAGGGATTTGTCCAATTCTCCACAACTAGTCCACTTGATTTCCACACTGGCTATGGAGGAACAGAAGCCTTTCCTTAAGTTCTGTCCCTTCAGTTTGCTAGAAGACTTTTTAAAATTATTATCATTGGTCAGCTAAGAGTTTAATATCCTATATTTCCATGCTGGCTGTGGAAAGTGGGTTTGCCCTCCCGCCCCCAGCATAAAAACACATCCTACCAGCCTTTAAGTAGGGGAGTAAATGAAATGTAGCCCAGTAGCTTTTGTGGGCTAATTAATGAAGCAATATACTACTGACTGTCAACATTATTTACAAATCTGCATTAGGAGGAGCGGCATTTCCCCAGCATTCTATCGCACTAGGAACCAAAGCCTCTGCAAACGTTATGAGGTTAAGGAAAAATAAACACAAGGGGGTACACAGGGATGAGCACACTGCTCTACCTTTCTCCATCACCGTTTCTGTAGGCCTCAACTCACAGGGCATGATTGTGTGAAGTTGGTGCCTCTATGCATACAGGAGAAGTTTTGGGAATCCAGGATTTTCACAGATACTGTTGGGTCCCTGCTTCACATAGTCACTTCCCTTCAACTGAGACTTCTGGGATCAGTTGATGGCAGGGACTGCAACTGGTGTGCTCATCCCCACTCAGCCCTCTTAGGCATCTGCACTTCATGGAAAAGCCTGCAGAAAGTTTATGAAACTCAACGCAAGATGAGTCTCTGCAGAAAGAGGTCTTAAAGACTAGATTCAAAAGTTGTCACTTCAGTGGTACTCTTTTACTTATTCCCATGCAAGTACACAGAGACTGTGCTTTCCTACAGGGTAAGTAGATTGCTGTTGTTGGGAAAACTGATTGGTTTAATCCAGCGGTCAGCAACCTTTTTCAGCCATGGGCCGGTCCACTGTCCCTCAGACCATGTGATGGGCCGGACTATATTTTGAAAAAAAATATGAATGAATTCCTATGCCCCACAAATAACCCAGAGATGCATTTTAAATAAAAAACACACATTCTACTAATGTAAAAACACCAGGCAGGCCCCACAAATAACCCAGAGATGCATCTTAAATAAAAGGACACATTCTACTCATGTAAAAACACGCTGATTCCCGGACCGTCCGTGGGCCGGATTTAGAAGGCGATTGGGCCGCATCTGGCCCACGGGCCTTAGGTTGCCTACCCATGGTTTAATCCATATGTTTCTGCTGATACTTGATCATTCGGAAATGTCCTGTTTTTATTCCTCCCCTCTTAATTCCCTGTACATTTTGAAATCAGTAAGCTCTTTGGCATTGTGTTTGGTCAACCTCTGAGAGACACTGTAGTATCAAGGGTGTGAGGTTGGAGTTGGATAGGGGAAATGCATACCAAAAACCACACTCTGCCCTGAAATCCACAGGGTGACCTTAGACATATCTCTTTCTCAATATAGGCTGCAATCCTAACCCCATTATCTGAGAGTAAACCCCACTGAATTCAATAGGACCCAATGCTGAGTAGAGATGGGCAAATCCATCAATTTTGGTTTCTCATTTTTCCATGCCAAGCCTATATTTAAATCTATCTTTGCTGAACAAATGTAGTGGATAAAGAAAAGACCAGCACAGAGGCAAAGATGCCATTGTTATGGCTTCATTAATATCCAATGGAACTGCATCTTATAGTAAGTAAAATGTTCTTTTGTTTCTCTAAAACTGATTAACCGACTTAACATTGGTGTATTCATTTTCTAGGCATTCATATTTTATGAACTCGGCAATTTAACTCACGTTGCAACCCCAGTTTTTCAACGGTTGTATCATTTGCAGTGACAAGAGGAGCCATTCTAACTGCAAATGAGAAAAACTTCAAAACGCCCCTCTCAACATTACAGTAAGTCTGAGCTAATTTGTTCTTTAGCAATGACTCCTAGTAACTGCACTTCATGGCTAATATCCATCATCTCAGTCCACTAATCCAAGCTACCAATGGATTACGTTTATGGAAATGCAAAGTGAGGAGGAAAGCAAAGACTTGGGAGCAGAGAAAGCAAACTAGGAGATGCAAGGAGAGAGGATGAGACTGCTTACTTCTTGCACATATTCATTTATATGCCACATTTATTTATTAGATGTATCCAATTGTCATCCAAGGGCTCATGGTACACTAAGTTCTCTAATTACATACTCTCAGGAATACTATGTGGAAATGGAGGGGGAGAGAAAATGTCTGAGGTCACATCCACAGCATACATTTAAAGCACAAGGCTTCCCCCAAAGAATTCTGGGAAATATACCTCTCACATAGCTACCATTCCCAGCACTCTCAACAGCTTAGTTCCCAGGATTCCCTGGTGGAACCAATGTGCTTCAGATGTGCTTTAAAAATATGGTATGAATGTGACCTTGCTCAAGGTTGCCCAATGAGTTTTCTGGCCAAGTGGGGAACTGAGTTTCCCACATCCAGAGGCAGGACTCTGGGCCAACATTTCCCAAAATGTTAAGACTTGGAACATAGGGTTCCTCCAGATTAAATTTGGAGGGGCACACTCTTCAAACGCTTAAAAAAAAATACACATATATTTGCTCAATCAGTTTACTAAATGATGGACAGGGATCCTCCTTGCAACGTACAAGATTGACAGTTAATTTATTTATTTATTTTAATTTACTTTGTTTTCATACTGCTCTTCCTCTTGGTTGGGAGGCTTCTGATTTATCTACTCTTCCCGCATCAGACAAGTGTCTGGAGTGATGCTCTGAAATTCCCTTGTGCCCGGCAGCTGCAGGTTGCATCAGGGAATCCTGGTGCATTCTTCTTACCTTCTTCAGGATGAAGGTACTACCCATATACTTGCAAACAGAGGGAGGATTCAGTGCTAAATAGATCCTCTTCAACCAGAGGGTCATAAAGCTGTAGGTGCATGCAGCAGAGCATATAAATTTTTCAAGGCACATTTCATCCACTTTCATGGTATGTTAATGTCCCATCCTGAATTGTATGTTCACTCTGGGACCCATCACAGACCCCCTTTGCCCCATACGTTAAGAGAAAGCAGGCTGGAAAGTCTCTACAACAAGGGCTGATTCTGTCTCATAGGCTGGACTGCCAGAGATATGTGGAAAAGAATTAAGAGTTGTACCAGGACATTCATGCATTAAATGTAGGACAGCGCAAAACCTTCCAAAGTATTTTTGTGAATATTTACAAGTTGTCGAAATGTGATATCAGATGAGGCGCCTGCAATTGGTCATGAAATCAGATGCACAAGTGTTAAGAAAAGTAGGATTTTTCAAGATTTCCACTTGTACTGTATGTGATTCACCATTTGAAGACACGGTGGCCTAGCTTAATTGTGCATGGTTCATCAATCTAAAGCACAGACTGAACTGTATTATTTTGAGATTGGAAGTGATGTTTTATAATAATAATAATAAAATACGGAGGAACACCATATCCTTTCTCTTGTTAAAACATATCCCCTCAACAACAACAAAAGTTATAGGGATACATGAATATATTGATATAATTGTTCTTCTATTCAGAACCAGATACAGTGGTCCCTTGACTTACGAATGACCCGACTTCCGTATTTTTCGAGTGAAAAAAGTGGCCGCGCGCTTACGAATTTTTTCGACCTCTGAATGGAAATCGTTGCCGTTTTAGATGCGGTTTCCTCGACTTACGAAGTTTAGATGCGGGTTTTTTCGACGTATGAAGTTTTTCGGATATTTTCCTCCCAATGCATTCCTATGGGGATTTGACTTACGATTTTTTCCAATCTACGAATGTCCATTCGGAACGGATTAAATTCGTAAGTCGATGGACCACTGTATTCAGATTCAGCTTACTGTGAACCTATCCATGTTCAAACAGACAACTCTATTGGATATATTTCTCCATTCATTAGACAAATCTTGTATAATCACTTTTTTCATGGATCCCTAATTACTTTTATAACTGTCAATATATTTCAGTGCTGGGGGAAAAGTTCTATTATCATTCCAGCAGGCATTTTAAGTAATAGTTACTGTTGTACAGTGCTTAGAAACTATGGCGTTAAGTGGTATATGCATTGTAGAAATAAACAGATATTTGGGACAACTGTCAATTTATAATGTGGAAATGTGCTTTGTAGGTTGCTTGCATAAAGACGTGGGTGGTAGTGATGATGTAAGGAGACTGCAAAATAAAGAATTGAAACCAAGAGAGAGAGTAGTTTTATTTAGACTCAGCACACACATCAGCAAGCAGCAACAACAACATTAGCCACATCACAGCACATTTTCTTCTCTTGCATTCCACTTCCTCTGAAAAGAAAAGAAAAAAACATTTTTTTAAAAGCAAACAGTTGACTAAGATTTTTCAATTTCAATTTTCTAAATTGTTTTTCCAGTTAACAACAACAACAACAAAAGATTCCTGGTGGATGCATATTACTTTCTTTTCTGTCCCATATGCAGTCAGGGTGCCCACTATTTCTAAGCTGAAAATCCTTCCCTCCCCAATTCACTGATTCATTCTAAGCTGGCAGATTTGTGGTGCATTTCAGGGACTTATCCCCCAAGTGGTTTGGGGGCACAAGATTACTGGGTAGCGTCATCGTTTTGCATTTCATTCTTTTCTTAAGGTGTTGTTTTGATGCTGCCATAAGCAGTGCTGGCAAGTCGTATGAGAGTATGCAAGGGAGTCAAGTATGGCACTCTGTCATTTGGCTCCTCTGCCATTTGGATCTCCTTCCATCCCACCCCCACATCCAAAATTTGGGCTGGAAAAGCTCTCATATTAGAACTTTGGGCTTGCTTTCTCCTTCCGCACTTACCTGCATGAAATTATCTTCTTTCAGCTTGTTACTTTTTTCCATGGAGGACAGAGCCATCAGTGGCTATTAGCCATTATGCCTATGCTCTGCCTCTGAAGTAGGAGGCATTATGCTTAATACCCGTTGCTGAAAGCCACAGGAGAGCAGAGTGATTTGGGCTTGAATTCTGCTTGTGGGTTTCCTGCAGGCATCTGGTTGGCCATTGTGAAAACAGGATGCTGGACTAGATAGGCTGCTGGCCTGATCCAGCAGGCCCTTCCTATGGTCTTACTTGAAACAAGGCTTTATATGAATCTGGTTGCCTCCTCCCAAGCCTCACCACTGGTGTTTGAAATAGTCCTAAGGTGGTGCTGGTCTCTTATTCACTTGATTACAGGAATGCTTAGGTGGAAGACTGATCAGTTAAAATCATTTAATCATGTGACACTGTATAGTGAACTCATACACATTATTCTGGGGCTTACCATTTCGCTGTAGCTGGATGCAAAATGCAAGATGCAGTTGCTTTCTAGCTGAAGTATATGATATGATGCTGGATAATCAGTCCTGGATGCATGAATGTAACCAAAATGTCAACATCTTCTAGATTCCTATAGGAAAAAAATCCTGTGCCCCTAACAACAGAGAATAAAAATTAACACATTTAAACTGAAACAAAGTAGAATGTGTACAAAACAGGCTGTGCCTTTACTTACCTCTGAAGGAAATGTCACATCCCAGGAAAATGCACCAGCAGCAACTGTGCTGCTTCTCTTCTGACCACGTGTCTGGGACTGAATATTTCACCATGAGTTAAACAAAGCCTTCACTGAGAAGAAATGGCACTTAGAGAAGAGTCAGTGTCACAAGATAGGGGCAAGTCTTCCTGTGATCTTCATGCTTTTAGAGTTCTAATCCAGAAACCCACTGCCCCCAAGAATACTTGTACAAATGGAGGAATGTTAATTTGAAGCTCTTTCAATTCTTATTTTTCCAAACCTATATTCATTTCTCCACATTTCCACATCAGTCTGTGAATTTCGTTACAAGTCCAGTCATCAGCATTTGTGTGCAGTTTTTTTTCCTAACATAAACTTTTTTGTACATAGTTTTGAAAAAAATATGCATTTCTGTAAGCAATTTTCCCTAATATGCTATTGCAATGTTATATTCATTAATGTATGCATTTTTTAACCATTGCTTAGTTGGAGACCCGCAACACAAAACCTGGAAGTGTGTGAATTTCAGAGGATAATTATGTCTAGGTTCATATACAGTTTCAAGAAAAGCAAATTATATAGTTTATCATTAAAATGTAAAGAAAATCAAATTTCTCTCCCATCCCTAATTATGTCAGTTGAAATCCCAATTCGTCTAAGCAAATGTGTTCATAATCTAAGTACTTAGTGGCTTCATTCTCATAAATCCTCACCAGTGTTGAAATCTGAAACTCATTCTTAAAACACATGAACCACTATTCCTTAAAAAAGCTCTTGAGACAATGAGCAACATTTTTTAAAGACTGTATTGATTTCATTATTAATGGAGAGCTGGTGTGATTATGTGAGTAGGCTTATGAGAATGCCAAGAACTCACCTGGTGGCCTTAAGAACATAGGAAGCTGTCTTATACAAAGTCAGACCATTGGTCCACCTGGTTTGGCATTGTCTACACTGACTGGCAGTGTACATACAGGAACAGTAACACCCCACATCTGAAAGGGTTCCACCTTTGAACACTAAAAACCATTATACAAATGCTAAGTATTACTACTAATCTCTGCAGGAATGGCTTTCCAACCGTTCATAATATTCCCCTGAATTCCAATACTTGGAGCAGGGGTCGTCAACCTAAGGCCCATGGGCCACAAGCGCTCCATGGGGGTCATTTAAC
Organism: Darevskia mixta; assembly: GCA_034641385.1. Classification (NCBI taxonomy): domain Eukaryota; kingdom Metazoa; phylum Chordata; class Lepidosauria; order Squamata; family Lacertidae; genus Darevskia; species Darevskia mixta. Next base: position 3,088,574 of record JAWWNH010000027.1, read on the forward strand.
CCCCTGCCACCCACTTGGGGACCCCCGCTGCCTGCTCGGCCAGCTCCCATGTGCCTCACTAAACCGGCATGGAGCAGAGCGGGGACTGCCTTCTGTGACGCTGGCCGGCTTCCCATTGGCTGCAGGAAGCTCCTGCAGCCAATGGGAAGCTGCGCACGCCTCCTCCGCATCGGAAGGAGCACCAGAAATAGCATTTGCGCATGCGCGCACACACACACTCCAGCCCACCGCGGCATCTGCAGGACCGTGAACTGTCTCAAGCCACAAAAACTTTGCCGACCCCTGACTTGGAGAATGCTCCGGATTGGTTCCTTTGAAGGTGACTCACCTTACATCATGTTGACATCTGGTAAATGACAGATGGGCAGCCCCGCCTACCTGCCAAAGTGATCTGCAGGGAGGCAGGGTGAGCTCAAGTTCCGGCCTGCTGGGGGGGGGTCCTGTTTTTCATTCCTGGACTAAATGCCTATTCATTGATCTCATGCTTGGTATCATTTTGGAGGTGTCCCTGCCTGTTAGCTGGAATTCCCTCTAAACCACCCCTGTCAGGACTGGATTTTCAGTATGAACAAACATTCTGAGAAATAGATAACATAATTAATTGCTTTTAGCTGTCATCATTCCTAAGTCATCTATCAAGCACTGTGCAATTCTTTGTACATGACGTTAATAGCACCAGAATTAAAGTGTTGTTAAGATAATATATTTGTTACCTTCTAACATGAGTCACACTTTTGTGATATTGAATTCTTAAGTACCTAGAGAGAAAAAACTATGTAAGTCTCATCACAAATTCCCAGTGTCATATCCTTGGTATTTCTAATGTAAAATCCTTTGTACTGTTACAGACTTATCATGCCAGACTGCAAGATGGACAGAGCAGCAAGCAGGGCAGGCAAATATATTTAATGTCTTGTGCAGCTGAAGTTTTGGTTGCAAAATAGCATATTTGAAGAGTTCTGCTGATCTCATCGTTAGCAGAGGCAACCTCTGTGGCTTGGTAAAATTAAAGTTTGACCGTAACCACTGACGTTATAATTCAAGGTGACCAATTAAATTTAGCTAAGCATGTCATGTACTTTCAGAGCCTTATTCTCAGTATTACTGTGGTAATGTTCACTTGCAATCATCAGTGTGCTTAGAAATGGGGGAGATTGGTACACATTAGCCAAGGGAGGAAAACTAAAAAAAGGAAAGCACTGATTTTCACTTATTCCCCACCTTCCAGAAGTCCCTACAAATGAAACAAAAACATCCTTTCCCTTTTCTCCTACCCTCACCTTTTTGCATGCAAGCTTTAGCAGAAGTTTAGTTATTTGGTGGTGGGGAGAGGGGAGGCAATGATGTTTTTTGTAGGCAAAAATTGTCCCTCCAATGTTGAAGTCTTAATATTGCGTTGAGGTTGTGTCTTGGTTCTTTAGGAAGTAATGGTCTCCTTTTAAATATGGTGCTGAGGTTTTTTATTTTTATTTTTATCACCACCTCCCCCTTTTAGCTTTTTTCCCTTCATTTTTTTTATTTTTGCAAAAACCTTCCCTTGCTGACTGTTACCCTCACTTTCAGTCACTTCTTTGCATGACCAAATAGTGCTGATCTCGTAACATTATCCCGTTCACTAAGTGATCTCTGATCATACTCAGTTGATCAGCTCAGAAAGGAGGAAGAAACAGTAGGAAGTGAAAGGTAAAGGTAAAGGGACCCCTGACCATTAGGTCCAGTCGTGTCCGACTCTGGGGTTGCGGCGCTCATCTCGCTTTATTGGCCGAGAGCCGGCGTACAGCTTCTGGGTCATGTGGCCAGCATGACAAAGCCGCTTCTGGCGAACCAGAGCAGCGCACGGAAACGCCGTTGACCTTCTCGCCAGAGCAGTTCCTATTTATCTACTTGCACTTTGATGTGTTTTCAAACTGCAAGGTGGGCAGGAGCTGGGACCGAGCAACAGGAGCTCACCCCGTCGCAGGGATTCGAACCGCCGACCTTCTGATCAGCAAGCCCTAGGCTCTGTGGTCTAACCCACAGCACCACCTGGGTCCCTTAGGAAGTGAAAAGGCAGTACCAAGAAGGTTGAAAAGGGAAAAAGATGAATATTCACACATAGAAAGCCTGACTCGGAAACTCCTCTATCTATAGTGCCCATATGAGGTTTAATCAGTGCTAAACTGACAACTATTCCTTCTCATAGAAACTGGATTCTGAACGTTTTGCTGTTGACAGTTTTGTTCCTCATGTAGTTGGAATGTTACAAACCATCACATCAGCTCAGCTAATTAGTGCCAGAGGCTTCATTGTCAAAAATACAATATAGCATAACTGACATTTCATTATTTGATTATAAAACTCACAGAACAGACCCAGAGAGGCACCTCCCAACATAACCCGGACTAATTTTCCAACATGGAACGTGAAGGATTCTGCGGAATTTTTCCTGAGTGGCACTAATAAGATTCAAATAAACCTTTAGGAAGATTTATATATGCTAAGCTCTATTTCAGTAATCTTGACATTGTAAAAATGCCAGATGCCAGTTTGTTCGGCGGAAACACCTGCTGAAGTGCTATATCCATGCTACGGCAATATTTAGTTTAGAGTCACACATGGTCTGACTTTATGCCTTTCGTGCATAAAATTGTTTATGGTTTATGCTGTTGACATTGGTTTGGTCACAGGCTTAGGAGGATGCTCCTTCAGAATAACAATTACATTTTGATACATGCCAGTGAAATGTTCCACCCTGCCATGGTTCAGAAAGGATTGGAATAACAGTCCATATAAGTGGTAAAGATATTTGCATCAGGGAGAAGAAACATGCAAATTCTGCTTTTAAAGAGCTTTCTCTTCCCCACTCCACGATTTAATGTTCTCTTGCTGTCCCTATTAAAATTTAAAACATGCATTTGAGTGCCACCCTTTTGATTTAAGCCCTCTGCCCCCAAGTCTCTAGAAGTGAAATCTCTGAGGGGAGGGTGTATTCTTCTTGATTCTTGTGTTCAGGCAGAAACAAATGCATGTCCATGAACCCTTAAATAAATACAAAACAGCAAAACAGACAACACGGTACAATATAATAATATATCAAAATGATGCAAACCGTGAAGAATATTCAATCGTATATATATGCATATGCAACCAGAGGAAATCTACTCCATACAATGTACAAATGTCTCAAAAGGTGCAAAGAGATTCAAAAGTGCAATGTCCGATGTGCAACAAGTCCAATGTCATAAAGTGCTAAAGTCTCTCAGGAGTCCACATCTGCTTTACCAACCAGGAACCGTTGAGGTTGTGAGCGTTTCAGCCTAGTTAAGTGTTTGTGTATGAACAATTTGACGATGTCCGTCCCTGAAGAAACAATAATAGTGAAACGGGGATAATACAAGCTAGCTGCCCGTTGGGAGAAGCAGACGTGGACTCGTGTCACTGTACACTGCTGGGGAAGATTAGAGGAGGTGAGCACCCTGTTTTCCCAAGGAAAGTTAAACACCATTAGGGATGCGGGAATAATCTGCTGAACTCAGATTCCAAAGTAGGCTCACCTGCTTCAATTCAAGTGGATCGTGACTTTGGTCAGTTCACAGTCCAGAATCCACAATATTTCTGATTCCTTTACAAGGACGTATGGGGGTTGCTCACTGCCTCCATTCCTCTAAAAAAAAATTCTTTTCTTTCTTTCTTTTCAAAATAGGGTAGCCACCCACCCACAGCCTAGAGCAGCTAATACATGGGGCTCCTTGCTTCTGCACACTTTGGGAGTAAATGCAGTAAGTGCTGTGGCATTTGATGACATCCCATCTCTCTCCAGAGGAACTTTGTTGGGGGGGAAACATGGCTTCCCCTCCCTGACACCTTTTTCTGTCAAATTCTCCCTGAGAGTGGCAAAACGCTAGCACATTCCATCTCTCTCTGTGGGACTTGCTGCTGCATTCTCACTCAAAGTGTGAGGCATCAAGGAGTCCCCCACACAACCCACTCCAGGCTGTGAACTACCTTATGTCCTTTTTGGAAAAAAGTTTAAAAGAAGATTTTGTTTTATTTGAGGGATGGAGGCAGTGTGCAACCCTCACAGCACCTTGTAAGAACTTCACTTTTTATGTTTTGCAGGATTTTCCATTAAAAATCCACCTGGAAAGTCACATGAATTGCTGGGATGGACTAGGCTTAAATGGGCCCATCCATCCCTTTGCACCATTACACCATTAAGAAGAAGTCCCCAATAAAGGAATCTCAGGGTTTGTGGAACACTGGTTTAACGTATTGCAAAGGATTATTTGTGGTAATCTAAACATATCTTCAGAAAATACCCAGTTCCCACTACTGCTGGCTCCCAAAATGTCTACCAATAAGCAGTATGTGAAATTATTACTATTATTTTCTGTGGGAAATGAAAGCTGCAGCCCTCTATACAGTTACTCGCAAGTAAGTCCCGTTGAATGCAGTGGGACTTACTTCTAAGAAGACATGCACAGGACTGCACTAAAGAAACATCTTACTTTATTTTTATTTATTTTTTTGTAGAAAACAAACATCATAGAAGCCAGTGTCCAAATCCTTTCAAATAAGCTAACTTCCCACTCACAGTTTAACAGCTGTTTGCTCTGATTTTTATAAGGTTCCCTCACAAGCGTGTCAAAACAGTGCTTTACTTCATGTCACCATTAGCATAGCTGTAAACAAACTGAGTCGGTGGTGGGAGAGTTTCTGTCTGAAATAATATGGGTAAGTGACATGTTTCGCTTGTGGTTTTTTTTCCTGGAGAATTTTAGCTGACTCTGTGCCTTGCACATTTCAGACACTCTCAACAGGGATTAGGCAAAGTGTCAGGGGAAAACAATGACAGATCTGTGTTTTCTAACCCAGAGAGGCATTGGCTTGAGATTGCTAAAACAACAACAACAACAACAACAACAACAACAACAACAACGCTATATTATCTGCTAAGCATTCACTGACGCATGAGGTTTTGCCCTACAAAACACAGCCCTCCCATTGGTTTCTACAATCTCAATCTCAATCTAAATATCTAAGCTATGAGGATTCAAGTCTTGTAGACTAAAACACCACAGCCTAAGACACACTGACACAGGTATTAACAAGTTCCTGCAAAGATGCAGCAGTGTTTTGCAAGATGCAATTTGGGCAAATCTAACTTCCTATTCTTGAGAATCAACTGCAATTAATATTCTAACAGATTGCACTATGAGCCAAAAATGGCTTAGACATTTGTGACATTTTTTTCTTTTCTTCTGGAGACTATTAAGTCAAGTATCCTCCTCAGTTTCTCCACCTGAGAAAAGGGTGCATAATTTCAGGATACAGTTAATATAATTCGGAATTATTTTACTATGGTTAGAGGCAGCAAGGGGTTTGGTTCTAATCCTTCCATTACTCTACTTTTAGCCCACTGTTTCCTTCATCCATCAATATGAGCTAGCAAAAGAGTCTCGTCCAATATTATGCGAACCAGAATTTCTCAAAGGGAAGTTTTCAGAGGCGGGGAGAATGCTGGAGTATTTCAACTCTATGCAACTCCATCACCTCAACTTTATTTGGAAAGAAAAGGCCCTGTTGCTTTGTTCTTCAGATGTTTAACCATGTGTACTTTTAGAAGGGAAATTAGAGAAATCTTGTTCTGTTTCTCTTCTAATGCCTAAAACAGGTTGTGTATACAGATTATTGTCTCATGCCTGGTGATTTGATCCTTGGAAGGAGGCCTGCTGAAGGTAGAGGAAAGCCGAATCCTACACACACTTACCTAGGAGTAAATCCCACCAAAGTCAATGCTACTTATTTCCAAGTTAACAGCTATAGTATTGCGTAGTAGAAGGCCCTTGTTGTTGTTCCTTTAAGCAGTTCTAAGAACACAGTGGGAAGTAAATATGCATAGATTTGAAATACTTTTTCAGTCTGCAGCTTTTGATCTTCAGCACAGTGCCAGCCACTTGCATTTCAGTTACTTCCACAGCACATGCAAGATCTAGGAGTTCTGTTACTATACCACAAGTCAACGTGGTGCCCTCCAGATCCAACTCCCATCGACCACAACCAGGGTGACCAATGGTCAGGGATGATGGGAGTTGCTGTCCACCAACATCTGGAAGGCACTATGTTTGCTACTCCTGGCATAGCACCAGAATTACAGAGTCCTGGCTTTGTCGGATGAGCTGAACTGTAATGTTGCATGGGCTTTGATCTGATCTCTTTATCAGTGTTTCCAAATGCTAAATGTCTCAGCCTCATATAGTATTCATCTATTCCCTCTGCAGCTGGCCATGTTGCTTTCCCAAGCATACATATTTTAAACTCAATGCTGGCTTTAGGGTCCAAATAATCTAAAGAGGCATTTTACAGCTGCTTAGAACTTCTCCTCCTGAATAATGCAAGAGGCAAAGCTCTTTTCCTGGTATTTACAGTAGCAAGAAAGGCCAGGTATATATGTTACAGTCCTATTGTCCATTTTCTTCCTCACCTTGTACCTGCAGTGCTATCTGAATGTACTTCCCATCATGAGGACACTGGCAGTCCTCAAGAAGCCACATTGGAATTGGAGAACTGACACCTGCAATGTGCATCTCTTCCATTCCCCCAAAGAAGGAAGCCATTTTCTTCAGTCACTTGTTTGCTTTCCCAGTCCATTTCTAGGCTTGGATTTCTCATCTGTATTGATGTGCAAAAGCACAAGCAGCCCACCTTTCAACATTTGAAAGGAAGAGCCAAAAGTCCAAATGGCTTTTGCACAACTCAGCCCCTCCTACAGTTTTCCCTCTTCAACAGGAGATTGCAGGGGACGAGTCAGCAAATGCCTCCTTACTTTCCAATTACCCATTTTGCAAAGATATGGGATTTGTTTGCTGGCAACGGGAGGGCTGGTAGGGGAGGGCCTGTTGTGTCAGGAGTGGGCAGATCCCATTTCAAGTTGGCCCTAGACTCAAAGGAATCTGGGATCAACTCTGAAATAGACCACACCTTTATGAGAGAGTGGTATATGCCTCTTGAGCCAACACCTACCCCCACAGCCAATATTGCTATGTTTTACCTCATTCACCAGATAGACTATTGCAGGAAACCCTCAGTTGCCTTCAACTAACATCTTTGATCCAACAGCCTTCAACTTGCTTTCTTTTCTCACCTCCACTTCTTCTGTGTGAACCGCCTTCATCTGAAGTGACAGGCACACCTTTTCAGAACATGCCACTGTACAACCATGGTACTGCCCCTTCAAAACATGGCTTCTGTAAAAAATATATGGCTGACCAGCGGCTATGAACTCATAAGGTTGGGTTTCAGTCTCTCCTTGTAAAATAGAAGACTTTGTTTTATACGGGCACTTCTCATTTAGCAAAAGGATTTTCTAAAGCTCACAATACATGTTGCAATTTCCCCCCCTCTACACATCCCTCCCCACCATGTCATTTTTTCTGTCACTTAACTTTTATCACCCTGAAACTTTTTCAGCTCAAAGTGGCTCTCCCACAGCTGCTTTTTTATTTGTGAGGAGAAAGATGCAGGGTTCCCTCATCTTTCCTTTGCTTTCTACTCAGAGATGAGATGGCAACAGAGAGGAAAACTGTGAGCTGAAAATGACAGAAGAGGAATCTAAAGGAGCTTCTCCCCAATCTAAGCCTCAGATGTCCGATAACTCCTGAATAGTAGACAGTTGTCACAAAACTTTCATTTTAATGCAGCAGCTTTAGACCAATGCTTGGAATCTGCACAGTGCCTGAAATTCTTTCACAGAGTGTAACACAATAGATTTTTGAGAATTTAAATATCAACAGCAAATTTAAAAGAAAATTGAAAGCTTACCCATGAATTCAATTCCTAAATGGTGAGCTATACACCAAGGAAAGCATGTAAATGAAGGACAAAAGAAAGAGAAGGTAAACATTAGTAAGGAACCATTGAAACCAAATACATTATTACAAGCTGTAAGTACAAAAACATTTGAGCCTCACTCATGGATGTATCAAAATTGCTAGGATACTCCCAGATGACCTAGAATGCTAGAATTTGGTGCACATATAGTCGAAAACACTCCTGTTAATAGACAATACATATAATTGGAACATTTGTATACCTCTCCATAAAAGCAAGCATACCCCAACATTGTTATGGAACTTCCACACTAAATCCTACATGTGTAGAATTCGTTGCACATACAGTCAAAAAATGCTGCTTCCTGGAAAACGTTGACAAATGAATATGAAGTATATCCCTCAAAAGTTGAAGTTTTCCATGTCTCCAAAAATATATAAAAAACATATATTACAATACAAGGCACCACGATTAATAAATACATTTAGAAATGACACACTGTAGAGAACATTGCGGGGGCATGTGGGACTGCAGGGGGGGATGAGAAGAAGGGGAAGCCCTATTATTTGTGGAAGAGAATTCTGACTTTTGCTTCACAGGATATCACCCATTTTAGGGTCCTTCACACCAACTAAAAGCTGGGAAAAGATTATCCAAGACACTATGGTTACTTTACTTGAAATGTCTAGAAACAGTGCAGTTATACACATCTCCCTTGGTGTTTTGTTTTTCTTCTTGTTTATGTATTTCATGCATTGTCCAAAATGTTATTTTCCTTTCCCTTCCTTCATTCTGGAGGAATTTATACTTGCAGGTATGGTAGCTGTTCCTTTGAATGACTGTACTTTAATCATACCGTAGTTATCATTGTTGTTGGCTTGACGTTTAAACAACTTACAATTGCTAGGCAACCTCAGAAATGCAGGGTACATCATGAGAGCGACAATGCAAACCTCAAAAGCTTTTCTCATAAGTGTTTCACACAATAGTTCGGCAACGTTGGTTCAGCAATGTTCAGATGCATCAGAATGTCCTGTACTTTCCAAAGTAGCTAAAAATAAATGCCACCTGGCAGAGAGACCTTCAGAACTCTGAATACTGATCATGTATGCTTTATATGGAATTATTTAAAATAGAACATTGCTTATCTCACAAGAAATAGCTCCAAGAGGTATTGGGAACCTTCAGAAACAAATATCTGCTTACATTATATAAGTTTCCAGCCTGGTTTTTAAACTGCTATGGCTACAATCCAGTTGGAAGTTTTCTTGTAAGGCCCACATCACACACCAATCCTTTCCTGACTTGCAATTTTCACAGTCCATGTCGCCCCCAGCAGTAGCTTTCCTCCCTGAAGATTTCAAATGGATGTAAGAGCAACACATTATTTGAACTGGGTAAAAGGATCCATTTGCTTTTGATCTAGATCTCCACTTCAGTGGGACTTGTTCAGGATAACAAACCTGTGAATTGTTTCCAGGACCCGTGCTTCTTAAAGTATATGTTTATTTTATAACAGACAAACAGCATCTGGAGAGCATCCAGTTCATAAGAGATGAACCAAATTCCATTGTGCCATTCAGAGTACCAATGGCTACAGGCAAGCCCCTTGCACCCACTGAAAAGTTCACCAGGATAGCTTGAAGTTACAGAAATCCAGTTTCCATTGTGTTTTGATAGAAAATAATCATAGTGATGCATAATTTGCCAAACATTTCATATTGCCCACTGATCATTCATGCAAATAGGCTTGCTTTTTGCTGTACTTTGATCATACACAAAAGCATACACAATGGCTCTGTTGGATAGCTAGAAAGGGCTAGGCATACCTTTCACTGAAATTAATGGCTTTCACCTCAGACCACTTAATCCTACACTGTAATGTTCTAAAATATATTTGTAGTGGTGATGAGGCTGTGTGCAATGATTGACTGAAATGGCAGAGTGGCTTAGGACTCTTAAGACTCTTGTTGGCTTACTACGATGTCAAAGAGGAGGCAGGCCGAAAATCCTAGGAGTGTAAGTGTAAGCAATAAGCAGCCTTGGAAAGGAGGACCAGAGGCCCCAGAGACATGGGTCAAGGTAAGGCAGAAAAGAGCAGGTAGAAAGGAGATGGGACTACAAGCAGAAGTATAGTACATTGGGAACTACAATTAGATTCAAATTAAGACACTACATATTTGGCTGCAAGACTCTTGTCCCATTTATTTCAGTGGGACTTAGTCATGCTTAACTTTTTCTGGACTGTATCCCAGAGATGTGGAGAATCTCATTTAAACACATATGAACATGTGAGGTCCAAACTATGGAACTATAAAGGGATGAGCTCTTATGCTGTGAGCTATGGGAAGAGTCACAGCTCAGCAGGAGGGCACAGGCTTGGCATGGAAAAGGTCTCAGGTGCCATCTCCAGTTTCTCCCAGATTGGGCTGAGAAAGACTCCAGTCTGAAACTGTGGAGAACTGCTGCTGCTGAATAGATTGACCAACAGTTCCCATAATGCAGGCATAGGCAAACTTGGCCCTCCAGATGTTTTTGGCCTACAACTCCCATGATCCCTAGCTAACAAGACCAGTGGTCAGGGATGATGGGAATTGTAGTCCCAAAACATCTGGATGGCCGAGTTTGCCTATGCCTGCCATAATGGTTATTTCACTAACCATTATTTTAAGATTATAGAAATATGTGGCATTCAAACACCCAATGTGTGCTTGAAAGATAACACTCAACCACATTATGATACATGACATCCACATAAGTGTTTGTCGGAGGGGGAAAATATGATAATACAGTACAATTTTTATTGTGCATGGTTTATTTGGTTTGGTAAACCAGCTGAGATACCAGTAGTTTGCTTCCTTTCCAAAATATGCTATCTGATCTCCAGGAAATGAGAAATTCAGCTATAAAGCAAAATCAAGCTATGCTCCTTTTGAAAGTCTATGCAGAAGAGCTGATAAAGAAATTTTATTTTCAAAACTGGGTCAAATATGTTACAGAAATAACAATGCTTTTCAATGGCAATCTGCCATCTCCTTCAAGGGAACAGTGATGTGTGATAACAGAGAAAGGAATACTGTTGTCTTTTCTATTAAAAAAAGTGAATGGGAAGTTGTGTATGTTTGTGAAAGCCTATGATAGAAGTGCTTTGTCTTAAGAACAGGCAAACAAGCAGAACTGAAACAATGTTCCCCAGTCGTCAAAAGCTGAGCATGTTTGTTTGATCCCAGCCATTAAAAGGGGGAAAGAGGGTGTCACCAGTAGGATATAGGGATCCTCTTGAGAAACCAATTCTACCCCATCCCAAAATGCCTCTGGTCTTCTACAAACATGATGTCTCCTCAAAATTCTTCCTAAGGACCTTCACATTTGCTTGAATTTTGCTGCAGATTAAATTTCAATGGAAACTCTAAGCAAAACGTTCCTGCTCCAGGGAGGGCGGGAACGGACACCCATTGGCACTAGAGAAACAACTAATCAAGGTTAACTAGATAGTTGCTGAAGCTGCTTGATAGTTTGATGTCAGTGATGGCTGGTACTCACTAGGAATCTTAGGGTGGAAGGCAGAGAGGTCAACCATAGCCGCCCAGAGTGGCTGGGGAGAATTATTATTATTATTATTAACCATAGGTTTATTCAGAGCCAGTGATAGGGAGTCAGTTAATTCATATTTTGGTCCTGTTCCCATGCGGAATTCTCCAAGGGCAAAACTGAGACCAAAAAGGAGGAAGCTGACAGCCGGGCCCACTCCCCGAGGTGGTTTTAGATAAGAAGGAAGACAGTTGGGGATGCTCCATTGACCCTAATAGACTAGTCTCAAAATGCATGTCTCACAAGTCGTCTCTCCGGGCGTATGGGGCCAAATAAGGCTTTTATTTTGGAGCAGACATGTTTAATTTTTAGATACAGGAATAACTAATGCCCATGATGCCACAAAACACCTAATTGGATGTCTCCCAAGCCAAAGCCCCTTAGATGGAAGAGCAAGAGTTCCGAGGAGGCATTTTTAAAGGGAGGGGGTAAACCCCCTCCTACTATTTTGCAGTCTTCATAGGAAAAACATAGAGAATTGCAGGAGTATTCATAGGTGGCATGCCACTTGATTATCAAATGCCAAAAATTAAAGAACAATGGATAGCCATTGCATACATTCCCTTTTCATGAGCTTCCATGGACATCTCAATGGCCACTTGTGGTCTGGCCCAGCAGTGTAGCTCTTTACATGCTTTCTTCAATTGCCAGCAGAAAGGCTAGAGTGACAGCACTCAGATGGCACCTTAACTCTACCACGCAGCCAGGCTTTGTTCTTCATGGAGTTCTTTGTGCAAACAATGTGAATTTTCATTCATGCAAATTAGTCCTAAAGTAGCTTGAAGCTAGTTCCACATACCCTTAAGGGACAGAAAAATCAATGCAGGGAGGAAAATCTACTACCTTTTCTTCCCATATAAGGTGGTTCGCAGTGCTTTAAAAACTGACACCAACAGAGCTGCATAATATAGTCCCTGAAGAACCCTAATGGAATACCAAAGGAACAACGGTGGCTGGAACAGCTTCCCACAAAAACCTTTCTTTCAAGGTTCAGGGCAGACTAGAGGAATAAACTATTGATTTCAGCTCCCTGCAGTTAACACAGCGCAACTCACTTGAGTCTGCTCTTTGCTGAACAGCTGGAGTTGAAAGACCATTTCTAACTTTGGAAAAGAAAAGATAATGGTCAACTTTACATATTATGAAATGTTAGAGATATAAATACAGTGGTACCTCGGGTTACAAACACTTTGGGTTACAGACTCCGCTCACCCAGAAGTAGTACCTCGGATTAAGAATTTTACCTCAGGATGAGAACAGAAATCGTGTGGCGGTGGTGTGGCGGCAGCGGGAGGCCTCATTAGCTAAAGTGGTACCTCAGGTAAAGAACGGTTTCAGGTTAAGAACGGACTTCCGGAACAAATTAAGTTCGTAACCAGAGGTACCACTGTAACTGCTTACCTGAAAGATTACAGCAGTGATGGCTAACCTTGACACTCCAGATGTTTTGGGACTACAACTCCCATCATCCCTGACCACTGGTCCTGTTAGCTAGAGATTATGGGAGTTGTAGTTCCAAAACATCTGGAGTGTCAAGGTTAGCCATCACTGGATTACAGTGTTTTCCTGCTATCTTTCATCATTTCAACAAATTATTCTTGTTTAATAGTACTGATTAAGGTCTCATTACAACCAGCCAGTGTGGTATGTAATCTATTTGGGCACTACATTCAAAACTAAATGTGTGGTGGATTCAAATAAGCAGATCCAAGTGATGCCTGCAACAAAATGTTGCAGTGTGAGGTTTTCCCGTTCAGGGTTCCAGGCAGCCTGCTGTGCCTTCTTTCAGGATCTTCCCTTTCCAATAGTTCCCTACTTTCTTTCCTCTTGCAACAATTAGCTTTCTATAGTTAGGTTTTTTTGTAAATATGAGCACTTTGTGGCTCTTCCCAAAGCCCACTAATACCTCCCTCTTAAGTGAAGATGGTGCCATTTTGCCAGCATAAGAATCCACATTCAGAAAACAAGTTAGCTATTAGCATAAATGATTTTTGGCTGGTGCTACTTTTAGCACAGGTTAACATCCTTAGTGTCCTTCAGTATGACAGAGCTGCATGTCTGGAGTGGCTCCCCAAGTTGACATGTCCAATGAAGCATATTATTTAAGTCTAATATCAAAACAAATCAGAACAAACTCTAGTGTTGTTGCCACTGTGCACTGAGTTGGGACTCTAGAATCCATCAGCTAGGAGTTCTCTGTCTGCAGGCAAGAACATTATGCTAGTGTTATTGGATTAATCCCTGGCTTTCACTTTTCTTCCTACTCACAGATGAAATGATCACATTAATGATAGTAAACCTTCATAGGGAGGCAGACAATTACAGGATTTAATGTATCTAATTTAAAGCAAAGCTCATATTTTGGCAATGATTCTGAAATGGGGGTGTTTTATTCTAGGGTGTGTGTATATACACACACAGCCATAAAGTGCACTCATTATATTGTTTGGATATCATTTTTGGGTGTTTGTTTTGAAAGCACTTTTTGGTAGAACAGTTATAAGCCATCTTGCATTTTACTGAGCACTGCAGAGCCAGGTGCAGTGATGCAAAGCATGTCTACTAAAATGCTTGTAGGACTTTTAATATTACTTGATGTTATGTGACATTTTCAGAAGACCATTGTGATCATCAGGAGATTAGGAATGATGCTCAGCAATTACCCCTTTTGGTTCCCAGGCACCGGTCTAGATTGAGCATCTGATCTGCCGGTATAATATTGTAAAGTTGTAGACTGGAGTCCGGGAAGACTTTATCAAATTCTGCTAGAGTTAGCACTGCTGAAGGAATGCAAAAGAGAAAAGCCATGAGCTTTGATTGATATGTGGCTATCTCCGAGACACCAGGAGGGAAATCACATGCTGTGATAGCTGCACCTGCAATCTTATGACTCATCCCTTTCATCCTCATGGGAGAGTTTTAGGTTCTCTAACGTGTGACTCATGTGGGCACAAGTTATGCACCAGTTAGCTTCCTCAGTAGGATACAGCCTATAAATATGAGAGCTGGAGGCACTGCCAGGGAGAACCCAGCATAGACCAGAATGGTTCTATGTATTAACCAGCTAGAGGTGGGGAGAGGATTATTTACTATCATGTCTTAGGGTTCTCATTTTTTTTTCTAATTTCCCCCCTCATTTTGTCTCATTTTTCAATCTTCAGTTCATTTCTTCCCATTTCCACATCAGTTTGCGATATTCATTTCTTAAAATCCTCATAAAAACCTCATTATTTCACTGCCCATTTCTTCTGATAAACACAGTTTTCTAGGCACTTTAGCCTAATACACAAAGGGCTTGCAAGCAATTTCTCCTAATGTAATGCACTTTTGTATGTCATTTTCACAAATGTATTAATTTTTAGGCACACTTTAGCTTGGTATATGCACTTTTTGCACCCATTACTTGGCTGGAGAAATGCATTGCAAGATTCTGAGAAGTGCGTATTTCGAGGGGCGGCTGGTTCATATAATGTTTCATGTAGGGCAAATTTGGTAGATCTTTATATAATCAAATTTCTCCTCTACCGTGCTCCACAAAATTGTGCTTTGTTCCTCCATCTTCCTCGGTCCTGCTTTTCTGTGGCTTATAAAGCAGAACCAGCCCCTCTCTTGCTTGTTTTTGCAACCCCACCCAACTTCAGTACACCGGAATTCCCCACCACTGGTGTGGGTGGGAAAGCAAGCAGCCTCCGCAGCATCTCCAGCCTCATTGCACTGTTTTCAGTAGTCTGGTTGGCATTGGTTAAGGTTGGGGTTAATGTAAATATCACCCATGCTTATAAGGGACTGGAGGGGGTGAAGTGCCATGCAGAGAGCAGCATGCACTCTTGTGGCAAAGGACTTGGGAGCATTAAATGCTCACTGGCGAAGTATGAGGAAAATTTGCTTCCATTTGCATGAAATGCAGAATGCAGCACACTTTATCCTGCCACTTTCAGATACGGCAGAGGGGCCCTTTATCTGCACATACAAAATACCAAGCAAAACATTTTACCTCTTGCCCTCCCTTCAAGTTCTTTAATCTAACTCTGCTAATTGCTTTCCTCAGATTCCGGGATGAAGATGAGAAATGAATATTAAAATAATAAGTGAAAATTCAATTATAAAATTATAATGCAACACTATTCCCCAGTCTATCAAAAGATTATTCAGTAAGAAGAAAGCAAAAAACATCCAGCCCTAGTTTAAAGCAATACATGCTATAGTTTTCACAAATGGGTATAAAAATTAGCTAACCATTTGAAAAAAACAAAGGGCTTGCCTTATATACACCCATCAGGTTATCAAAGCATTCATCCTGAGATTATTTTTAGTCTGGGTAGCTGCCAACTATCCCCACATTATTCCAGATGCAGAGTGTAATTATTTCCTTGGAGAATATCACTTAAACTTCGAACCCCCAGAGAAGGGTATCTTGGGGCCCACAGCCTCATTTCATGTGGGTGGGTCAAAAGAGGGACAGGACAAAGGGTATGGCAGAAAGGGAGAGAAAAAGAGACATTTGCTCACTTTCGGCCCTGGTCCCACCCACAACTGCCTGCCCATCACTTGCCAGACAGCAGCCTCTAAGAAATTGCTCCCCCAAAAATGCAACCCTCAACACTACTGTGCCCATCATGGTGTTAGGCATTCAGTTATTTGTAGTCACTAACAACACTACTCTATGCACACAGTCAAGGTTCTTGCATTAGTCACTCTGCACTCTCCAATCTGAGCTAGAAAACCATGCTATATACCTTTTTATGCCCTTTCTAAAATATTCTCTTCTTTTCAAGCTCAGTCCACCCATGAGGTGGGCTGGGGCATCTGGAGAAACGGGGAGAAGCAGCAACTTCCGACTAGATCTTTCCACCACCCACTTCTCCTCCTTCTCTCTATCTGCCTGACACTTCTGGAGAAGCGGGTGTGGTTTCTGGTGTGATCCTGCTGACCTCTGGCAAGATGTCACCAAAACCCAGAACCATGAATCCCCGGAAATCAAAGCTTCAGTAGGGATTGGTGGCAGCGGCAGTACCATCCCATTTTGCCTTAGACAGGACAGGCAGCCCCTGGCTCTTCTAGAATGGGTTGAGCAGTCTTCTGGGTTGCTGGAACTACTTTGCTGTTTACAAGAACCCCAAATTCTACTAACTAGAGCCAGGTGCAAAACCGGAGCCTAGATTGAAAGAAAAATGTGCTTCTGAGCACATAGTGATGCTAGCAGAACTGAACTGAGCTCATTGTCCTTTCATAAAGAAGCCAGCTTCATTGCATATTCAGAATAATCTCAACCAATGTGTTTATTGCTTATGTTCCTTTCCATCACACAACCACAAACAATATTCCTATTGATTTTTTATAGAATCCTTCTGGGACAGCATGAGATGGACAAGCCTTTTATTAACCCAGGGCATTCTGAAATACTGGCTCAGATCAATGAATGGATTTGTTGCAAATATCTCATAGCCCCCAGGGAATTACCCTCAGAACTTGGTGTAGCATGAGAAGACACCAGGATAAACAAAGAGCTTACAAAGCTAAGAACTCCAGGTCACTCAAAAAAAGAGAAAACAACCAATTCTTATACTATTGTGTTGCCACCTCATTTGGACTGGGGGTGTCATAAATATATGATATTTTGAACTGCCAGTGCAAACAGGCAATGTCCCAAACCAGCAGAAAGGTTGATCATATTATCATCATATCCAATACAGAACAAAAACAAAAACTAGTGATTGCAAACTGTTGTGCAATTGGCTTAATATGATGCACAACAATTCAGATCTGCATTAAATGGTTTTCAGAAATGTGTGTGCTTTGAATGGAAAATGATGCACAATTAAGCCACTTGCAGATGATAATAGGCATGCAGCTAAGGGTCCTAAATATATGATAATGCTGGACAGGAAAGTGGAAATATCAGTGCCCAGTGATTTGTTTTATGCATCCTTAGCTTCCAGTGATATGCATGGACTTCTCATATCAGCCCCAGAAAAAAACAGTACTGTATGGGCCTCCTCTTATCTGGCCATTTTAAACTCTATCTATCCTGTCAACAACTGCAATACAATTCATTGTTGTCCTTTTGGACATTCCTTTGGGGGCTGTTGTTGACTCTCTCCCAGAATCCCACATCCAGCTATGCCACAGTTGAGAAAACTGTTCAAAAAAATAAATCCTCTGTTGTTGTTTTTACTGTGCAGCTATTACAAACAAGCAGAAGAAAAAGAAATTACCTACTGGCATTCGTGGCCCTGACATTCTGTATTCCAACACCACGTCAAATTAACAGTTTACTTGAGAGAATTACCCCCAGGATTTCAATATATTGCAAAGGCAAAGAGGGGAAAGAATTATTTCAGTGACCTTCACAAAGGTTTTCCCTTCCTTTTTAGAAGCATAGCTAAGCAAGTATATTTAGATAAATATGATGTTGATTTGTGCAGAGATTTTCCAAGCAAAAACAACAAATAAGAAGTCAACCAGTGCATAGAAAATGTGTCTGGTTTTGGATTATGATTTCTCTGAAACACAAATTCATATTTTTGTTCACACGGAGCCATATGCTCAAGCTGATTTTTTAAAATATGTCTATCAGTCATGAGTCTTACAAAAATGCTATTGACAACTACCAAGCAGTTGGAAGTTTAGGCTTTCCACTCACTGGCCCCAGTAAATTCCTTAAAGCTCCTGACCATGAAACATATCAGGCAGCTCTTTGATGATTTCATAATAAACAGCATGTTCTTCCTCCATAGAGAAATGCTGTTTTCCAGAAATATCAGCTCCTCAAAGCATTCATGTAAATTGGCTCAAATAGCCAAAGATCCAAATGGACTCAGAATAAGCTATATCAACCTGTCTCATTCCACTGACATCTAGTATTATTTGCATGTTCAATGATGATGTTAGGATGCTGGGGGAAAGGAGGTCCGGTGTCAATTATGCCTTTTTCAGCAAGTATTGAGTCTTCTTTCTATTCCCAGCTTCCCAGAAAGTCCTGAAAGTATGAAAAGTGGGGAAGGCCCAATCCATCCCAGAAGCAGTATGGTAGAAGTAGAAGCCTGATGACCTTATCTTATGCCCAATAGGGATGGACAGATCAGTCAATTTCTGGTCCAAGTCAGCTTTACATCTGGAAGTCTGCTATTTGGGGAGGGAAGGAAGCAAGAACATTTGTAGTTGTTTTGCATGAATTTTTTTTCATGAAGTCTGCATTCTTGTGTGCATTTTACAATAAAATATGCAATTTGCGTATTTTTGTTCACACAAATTTTATATGCATTTTGATTATTATTATTTTTAAAAAAGAGAGTTAAGAACTATCACAAAATTCAGCAAATAGCAAAAATAGAAGGATAGCTGCATTCCAAATTGTGTATTAGTCCAGAAAATACAAATCAAGTCAGTTCACTTAAAATACCTGTATATATTTGCTGTTTACCTGCCATTTTAAAAAACAAAATAGAGGATTTTTGTAAATAAAAAATGTGGACTGAACAAAATACTCTAGCATTCCTAGTAAACATCGATCCCAGAGATCTTTGTTATATATATATATATATATATATAATATCAATTTATCTGTATTGGGTAAGAAATCAAAGACCAGTTGGGGCAAGGGGCAATGTCTGGCCATTACTAAGAAAACAATCTAAAGATGAGACAAGAATGGAGAAGAGGGATGAAAACTGACCTCCTCTTCTCACCAATAGAAGCCAAACTCTTTATATAATGCTAGACTTGAAGTATGTCAAGCAGCAATTTGTATCTGGGCTACTGGTAGACTAGTTATCCTGCATTAAGTCTATTTTTGTGTTAGCTTCCAGAGCCATTATGGTCTAATCCACTAAGCCTCTTGGGCTTGCCGATCAGAAGGTAAGCAGTTCGAATCCCCATGACGGGCTGAGCTCCCATTGCTCTGTCCCAGCTCCTGCCAACCTAGCAGTTCGAAAGCACGCCAGTGCAAGTAGATAAATAGGTACCACTGTGGTGGGCAGGTAAGCAGCATTTCCATGCGTTCTAGTTTCCATCACTGTTCCGTTGCGCCAGAAGCAGTTTAGTCATGTTGGCCACATGACCCAGAAAACTGTGGACAAATGAGGGCTCCCTCAGCCTGAAAGTGAGATGAACACCGCAACCCCATAGTCGCCTTTGACTGGACTTAACTATCCAGGGGTCCTTTACCTTACCTTTACCTTCTGCACAGCACAACACCTTATCTCCACTTAACAGAAAGCTTCCCAACAAGTATTCTGTATTAAAAAACATATGCAAGACATCATAATAGATTGTGAGATCTATTCTGTACCAGTATATCTACTCTTCCTCAAGATAGTGTTGACACTGGCTCAGACCAGTAACACAACATCACAATGATTTACTGTATATTTCTGCGTATAAGACTACTTTTTAACCCAGGAAAATCTTCTCAAAAGTCAGGGGTCGTCTTATACGCCGGGTCGTATTTCTTATACGGCGAGTATATCCCAAGCTCTATATTTTAACTGGAAAAGTTGGGGGTCGTCTTATACGCCCAGTCGTCCTATACGCCGGAATATACGGCAATTAAATCCAGTACTGCACCTTCCAGGACAAGTCTTTTTAAAAGGTTGTACTTATTTCTTTTACAGAGAAGAATTGAAAGGTATGTTGTTGCAAGAAGTCTTCACCCACCCTTCAGAAATAATTCACTACACCAGTCATTACGGAACATTCAACAAACATAAAACCTTTTGATCCTATTTAAACTGGTGGGGGCAGTTTTATTAAGATTGCCAAATGTTCTCTGCAAGACAACATTGTTTCACTTTAAACAGAATGTTTAGCACATAATGCATGCATGTTGAATTAACAACAGAAATATAATTAAGAGATTACATTAAGCCAACATTTTACTTAAGAATGGAGCACAGGGTGCAATCATGTTGATTGTATTGTAACAAGGAGGGAGGGGGATATTATCCTCATAGCATGCTTTTCTAGACAATTAAAATGTGTGAAATAAAGGCTCCGATTGTTAAGTCTTTACAAACTTGGAATTCTTAGTAAAGGCTGCAAGGTTTTGTTATGGTGCTCAAAGCAGATATGTCAAGCTGTGCAGGAAGTTCAAATGAGGTTCAAATGAGGAATTGGGTGGTTTAGCCCCTTCTGTGTGTGACCAACATGGCTGATATTAAGAATCTCCTTTAAAGGAACAGGATAGAAACAGATAACCAGTTTCCCGTCTATCATCCAATAACATTTTGAAGCTAGGAAACTTGGGTGGTTGATCATTTTGCTCCTTTCTGGTTTGTAGATAGCAATTTAATGGTGGGTGGGTGATGGTGCTGCTTTTGAATGGAAGGCAGATTCAGCTTCCATTCAAAGTGAGCTATTCTGGATTTAAAAGCACCGATTGGTCTTAATGAGGAGATGGACGGGCTGGTGAGGCATTAAAGGTAGTCAGTGTAGAAGGCATGACTGATTATAAACCCTGAAATGCTAAATAGTCGCAAATGGTTGGCCAGTATGCTTTTGTTTATATGTGTTATATTTATATATTATCATTGGCAGGGCTTTCCCCCCCCCCCAGCCAGAACTCAGCAGAACTCAGTTCTGGCACCTCTCAGGCGGACACCATTGCCATTAAAAGAAAACAAGGGTGGCGTTCATGGTGAGTTCTGGCACCTCTTTTTATAGAAAAAATAGCTCTCTTCATTGAATATGCTTAACCTTTTTTGGATAAATATTGGTGATATCCCTTGAAAAGAGGATTCTGTTAACTTACAAGCTTCTAAGTAACGACACCTGCCTGGGAATGCTTAGAAACTATTTTTTCTTTAAATACACAGTGGAATTTGTGAGTTTGGACCCATCACACCAAAAATCAGATGAAGTGAATCCAAAGTCACATTTTAGTTGGCCATCTTAACTCAAAATGGTACCTAGCATCAAAACAGCAATGAAGGCTGTCGCCTGCACCTTGAGAACCCTTGTGCCAAGTTGGGTGACAACATCTCAAGAGGCAGCCAAACCTATGCCAAAAAACAGGCACAGGAACACTAAAGTAATGTTTTGATCCACCATCTTGATTCAAAATGGCGTCCACATCCAAACAGTGACTAAGACTGCCACTCCCACCTTAGGAACCCTCATGCCAACAATATCATGAGAGGCGTTTGAACCTATGTCAAAAATGGGCAAAGTCACTCCAATGTGACTTTGGATCTGCCATTTGATTCAAAATAGTGCCTGGTGATTAAATGGTGATGAAGAACACCGCCCCCACCTCAGAAACCCTCTTGCCAAGTTTGACGACAATATGTCACAGTTGTCCAAATGTACAGAGAATCAACAAACAAATGGACAGACAAACCACTTTCCAAAACATATACAGTGGTACCTCAGTTTTCGAACATAATCCGTTCTGGAAGACCGTTTGAGTTCTGAAACATTCAAAAACCAAAAACTCAATAACCGGCAGCTAGGCCTCAGGATCTTGCACTCAGCGGAAGCCGTGTTGCATGTTCGACTTCCGAGGTGTGTTCGAAAATCAAGGCATTTACTTTCGGGTTTATGGCATTCGAAAACCGAAATGTTCATCAACGGAGATGTTCAAAAACAGAGGTACCACTGTAGTAGGTTGTATTTGATCAGCATTCCATAACTTCCACAGTTCCCCATGTCCAGACTACTTTTGTTCTTATTATTCCTATCAGCAACCATGAAATAGATTTCCAAGAAGCCACAAGTTTTATTCTTTCAATCCTCTTATATTTTTATTTGGGCAAAAAAGATTGAATGGGCCAAGATGTCAGAGGCTCCAGTGCTTGGGATGTAAGCCTAAAGCAGAAAAATATTACAGAGCAGGAAGTTATTAAAGTATCAAGTATACTATAAAACAAAATGATGTAGAGGGCAAAAAGCTGTACAAAAACATGTAGGAGTTGGAGACAAGGAGGACCACAACCATTGCAAAGCATATGAATATATTTGAACTCCAATCATGCAAGAAACCAACTCCTTGGCAAAAACAACATAGCCGACAGCACACGTCAAAAGGTGACTTACAGCACATCCCAATGCATATTTACTGAGCTCCTCCTGGGCAAGTGTGTATAGGACTGTAGCCTTAACAGCACACTCTCATGAGATCTGAGTACCTCAAAGTAGAATAACTTCAAGATCCTATTAAGTCTAGAATAAAGGGTGGGAGTCAACAAAATTAAATGTTCAGAGAGTAGAATGAGCAGAGGCAAAAGTCTCTTATCCACCAAACTGTGAGTGGCAACTAGCCTAGAGCAGTGGAACATATCTTTCAGCCTAGTTCCAGAGGCATATATCCACTAATACCACCACTCTATTCCTCCTTTCCCTGTGGAGGAAAGTGACAGAATAATTTCCTGTTAGAAATGGGAATCATGGGAATGGGTGACAGGCCATTTTGGAAACACATACAGAGAGAATAATGGGACAAAGCCGTATTCAGTGCCGTCTTTACCTGGGGTGCAAGGGGTGTGGGGCACCCAGGCGCCGAATTTGGGGGGTGTGTGCCGAATGTATACCTACTGCATACCGGTCCCTCTCGATCGGCAGCAGTGAAAAGCAATGGAGCGGAAGTCCCCCTCCCCCTTCTCCGTCGCGCGGTTACTCCGCAGCTTCAAATATTCCCAATGAGTCAGGAAACAAAAGCAGGTTTTTTCCACTGTGTCGTTGTTACAGGTGAGCAATTTCCCCTCCCCCCAAAAAGCTCAACAGCTTTGAGTTTGCCACCCCCAAAAAAGAACAACAACTTTGACCTCCTCCCTCCCCCAAAAAGCTCAATAAAAGTTAATTTGGGGGCGGCTAAACTTATTTTGGTGCGCTGGGCGGATCTTTGCACCCTGGTGGCGCATATGCTAAAGACGGCCCTGGCCATATTATCAGAAAGAAAGGGCAGATTCTCACAAAAACGTAAGTAGTCATGTTCTGAGCATGTACCAAAAAGTGTCTCTCAGCCTTGCCAGCCTGGTCTGATTATTGTTGACCCCACAAGTTTCAAGGAGGGATATCGGCTCAAAATGCATCTCATTACCAATTACAGACAAAGTAAGGGTACTAGGGTAAGAGTACCCAGATCATGGGGAAGGGGGAACTGTGGCCAGTTATAATTGGCATTGTGAGCCTGTTATTTGTGAAGTTGTTGGCATCACTAGACATGCAAATCTTTTCTGGGACAGATTCGGGGAACTAATTCCATGCCTGTTCCTTAAGCTCTTCAATCTCAGGCCAAACTGAACCAAAGCCTAATTAGGTAGAAGTTCATTTCCTCATCCCTTCTTATCCTGGCCTTTCTGTCTCTCTCCAGTCCCTTTGTTATCTTCTTCATTGTAGAATTTTGACTATTTCCTGGAAGCAGGGACTTCCTGCCCCTCCTTTTGCACATATTACTCTCAACAGTACAGAGTAGTAATAATAATAATTCCTTTCACCTTCCCTTCACCCTCCTTTCTGAGAGAAATAAATCACAAGACTTCTTCATTGTGCAGAGTTTTCACCTTACAGTAATTAGAAGCCTAATGGACAATGATGCAACACCCATTTACCACTTTTCAATTAATATCTAGGTATCAGAGAAGCACACTTTTTTATTACTGACAGAACTGTTAATTATCCCAAAAACATTTCCACATTTTCATTTTATGCCTAAAGCTTTGTGAGAATAAATGGGCAAGACATTTCTATTAATTTCAACAAATTGGAGGGGCGGAGGAGGGAGAATCCAGCAAGTTCTTCTAACTATGCTATAAGAGGTATTATAATTGATATGCAGTGAGCACATATTAGGAATAACAGTGCTCTTGCAAAAAATCTATTAAAATTATTTGGATTAAGAGGTTTAGAATTGAAAGAGTGCACAAGTGATTAAAGGCAGAAGTATGAAGCCACCTAGTTAAAAAAAAGTAACTGCCATTGAAGACATTCCACTAGAGATCACACTAGACAAGAGTTTCAAAAAGCATTGGGAGAATGCAGAGAATACTTCACAAAACAGTGCCCTAAAATACATACCTGGACTTGTTTCGATTAATGTCTGCAGGAGACTTTGTGGATATTTAAGTTATAATTAGAAAAATCTTAATAATTATTCATAAAGGAAACAGTTTATAAGAAGTAAATAAGGAGGTCAGATACAGGATAAAGGAAGTCTTTTATTTGGTTGTTTGTATTGTTGTATGTTATGTTCACGTTTAATGAGGGTGGATTTGTGTATTGGGGTGGGGGTGGGGGTTTGTGTTATGTTGTAAATAAAATTCCAATAAAAATTAAAAAGGAAAAGGAAAAAGGAAATGAAGGCATTCCAACTATTTATGTATTTGGTTTGAGCTCTGTAGACATCTGATGTACAACTGGATTTCCAGTTTGAAGAGGGGATGGAGCCCCTGGCCACTATTCCCTTCTCTAAGCTACTGTCAAGATCGGGCAGTTGACTTCTCTTCTATACAGTGGTAACTCAGATAAACCAGAGCAACAACGTCACAGCCAAGCCAAGAAGCTTATGCACATAAGCTCTTTAGTTTTCATAGCAGACTAGTATACAACCTTGATCCACATGTATGATGTCAGGTCTGTGGCAGGTACCCGGTAGGTATGATTAGGTATTGACTTTGTTGGCCAAATTGAGGCGTGAACTGGGTCTAACTTATTAGGCTTGCAGGGCCTGATCCAGTGAGATGAAGCATTCTGCAGAACTCAAAAACTATTCTGTGATATTTTGCTTAGCCTAATAAAAGGGTTGCCTTGATGCAGATTTTGGAATGAAAAACAATTTGTCTGGCTTCTGGAGGCAGTCTATTTAACACTTTGTACTGTCCTGCTGTGATTTTTGAATGAGTTGATGAGAAAACCTTGGCATGTCCAGGAGGAGATAAAAGTACTCACATAACCAGGGAAAAAATGTCCTATTCTGATAGGGCTTAATGGCCATGCTGTGCACCAACACCTGCTAAGAGATAGGGACTTAGCAGTCAAAAATGGATTATCTTCTCTGGAGCAGGGAAGACACTCATGCTTCAGATTTTTATTAAGGGCACATTCTTAAGACACAAGTGAACTGGCAAGGGGCGGGGTGCTTCTTCTTGTTGTCTTGGTTTTTAAGAACTGCTACATCAGGTAGCACAGTTAAGTCCCAACCTAAATTCAACAATGCTGGACATTTGTGAATGATAAACTTCATAGTATTTCAGTCCCAGAGTGGGGAAAACATTGGAATTTAAAGAAGTCCATCTAGTCCAATACAATCCAGTGCAGTGTCAGATTTGCTTGAGCTTTGAATTTTGATGAAAAGTTTGCCATTTGAGGAAGACAAAAGTCCTTATTAAGGAGGTGTGCCTTGATGTTTCTCCTGCAGCTTTTTCCCTATCTGCTACTGTTACAGTACCACTTTTCTTTTTTTTTACTTGAGCAAACTTCATTACTCTATTGAAGGCATAGGCAAACTTGGCCCTCCAGATGTTTTGGGACTACAACTCCCATCATCCCTGACCACTGGTCCTGTTAGCTAGGGATGATGGGAGTTGTAGTTCCAAAACTTCTGGAGGGCCAAGTTTGCCTATGCCTGCTCTATTGCACCAGATAATAGGCTGAATTATCTACCTACATTGTGCAAATATTCGGCTTTTTTTTTTTTATATTCATCTCTGATAATATTCTGAAAAAAGTTCAGCTCCTGGTTTCCACTGGCTGCTGCTGTTTCCATTGATTCCCCTCCCTGTCTTGAATAAGCGGCATTGTGTGAAGTCACCTAGCACAGATATCTAGGCAAAGAGGATGACACTTGGTGAGTAAAGCATGTTTTGCATGCAAAAGGTCCTAGATCAATTGTTGGCAACTCTAGATACCGGTAGGGTTGAGGTGGCAGGGGCCACACATGCCAGGGCATACTTGCCAAGAATCCCTGAGTGGTTTTGGAGGACTAGAATGTGGTGCTTCTGTGTGTATAAACCTCTGATTTTTCTGTGGTTAGAATACAACCTTCTGTATAAAGGTGAGAGTCCTATGTGTTTCTCACACAATCATATGGTGTATATACCATACAGAACTATCTGACTCAGTATAAGAAAGCCTCCTGTGTTATAATGACCACATGGTGAATCCCTGAATGATGCTGCATCCAGCATAATGCTGGCGCCACTTGGCATCAGTAAATAAATCATTCAGTTTTGCCTCCATGGTGATGCCACTCGGGACCATTTGGGGAAGAACTGAAATGTGCCTCCAGTTTAGAGGCCTTATTCACAAGATGCAAACTTGTGGGGCAAACTTACCAGCAATGGTAAGTTGGTAAGTCATGAACTGGATGGACACAGAGGGGGAATAAACTGGGGGACCCCCAACGGAAGAAGGCTCAGAGCCCAGGGAGTGATTATGGGGCAACGATGAGTGGTCACAGAGAGAAGACTAGGAAGAGGAGGTGTGGGAAGCTGAAGGGTTAACAGGGTTCAGCGAGTTGGGAAAGTCTGTGGCAGAAAACAGTCCAGAATCAGAGGCAGAAGCTGAAGCAGGTGAGTGGGAAGAGGGAAGTCAAGAGGCAGAGATGAGTCTGGTTAGTGAAGAGTCATGGGTGTCTCCCCCCCCCCACTGCTGCATCAAGCTCTCCTCCCTCCCTGACTCCCAGAACCAGGAGAGGTATGAAACAGGAGGAGCAAAGGCAGGCTGCACAGAGGTGCAGTCTCTGATTGCTTGCAAGAAACCCTGGAGAGGAAGAAACATAGATGCCTATGGGGAAGTGGGGACTTTTAGTCTCAGCAACTGATTTCATGGAGTAAGACCTACAGGGCCTGAAACTCAGCCAAGTCTGTGAAGATCGTGTTTCACTAATAACAACTTAAAATTTTGAATTGTGTGATTTACTGAATGGCTTTCTCGGTGACAAGTGGCAACTGTGCTTCCGATTACTGACAGGCACCATTTATTCCCAACAGAGCACTGCTGTCACTTGGATTGCTTCATGAGAGATGGAAAGAAGATACAGTCCCAACCAAGGAGGAGTGGCAGATCAAATTAATGCTGAGATGGCAAAACGTACTGGAAGAATAAGAAAGAATTTTCAACAAAGAATGGGGAAGATTTGTGGATTATCTGGTAAAAAAATGTAAACAACTAAGTTCATTAGCAGGACTAACTTAAAACAAGCAGGTAGGTAGCCGTGTTGGTCTGCCATAGTCAAAACAAACAAACAAACAAAATTCCTTCCAGTAGCACCTTAGAGACCAACTAAGTTTGTTCTTGGTATGAGCTTTTGTGTGCATTCTTCAGATGTATCTGAAGAAGTGTGCATGCACACAAAAGCTCATACCAAGAACAAACTTAGTTGGTCTCTAAGGTGCTACTGGAAGGAATTTTTTTATTTTGTTTTTAAAACAAGCAGTCAAATATATTCATTAAGGAAAACATTAAGGGAGTAATTAATAAATGGACTTAAGGAAAGATGCAATATTGAAAATGTAAACATAAGAAACCATAGAAGGCAGGGAAGTCAAACTTTTTATTTTGACTGGAAAAATTATTTAACTTGTATAAGTGTCTAAAATTTCAAAGATTGAATACACACACACACACACACACACACACACACACACACACACACATATACAGGTATATATATATATCCCCAAAAATGGATTGTTTCAATACAACGCTTTGTGACAATGGTACGCAATTTTCATGATGCCAGATCACAGTGTTTCCTCTCTTGACTTTGGACTTTGTTGGGGGAAAGGAATGACATCAAAATTAGAGAAGAATTGCCTTCACTTTCTGGACAACAGACTCGGTGGTGGCAAAATAAAGAAAGAAACAATGCGGAGGAAATTTTGTAAAACCTACCCTGCACTAGGTTTTGGCTTAGCACTAATTTAAACAAATTGATGATCAGTTTCAGTTGTTTTGTTTCCATTTAGCTGAGGTGAATTAGAGTAAGTTTCTGTAGCACCATGTGAAACGCCCTTTTGTTCACGTCTTTACCACTTTACTATGCTTCTTCTAATGCAAAGCAAAGGTATTCTACAAATAATCAATCACTCGCCTTCTCTTTCATAAAAAAACAAAACAACCCTCCTTTCCTAGCACTCATTCTGAAATTTTCCGTGGAGCTAGTGTTTTTTCAAAGAAGTACATGTGCATGTGTGCCTGTTTCTGTTTAGTTGGCACTTCACAGTGTAAATTTAACTTGGGAAAAATATCATTAGGATTAATATAAAAGCTAAAATCAAAACAAAGACCAACAGGCTAGAGAAGTTGGCTAAAGCGTATTCAGCTTTGTTTTTTTATTTTATGTAACAGGTGTGCATTTAATGAGACTAATGCAGCTAAATGGGAAATCTAAAAAAACAACAACCCAGCAAGTAAATGGAGGAAGCTTTAAAACAAAAGTTTTATGCTACATTATCTCCTCCTGTTTGCCGCTTCTCTGTTCCAACAGACGATTAGAAAACATAAAACAATAAACCAGCCATGTGTGGCTTGACATGTCAGTGGCAATCATCCCATTACCATCAAAACCCCAAGACATTTGTGCATAATCTACTCATTAGCATTTTTTATGGGAAACAAACAAGTGGAAATCACTTCCATTTCTGTGCCTCAGCGAGTGGCATGTAAAAAGTAAGCAAGTTTACAGGCTTACTCAAATGTAATCAGATTCCTCTCACATGTTGAGTATGGGGCATGTGTACAGTAAGTACCAATTCCAGGGTTTCACATCAAGGTCAGCAGCCCCTGTTGAATGGGCAGAACTGGCCTACCGCAAAGGCTGGGACTCAGCTACATTGGCAAAGAAAAAGCGCTTTACAGTACAGTGGTACCTCGCGTTACGTACGCGATCCATTCCTGGTCGTGCCACGTAACCCGGGCGTACATAACACAAATGAACAAAAAGAAAGAAAGAAAAAACCCAGAAGTTTACGGGTTTTTGCACTTCTGGAATTTCCTGGACATTACCGGGATTTCAAAGGTGGAATTGACATCCCGGGGGGGGGGGGGGTTGAAAGGTGCCGCTTTGTCCTGGATCTTATTTCAATAGAAAAATAATGTGGTGGTTTTTTTCCCTTTTAAAAATATGGCAACCCTAATTCAACCCAACTTATCCCTCACCCCCTTCTCAAAACAGCCCTTCTTCACACACACAAAAAACCCACCAACGAAAGTTGTTCCTTGCTTATGAGGTCAGATTATGTGTTTTCCAGTAGGTTTCAACCCCTCAGTCTCTAATTTTACTAATTAAAAATTGGCTGTACTATAGATTCACAGTATAGTGGGACGCCATGACAGTATTTCACCCCATCATTCCAGCATATTGTTCTCGTGAATACATAATTTCCAGCACAGCGTCTAACCAATTAACATTGCTGGCAGCAATTTTGTATATAATTTGCAGTCCGGCAATAATGCTTAAATAAAATACAAACTAAGCAGGCCGAGTGGACAGCATTTAGTAGAGGATGCAGCTGTGTGGAATGTGAAATTCAATTCAAGACTGTCAGGATTGCCTGCTGTTCCCTCCTCCTTGTGTATGGAAGGTGCCCTTTGGCAACATAAGAGTTCACACTCTGAGAATGAGCTTGCTGTTGTTTTGGTCTTGATTTCAATTTTAGATGTAGATATTTGTTTTTGATTTGGTTTTCATAATTCTAAACAGCAGTGGTGCAGAACATCTGGTTCACAGTGCCATTTCCCCCAAACCATGCCCATCTATCCCACACCTGGCAACAGGTGGGGTAGGTGAAGACTGGTGCTTATAGCAAGCCCTGCAGGGAGATGCTTCCTTTGCCTGTATGGTGAGAATCAAACCACTTGGGCAAATTAGGTGTGGTCTTCATTCATCACCAACCAGTTGATCAGCAGCTGTTTGTAATCCATATTCCGTTGCTCGTGAAATCTGAAATCAAACCGGGAGTGGGAGATACAACATTTTCTATCCAGACAGCTTGCAAAGGAAAACACTTCACCTGGCATCATGGTGATGTAAGGTGGTTAAGTGGAAGGAAGATCTGGCCTAGTGGCCCAATCCAGTTCCCCACTCTTTGTCTAGGAAAACAACCCCAACCCTTCACAAGCTGCCTCTCTGATCCTTTCTCATCCCCAATCATTGAGCCTAGGGCTTTCTGATCAGAAGGTCGGCGGTTCGAATCCCCGCAATGGGGTGAGCTCCCATTGCTCGGTCCCTGCTCCTGACAACCTAGCAGTTCGAAAGCACGTCAAAGTGCAAGTAGATAAATAGGAACCGCTGCAGCGGGAAGGTAAACGGTGTTTCTGTGCGCTTCTCTGGTTCGCCAGAAGCGGCTTAGTCATGCTGACCACATGACCCGGAAGCTGTACGCCGGCTCCCTCGGCCAATAAAGCGAGATGAGCGCCGCAACCCCAGAGTCGGTCACGACTGGACCTAATGGTCAGGGGTCCCTTTACCTTTACCTAATTCCTCAGCAGGAAAATCACTTGTCAGGTCAGGCAGCAGGCTGACACCGAGAGATACACTATAACTGGCAGCCAGAAGGAGTGAT
The DNA here is from genome assembly GCA_034641385.1 of Darevskia mixta. Taxonomy (NCBI): domain Eukaryota; kingdom Metazoa; phylum Chordata; class Lepidosauria; order Squamata; family Lacertidae; genus Darevskia; species Darevskia mixta. The sequence goes on from JAWWNH010000027.1 coordinate 3,119,473, forward strand.
AGGAATGAAACACGGAGGCAAAATGAGAGTGTTTACAATGGCAGTATGATTTGGGAAGGAAACCCCAGAGGGGAAAATCAGCAAAGTATTTTGTACCCAAATTAGCACACTGGAGCTCAAAGCAACAGTCATTTGTGGTAAAGATTCCACAGTGCCCCACCTGTGTATTGCCAAACTGTGGCCACAGCTCTGTGACAGGATTACTTTTGTGTGCTTGCAATACAAGTTTCCCAGCAGGGATGTTAATCCTTGTAATTCCTGCTTTACCCCCTCCTGCCCCTACCCTCTGACTTAAAATTGCTGCAGACTTTACATCCCAGACCTTGCAAGGGCAGGCAGCTGTGACATAATAGTTAAATGGAAATTAAATCTTGCTTGCTTTCTATTTAGTTTTAGTTAATGCAATAGCCAAAATCAAATTGACTAATTCCATTTTCGTCATTGTATTAACTAAAATTAAATGCACATCTCTAGTCTGTAAGGATGCAGCTCCATCAAAGCAAAATAAGTACTGGCTGTGATAATGGGCACAGCTTCCTGGGAAACTGAGCTTTAAAGGATATTTCTGCACCTTTGTGATTGATAGAACTAGCCTGTAATCAGATTGATTTTATCAGGGGTCTCCAATCCTGGTGCTCTGAAGGAAGGGTGTTGAAGTAACTAGTTTTGCTCTTCATTGTTTCTTGCTCTTTGCTAGTTTTGCCTCTTAAGAGCAGCAGTGTTGAAAATTCTAGTAGAGTTAGTTGAAAGCTTTACTTTTGCCTGGGATTCAAGGCAGCTGACAGATAAAAATAAGAACATAAAAAACCATTGAAGAAGAATTAAACATAGATAGAAGCAAAACTACACACACACACTTTAAAAAAAATTCTATTTAAACCATACAAATAATTTCAACAAAAAAATTATGGCACAAGCCTTTTCATCGAAAGCTGTCAGTTCCCAAAAGCCTGTTGGAACAAGACTGGTGGAAGGACAACAAGGAGGGAACCAACTTCTCTAGGAAGGAAGTTCCAAAGTGTGGGGGCAACCACTAAGAAGGCCCTCTCCCTCATCCCTACCAAGTGTGCCTTTGAGGGTGGCAGGGCTGAGAGAAGAGCCTCCCCTGAAGATCTCAAAATCCAGGCAGGTTCAATGAGGCACTACCGTCTTTCAGATACCTTGGACCTAAGCCATAGAAGACTTTATAGGTCATATAACATGTGGATGATTCTTTGGCATATCTATAGAGGTCCCTCAGCAAACAAATCAACATGCAAAGCGTTATCTCAAGCTGGAAAGTCTGATAACCAACTAGGTTACAGGAGCACATTTACAGCAATATTGCATATGTTAATCAGTACTCCTGAGCACCAACATTACTATTTTACTATGTACAAAACCTTCCCGAGTATATATTCTGATTAAATGCCAAATTCCTTTTGTCACTGAATAGTTTCTTTAGTAAATATGCTCCTGAGTATCTGACAGAAGAGTGATTTCCCTGCTGGTAGCACCCAAACATGATCCTTCCTTTGTTCATATTCCCTTTCAGATAAAGTAACTTGAGTTATTTTAAGATTTCTCTAATGGCACATTAGCACTTCCAGGGATTCCCCAGGGTCCCAATTTACTGTTTAAGTAAAGCACTCTAAAATGCACACATATCATTTCCATCTGATGACTTTGCAAACCAATGGCATAATTCCTTTCAGCCAAATCCATTCCTTCAGAAATAAATATAAACTCTTGCACCAAGGCAATTTTCTTAAGAAACTTTCTGGTATAAACTTCACTTTAAAAGACATAAAAGTAAGATAACAATGGTAAGCGGTACACCTAATTTATTTATTGTTAACTGCCTGCCTGTTTTTAAACTGTCATGTGGATGTATTAATGGCCCAAGACAAAAATGAGGTGGGGAAATTGTTCTTGGACTGTAAAAGGTAAAGGACCCCTGGATGATTAAGTCCAGTCAAAGGCGACAATGGGGTTGCGGCACTCATCTCGCTTTCAGGCCGAGGGAGCTGGTGTTTGTCCACAGACAGCTTTCTGGGTCATGTGGCCAGCATGACTAAACTGCTTCTGGTGCAACGGGACACCATGACGGATACCAGAGTACACGGAAACGCCGTTTACCTTCCCAACGCAGTGGTACCTATTTATCTACTTGCACTAGTGCACTTTCAAACTGCTAGGTTGGCAGGAGCTGGGACAGAGCAATGGGAGCTCACCCCGTCGTTGGGATTCGAACCGCTGACTTTCTGATCGGCAAGCCCAAGAGGCTCAGTGGTTTAGACCAGTGTTCCCCAACCTTGGGCCTCCAGGTGTTTTTGGACTACAACTCCCATCATCCCTCGCTAGCAAGACCAGTGGTCAGGGATGATGGGAATTGTAGTCCGAAAACAGCTGGAGGCCCAAGGTTGGGGAACACTGGTTTAGACCACAGCGCCACCCGCATCCCATGTAGACTGTACCACATGAGATTTTACAAAAAATAAAATAAAAATATGCCAGTTTCTTTTGCCCCCCCCCTATTTTTGGGAGGGGGCGGGCTTCCCCAATGTCCAAAAAAGATCAGGGGGTGGGAGAATGCCAAGCACAGAGTCAAGCACAGCTCAGTTTCAGTGACCAGCTCCTTCTCCTGACACAAAGGAGGGCAGAAGCAGCCCCCTGCTGGGATGACCATTTCACAGAGTTTCTCCAGGGGTAGAAGAAATTCTCCAACTGTTTCAGGGATGGGAAGAGCACAGCTTCTGAACGGGAGGGGTGGACAAAAGACAATTCTCAGAAAATTTCTCAGGATTTTGTCTCCAGAGAAACTTTGATTCCACTTTAGCCAATAGAAGCGCCCGACAATAGCAGCAGAAGGCGTCCACAGCCAAAGGGAAGGCTGCATCACCAAGTGATCTGACTTATGTTGTCATTAAAGTTAAAACCTACTTATTGCCTTTTATGACTGCAAAGAAGATGAGCTGCCACAGTGGCAAACGGCAGGGAGCTTGGGTATTATTATGATTATCCATGTGCAGCTCAGAGTCCCTAAGAAACAAATAATGTCGAGCTAGTCATTTTACGTCGCTCGGATTCCATGCAAAACAGGTAAAATTTACATCAAGTGCATAAAAATGCTTTGGAAAGAAGGCAGGAGCAATAATTCAGCCCTCTGCCTGCCCCGCAAGGAAGGGAATGAGATAGAGAGGGAACATTCTTTTTCAAGCTGCACATAATTGGAATTCTCTGGCCACAAGAGACAAGTTTGTGGAATCCAGCCATGATAACTAAATGGCAACTTTGTGTTTGGAGGCAACATACGGCCGATGACCAGACACAGGGAACAAATAATATGGGAGAATCATTGTCTTCATTTTTAAAATCAAAATGTGTAGGCTCATATAAGGCAGGTGGAGTGCTTAGGTCCTAATAATAATATTAATAACTAGCTTACCCCGCAGCGCCCTGTTGCGGCTGAATTTGTGAAATTGAAGAAGTTCCCCTGTTCACCTTCTGTCTGCCCCTTCTCTGTCCCCACCCCCGTTTTCAATTACTCTCTTCTCGCCCCCCCCTTTTCTATTACCGGTTTGCGAGCTTGCAAATGGCCGCCGGAGCTCTGGCAGGGGGGGGGGGAGTTTTGTAGCTGCAGTACCAGTATAGCCGTCGCTAGAGGGCGAGGTTTTGCTGGTGACGTGTAATAGGGGAGCCATTTTTTCCCCCGTTTTTCCTTTATTTTAGGCATGACAGGTGTGGTTTTTCTTAATTTTTATTATGCCAGATTCTTTTGCCATGGTAATGGAATGCTGTGTCCTAATTTGATGTGATTTGGTCCAGCGGTTACGCAGCAAGGGTGTTTCGGACAAACACGCAATGGGAACATTTATATATAGAGAGATAATAATTTTATTATTTATACCCTGTCCATCTGGCTGGGTTTCCCCAGCCACTCTGGGCAGCTTCCAAAACATATAAAAACATGGTAAGATGTCAAACATTAAAAACTTCATTATACAGTGCTGCCTTCAGGTGTCTTCTAAAAGTTGTGTGATTACTCCTCTCCTTGACATCTGATGGGAGGCATTCAACAGGGTGGGCGCCGCTGCTGAGAAGGCCCTCTGCCTGATTTCCTGTAACTTCACATCCAGCAATGAGGGAACCACCTGATCTGTGTTGGGGGTGACTCCCCAGCACAGGGTCGATCCCGCTGGGTTCCTATCAGCCAGTAAGCAGGCTGCCTGATGCTGAATAATGCCCAGTGCCTTAGCGAAAACTACCTCATACCTGTAATCAATAAAGTTGTTGCCTAATTCAACCCAATACCAATCTCCTGTGCTCATTTTCTCACTCCTCCCTGCACTGGCCACAGACATCATGTTCCTGTGATGGCAATCAAAGGCACTCCTTTGAGAGTCTCCCACCATTGAAAATCTTGAATTAAAAGGTGGCATATAAGCAATAAATAAACAACTCTGTGATGGCCAGTATTCTGTAAGTCTCAACTGCCCAGTGAGTCAAGTATTACGATGAATGTTACCTGCTCACAAATCTCCTCTGAATTTCTAAAATTGCAAGACCATTAAACATGGGTGGAGTGTGTACATGATTGGGTCTTCAAGCTGTTAGAGCCACTGCCACACAGGAAGTCTTTAAAATGCCAACACACAGCAAGGGATTGTCTGTTTCCATAGTATTTTGCTTGTGATTCCCCACTGTGTTCGAGCAAAATCTGTCCAGCGTTAGCATTTCATGTTCAGGCTGTTTATCCACAAAAACGGATTTGATTTTTTTTTTTTTTTGCCATACAGAGCTGAATCATTCTTGAGAATCACATGTGAATTTTTATTTGCCATCGGCTCAATTAAGCATAAGCTTCTGCATCCAGTTCTCTATTTAGTGATTATATTCTGAAACTTGCTGCCTGTATGGGGGTGCATATTGGCAACAATAAGCATGCAGCTTTCATGTTTCAGAAGGAGCAAAGCACATATATTGGTGATACTCCTTTTCCCCACGTCAGAAAGCTGACGTTGTATGCTCTGCACCCCAAATGTGTGCAAAACAGAGAGAGTCTCATTGACACCTAGCCAATGTACAGTATGTGATGCTATTTGTTGTATTTTCTTGTCCTGGAAAGGCATTTGCAAATTATCTTAAAAATGATTCTGACATAACAGATGTATCAGTCTCCTCCAAAATCCTCACTCAATATAGCTCCAAGCACGTTGGGATTGTCTGCTAACCACTGTTTAGTATTTCTTTCTATTTTTATTTAGCCACAGCTTTCTTAGAGATATTGACACTTTTGCTAAATGTATCATTCAATGAGACAAGCACGGTTCAAGGTGAGATATGCCTGCTTTTCCCCCTTTCTTTTTTAAAAAGAACAACCCAAGAGAATATTGCAGGTTGTCCAGAATTTCACCATGCTATAAGGGCTGTTTCAAGTGTGAAGATGAATATAAATCCCGAATGCCCCTTGAGAATAGACAGATGAGGGTCAAATTCACATGCTTTTGTTTCCAAATCTCCTGTGCAATGATGATACAAAATTGACGCACATTCAAAAACACATTAATAGAAATCTCCTTGAATAAAAACTAGTCTCTACAGTTGGTCAATTCTGACATGAGTATTTTTGGAGGAGGATGGCAGAGAGAAATAAGTCCTACAATTCCAAGAAATAGGATGAAGGTAACAGTTAAGGAGAGGGGAAAGGAGGGTTAACAACAGGCTACTCTAAGCTGCATTTCCAAGAGCACAGTATTGTTTTGCAGTCTCTTTGCTCATGTGTTGAGGAATATTTTTCTGCTCTGCCTCATGAAAAAATAAACATTTTAGTGTGAATAAAACATACTGCGGCACTATGGAGATAAGTAATTTTCACTAACTTCTGAAAAGAATGTACAAACAACAAAGGAAGTTTTCTTTCCTCCAGAAGATGTGTGTGTGTGTGTGTGTGTGTGTGTGTGTGTGCTTGCACAAAACCACCTCCCTCACTGAAAAAAATACCCCAACCCCTGCTCTCTGACATCTTAATAAACCCCCTATCTCCCTTCCAAGTTTTTTTTTAACAATTAGCTACTAATTGCAGATGGTATAAGAAAGGTTCACAACTTATACTTAAAACAGAAGCCTGCCACCCCCAAACTTGATGATTCATACAAATGAATATGTGAAATTTAACTCCCTTCTTCAACTGCTTTTGACCTTTATTGCCCTTTTAGGAGTTTCAGATGTATGAATGCATTTGAAAGGCACCAATTTTGAACACTGCATATCCACACACGGAAATCATTCATAAACTTGAAAAGGGGGGAGGAACCCTTGCGCTTTTATTTTTGTACAGGAAGTCCTTTTGGCATTATAGTATTATATCTACTATACATAGCCAGCCTGTATTGCAACTGCCAGTGCCTACAGCATGGGAAATTAATGGGAAGTGGGGAAAATTATGATAAAAACGATTTTGACTGCTTTTCAAATGCAATCTGCATCCTTCCATCCGACTGTGGACAGCTGATCCAAATGTACTAATAAATGTAAAAAAATAAAAAGCAGCCTCCAGGCAGACAGCTGGTTCACAGAATGACTGTGCATTTTTTAAAAGAAAACCCCTGTATTTACATTGAGACTATTCATTTCAGCAGCCAAAGACTACCACAATGCCAGTGCATAATGAAAAAAAGGTTATTCTTTAATGCCAACCTCAGTCAAAGAATATTTGCATCACTGTGCACAGAAATATGCATGTGTATGACAGGAGGTCATCCAAGGATCAATCATCAAATACAACCACTCTTTAGGTAAAGGTAAAGGGACCCCTGACCATTAGGTCCAGTCACGGACGACTCTAGGGTTGCGGCGCTGATCTCGCTCTATAGGCCGAGGGAGCCGGCGTTTGTCCACAGACAGCTTCCGGGTCATGTGGCCAGCATGACTAAGCCGCTTCTGGCGAACCAGAGCAGCGCACGGAAATGCCGCTTACCTTCCCACCGGAGCGGTACAATAAAGTATCACAAAAAACAGTATGAAGAAATTATCTTTCCATTTTATTAAGATAAACTACAGAAACTGGTAGGCAGCTCATCTTCTTTGCAGAAAAAGTGCCTACCAGTTTCTGTAGTTTATCTTAATAAAATGGAAAGATAATTTCTTCATACTGTTTTTTGTGATACTTTATGTTTCATTGTACCCATACATTGCCTAGATATTTTATATAAGGGAGCAGCCTATATATATATTAATAATCAAATAGGACAAATAAATATGGGTGAAGATGGTCCTTTAGAGAAGCTTCCTCCAAACTATTTAGGGTTTTCACAATTATCGCCAAATAGAATCATGGTTATATATCAAGGTCAGCCATTATCTTACACAGTCAGATCAGAAGTACATTGCGTGCTATTAATATTTTTTGGGGGGAGTAGCAATTTAATATCACATTCCATATTTTAAAAATCTTCCAGTAAGTTGTGAATCTTAATATAGACTCTGATTAACAAATGCCTGACAGAAAAGACTTCGTTCCCCTTACTATATATTGTGACAATGCAGTAATAAGGATACCCAGATCCATCGCTGAGGGTAATGCAGACTGCTCAATTTTGTGCTTCTTTCCTATTTGACATTTTGTTGTTTTGTGCCAGGTTCCAGTCCCCGATACCTCCAGTTAAAGATAGCATGGCTGATAAAGACCACCACATGTCTGATCATTGAAAAAGCTGCTAATAGTCAAAGTAGGTGGTTCTGAGCCAGATGGACCAATGGTCTGAGTCACTGGAGAGGCAGCTTCATATAAGGAAGTGAAGGCAAAGTAAAGAAGAGGGCTTATGCTCGGTCCTTTTTCGCAGCAACATGGGGAACATTTCACAGGCATACAGAGAAACTTAGCAGATGGAAAAGCAGGAGCAGGGCATTTAAATTGTATTAATAGCACAGATTTAGACATCTTTGTAATGTTTACAAAAGCAGACAGAACGTCTCTTGGAGCTATGAGTAATGCTTAATATCCTTGAAGTGATACATTGATCAGGATGCAAAAATGAGATTTTATTCTGTCTTTAAAAAAATATGAAATAAACAAAAAAATCCTTGTCCGTGTTGGGAGCAGATCCTCCCCTTGGACCTGGGGAATTACAACTGAAGATTATGGGGTTACCATAATGAAGGTGATGGGACGGAAAATAAGGTTCCCCCCAAAAATTCGCTGCACTGTTGATTCCCACTCCTCTAAGATCATCAGCTCAAAATATTTCAGCTTTGGTACAGCACAGTAATCCATAGGAAATCAATCCAACATTATTCAGAGCCCAGTTGCTTTGTTAATCACGGTAATCTTACTCCAATAATAATTTTAAGCAAAAGAAAATATTTCAATAATTGTTTCTGTACTTAAGATAATAAGAGTCATCAGTTCATTTTCTTAGCAGAACATATGGCCATTTTGTGAACAAAATGCCTTGTTATCACTACAGGAAAATGAGGCATTATGCCATATGAAGCTAAATTAAACATGCAATACAAAAACAACATTGTGGGTTTTATTTAACTAAGCTTTATTCAGAGAAGACCCATTGAAGTTAATGGGTCTAGCTTAGCCACAATTGTCCATTTCAATGGGTTTACGCTGAATACAGCTTAGTTGACTGCCATGATTCTATAGGCTTTTCACTGGTGTGATATTCTTAATAAAGAATGCCTCACATCTCCATTTTCATCAGTCTTCATTGGGTTCTTTTGAGGGGCTGGGGCTGTCTACTTTGGGGCTCTTTGCTTTGTGTTTGTCTGTTTAGTGATCTGAACTTCTGCATAGCTCACTATTTTGATTTCAAATCTGCCAGCAGTCAGCCATCTCAGCTTACCATTATTAGAGAGGAAGTGGTGATGAAGATATCAAAGGAATTCTGAGGAAAGAATTTGAGGCTTGAGAAAGTAGGTGTTGAAAGTGACAACTGAAGGAGCAGCTAAATTGTTTTCTTCTAGGCTCACTGTGCAAAGCAGGTTTAGCGGAGTGTCTCCAAGGACTGATATGCTAGAGAACTGGAACCTTTATGGCCTGTATAAAGTGATTATGATCCTGGGTTACATAACTGGATTGGGTTGCCTCTCTGCCCTACCCCCATTTTATACAGTGGTGAAGCTACCTGCTCCGGCACTGGGAGCGGCGTACATCCGGCGGCGTGGCTGGCACACGTCGCAAGGGGCGTGATGCACCGCCTGCGGGGGCGTATCATGCATTGCACATCACAGGGGTGCACGGCAAGCTGTGCATGTCCCAGGGTGTGTGCGGCACATGGAGCGCATCCCGGGGGTGCGCGGCGAATAGCAAGTGTCCTGGGGTGGGCACGATGGCACCCCCCCATGGCACCTGGGGTGAACTGTCGCCCCCGCCCCCACCTTCATCTGCCAGTGATTATATATGCTATAAAGATTTCCCAGTGTGGATTGATATACAGTGGTCCCTCGACTTTTGAATTTAATCCGTTCCGAATGAACATTCGTAGGTCGAAAAGTTTGTAAGTCGAAAAAAGCGATTTCCCATAGGAATGCATTGGGAGAAAAATATTCAGGAACCGCATCTAAAATTCGTAAGTCGAGGAAACCGTATCTAAAACCGGCAACGATTTCCATTCGGATGTTGAAAAATTCGTAGGCGTGTGGCCACTTTTTTTCATTCGTAAATCGAAAATTTCGGATGTCGAGTATTTCGTAAGTCGAGGGACCACTGTATGTATACTGTGTTAGAATTTATCATTACAACTTTAGTCTGTTCTATGTGAATTAGTATTCCATCAATTTTATAAGATTATTTCAATCTCAGTAAGTTTTCAATTTTTGGTTGAAAGTGTGTGATGAAAACAAAGCAAAAAGTCTGAGATTGAGACCGACATTTAATTCCTCACTTCTTGAAACCGACCCACGTTGCTACAGTGCATCTCACACTGTATGGGTTGCAATAAGAATAGAGGATTTATTTATTTAGACCTCTTTCCCACAATGTAGGCCATGAAATAACTTTAAGCTTTATACATCCAGACCAAAAGAGACACACCTGAAATGCATGGCCAGGCAAGGTAGGAATTCCTGTCCCTCTTCTTTAAGTGTCTTATTCTTTCAGTAAAGACGGCTTGGTGATACATCACTTCAATTAAACATTTTAAATGTCACTCACTGGTAGCTCCCCGCATTTTACCCACCTTTGAAGTCTCATTCATTCAGAATGCCTGACAAGGTTGTGCAGTGAAACATGGAAAGAACAGGAGACTGTGTGCCAGAAATGAATGAGAAGACATTAACCCTTACACTGCCATCCAATTTCTAAAAAGGCTCATCTTTTTCCCCTATTAAAAAAAATTGGTTTCACAGACATTTTATTTGGGGGTGGGTGGGGGTTTGTATAGGGATGGTTAACTGTTCTATGAATGAGCAAGGGACCAGACTACTTTAGACCACAGCCAACAAAATTGCCCATTGCCATACAGTTAGAAAGAAATAAGCCGCCCTCCTCCTTTGAGAAATGTTGCTAATATTACTTATTGGCGAGGAACAACAACAACAACAAAATGTAATGAGTTTTAGTTGCTCCTGATAAACACCAGAAGACTTAACAACAAGCAGACCCAAACCCATAGTCAGCAACAAAATGACTATAAAACAAAGTTGGGGGGAAATGTTTAAAATAACATTTTCTTTCAAAACAACCCAGAAGTCTTCCTTTTAGGAATTCTAGGTGCCGAAATCCCAAGGGAGCAGAAAAGACTATTTATGTATGCAACCACGGCTGTGCGGATGTCACTGGCCCAGTGATGGAAAGAAGATAAAAGTCCCAACCAGAGAAGAATGGCAGATCAAGTTGATGGATTATGCCGAAATGGCTAAAATGACCAGAAGAATCAGAAATCAGGAAGACCAAAATTTTAATAAGAAATGGGGGAAAATTATAATTGATCTTAAAAACCATTGTAAACAGTTAAAATTGTTAGTAGGATTGAAATAACACGTAGTTTAATGGTGAATTTTGGACACAATGGAGAGGTAAAAGATTTGGATTATTATAAAAGATGCAGGAGGAGAGGATTAACAATAGGACCCACAAAAGGGAGGAGAGAAGTCCAGGATATTATCTGGAATCTCATTTCTATGTTGTATGTTGGATATGGGACTGTAAAATTTAAATCTGAAAAACCAAAGAGAGAGAGAGAGAGAGAGAGAGAGAGAGAGACAGACAGACAGACAGACAGACAGACAGACAGACAGACAGACTGACTCCAGGGTGGCGGCGGCGGCGGGGGGAGCTTTCTCCATCCTGGGAAGGCAGGGAAAGTGAAGGGCTGAGACTGTTCCACAAGCTACGTGTGCCTACCTGACCTGTTGGATGTATTGTGGAATGAGGCCTTCAGGATCTCCAGCCATCAGTTTTCAATCTGAGTAGCTCTGCGCAATGTAGCTCAGGATCTAAATTAGACCATATCCCTCTATAGGACAGAATGATCAGGACCCTTTGCATGCTATCCACATACAAATATCCAGATTGCAGCCTATTAACTGAAATTAAATATTATGCAAGTTGTGGAACAGATCAATATCACTGGTTTTTAAAGGCCAAAAGAAAGGAATTACATCATTCTGTGCTATGGCCTTAGCGGATTTTGGCCAGCACAATGACCCTAGATATCAGCGTTTTCAAAAACCACTCCAATGTTTGAACACCAACGCTGGACAACTACTTGCCACAGCAACCCATCATTAATCTATCTAATTCCTAGCCATCTATACCAGTTAAACAAATGAAACCTCTACCCACAGCAGAGATGATTCTCCTGGACACTGTCAGCAGCCCCAGTGAGAACAAGAGCTATGCCCGCTCTTCCATCACAAGTCAATTGTGAAGTCATGTGTGAGTGATGTCACAGCCATGCTGAAGATAAAGCATTGTCTGCCTCTGTAGCTCTGCCTTATCTTTGTGTAGGGGTCATGCTCTTATGACTCCCAAGGGCAAATACAGTGAGACAGTAGGAAAAGGGAGCAAAGATGAAACTGGCAAACTCAGAATGCCTGATGATGAAAAGAAGTAGTATTGGGGCAAGGGGGAGAAACCTCCAATGGCTTCTGGTATGTTTTTGAGAACAATTCAAGGTGCTTATATTCACATTTAAAGCTCAATATGGCTTAGCACCCAGGAAAATGAAGTTATACATTCTCAGTTCCACTTACTGAAGTCATATTTGGAGTTGGTGACCAGGGAGAGCCATCTCAGTGGTGTTACCTTGCCTGTAGAATTCTCTCCTTTTCCCTGGACCAGGGATTCCCTGGTCCTGAATGGGGTAATTGTGCCCCTGAAGGACCAGGTTTGCAGCCTGGGAGTCATTTTGGACTCACAGCTGTCCATGGAGGTGCAGGTCAATTCTGTGTCCAGGGCAGCTGTCTACCAGCTCCATCTGGTGTGCAGGCTAAGACCTGCCCGCAGACTGTCTCGCCAGAGTGGTGCATGCTCTAGTTATCTCCCACTTGCACTACTGCAATGCGCTCTACGTGGGGCTACCTTTGAAGGTGACCCGGAAACTGCAATTAATCCAGAATGCGGCAGCTAGACTGGTGACTGGGAGTGGCCGCCGGGACCACATAACACCAGTCCTGAGAGATCTACATTGGCTCCCAGTACGTTTCCGAGCACAATACAAAGTGTTGGTGCTGACCTTTAAAGCTCTAAACGGCCTCGGTCCTGTATACCTGAAGGAGCGTCTCCACCCCCACCGTTCAGCCCAGACACTGAGATCCAGCGCTTATGCCCTTCTGGCAGTTCCCTCACTATGAGAAGCAAAGCTACAGGGAACCAGGCAGAGGGCCTTCTCAGTAGTGGCGCCCGCCCTGTGGAACGCCCTCCCATCAGAGGTTAAAAGGATCAACAATTACATGACATTTAGAAAACACCTGAAGGCAGCCCTGTTCAGGGAAGTTTTTAATCTGTGATGTGTTAATGTATTTTAATGTTTGCTGGCAGCCGCCCAGAGTGGCTGGGGAGACCCAGCCAGATGGGTGGGGTACAAATAATAAATTATTATTATTATTATTATTATTATTATTATTATTATTATTATTATTATTATTATTATTATCTCCTGGTGCCAACATCATTGTGTTTCTTTGGCATCAGGCAAAGGGGTATTTAGTCTCTCAGACTCTTTTATTATTGATTTTTTTTACATACTGCTCTTCCATAAAGCTTCAGGATAAAATATAAATAATGTTAAATAAGAAAGCAGGATTTCCTTTTATCAGTCCTGAACCTACTGCCTGCTGCTTAGCTCTACTGAGCGATCCCAAGTTATAGTTATGGGTGAGGAGGAAGAGAATCAGCTATCATACCGAGTAGAGTACACGATGGCTCAACAGACAGACCTGCAGTGAACCCTTGTTCATGAGTCCAGAAAGATCTTTATTTAATAAGAGGTGACTGTCGGATGTCATTTCATGAAGAGAAAACTGTCATGTGAATCAGACTTTAAAGAATGGGAAATATGGCTGGAAACAGACAAAAGATTTTGAGAGAGTTGAAGGCAGTATGACAGATGCACTGTTACCCTTAGGACATACAGACTTCTTCTTAGCTCACTCTTGTCTCTCATCAAATAAATTTTGAAATTGGCAAACCTTCGTTACCACTGGTGATAGTGGGATAAAGATGTGTACAAGAGGCAATGATTTATGTCTCAATACAACCTTCAGTTATTTTGGGGAGGGGTGTTCTTCCTTCTCCTGACTTGGTGCACCTTATTTAGAGTTCATTCCTACAAACAATATTTTAAAACGTGTTGGAATATATTCTCACCTTAAAAAAACTTACAGCTCCATCACTGAGAGCATACTTGAAGCATGTTTTGCGCAAGATGATTTCATTTCCCCCAATTACCATGGCACTTTTGATTCTGTGTGGAGGAAGAATGGGGTATACTCATTCAGAGAAAGATTGCTTCCTACCATGTTGCTTACTCAAGTGGGAATTTCTATTACCCTGTGCAATGGGGAGGGGATCCTTAATTTTTAATACGCCTGTAAAATAAATTCAGATTGTTTCCTTAATAGAAATGTCAATCTCAATAGCCGAAAGATCTCTTCAAGAAGGTGGGATGCTTTTTTGAAGTGTACATTGAACCACCAGCATTAAGATTGGTATCTTTGAGAGGAGAAATAGCTATTTTAGTGAAAGGATTCATATTTTCCTATTTGAAATATCCATCTGTTCCACAAATGCAAGATACAACATTTTAGCAGCAAGCATAGTTTATTTACTCCCTTCCATCTTTAAAGATATTCATCTTTTTATACATGAGCTCCCCTCTCTATGCTATTTGATTCAGCTGTTGAAAATTATCCCGATTCACAGTGAATTTTGTACCATAGAGTTCCATAGTGACTTATTTCCTATGGGCCTGATTGGAGCCTGTTCTGGACAGACACAGTGAAAAGGCCAAATCCAAATTGCTTTATTGCTTAGCAAAAGACCATCCTCGGTCATACAGTGGTACAATGTAAATCGTGGTATCACTCAAAATAAGAATAACATAATCCATCGCAATAGCAGTGAAAAGAAAATGTAGGGTAGCATCAGACCCAGCTGAGAATAAGCCCAACCCTGTAAACTCTTAGATTTGGTTGAGTAGATATTTAGTTAATAAAGTGCTTTTTTCTTAATTGCCCTATTGCCTTCAGAAAACACAGTTTGATTACCTCCTGGCTGATTTAAAGCTTAAGAGTAATCAAGGTTTCGAGGCTACATAATCAAAGGCTTGGTATCAAAAGGCACTAGAAACTGAGTCACTGATTAGCAGTAGATTCAAGCTGGACCAAAAGTTGCTCAAACAAATCATCACTGACTTTTTGAATTAATATCTACATCATGGTGGTGGTCACTAGTTATGCCTGCTTTTTTTAAAAGGATTAGATAAATCTCTGGAGAACGTAGGTCAATCAATAAACCATTAGCCATGGCAAATGAGGCCTGCAACAATACGTTGCAGTGGATCCCATCTCCTATCACCAGTGTTTGTGTTTAATTCAGCTGGAATCACTGCCAGATTTGAGGCCATGGGGCAGGTGCCTTCTGGGGGGCCTTAAATATGAGGTGGTCTAGGGCTGCTTCACTGTCACCCCACCACCACTCCTCCTCTCCTCATTCCCTTGCTAAATTTAAAATTTTGTTGCTGTTGTAGCTGTTGATATGGCATTAGCATGGGCACTCTCCCCTGCAGTCTGAGGAATGGAGGAGTCCCCATCTTAGAAAAGGCAATTCTGGGTGAGGTGGCCCAGGAGAGTGATGGCACCACTGCAGTGGCAAGGCAACCACATTGCACCACTCAGTGCAATGGTAGTAGTGGAGGGGCTCTTTTCAACCACATCACCCAGAATGCCTCACCCTAAGGGAGGGTCTGGCTAGCAATCACCACCTGGCTTTACTCTTGGGGGGGGCAATAGTGAAATGCATAATCATCTGTGCAACAGTCCAATTTTCTGATATATGTCCTTGGTAAATCACTGCCCCCACATCCAATCCTTATTATTACGGCTGTTTGTGCCATGACAGCTCATGGTCTGGTGACACTATCTTCTCCCACAGTGGTTCTCAAACTTTTACTCTGGGCCATACTTTCAGAATAAAAATTTGCTCGCGGTGGTCTGAATTTTTGTTAATTAGAAATACATCGGAAAACAAAAATATCTCAGCTAGGAGTGTTGTTAGTATCATTTGATGTTCTTGCTCTCATTTTGAAAACATATCTATCCATATTCTTTAAAGACAGAGATAGAGATGATAGATACTGTACAGTGGTCCCTCAACTTACGAATTTAATCCGTTCCGAATGGACATCCGTAGGTCGAAAAAAATCGTAAGTCAAGTCCCCATAGGAATGCATTGGGAGAAAAATATCCGAAAAAATTCGGAAGTCGGAAAAAACCGCATCTAAACTTCGGAAGTCGAGGAAACCGCATCTAAAACGGCAACGATTTCCATTCGGAGGTTGAAAAAAATCGTAGGCGCGCGGCCAGTTTTTTCACTCGTAAGTCAAAAAATACGGAAGTCGGGTCATTCGTAAGTCGAGGGACCACTGTATATATACAGATATACATGGAAATGTTTAAATGTTTTTTGATTGTCCTCAAATCTTCCTGCCTCTCTGGCCATCCTCTCCTGCCAAACAAGTGTGGCACGTCACACCCTTTGAGAACCATTGTCCTACTGGTTGGGATTTCTTCTTCTTCTTCTTTGGCGATCACTCGTAGCCGAGTAAGATTGTCTTCCATAAACACAGTTTTAACAATGAATCTGTAAGCGACTGTGGAGGCCAATTCTGGATCCACACGTCCTTCCACAGTGGAGACATTGGTTTCCGGGTGGGAGTTGATCACAGTGTGGATTTGCCAAGCATGCGTTCCTCTTAGTTGGGATTTACTGCACAAGCAGTAAATGATGCTTTGCTTTAAGTGCACTTCTGTATTTCAGGCCCCAGGAACAGTGGCAGCTGCTAATGTACACAACAGACAATGGAGGAAAGGAAGCAGAAGCCTTGGCTTCCTGCTCTTGATTTTGGTGATTTTATAAGAACACTTCGCAATGGCGTTACAGTGGAGGGGCAGTGTCAGACAAGTGCTCACTCAGAGAGTACCAACCATCAGCCAGGTTAGAACAGCTGCCCACTTAACCTCATTTAGGCTCAACATTTTACGGTTCAAAATTTCAGCTTAGCCCTAGTGTCAAAGACCGAGGTAGAACCTCAAATTGTGAAATGTTGTAGGTTTGGCTGACTTTGCATTCAGCAGAGTTTCTATCTCCTCCCTTCATTTTTATCTTGGAACATAAAAGGTATTCCCCAATCCCTGCAGGATAACAGCTAATTATTTCAATAAAGAATTGCATTTCATTATCATGCTGTTTTCTGCAAGATTCAGATAATCCTCAAAAGCCAAGGCAGTGCAAATATAGAAGGATCGTGTAAATTCAAGGAAAAATACATACCAGAATCCCATGATGTACCGAGTCCACAATTTCTCTAATGAACCCCAAGTTTATTTCAGTGAACTTGAATCTATGCCTGACCAGAGTCCCCATGTGAAAGAAGTGGCATAACCATACAAATTGCCTTAATAAGCATTGTCAAAGCAGCAAAAAGGTTCAATGTGAAGGATGAAGATAAGAGATGCTCACTCAGATTTAAATAAGAGCTGGGCTCTGAGTCAGTGAGCCTCAGTGTTCCTTTCATGCAGCTGAATGCAAGTTTTGAGAATGGAATATTAGTCATTTGGGGAGACACAATTCTCTGTTGTATGGGCCATGTTGCCATTTATATGAGACACCTGAAATGAATGGGGAACATTCAAAACTGAAAACACAAATTCAGAATGGTGGTGGGGGGGACTTTATGCTCTGCAGACTGAACTCCACATTATAAAACTTTTTTAAAAAATAAAATCCTGGGAAATAAACATTCAGAAAGGTGTTATTACAGTATGAAGCCAATCACATTCTGATGATCTAAGTAGAAGTGCAGCCAGCTGAGGAAATATGGACATTCTAAATGAAATATAAAGCATGAACTTACCCAAAGTGGTTGTCCTATTGATTTGAATGCAGATGTTTTCCATATTGCCCTAATTCTGTCTGCACTGGTTGCATTGGCCCAATTTAAGGTGCTACTGTTAGTGTGTAAAGCCGTAAATAACTTAGGATTTGGGTATTTTATGGTAAAGTTCGACCGTGAGCTCAACTGAGGGGGCTTCATTTGCAGGCCTGCTGGTGAAAACCATGGTAACATGGTTGCTCACCATGTTAGGATACTCTGGATCTCCTCCTAGAGCAGTGATGGCTAACCTTGACACTCCAGATGTTTTGGAACTACAACTCCCATCATCCCTGACCACTGGTCTTATTAGCTAGGGATGATGGGAGCTGTAGTTCCAAAACATCTGGAGTGTCAAGGTTAGCCATCACTGTCCTAGAGGCATGTCCAGCCACAATGATGTTGACTTTCTGTCACTTAGTGAAGACTTCCCCCAATTTTTTATTTTTTTTATTTTTTGGGGGGGAGCTGATTAGTCTACTGTGGCCTTTAGATTGCCCTATTTTATTGCATTCATTAGATTATAGTAAATTACACCAATAATCTTAATAGTATTGGGGTTTTAATGTATGTATTGTTTTATTATGACTGGAAGGCACTTTTGGACCTTTTGTTAAAAAGCATTGAAAAGTAAAATATTTTATCCAATGCTGAATGTGTGGAGTTTCATGGACCCAACCCCCTGCCAGATCTGCTCTGAAGCAGATTTTGAGGCTGGAGAGAAGAGACAAGGGGGAAATTCTGTTCTGCATGCAGAATGATGGCACTGAACACAGCTCACAATAAATAAATAAATGGAAAAGAAGTCTGAAAACATTTTTATTTTTATTTCTTTTTCTTTTTTTAATAGAAACCCTATAAAAATCCTTACAGGTATTTCGGGAAGGAATTATGGGACAAAGCAATTCCTTAAAACCTTTCAAATGGCTACTCTGAATATCTAGTAGAGAATACAACTTGTACCCCCTAGTAGCTGGTATTCTGCTCAACATACCAATGATTTTTTTCATTGACCTTGACTCCTGTTTCTGTGGCCACTTTGCTGAGAGTTGACTGTAAGTGCTCACTGTTTCATTCAATTACAGCTTTAAATTGGTGATTAGCCAATTAATCCTCACAGAACCCGGAGGGATTCAAGTGTTATTGAAATCTGCAAAGTGTTTTTGAAGATATCAAAGAAAATTCAAGTGCAGCATCCTCAACGTGAGTAAGACCATTACAATAATGAACTTATTTGAAGGGCAATCCACAATAACAGCTGCCGAGAAATGAAGCCCTTTTACATAAAGAAACACACATTGTGTTGGCTTCATGGAATCCTATGTCAGCTTTAAATATAGAATGTGCAAACCAGGTCATACAAATTTGCAAAACAGAACACTACATATATTTATGCAGCAGTTCAGAAGTAGTCAGAAAACATTATTTTAATATGATAGCCTTCTCTCTAGACACTTCAATTCAGCAACTGTTTTGTTCAATATTTTTGGTGTTTCAGTAGGCAACAGAAAAGATGGGCGACTATTACAACCAACTTTAAATTTCAAAGAAAAGAGGAAATCCAGCAGCTCATACTTTTAAGTCAAGTGGGTAGGACTTGTGCCCTTCACATATGTATATACTTGAATGAACACTTTAGGTTTTGTTTTATTGCTGTTTTTATATTTGAGTATTTTGAATGTAGAGTTTGTTTTTGGGGATAAATTTATTTTGGTATGTACTTCCAAAATGGGGTCTGCTGGTACATGTTTCTACACCAAGACAGAAGTGTGTGGGATTCTTATCCAAGAGATGCTGTTTGCAGTCCTGTATACCTGAAGGAGCGTCTCCACCCCCATCGTTTAGCCCGGACACTGAGATCCAGCGCCGAGGGCCTTCTGGTGGTTCCCTCATTGCGAGAAGTGAGGTTACAGGGAACCAGACAGAGGGCCTTCTCGGTAGTGGCGCCCTCCCTGTGGAACGCCCTTCCAACAGATGTCAAGGAAATAAGCAGCTATCCTATTTTTAAAAGACATCTGAAGGCAGCCCTGTTTAGGGAAGTTTTTAATATTTAATGCTGTATTGTTTTAACATTTGCCTGGAAACCGCCCAGAGTGGCTGAGGAAACTCGGCCAGATGGGTGGGGTAAAAATAATAAATTATTATTACCGGTATATTATATAATAGCATACTCCGAGGAAGCTCTACGGAGACACATCAATCTTTGTCCAAGCCTGAATGGAGTTTGGCCTCACCATCAGCCTCACAAAGACCAGCATCCTGGGTCTAAGACGTCATCGGCACTCCATGCGTCAGCACTGGTGACCACATGTTTGAAGTAATAGACAATTTTGTCTTCCTCTCCATCAATGCTGAGCTGGACTAGCGTCTTGGTAAGGCAGCTACAGCAATAGCTTGCCTCTCCAAGAGGGTATGGAATAATGTGATGTTAATGTTCAATACCAAGATGAAGGTCTACCAGGCTTGTGTTGAGCACGCTGCTTTGTGGAAGTGAGTCGTGGGCAACATACCCTCTCCAGGAGTGACATCTCAATGCCTTCCATATGTGCTGTGTGGAAGATTTTGGGCGTCACATGGCAGGACAGAGTCTCAAACAAAGATGTGCTCTCCCAAGTTCACATTCTCAGCTTGCTTTCACTTCTGTCTCAATGGCGTCTACACTGGCTTGGTCATGTACATAGAATGGAAGGTGGAAGGATCCCCAAGGACATGCTCTATGGGGATCTGGCTTCAGGCACTAAGCCTGTTGGCAGACTAAATCTGCATTACAAATATGTCTGCAAACATGACATGAAAGCTGGCAGCATTAACCTGCCATATGGGAATCCTGTTAGACGATCGTGGTGCTTGGAGACAGACACACATTATTTGGCTGGAGAACTGCACGGCAAAATTCAAAGAAGAGCAAATCTGAAGGATGGCTGTGTTTCGAAAAGTGCAAATTAATTAGATTCACCTTTAAATGTGAACAATATCTAATTTCTTCCCCATCCCTAGTGGTTAGGTGCATGTTTCTGTGTCTCCTGCTACCATGTGCCAAACTTTTAATGTGATCCAAAGCATGTGCACTCCAAGTAGGCCCTGACTACATAAGCAAAAAATAAAAATAAAGGATGGTACTCATTAGTAAAGTCTAATCACACAGTGATTTAGTAGTGGCGATTCCTTCAGATTGCACAGTAATGGTGGTTGGATCAATGCTTCCAAGGACCAGTGTTGAAGTTTCTCTTTGCTAGCTTGGTGTGAGAGATATCCAGAATGCCTTTGTGAAATCTCACTGTTATTATCTCTTTTTTGCTTTTCTTAGAATAATCCGGATGATTTCTCCTAAAGAAGAAAGCCAATTTTACATTGAACTTTTCACTCCCTTTCTACGTAGAAAGTCCCCCCCCTCCAGTCCCCGAGTCACAACAGAACTTCCACTGCTGATCAAAGTTTCATATACTATGTCCAAACTATTGTCAATATTGCTGGAAGGTCTGGGTTGAACTTTCCTCTTTCATAGGAATGTCTAACAGTGTGGGTGGTGGTGAAACATCATTGCCAGTTACCACCAGGATATTCTGTATGCTAGACACAGATAACTCCAAAAGTTATGCTTTGAGCCTAATGACCTCGGATTCCTGCAAAAAGGAATTTGTAAGAAATGGTATAAAGTAAGGTTACCAGATTTTTTTCAAAGAATCCGGGGACACTTTTTTTTTTTTTGAAAAGAGGGGGGGAAAGTATTAAAAAAAAATTAAGGAGTAATACATGTATATTCTCTTCTGTGGTCTCTTCTGTCGTGCAGCCTTCCTCTGGGCCCCAGCCTGCTCTCTTGGAGTGCTAGCCACCGTGGAATAGGCTCAGGTTGGGCCTGGGCTCGGCCACGTGTCCTTGCCCTCCCGGTGCTCTCCTGCCTCTCCTCCTTAGTGTCGGCAGTGGCACAGCAAGGTCAGGGTTCCCCTCTTTTTTTTCTTCCTCTTTCTCTCTCTTCCTTCTCTTTCTCCTCTTCTCCATCTCCCTGTGCCAGCTCCGGGGGGTTTACTGACCCAGAAGCGCTGCTGGGAGGGTGGCCAGGCGCTCTCACTCCCAGCTCGATTTGGATTGTGGGGGCAGGGGGGGTAAGCGGTTCCCCCAGTTGACGCGCCAGGCGTCCCCAGTTCCTCCTTGTCAGTGGCGGTGGCAGCGGCAGTCTCAGCAGCCAGGAGCCAGCCTGGTAGTGCAGTTGGCTCTGGCTGGCTTCAGGAGCTGCTCGCTGCTGTGGCGCCCGCCATTTTGCCTCACCAGAAGTCTCCATATGATGTGTCTTGTGCCGTTGAAACAATCACGCAACATTCATCCTCTACTAGTAAATCTACAATACATAAAATATAAATCCAGGGATATTGACATTAAATGAAATCTGGGGACATTCTGGGGACAGATTTTTTCCGGAGACACATTCGTAAATCCGGGGACTGTCCCCAGGAAACGGGGACGTCTGGTAACCCTAGTATAAAGTGGTGATGATGCATACAGCATGTAATTGGAAGTCTCCAAAGCAACCATACAGCCAGCAGGGGTTAATAAAGTTTGGGACACTCTGCTTTATATGCAAACTTAAGCAAACAATGAAATCTAATTGTTTTAAAAAATAAATATGGCACCAAGATACTCTGTTTATTTTCCTGTGTGGAAGGCCTTTAAGACACTGATCAAATTCCAGTCAGTTACAGATGCCTGTATTTTTTTTCTGACTAGGATGTATATATGATATATAACTTATATATGCTATAGTTAGGGAGCTAGTTGTCCCAGAAGCGTAATATATTAAGGACTGCAATAGGTGGTTTTCTTTATTCCTTAGGTGAGCTTTTCGTACTGGTGTTCTGATATATATGTGTTTTCCTTGCTTATATTTTGAACTATGTTTCAAAATAAAACATGTATGGGGAAGGCAGGAGAAGAGAAGTCACCAAGGGCACACACAATTTGACTAAAACCCTGCCATTTTCAATTTATATTATTAATTTGAGGGTCCCAGTTAAGGGATGGGACATTTCTGTGCTTCCTTCAAAATTCCTCAGATTCCTTGCAGGTCCACCTCTTTCACTTTAAGTTAAACTAGACTGAATAGTGGGTCATATTTTTATACCTTCAGTGCTCAAGTGACTCTGTGTCACCCTAACTTACTTCACTGTTGTGAGGGGAATTGGTCTGAAAGCAATGAAATAGAGAATGTGCTTTTCACGTTGTCCTTATTTGTTCATAGCCACTCGTATAATAGTTTTTTACAGCAGAAACGGTTAGAAGTTCATCACACTGTTTAACTGGGGTGGTTCATATGTTGGCAAAACTAGTAATTTTCTGGGGCATGACTCCTCACAACCTCACTATATTCACAAAACAGCATGTGCTATTTTGTTCAGCTGGGGCTTGCAGGAGAGCCTCTTTAAGGCAGGTCAATCAAGTTGGCTCAGAATCAAATCAGATCCAACAAAGGAAAGCAAATCAGGACCCTGGATAGCTCCGAGTGAGCTTTACTATCTGAGCTGTAGGAGATGTTGTCTCAGCAAAGGACCAGAGTCATCTGAAGAATTAAGAAGGCTAGCAGGACCCCTCTTCCAGTAGTTGAGCTGTATGCAATCCCTAAAGGGCCTGCAGCTGACTCCAGCATGGCTGTGGATCAGGAGATGCTACAGGGGGCCCCCCAGAGTATGAGGATGCTACAGGGGGTCATCCCCAGAGTATGAGGATGGAGAACCATGTTTTCTGACTTGGATTATGTAGGAGTAGTGCTGAGGCCCTCCAGAATATAAACTGTGACTCAACCTGTGACTCATCCTGAGTCCTCATCGGGTGATGCCGGAATCAGGGTGCAGGGGAAATGATGGAAACCTACCCCCATTTCTGTGATTATTCTACCCATTTTTAAATGGGAGGTTCCACATATATGCATATGTGCCTCATTCATTTTCCACTTCTTACCTGAGGTGGCACATACGGTATGCCATTGTGAGTAAACCAGTTTTGTGTGTGTGTGTGTGTGTGTTGGGGGGGATGTGTTTCAAAATGTAATCAGGCCAACTTGATAGTAGGGTGCCAACCATTTAGCCTTTGCCATTTAAGAAGCATTTAAAGGGAAAGCGGTGCTGAGTTCATGGAGCTGGAAACTAGAATAACTAGGCAGGCTGCTAGGATCAGGCCCAGAATGGCAAATTGTAGGATTCAGTGTGAAAGCTCGTAAAATGCAGGGAAAAGTGGGGGGGGGGGACGGGACTGCCAAGCTCTCTATCCACTATTATCATCTAGTTCCATGATAACCAAGGAACATTCCATGTTGCTTCACTGGTGTCAGAACTCTGAGATGTGAACTGAGTTCCTTATGGTTATAGACTGTCACAATGCCAAATGAGTTGCCATGAATTGCCTGTGCTCAAGCCTAAAGGTTATACAACACAACCAACAGATAGGACCACCAATTTCATGCCCCTGATTTAACTGAACATTTTACAGGGCTTGTCCTTACAAACAAAAGATCATTGCTCCCATTCTGAATCATCTGCCCAAGAAAACCCAGGGAATTCATAAACTGGTTGTATTTTGAACTCAGGTCTCCTTTATAGAAGTCCAATTATCTGTCTACTGAATGACTTTGACTTTTAAAGCAATTGCTAAAGGTGGGGGAGACATGCTTCATTTACAAGCTATCTTTCCGACTTCCAATAATACCCTATATTGATCACCACAGGTAATTTCAACCCTTTCTGTAATGAAAGGTCAGTTCTCTGTACTTTGAGATTGGGAATGCTGTCGTAGTAATACTGGTGCATTATTTTATAAATAGTCAACTCATTACTCTTTCAACTGAGAGATGCTAACACTTCAAACTTTCCAGCACCAATCATGCTCAATCTAGACTCTAAATAAAACAAATCTGGAAAGTATCCCAGGGTGGGCCTTGCCAGAACCATTGTTCGCAGGCCCCAGCTGCAACATTGCATGCTGAAGCTTTAGATTTTCTTTGCTCTGCTCCTCTGAACTTTACCAAGGTTAAGGCAAATTGGAGTGGTTTTGCCTGCTAACAGCAACCAGGCTGTGAATAAGCACCAATTTCTCTGGAGAACAGAATCAATGTGGATCATGGTGCTGGGGAATAGAAATTTGAACCCACTATAACATATGTACCTGGTAGAGCAAAGTTTAGTTCTTTGGAAGAGCATCCTCTTGGTTAACTCATTTAGGAAGAATGTCACCAAGGAGGAAGGCCTTAATCTCTGCTCCCAGACTGAGTTCAGAGCCAGAAAGAAAGCTCATAAGCCTTCACAAGTACAAACTACATATAAAAACACAAGACACAACATTCACTGGTATAAGATCACTATGAGAGCTTTGCTTGTGTCTTTTCTGTTCTTTTTATTTCAGCTCATCTCTCTATGTTAATCTTGAATTGATTCTGACAGTCTAGTGAAATTCTCATGATGTGATGAAACAGCACACCAGTGTCCACACTAAATGACTTGTGAGCTTGGACAGCTCAGTTGGTGAGAACATGGTGTTGATAATGCCAATGTTGCAGGTTCAATTCCCCTGTATGGGACAGCTGCATATTCCTGCATTGCAGTGGGTTGGACTGTATTATTCCATGTAGATATACTCTATGTAGATATTACGTACCCTCCCAAAATTTTACATATGATGTAAGTACCTCAAGCATCAGTATGCAAGCTCATTTGATTTTTTTTACATGCTATCAAGTTGATTTTGCTGAACCATGTAATCCTATGTGTCCTTGTTAAAAAAAAGTGTGAATGACCAAAGAGGGTGGGAGTGGAGGAGGAGAGAATAATAATAATAATAATATTTTGCCCTGTTTCCCCTATTTTAAGACGTAGTCATAAAATAAGCCATAGCAGGCTTTTTTCGCATTTGCGAAATATAGCCATAGCCCGAAAATAAGCCAAAATGATAGGCGCAGTTCTGGAGGGCGCCAAGGAAAAGGCTGTGCTGGGCTTATGTAATAAAAATAAGACATCCCCTCAAAATAAGCCATAGTGCGCTTTCTTGAGGGAAAAAAAATATAAGACGGTGTCTTAAAATAGGGGAAACACGGTATTATTTCCCCAGCCACTCTGGGCAGCTTTCAACAGAGCATTAAAATACAATAATCTATAAAACATTAAAAGCCTCCCTAAACGTCTTCTAAAGGTCTGGTAATTGTTGTTCTCTTTGACATCTGAAGGGAGGGCATTGCACAGGGCGGGTGCCACTACCGAGAAGGCCCTCTGCCTGGTTCCCTGTAACTTGGCTTCACGCAGCGAGGGAACCACCAGAGGGCCCTCGGCACTGGACCTCAGTGTCCGGGCAGAACAATGGGGGTGGAGACGCTCCTTCAGGTATACTGGACCGAAGCCATTCCACAAGAGTGTGGAAGCCTTTTAAAACTGCCCATGTTCTCAGTGACACTGCTTAGAAATGATGTTCATAGGTTCATTGCATGATGTTTCTTAGTTGCCGATATGTGTGTGTGTCAAACATAAGAAGCATCCATTTTTAAGTGTGTGTTTGATGGGAGAGAGACAACACTAAAGCACCAATGAAGAGTCAGCTCCTTCAATTTTTTAAAATTGGAACTTCAATACTGGGGGGGGGGGACAACAACCATGGGCATAGCAGTTAAGATAGATGTGGCATATCTTTTGAAAACTCTCTTCAGCTCAATTGCCTATATATAGAGTGCTTTCATGGCTATCCCCAAATGCCATCTCCAAGTGACCTCTCTTGCTTATATTCATTTCCTTGGGCATCAAGAATTATGACTGCTGAAATGCTGAACTTCCCTGCTTTGAGGCCAGTAAATGTGATTTGACAAGTTACTGGAACAATTTCACCTTCCTATCAATCCAGAAGTGGAGAAAAGCGTATTAAAAACAGCAGGGTCAACAGTAAGGCACCATGGTAAAGATGCATGTATGCTCAGAAACAGTCTGGCTACTTTTAAACAGGCCAGTTTAAAAAGTTGAATATATTTTTTTAAAAAACCTCCAAAGTTGAGGTACCAAACTTCATTGCTGAGCCGTGGATTCAAGACACTTCTAAATGAAGCAAAACCTGGACAGAAACCATGCTAGATACACCAGAGGTTGATAGTGCTCTCTTGTTTTGTTTTAATCTAATTGCTAGGTGGTGTTGATGGTGGGGAAACAGCCCAGAAACTGCTAATACATTGGAAAAAGCCTTTACATTTACATAGCAAACCCAATTCCTTTGAGGAACACAGGTTGCCAATGCAGATGGTACTTTCGTTATCTTGGCAAGCGCTGTGGCATGTGTTCTTAATGAAACCAGTAGGACTAGTTGGGCGAAATGCAAGTCCAGAACCACAAGGGTTCTGCAGCAGGATGCATATGCTACACTGCTCTTCCCCTTAATTCATGAAGATTATATGCCAGTGTTGACTGAAGTCCAAAGAGGCTATTTGTTGGAAGCCTGCTTCACGGAGCTGATTGTGTACATAACTTATGGAAGAGTGGTAAGTCTGCATGCCTAAATGCCTGACTCCATGTGGAAATTTCACCCCCCCCAAAAAAAAAAACTTTGAGCATGTCAACATTTACCATGTTTATGATTCTCTTCAGCAACATTGTTCCCCTTGATTTTTTTGCTTCTTCAGGGTCATCCTCCCAATCCTCCTCTTTGGATTAGTCACACACATATATATTTAAATTAAAACACATTTATTCAAAATTTACGATACAACTTTGTCCACTGCCGTAATATCACAGAATGATCACTCCAATCCTCAATCACTCATCACTGTCTTGATATACATGACAGTGATGAGGGATTGAGGATTGGAGTGGTCTTTCTGTGAATATATATATATATGTATGTATGTATGACTACCGTATATTCCGGCGTATAAGATGACTGGGCATATAAGACGACCCCCAACTTTTCCATTTAAAATATAGAGTTTGGGATATACTCGCCGTATAAGAAATACGACCTGGCGCATAAGACGACCCCCGACTTTTGAGAAGATTTTCCTGGGTTAAAAAGTAGTCTTATAGGCAGGAATATACAGTATATATATAGTCACATATATGATCCCACCTAATTAGGAGTCACATGGTAAATAGAATTATGTCAAAATACTATGTTGCTTGGCTGCTGAATGGCATCACTAACAGCAAAGAAAGCAAATAAGAAAATATTTTTTTGCCAGTGTCACAAATCTTAGTAAATGAGAGCAATTATAGTAGGTAGTTTCATCTTAGAACTAGTTCCCTCCCTTCAGCTTGCAGGCGTCTGAATTTTACCTGTGGTGATTTGTCTGTAGCAGAGTAGGTGTTTCTATATATTGGGAAATACTTGTGGAGATACATATCCATTGTTTACTGTCTATCCCCCAAACCTTACTGGCAGACGTACAAGTTTTGTCTGCATGACAGCTGTTAACAGAGTACCCCTCCGAAGGGTCAGAGTCAACTGGAATACTCACTGGAAGAAAGAAGCTCATTTTGCTGACATAATGTCAGACACAAGTGAAGAGTGGAAGTCAATGGTGCATGAGAAGTATTAAACTCTGCACTGACTACCACCTCCCCTTCAAAATGTGATTGTTGCAGAACGGTTTCCTCCCTGTTGCCCTTAAATAAGATTTCCGGTAAAATATTAGTTCACACTAAAATCTCATGTCAAATATTGAGTCAAAGTCTTCTTGCAACCATAACCGAAACACATTTGTTTCCCCCAGTTATTTTCTGTGGAGTTTTGTGATGAATATCCACTAGGTAACTCTATGTAGATGAATATTCTGTATCTGTTTCCAGGACTTTGATTTTAGTATTGATATTAGTTATTGAGTTCAACATTTGGGTCAGGATCCACAGTGCTTTATGCTTGTGTTTTTGTGTGTAGGGACATCAGCAATTTTTACTTCACCTCCTGTGCTTTCTTGGACATCACTATAGGTTTTGTGTAAGCTCCTCTTCTGTACAGCAGCTACTGTTACAAAAAGACAGAAATCCCCATTCAGAAGAGCACTCCAGTGTTCTCAGAACAAATGGAGGGCCATACTCAATGGGTGTGCTCCTAATATCCATTTGCCCAATGACTTTGCTCCGTTTCCAACACTCATGAGGTCAGCAGAAGGTGTGAATAGGGAACCTATGCATGTACAGGTGTGTGTGTGTGCGCAGAAGCTTCTCCAAGTGATGGTGATTCCCCCATTGCAGAAGATTAGTAATTGCAAGGAGTCTACATGCACTGGTTCCCTGTTCAGACCTTCCACCAGACACCTGGGGCTGGAGAGCAAAGCCAGTGGGCAAGTTGTCGTTGGGCATGGAACAATGACCACATTGCTAACCCCACTTCTCTGTGTTTTCTGAATACACAGAGAGTTTTTCTGAATAAGGCTGCAATGGAAAGACTGGACAGGCAACCAAAACTGACAATGGAGAGGAATAGCATTGCAAATACCTTCAAAAACCATCAGGTTCAAAGTTTCATAGTTTAACTCCATCCATCCATCTCTCCTTGTACCTGCATTAGCCTTATATTTTCCCCTATAGTACTCCATGACTTAATTTCTACAACTGACCCCAAAATATCAATGTCTACCCTTCTGATAGACAGTTTCAAGGCTGTCAGGATCAAGCAAAGATAGAAGTCCAGGTTTTAAGTTGGATTCCCATGATGTGTGGAACCCCAGTCAATGTTGCTTGCTGTTCCTATTTTACCTATGGGGTGTACATTCAGTGAATCCAGCCTACCTAACAGCTTCCAATTTTATACATGCATGAAGTTTTAAACGGAGGGAAGCACAGGCTGATTTGTCCCAGGTCATCTTACTACAACAGTTAAGGGCGAAGGAATAAAGAAAAAGGCCACAATGCGAGGCACAGGACATACAATACAGAAGAGCAGGTCAATGAACTTTGGCAAAATGACAAAGAGCAACAGCAAGGGGGGGACACAAAGAGGAAGAAACAAATCTCAGCGTTCATAAGGGAAGAAGCCTCAACTTTCAAACACGAACCTCCTGTTTTGTAGACTCAAAAAACAGTGAAGACTCAACGATGGACTTCATTTTATATTTTTAAAAAAGAAAGAGTAAAACTACTAACTGAAAGACTTTGTTGAGTACATGTTACAAAGGAAGTAGTGGCAGCAGAAGACTTTCACATCCTCTTTTTGAGCTTCTGGTGTAATATGCTAGGTTGCATCTCTCCCCCCACCCCAGTGAGATGCATGTGTTCAAAATTTATTTAGTTGCTTCTTCCCAGTTTTTTCATTCTCAGGACAGCTGACCATAATCTATTTTAAAAAACAACCCCCTACAAAATACTATCCGAGTCCCCTCTAACAAATGTAGCAACAGCAGAAACTCAGTAATGAACAAACAGGCCCTCTTCAGATGCAATACTAAACAATGGTTTAAAGTTGGCTGGTTTCAACCAACCATAGTTAAGAGAACTAACCACAGTTTGTCCAGGTTCAGACATAAGATTTGGTTGCAGTTAGTCTAAGACTAAAAAAAAATAAAAAATTGAACTCCTCCTAGCCACATCAGAAGAGGAGGAGGAAGAATATGTGAGCCTGAGGTTCATGGTGGCTTGTTTCCAAAATGATAAATCATGACTTACTGTAATGTCTGAACGTAACATGCATACAATAAAACCAAACAGTGATATATTTCCAATTACACACCATTAACATGTACATAGTAAACAGGTATAGAAAAGCAAATCCCCACAGTTTTGTCACCAGCATGACCAAGAATTTGAAACCAAGACAGGGTTATACTGAGGAAAGACAGTGGCTACCTCAGTTTTTAGTGGGGTAACGTGAGGACCTCTTCCAAGACATCATCCCGGAGTACAAGCATGTCCTACCAGCTATAATGACAAGCATTTTGCTTGTATATATTTTTAAAAGCTGGTGTTTTGTTTTCAACTCACATCAACCCAACCATAGGAAATTCTAGCTGGGGCTAATGGGAACTGTAGTATAGCAAATTCTGGAGGGCCCCACATGCCCTGTTGTAGACAGGGGCTAAAGGAATATATTATTCTGTATAGCTTTCCCCCAGAAAATATAACATGATGAGGAAGACTCAAGACTATTTCATTATACAAAATACTTTACAAGCTCCTGAAATGGGTTTTGATGTAATTTTGACAATGAACAAAAGGTCACATCATATGGCAAAGGTTACCTCCGGCATGTAATAAAGACAGAAGAAAAAGGAGGAAAAAAGAAACATTTGACATACTTGGATCTGACAAGATTGAGTCGGTTTTCGGCAAAAATTGGTCACAGCGGACTCCTTGGTAGCCCTCTTTGCACCTGGGAAAAAGGGGAAAAATGACAAACATACGCATGCGGTAGTGACAGGCTAATTGCAAGGCATCAGTCAACTGCAAACATTGCTCAGAAGGCTAAGACAGAGCTAAAACGTTTTCAACCACCTGGAGCAGAAGTGCGAGTGATTCCCAAACATTCTACCTTCAAGAAAACCTTTCAGCATCCCCTCCCCCACTGAGGAACCCTATATGTCTGCCACAGGACCCAGCATGTTGCAAAGGATACTGAGCCACTGCCTAGGATGGACACTTGGTCCACACACTTGGCCAAATCTGTGGGGCCTCACCTTTGCCCCACTTCAACTGAAAGGTTACTATATTTTGCTGCTTAGGGAAGAGCAGCAAATGGTGTCTCCCTCCAAAAAAAATTATCCAAGGTACATAATATAATACCCATAGTACCCCAGGCCAGTCATGTTATTTTGGCACTTAGAGAGATACCACAAGCACCCTTCCCGTCCATGGCAGGAAAAAGAGCAATAGTTGTAAATAAAGTACAGTACTAATAAATCTAAATTAACTAACTCACATTTTGCTGCTCTTTCATGACAACCCAAATCAGCTGCTTGAAGTGGCCACCTCACTCTGCCTAGCGAAAGGGTACCTAAGGCTACATCTCCTTCACAAATATGACCAGCAGCCATAGAAGCTGGTTCAGTGTGGCAGGATCCCCACTTGAGTCTTTGTTATGGCATCAGCACCACTATGTTATGGCATTGAAAGGTTAAGCTTTCTGGGTATTAAAATATATTCCCTAAGACCATTACTTGATATCATAACAAGAAAACGGTGAAAAACTGGTTTTGCTCTTTTAAAGAATGCGCATAATATTACAAGAATTTCATAAGTTGCCATGAAACCATTTTTGTTTAAAAAATTACCATCAAATAATAAATTACCCTTTTTTAAATGAGCAGAGGTTTGAACCCAGGTCTCAGTGGTCCAAGTACTTGATAATGCAAGTTATCAATAATGGGGAAAACAAGAGATGTGCAATTCTTGGATGAACCAGCCCCAAGATCACTGCAGTCCTGGATTTCTTCATTTCTCTGAGATTTTTTTACTTTGACTATTTTGACATTTCATAGTAAGACTGATCTTTCACTGGTGAAATGACCCCCTAGCAATCTGTTCAATCTGTTTCTGCCCATGGAGGCAGAAGCA
The DNA here is from genome assembly GCA_034641385.1 of Darevskia mixta. Taxonomy (NCBI): domain Eukaryota; kingdom Metazoa; phylum Chordata; class Lepidosauria; order Squamata; family Lacertidae; genus Darevskia; species Darevskia mixta. The sequence continues at coordinate 3,151,553 of JAWWNH010000027.1, forward strand.
TACTGAGGCTACAAATATTCGGAAGTCAAACCCAGTCAATATGGGAAATCCTACTCTGACAGCCATAAGGATTTCTATCCATTATTGCCCGATTCTTGTCTGGATTTAGCTTCAATTGACTTATCCACAAACAGTTTCTAAACACAGTTTGACACTTAGTAAGAGAGAACTTGGGCTGGAGGAAAAAGAGAGATATTTGGGTGTCACCGGAACAATGATATGGAATTTCACATCTCTGTATAAACTCACCTACTTGTGTCAATAGTAAGAGAGAGGCAGAACAGAATTATGTGGGTCAGGACATTGAAAGGGCTTGGGAGAATGACAAGAAGCTGTTATGTTTGGGGCTGCATCAAGACTCATCCACACCATCCTCAGACACACAGTGGTCACCAATATTCCTTAAGCATCTACTACCTAGCCATCCCCAATGGTCTGAGTATCTAGACTGTCCAGATGGCAATTGTCAACTATGGAATACAAAACTACTAGCATGACTAGGTATGTCTCTTGAAGATAATTCAGAAATTAACCCATCTAATTCCTGGGGGAGGGATAAGGCTTTCCTTGAATAGCAGAATTTTCACCATGCGGAAATCCCTGCTCCTAGCCCTTGATGGCTTTATTTGGGAAAGTTATGGAATACAGACCAGAACCTTTCAATCTGATTTCAGCAAATGGGGATGAATATATGGGACACAGCCATTTAGGGTTTTAAAGATAACTATCAAGAACTTGAATTAGGCTTAGAAAAAAAATCAGTAATTGAAGAGTTATCTTTCCTATGTTGTCCCTGTTAGAAGACAAGTTTCAGAGTTCTATACTAATTATTATTGGTGATGATCTGCAACAATTTGTATTAACAAAGTTATCAGGCTGCTGATATTCACGACATTTTTCTGTAGTGCTTATAAATTTAATTGCCGGAACACAAGCATAAAACCAAGACTGTTTACAAACTATGCACCAAGGAATTCAAAATTCTGTGACATGTATAAATGGTGAAAATTGAGAGAATTTCCATATTTTTTTCAGCTTTTGCTAGTTATGAGAAAGGGCAAAGGGTTATATAACCTTTGACCACAGGAATTTAGGCACAATCACTCCACATTCTGGCTTCTAGAATTTCACCAAATTATCAGCTTCAATCCCACCCTCTCAATCTTGAGATCTAATAAAAATTTGACCCACATGCATACTGCAAATGAAAATTGAGGTTCTCAGGATATACAATTCTGTTTCAACCCAATCACATAAATGTCTGTGCTTGAACTGCAGGACTGCAGAACTGCATACTGCAAGACTCTTGAGCATAACACACAAGTGGTGTTTTCAAGATGCAAAAATATAAGAGCTCCCCTTTCTTGATTCGTATGACCTTATGCAAATAAATACTCCTACAGTCCGTGCTGAAGAAGCCAATAAAGGTAAAGGTAAAGGGACCCCTGACCATTAGGTCCAGTCGTGTCCGACTCTGGGGTTGCGGCGCTCACCTCGCTTTATTGGCCGAGAGCCGGCGTACAGCTTCCGGGTCATGTGGCCAGTATGACAAAGCTGCTTCTGGCAAACCAGAGCAGCACACGGAAACACCATTTACCTTCCCGCCAGAGCGGTTCCTATTTATCTACTTGCACTTTGACATGCTTTCGAACTGCTAGGTGGGCAGGAGCTGGGACTGAGCAACGGGAGCTCACCCCGTCGCAGGGATTCGAACCGCCGACCTTCTGATCAGCAAGCCCTAGGCTCTGTGGTTTAACTTACAGCGCCACCTGGGTCCCTGAAGAAGCCAATACATAAACACAAAAGATAGAAAAGAACTTTCAGCAATGTGTAATGGAAGATGGACATGGGGCTACAGATTCTTGGGGTGAAATGAATTCAGCATGCACATAAAATATGTCAGTATTCTGAACCAGGCAACCCTGACCATCTCATGTTCTCCAGTTGAGACTGCAATCTGAGCAAGATAAGAGTTTCCACCATTTATTTATCTGGCTGTGCAGACAACAGAGTCAGGCGGGGAAGTAGTTAAATAAATCTTGGTCCCTAGCATTTGAAATTACATTTCCTAATATCCCTGCTACCTGCAGCAGTGCTGTGGTAGCATTTCAAATTTCAGAGAGGGAGGGGAAGGAACATCCCCCCATCACCATAAAGCAGGGGTTTCAGGTCTCACAGAGGAGCTGGAGGGAGGGGCCCATCATCTCCTAATGCCAGGATTGACTTGGAATCAACTCTGCTTTTTGGTTGTTTGCTTGGTTCAGAATAGACCCAGTTCAGAATAGAACAGATGTGCTTGGCCATTGCTACACACGTTTCAGGGCTCCTTGTCTGGAGACAAGCTTGAAAGAAGCAGGAAGACAGGTGCTGAGTTGAGAGCTCAGTCTATGCCAGAGTGCCAAATTGCTCAGAGTAAGGCCAGTGTCTGTAGCTTTGTAGGACCAAGTAAAATCCTCTTGCTTTTGTGTGTCACCTGCTCCTTGCTGAGCTGGCAGTTGTAACCCGTTCCTCTGGGTGCTCACAATTTGGCTCCGGAAAACTACAGCGTAGTCCAGGAAAAACCTTCTTCTGGCAAGTAACTGTTATGGCACAAAGCATATAATACCTGGGTTCGAACAGCAGCACTGCCAGTTCAGGGCCTGTGACATTTTCAAAAGTCTTCCCATTTTTATCTGCGGCCCGTTGAAGCATATGGGAAAGTGAGTATTCGAAACAGCAAAAGAAAAACCACATTTAAGGGATTTGACTCACACAGAATATGAATATGAACATGACTATGTCTGGCTGTGGGTGGTCTCATCAAAGATGATAGCTCTGTATCCTCTGAGTGATTTGGCTGAGAAATTTCTCACTTCTACTGAAAGAGTGTTCACACCCACCAGCCCACTTGCAAATTTATACCACATAAATATACTGTTTAAAAACTCTAAATCAGGTAATTATTAGGGTTGTCTTACCAGAAATTATAGGGGTTTGCTGACATAACTTATGTCAAGAAGAGTAAACAGAGCCCCCCCCCCCACTCCATGTAGTGGCAGAAATGAGACTGCAATTTTCAAACAAGTTGACAAAAAACTACTAAAATTTCCCCCTTTAAAGCTGCACTTGACATAACTTGCAAGTGAAGCGCTAAAAGTAAAGAAATGTTACCAGTATCTGCATCTATATCATTGTTTATTTACTCAGTTTTCATTCCTTTTCCTTTCCTTATTGAATTAGCTTAATTAAATGAAATAAGAGTTGAAAGTAGGTCAATATTAAACCTTCCATGTAATTTTTATATTTTCCCTATAATCTATTCAATTTAAATGAATTTGTTTTTATGCATTTTTCTGTATTTATTCTTACTTCTCTAAATGTAAATTTTAGAATGAAGAAAAGTATATTCTTTATCCTCCCATTATTGAGGTAACAGATGTACTCTCTGAGCTCAAGTAAGGGTGTGTGTGTCGTACTCAAACATGCAAATAATGGGAGGATGAGGGAGAGTGGCATCCAATAGACAAACAGAAACTTTGAAGACAGTTCCTAAGCAACAGACGTAGGATATTTGCTGGTTGATCATTTTATTAGATCTGACACACATAATTGATTTTAGGAATGAATTACATTTGCAGTGACATCCATAAATTCACAATTCTGCCAGACAAGAAAATAGTAGCCTGCCTGCCTATGCATGCCTATGTAAGTGTACAGACATTATTCACCAGTTTTGATAGCTGAATTTTTATTTTAAAAATAAATAAATAAGTGCTGCCTTATACATTTTAAAAATAAATAAATAAGGTGGCCTGAAAGTATTCAAAAGTGGAAAATTAGATGAAGCAAAAATGTTTCCACACATATGGAGTTATAGTTCGTATCAGGAGGGCCGAACACACCTGGCGTGCTAAGTGGGATGATGTCACAATGCACAACATGAATAATTATGAATTAAAAGCACACACAACAAAAAGCCCTCAACAGGGCCTTTGGAGCATGTTCAAAGGCTCTGATACACCTGCCCCCTGCGACCACACAGTTCAACTCACATTTCCCGTGTGGAAAAAGATGCAAGCAGTGTCATTACGACAGTAACACCCTATACTGCTAGCCAGAAATGCAGAGAGATGCTACACTGAACCCCTTTCCCAATATGGCTCCCCCCCCCCATTTGGAAGAAGGTGACAGGATATTAAGTGGCAGAGGAAATCAATGTAGAGAGCAGGATTTGGGCAGTAGGCTGTGTCTGTACTGATTCTGCTCAGAATTAACATTACCTGCTCTTTTTGCAGAGTGTCCCTGGTGAATTATCTTTATCTTTATTGTCATTGTACAAGTACAACGAAATTGGATTTAAATAATAATAATAATAATAATAATAATAATAATAATAATAATAATAATAATAATATAATTTAAAAAATTCATTTTTCATTTAAACAATTAGCATCTTGCTAATTTGGTTGTGATTTCTAGCGTTTACACTGACGACTGCATGTGTGGAGAACTGATGTAGATTTCTGTCTGTTCATTGCTAGACTTTTTTATTTTATTTTTCCAGGCTGCTGAAGTGCACAAGTGCTTGTGCACAATGATGAACGGCAGCACAAAAACAAACCGTGATGTTACTGTTTCTACAAAGACATCAAGATTCTTTGGGGCACCCAACACTTTTTGCCTCAATGCACACAATCACTTCTGCCCACCAGGACAAAAAGAAGCAGAAGACATCCCAGTGGGCAGAAGGCATTGAAAGCCATGGAAAGCTGCACAGGCACCGGTAGTGGAATTAATTTTAGAAACTCTCCATGCTAAATTAGGAGGGCAGAGAGCAGCCTGCTGGCCAACCCACAGAACAATACCAAAATGTACGAAAGCCCACTCATCCCAAGTAGATGATTTAAAATGGGTATTAACCGATTAATTCATCAGCTTCTGGGATTCAGATTCTTTCTGAAAACCACACACCGCAGGATTTATTTCAAAGCCCTCCTTGCAAGAAATACTGAACTTGTATCAGGTGTGATTTCTGTGGTCCAAAAGCAACATGGTGCTCTGTGCTCCTCTCTATTCTTATTCAGATGGTGTGGTTGGCTGGCTTTCCCTGTCACCATCTAAAAGAGATTATCCAGCTGGCTCTCACTCAAGCCACAAAAAGCTCAAGCCAGACCAGACTGAAGTAATGTCAAGGGAGAGAGCACAACAAAACAAACAAACACCCCTAGCTCCTTTCATGGAGGGAATGCCTCCTTTTTCCTGTTACTTCAGCTTCAAAGCCTGAAACCCATGTGACAAGTGTAAAAGTGAGCTTGCAACCACCCTCCTTAATAATAATAATAATAATAATAATAATAATAATAATTTATTATTTATACCCCACCCATCTGGCTGAGTTTCCCCAGCCACTCTGGGCGGCTTCCAATCAAATATTAAAACAATACAGCATTAAATATTAAAAACTCCCCTAAACAGGGCTGCCTTCAGATGTCTTTTAAAAACAGGATAGCTGCTTATTTCCTTGACATCTGCTGGAAGGGCGTTCCACAGGGCGGGCGCCACTACTGAGAAGGCCCTCTGTCTGGTTCCCTGTAACCTCACTTCTCACAGTGAGGGAACCGCCAGAAGGCCCTCGGCGCTGGACCTCAGTGTCCGGGCTGAACGATGGGGGTGGAGACGCTCCTTCAGGTATACAGGACCGAGGCCATTTAACTGCCCCCCAAACCAAGCAGCACAGTTCCTTCCTTGATTCTTCTGTCCCCACCCTGCCATTTTCTCCATTTCCCAATGTATAAAATCCTTATTCTAAGGGAGGTGGAATAAACAGGCAGTGGAGGGAAGGGGAGCAGGAAATAGGGGTGGTCCCAACACCAAATTCTAAGTGCTCCAGGTTCTGCACAAGGCTGGAATAAGGCCCAGCCCATGCTGGTTCCATGTGGATGTTTTAGCAGGAATCAGCACCATTCCCGTAACCAACACAGAACTTTTTTTTATATAGTTAAGACAACACAAAATGGTCACTTCTCTGTTTCTTCTCTTGCTTCTCCATTTCCTCCAAGAGTGATCACATGTCATGAAGTTGCATCACTCCCAGGGAGCCTGTTGCCATAGTTTCATTGTTTTCATCACAATGGTGGGAGGAGCCCCTTCAGTTACTTGGCCAGTTGTAGGCAGCTGTAATTATTTTAAAATGGAAAAAAAGCAAGAGGAGACGGGCATCCCTTGGACTACCCCATATGGAATCCTCAAGGTTACCAGAGGATTTGGCAGATTTCCAGGCAGGAACTCAATCCAATCAGCACATTTGGCAGATCTGCGTATTTACAGCTCTATGAAACGGTTCCGTTCAGGTCAGTGACCTATTGGCCTCTGAAAAATGAAAAGTTATTTTTAACATTTATTCCTGTCTGCCAAAAACCCCCATATTTCATTGCTATCATCTGCACCAATGTTACAATCTGTTCTCAACTCTTTTTACACTGTGGCATTTAAAAAAAAAATTTTTTTTTTTTACAGATCAGGCTAATTTTTTAATGTTATTACTTTCAGATTTGGAAAGCCGAAACATGTAATTAAGACAGCATCATTCCGAAATGCCGCTTCCTGTTCATTATATGTGCAGCTGCAAATTTGATGAATGTCAGGGAAATGTGCCATCTGAAAGATTTAGAGAAATACATAAAATAGCAATCCTCAAGGTTTTCAAGTGGGTTTTTTTTTGTGATTCTGTGTTTGGGACTGTCAGCAATGGAACTAACCTTAGATCAGTAGCAAAGCAGAGGAGATGACTATTGAAAGGACCTGATTAGGAAAATAGGGGAGAATGCTGGACATGAGCCCAGGCCACAGGTTTCTAGAATAAGTGAACAAAGTTGTAGTAGTTGTAGTTCATATGGTCAGTTGTGATACTCATCTAATAGAAGGGTGTTCAACAGGTGTGGCTATAAACCAGTGTATTTAGGATGCATGCAGCACATATATGCAAATACCTACAAATACATTTTTTTCCAACTTGGGAAATATCACAGTAATCAAGCCTACCTCACTATGCATTCATCAGCTCCCATACAATATGAACTTATGTAAGCATGGGGCACTTGCTCCAGTCTTGCAAAAACAATTTCTGCCCAGCTAAATATGTGAAGCAGTCTTAAGGTGTATCAGTTATAGACTGCCCAACTCCACAGAATGATTTCCCAAGAACTGTAATTTCAATAATGGGAATATTTATCTAGATTATTTTTTTTGTCTTCCCGATAATAGTCGCTGACATTTCCCAGACACTATTGCTCCTATCTCCCTGTTCTTGCACAGTTTGATTGTGTTAACAGGGGGATTTTGAGTACGGAGGGAATTATACATATAAGCTCTTTTGGCAACTGTCTCCTAGCTGCCAGGGTTGTTTCTGGAAGACTGCACTCAAGAATTATAAATGCATAAAGCAGAGCAGATTAAAATGATTAGAAGAAAGACCTGACATTGATCAGCTGGGAGGATGTACAGTAATTGGTGGTGGTGAGTTAGAATGAAAGAAGAAAGATTCAAACAATTAGAGGGATTGAATATATTGTGCTGCCAAAGTTGGGGGGAGGGGAACGACGCCAAACAGAAGGAACTGCATTTATCAGTTCCAAATGCATGGTGAGATCTATGAAAGCTAAGACTGCCAGAGACAGATTCAGGCTCTAGTGAGTCATCATGAAAGAAAGAAAGGAAAGAATAGAGCTAGACACTAAGTATGACCAGTGGTGCTAGAAGTGCACTGAGTTCTGCAAGATTTCGAAGCAGGGAGATCAAGCATGAAAACCACCCTGAGATCTATGAATGGAGGGTAGTATTAAAAAAATTAATCTATATAAATAAAAATGTAAATGTGTGTTTCTTCAAAACCTCAAATCTCCAAAAGTACTGCACCGATTGCTTTGAAATTTTGACACAACGTTGGGTTCCATTCCTGGAGTGTTTTTACATAAAAATATTACATAGATGTCACACCAGTGACAGGTAAAAAGAAAAAAAAAAACTTCTTTAGATCCTAACCAATCGCATAGTGAGCAGCATGACATCACAACACTACATAGCCACATAGCCAACACCATTGTCAATGTGGTGATATCACTGCTGTGATACAAGCTATATAAGGTCAGAGAGCCCAGGATGAGAGAGGAGAGGGAGGGAGGGGGGCCTTTGAGGTGAGGGCGGCTACACCAATAGGTCAGAGGGAAGGCACACACAAACTACACAGAGAGAGAGTCCATGAGGAGAAGCTGTGGGGAGGCAGGCAAAGCTGTGGGGAGGTGGGGGGAAAGACGGAGAGGAGGCAGACGGAGAGGAGGTAGGAGGAAGTTGTGGGGGGGCAGGAGGAGGCAGGCGGGACTTCAATGGGCTGTGGGAAGCCAGTCGAAAATGGGGGGAAACACGCACTTTCTCTTTTCCATTTCACCAAATGAGCCACAGCAACGCGTGGCCGGGCCAGCTAGTAAATAAATACACAAAAATGAATAACAGGGAAATGCGGTGTTTCCTCCCCACCCCACTTCAAAGTCTCTTTTATTTAAAGAGAAAATGTATTTTCTATTTAGGGAGGTAAAAAGCTGAAAAGAAGTCAAAATTCATTTTAGATCAGGACAGGACTGTGAATATAGTGGCAAGTTCCAAGACAGCAACAAACAACAACGCAAAGTGCTCCTGCACCTCCAATAGTTGTGTAGAAGTAGGAATTTCAGACCCTGGGTGCAATTCTAATGGAATTATTAGAGGAATTATTAGAGGTGCAGGAGCCTTGACCTTTTTTTTGCACCTGCTTACCATAGTGAAGAACAATAGGTAAAGGTAAAGGGAACCCTGACCATTAGGTCCAGTCGTGTCCGACTCTGGGGTTGCGTGCTCATCTCGCATTAATGGCCAAGGGAGCCGGAGTACAGCTTCCGGGTCATGTGGCCAGCATGACAAAGCCGCTTCTGGCGAACCAGAGCAGCGCACGGAAACGCCGTTTACCTTCCCGCCGGAGCGGTACCTATTTATCTACTTGCACTTTGTCGTGCTTTCGAACAGCTAGGTGGGCAGGAACAGGGACCGAGCAATGGGAGCTCACCCCGCCGCAGGGATTCGAACCGCCAACCTTCTGATCAGCAAGCCCTAGGCTCTGTAGTAACCCACAGCGCCACCTGGGTCCCTTTTGTGAAGAACAATAGACAGGACCAAATATAGTCCTTGTTAAATAGCGTCTAAACAAGGAAACCCCTAGCATTCAACTAATAATGGCCCAAGTTGCTGACCCTCTGCTATTTTTAGAGGCATTTTGCCCCTGTGACCCGTCTTTTTTCTCCTAGTGGCATGAGAAAAACACACCTTTTGCAGGATTTACTCCAAATATTCTCCACCATTCCCCACCCCACCCCCTCTACAGTGCCTGGATTGCAACACCTAGGGCCTGAAAAATGGTGGTCAGCCTACCAGCTCTGAAGAAGTTGTCTGAGTGTGACCACTAATGGTGAGCCCCACCCACAATAAACTGTGGGATGAAACTGTTGAACAATTCCTTCTCCCCTTGGATAAATTTGTGCTCTTCCGGTCTACCCCCTCAACTGAGGTTGAAACCTGCTTTCACTCTTTCAGAATCACTTGGGACTCAAGCCAGGAGTCTCTTGGTCTGTGTACTGCCACACCTCATGATGAGTCAAATGTTTGTGGAGCAGGTGAGAACATTATTGTCCAAATAGGCCACTGTGTGGTTCTCCACCCTGCCCTCAGTCTGCCTCTGGAAGGAGCTGATTTAATCTCCTCCTTACCTGGGTATGAATAATTCTAGTTCAGGTAGAAGATGCTACAGTCTTGTGTGGTTCCTAAAGTCTCTTTCTGGATGTGTCTTTTTGTCATCCTGCCTGCCTGCCTTTCTATCTGCTAGCATTGTTACCTGTCTGCCTCACAACCATGATTCTGGCTTCCTTGTCCATCTATCTGCCTCCCTTACTGCTCTTTTACATTCTTGTTCAATTCTCCTTTAGATGGACCTCTTGGTTTTGATACTGGCCTATGATTGCCTCCACAGACTGCTCCATCACCCCTATTCTGCACTTATGGGACCATGCTTCCTAAAGTCCTATGTTCCCAGGCCTTTCTATGGGATGTGTCCCAGTGCTCCCTTCCGATTCTGACATATATTTATGTGTACCGTGCAGTGGTGAGAAGAAGCTCCTGTGAACATCTGAAAGCAGATAAATACAAGGCTCTGTGCTTACACTGGAGCCACAAACACACGGGGATGAAATCCCCTTCCCTGCTCGAGCAGGTTAAGGAGGTGATGATTAGGTGGGCTTTGGATATAGGGAAAACTATTAATTTATCAGCGTGGGAGGAATTATGGAAAAAGAATCGGAAATTTACAGCCTGTGAAACATTAAGGGAAAATCTAATCAAGATGTTTTATAGATGGTATTTAACACCTGCCAAAATAGCTAAAATGTATAAAACAAAAACAAATTTGTGTTGGAGGTGTAAGAATGCAGAGGGGACACTCATACATACTTGGTGGACCTGTGATAAAATCAAAAGTTTCTGGGATATAGTCTATGATGAATTAAAAAAAAATGTTTAAATACAACTTTGTGAAAAATACAGAAGTTTCCCTACTAGGGATAACAGATAAAGATATAGCAAAAGAAAAAAAAAATTCTTTATGCCACAGGTGCGGCTAGGACCTTAATTGCCAAAAATTGGAAGAAAGAAATTACGCCCCCAAAAAAGGTATGGCAGGATAAACTATTAGATTATATTGAATTGGCCAGACTAACAGAGGCAATCAGGGGCCACCCCAGACAAGAATTTCAAAAAGAATGGGGGAAATGTAAAGAATATTTTATCAACCAGTGCCCCCAAATAACCACCTGGACTTGTTTTGATTAATTCCTACAGGAGGATTTACGGTTCTTAAGTTACAATTTGAGATAACCAGTAATAATTATCTATACGGGAAACAGTTTATAAGAAGTAAATAAGGAAGCCGTGTACAGGATAAAGGAAGTCTTTTATTTCTTTTTTATGTTTTGTCTTTGTTGTAAGTGTATTGTTGTTAAGTTTGTTTCGTTTTAGATGTTATGGTGGTAGATTTATTTGTTTTAGTTGTTGTAGTAGTAGATTTGTGTTGCAAATAACTTCAATAATATATTTTTTTTAAGGGGGGGGGGAGAAATCCCCTTCCCTAACTGCCCAGGAGAAAGTAAAACATGAAAGAAATGACAGGTGTACTTGAACGGTCTCCATTTGGTTGGCAGGTGACAGACTGCACCTTGCAGGCCCCGTTTTTACACAGTGCAGCAGTTTGAGGCTGCAATTCATCAAAATTGACCTGTTAAGAAAGGAACTGTAAGAAATACTTAGCACTACTAGTAAGGTTAATTGTGGCAGCCAGCACTGATTAGGCTCAAGTGTGTTGCCGAAATGCCACTCATACAGGTGCAGGCATGACTGACACCATTTGTGAAATAATGGGGAGCAAGAGGGGTAATCAGGTCTTACACGTAGGATAAATCGGCCGTTTAGTAGCAAACCCCCTGAGAAACACAGTTTTGCCTGACCTGTATTTGCAATCCAGTCTGCACTGCAAAGAGCATGCCTGGCACTCTGTTTCTGAAACTCAGCTACAGAAATGCCACACTATTTGTAAGGTAAAAGTAAAGGTACCCCTGACCATTAGGTCCAGTTGCGGACGACTCTGGGGTTGCGGCACTCATCTCGCTCTATAGGCCGAGGGAGCCGGCGTACAGCTTCTGGGTCATGTGGCCAGCATGACTAAGCCGCTTCTGGTGAACCAGAGCAGCACACGGAAACGCCGTTTACCTTCCCGCCAGAGCGGTACCTATTTATCTACTTGCACTTTGTCGTGCTTTCAAACTGCTACGTTGGCAGGAGCTGGGACCGAGCAACGGGAGCTCACTCTGTCAAGGGAATTCGAACCGCCGACCTTCTGATCAGCAAACCCTAGGCTCTGTGGTTCAGACCACAGCGCCACCTGCGTCCCGACACACTATTTGTAGTCTGCAGCAAAAGATGCATGCTTGCTATATCCTATATTTGACAAGTAAGTGACTAAAATGAAAATATGCCATTCAGCAGCTACTTAAGAGACGCAAGGCCTCACCATCTCTTGAGAAATTTCACTACACCTATCTAAAACTCTTTTAGCTTCCTCAGCTGCTTTGGGTGAGTGAGGAGGGACCCACAAATATACTTAAAAGTATATGCATGCATGCAACTAGTGTGTGAGGCACTAACTTGCAACATCTGACTCTGCTTCAGACTAGCGTTTGAACTCTGGACAGTTCACAGACATGCATCTAGACTCCTGTAGGGTTGCAGGGAAACACAGCTGAAAAGAGCTTCAGGAGCACATACAAATATTGGTGGCAACAATATGTCTAATTTACACAACCATCTCTCACAGGGCCTTTGCTCAAAATCCCCGCTCCCCCAAGAAACCTGTTTTTCCCTTTTTTAAAAAATACACCATCAAGGATATATCATGGCATATATTTACCTATAGCATGTTATTTGCCCTCCAATGTGAGTAAAACGTATTTGCTGGTATATACTTTTGGACATTAATGATGTTTGTCATTGCCAAGCTTTATATAACAACAGTAGCATTCATATGAGGGTTATTCTTCCCCCGTTCTGAGTTGATTAGACCTTGCATACAAACTCTTTATCACCACGAATGCTGAATGGAATGACTTTTTTTTTTTTACAACAAACAGTAAAAATATTATTATGTTTCTAAATCTTTAACCGCCAGCTATTTTGGATAACATACACATTTAGAAATTGTCCTACTCTTACTGACCTGTCCTATATAAAAGAATTAAAGGAGATGATACCCTCTTCTAAAGACATGCATTAGTACCTTTCAGGCACTAAAGCGCAATTGTGGTTGTTATGAGCATTGCAAAATGTCATCTAGGAGTGCTATTCCTCTTTAGGGCTAGTGAAACACATTGGGTTTCCTTCCAATAGTGACAGTAGACAATTGGGTCTGCTTCAATGACTACCACCTTTTTCTTTTATAGTTCTGTGCAAAGAACTATACATAGCTACTTGCCTGTGGCAAGAAATAAGAGCTTCCAGGTGATCAGGAAGCTTTACCAAAGTGAAGCTGAGGGTAGCTGCACCAGTTGAATTTCTACCTATTATGCAGCCCTTAAAGGCATGGATTGTCTGTCGGGAAACAACAACAAAAAAAAAGTCAACTGTATTTGTTTTTATAGATTCAATGATTGAATTACCGTATTTTTCGCTCCATAACGCGCACTGGACCATAACGCGCACCTAGTTTTTTGAGGAGGAAAGCCCTCCTTTTTGAGGATCAGTTCAAAGTTGTGCATCTTCTTTTGGAAGAAGAAAAGCCCCATTTGCAAAAGGATCAGCTCAGACTTGTTGTTGTGCTGCTGCTTTTGCAAAGGAGAAAAGAAACATTTGCAAAAGGAGCAGCTCAAAGTTGTTGTGCTGCTGCTTCTGCAAAGGAGAAAAGACCCATCTGCAAAAAGAGCAGCTCAAAGTTGTTGTGCTGCTGCTTTTGCAAAGGAGAAAAGACCCATCTGCAAAAAAAGCAGCTCAAAGTTGTTGTGCTGCTGCTTTTGCAAAGGAGAAAAGACCCATCTGCAAAAAGAGCAGCTCAAAGTTGTGCTGCTGCTGCAGCTTTTGCAAAGGAGAAAAGACCCATCTGCAGAAGCAGCTCAAAGCCCTTTCTACAGTTTCCAAACAGATAATCTAATCAGCCAGTCACATGTCGCTGGGGAAACCAAAAGCCTCCTCTGCAGGAGGACCTTATCTCTCCTCCCGATCTCTTTCTCTCTGCAGGGACCTTATCTCTCTTCCCGATCTCTTGCTGATCAGCTGTAAAGCGGCACCCTTTCAACACCCCCTTCTCTCTTTGTAAAAGAAAAAGCTCGATCTTCTTTTGGTCCCTGGGCAATTCAGCTCCAGGGACCATGCATTCGCTCCATAACGCGCACAGACTTTTCCCCTTCCTTTTTAGAAGGAAAAAAGTGCGCGTTATGGAGCGAAAAATACTGTAATTCAAGTTAATTCAATTAATTGAATTGAATTAACTGAAGTCCTAGCTTTCTAAGTAAAGACTCTTGTGAATGGATTCAGCACCCTCTCCAAATATATAATAGCATAGTTACTATCTTAACTATGCAGAAGAGGAGTTTATAATTCACTATCACCCAACTGTGGTCTAATAAATGCCACATAAAATGAGTCAGTCCTATGATTCCCTACCTCTGTAAACAAATATTCGTTTTAGGAAAGGAATTCTGTATCATTAACTTGTGCACAATATTTGATTCCCATTAACTTACAAAGGATCTCAGAGTAACACCTTTCTGTTAATATTTACAGGAAACTAAGCCCCATTGAACCCTGAAGGGCTTGCTTCCAAGTAAATGTGCATAGGATCAGGCTCCAAGTCATGGGCAAAAGTTGAACATTCAACAAACACAAAATAAAAACTAGGCATCACCAACTGCAGGGGTGTAACTTGCATATTCATGCAACCCACAGCAGTCACAGTATCAATTTACTTAATTGGTAAAGCAAAGAGGGTAAGACGAAACTCTTGCCTTTCCATTTATTAAAGAGGAAAAGAAGGAGAAAATTAATGCAGTAGGAAATATAATCTGTTTTCTCAGAGAGAAAAGCCATTATGATTTGTGTTTACAGATGTGTCATTTCCATCTCTGAAGCAGTGATTTGGTTATGCATCTTCATTCACCAACAATTTCTCAGCAAAATGGCAACGCTTTTCATACACAGACAGTACCACCACACTCAAAAGGGAGAACAGAAATCAGCAGACATATTCCATTTCACATGATGTTCTAAGTTCAACATGGTTAAAATTCTAGCTGCAGTCAGAGCTTTTCCCCCCAGCTGGAACTCTGCCATTGTAAGAGAGCAAAGGAGGTGTTCCTGGTGAGTTCTGGCACCTCTTTTTCTAGAAAAATAGCTCTGGCTGTAGTTATGAGGTTTAGAGTCACCACATTATTTTTTTCACCAGCTTGCCGATACTGATTTTATTTTCCAGCTCCTCCAGTTGGAAAAAAGTTGCACCCTGCTCCTTTCCAAAGTGCAGCTTGGCTTCCCTCACAACTTGGCCACTGCCAGGCCAGCATTTATTCTCCTCTTTCTCAAACTTATATTGTGATCGAGAGTAGGTAGGAAAGCCCACAGAGGACTTTCAATCCTCTGCTATGGACTGGTTTAATTCATTTATCCAGGCTCGGAGGGGGTCAATTGGGCCACATCAGGCCTGACAGAATTTTCCAAATCATTGGGAAAAGGTTGGAATGATCAACCAATTCCAAATCAAGAAGGGTGTGTGTGGATACCCAAGCAACACTATCTACAAGTTACTAGCCTTGAATAAGTTTTCATTAGGGTGTCTTCCTTCACCTCCCTGTGTTAGTCACTTCTGGCATGATGGACAGCCTGAAATGGAGGGAGGGGAAGACCCTCGTAAAGTTGTTGTTCGTAACCATCCAGCATCCATGGGGTTAAACCAGTGGTGTCCAAACTTTTTTCAAAGAGGGCCACATTTGATGAAGTGAAGGTTCTGTGAGGGCCGACCAAAGGGACAACCAAAGTTGTTAACCTTTTTTTTAGGATTGAAGTTGTTGAGGTTTTTTAGGATTTTACCCCAGGAAATAAACCGACTGGCGGGCCGGATTAGGCCCCCCAAAATGGACTTTGGACATGCCTGGGTTAAACACATGGATATTGTGACATTGTAAAGAGGCCAAAATATCCCAGCTGATTGTTTTAATTTTTCTAATGTAAAATTACATTCTTATTTTAACAAGCTCGTTCTTAAGAGATTTAAAGCTTAATCTACGGAGTGGTCTCATGAGCCATATCAGGAAAAATTAAAGAGAGTTGATAGCGATAAGTAATTTCTTTTTTTCAAAACTATCTCATCCCACAGAGAAAGTTAAAGGTAATTAAAGTTCCACAAATTTCTTACAGCTTTGTCTTTCAAAGGCACATACGCACCCCCTCCCCAATAGCCCTTGCAAATAAGCAGCTGGATGGTTTATCCCAGAAAGTTTTTTCCCTAGGTCAAATACATATGGGATCTTTCTATTTGTGCCCTTCCTTCCTTCCTGGCAGAACTGTGTGATTGCAAATTCTTCAAAACTCTGAAATATGAAAACATTATCATTTTTCACCCCTCCCTTTTGAGACAAGGCAGAATAACTAAGGCAAAGGCGGACGCAACATTAAAAAGACAAGTCGCAGCAGGCTCTTCACAAAGCCTGGCTTCTTCCAAAACTTGCAATTTTCATGTGGGTTCATGATGGCACCAGCCACATCTTATGACAGCAGATTCCATAAACTAATTACATCCTGTGTGAGGAAGCACTTTCTTTGCTCTGAATCTACTGGCAAACAATTTCATAGGGTGACCCTGAGTTCTAGTATATAAAAATGTGAGAAAAATGTGTCGCTATCCACTCTACATGTACCTCTGTCCAATGTACCTCCCAAACCCAAATGTTTGAAGATGACCTCCTGTGTGCATCCCTGGGCCGCTAGCTTAGGAAGAATAATACGTAGAGTACCACCTTGTATACATGGTCCCTCAATCAGCTAGAATTCTTCCATGGATGCAGACCATGGATGTGTTGTATGTAGGCACACACATCTCCGATACTCATATCATGCTTGGAGTGCAGTCATCAAAGAAACAAATCAAACCAATTGCTTCAGCAAGTCAAAGAGTGCCTGGAGGTGGTTGGAGGATGGATGGCGGCTAACAGATTGAGGTTGAATCCTGACAAGACAGAAGTACTGTTTTTGGGGGACAGGGTGTGAGCGGGTATGGGGGACTCCCTGGTCCTGAATGGGGTAACTGTGCCCCTGAAGGACCAGGTGCACAGCCTGGGAGTCATTTTGGACTCACAGCTGTCCATTGAGGCGCGGGTCAATTCTGTATCCAGGGCGGCTGTCTACCAGCTCCATCTGGTGCGCAGGCTAAGACCCTACCTGTCCACAGACTGTCTCGCCAGAGTAGTGCATGCTTTCCTCCCCCCCCCTTGCCTCTCTATGAAAGTATATGGGACTTTTGACCCCCTTTTTCCTAGTGTGATTCTGAAGCCAAAGGAAACAAATGGGAAATCAGAAGACAAAGGGTAAGCGATACCATGCATATGGCTTGGAAACAGTCCTTTATGACAAAACAGATGGCTGCAAAAAAAAAAGAGGGGAGTGAGGAAACGGTTCTCAAACGTGGCTGATGTTATACTAATTAGGCTATCAGAAGGCACCTACAAAAAATGATGTCATTATAATATTAACATTTGTAAAACATCTACTTTCCATCAACTTCTGTCAGAGCTTAGTGCAAAAATTTTTATTTACGTGAGGATGTGAGGTGTTGGGTTTTGTTTCTTTTCATATTCCCTAGTTGTAAAGGCTGTGGTGTGTGTGTGTGTGTGAGAGAGAGAGAGATAGAAATCTAAGGTCCATTTCAGGAACTGAGGCCTGAGGTGATCTCCAGCTGGACTGGGAAATGGCCTCTGTTTCATCTATGTCTGGCATACTAATAGTTTCTTGTGTGAGCCAGGAGATCAGATGTGAAATGTGCTTATAATTCTTTGGTATGGTTTTTCCATCCTTTCGGGGAAGAGGAAGAATCTCGCATATTGTCGTGTGCATTATTCGCCTGGCTCACAGAAGATGGAGTTCACAAGATGCTGATTGTGTGCACTCCTGAGGCCTAGTCATGGTGCCAGGTATTAAAACGACAACTTTGCAGGCTCATGTGTCATAAAGGTTATAGAAGCAGCAACAACTGATAACATGCATTTAGCGGCAGAGAAAGCCACAAACTTCTGATACTTGCATTGCCTCGTGCTTTCAGCTTTATTGCTTATATATTCAAGGCTTCATTTACTTGTGCTTCTCTCAACATGGTTGCTCCCATACCTGTGCAGGTATGTATAAAGGGCTCCAACCATACAGTTCCACTACTTCATATGTTTACAAATCAAGTAAATCTTTCAAAGGTGTGTGCGCACACACCAAATACCCCTTACAAATAAGGGGCTGTGTGGTTTATCTTCAAAACAACTAAATGAATCTGAATAAATTTCATTCAAAATGGACAGTATTGTCACCCCATGACCAAGTAATGGATTGCTGCTTCGCATTTCACAAAAAAACTGCCATCTGTGGGGAGGATATTTGTTAATTAAATCAAGATTTTGAGATCCTTAAGCCATCTGTTAAGATATTTTGTTCAATTGCTTTCTTCAGTCACAGCAAAAATGTGCACAAATGAGCTGCTTGTTCCTGATAGGGGGATGCATCTTAAATGAAACAAGCTATGCACTCTTGGAACATTGCTAGCCAACGATCCAACACAGAGTTCAGTTGCTAAAGATCCGAAACAATTAGCTATTGTGGAGGTTGATTTCAAATGAACCTAAGGTATTACTCTTTGAATAGAGCCTTAAAGGTAATGAGAGTCTTCTGATGAAATTAAAATCAGTGAATATACCATGGTGCCTCAATCATTTCAACACACAAATCAGGCTCCCAATTCTATAAAGATAAACACAGTTAAGAACAATTGCAGATTTTTAAGAGACCCATCAATGAAATTCAAACATTTAATTTGTCAGATAAGACTACTGCTTCCAAACTGCAGTGCAAAGAAAAAGGGACACACAAACAGCCTGTTGTGTCCAAAATCTTTTTATTTCCAATTTTTATTCCTTCACATCAGTATATTATAGAGAACAAGCAATATATTCCTATTATAGAGGATAAACAATATACTCCTAAAACATGGCAACATTTTCAATGTCACCAGTCCAATTTCTACTGCAGATTTCTGCCTCAAATTTCAAAATTAGACATTGTTTAGACATTGTTTTCATTCAGGCAGGTGAAATCTCCTAAACTGCCAATTACTCTCAGATTATTTTCTACTAATTGCTGTACACCATTGAATACAAACTCTTAATGCTGTAAAACACTAAATACTAACAAATAAAATACAACAAATGTTGGGTACTCACACTGTGAAATATTCAGTAATATCTGGCACCTATTTGAATATCCAGGGAACACTCAATGAATAAATTCAAATGGGTGTTTTGAACGGCACTTTTAAGGATTAATTTGTTCCAGTTTTAATGATGATCAATTTCCATGGGTAATTCCAAAACAGTTTCCAGGAATGGTGTGATTCCAGGAAACACATCCTCCTCAGCAATGGCTTACAATACGCTATATGTGCTTAATTTATGTCTGTAGGATTGTTCATTCCCCTTTGCTATATTGACTCAGGGCCCTCCCTACCATACAACCTGCTGCAGGCCAAACCATGAGTCTCAAGAGGCTGAGGTGGTTCAGGCACATCACTTCTCATGTACAGCAGCCATGTAAATACTGTAAAGATCTGTGCAAGAGGAAAGCACCAACATAATTTGTCCTGGCTTCTGTTAACAAAGGATTCAGCTAAACAGCTGCAAGTATAATGTTTAGGTGCGTTTTAAGCGCATTGCACAAATGTGACACTAGAAGGCGCTGGTGAGCTAATGGCAAATTCCATATAGGTTTTAGAACTTAAAAACAAACCATTTTCACAGTGTTGTTTTTTTTATATCTGTGTAGATCCACTCAAAGTTTCATTATATTGTTTTCAGCATCCGCTAGTAAATCACTCCTAAGATCCCCACAGCTCTCTGATGCGCTGCTATTGTAGCTATAAGGGACAGCAAAATTGTCCCTTAAACCATGTGGTTTAAAAACAAACACAGCCAATATGATTAATAGAATGTCTGTTAGAGAGCTGAAAACAACCCCCTATGCAGGAATTACACTGCATTGTGTAAAATCCTGACAAATTTCAGTGGCAGCCGCAGCAAATATCTCTAATAAGCTAATATGCACAGCCGGTAACAGCAACCAAAAGTACTTCTTAGCTGGTGCTGTGGCCAGCTTCTTCCTATGAGAATAGAATACAGAAAGGCAGGTTTTCTGTAAACATAACCCTTGTAATGTTTTACTGCACTTGTGGGTGCTCTTGCAGAAGAGTCCAGCTGTCTCTTCAGTTTTAAAACTCTGAGCAGGTGTTACCCACTTCATCTGACTGCAAATGTTAAAAAGTTGCAAGTCATGCTAAAAAATTCAAGGATGAAAGGAAGGGCTTTGAAATTTGTCCTTCTGCAGAGAACAGTGACAAATTTGTAGAAATTCCTTCTGCTAAAAACAAGACTGGTGTTTTGCTTCTTACATGCTCTTCACTATTGGAAGTGCTCTTCTTTTTATCCTGTAGGGATGACAGAATTTGGCAAATTCTTATACAAAAGGAATGACCTGATTGACACCTCTCAGATTAATGCCCATCCACTGAATTTTGCATTCCTCCATATGTTGCAATGCAGTGCTAGGTAGTTCAATACATACATTTCAGTAATTTTGAGAGAAAATACACATTTAAATTCAAGGAAGTGTCAAAATACATATTTAGGGTTATGCCCAACTAAAATTATATTTAAATTAGACATGATGTAAAGAATATATCTACTTGAGTCATGCCCATTAATTTCAGTGACTATATTCTGTGTAAGGTTAACAATAGATGCAAACCTTGTATTCTAAACTATAGGACTCAAACCATTTCAAAGAAGTTTGACCTAGTTAAAAGAGCTAAATGCATATTTAAATATATGTATTTGAGAGAATTTTTGTTTACATAAATGCAGTTTAATGTGCAAACAGACCTGAATTATATAAAATATGCAAAATTCACATAGGCAGAAAACAGCCACAATTTGCCTACCCCTAGCTTAGCGGGGGGGGGGGGCTGTAGGCTAATAGTGGGACACATGTTTTGCTTGCAAAAGGTCTCAGGTTCAGTCTCTAACATGTCCAGGTAGATCTGGGAAAGATTCCTGCCTGAAAACCACGCCAGTAGAAGTTGACAATACTGCACAAGAGAGACTGATGGCCTGGTTTCGTATAAGGCAACCTCCCACATTCCTTCCAATCGATCAGTTACTTTATTTGTCTGCCACCTTTCCAAAGTTAAAACCATACTCAAGGCGGCTTACAACATACAAAAAATTACATAGCTACAAACATAACAAAAGTAGTCGTAAACAATAAACACAACATCCAAAAGTACAAACCAAATTGAAGTATGTCTACATAAATCATAAGATCTAAAAGATACAAAAATAAATAAATAACATAAACAGCAGCAACAACTGCCTCCCAACAAAATAATATCTCAGCCCAAGATTCCAGTGGTCAATAGATTCCTCCAAAATAACCTCAGATTTTGTTTCAGCAATATTGACTCAAAACACGAGTAACTGTCTCAATAGACAATGGAGTGTACCCAGGACCGGCGCTAGGGATTTTGGCGCCCTAGGCGAGGGGGCGGGCCATGTGACGTCATAGCACATGACGTACGGTGCCCCGCCCCCTGCCCGGACGGGCACCCTGCGCCGCCGCGGTTTTCGCCGCTGGTTGGGGCAGCACCGGGCGGCAGCGGGGGGCGAGGGGCAGGCTGGCCAGCGCCCCCTCCATTTTGGCGCCCTAGGCAACTGCCTAGTTCGCCTTAATGGACGCGCCGGCCCTGAGTGTACCTCTGGGGGTGAAATCAAACTGCTGTGTTTGCAGCACCCAAGTGTATATGAAGGTCCTGGGCTGACCAGATGACAAGAACCCTTCCCCCAGCATAACAAACGGGGACAGATCCAGAGAGTAAGAATATATATTTAATCAGTTCTGCCTTTGGGATGAAAATATCATCTAGCTAGCTTCCAAGAATCCGTTCAATAAAGAGTACAGAATTTCCCTCATTTGTCCCATTCCCAGGCCCAGTGCAGACGTATTCCACAAACATCACATTGTCCTTAGCTGCTGAAGCTCATCAGTGAAAACCACACGCCGCACAACTTTTTTCCAGCTGAATCCACCTTTGCAAAAACATCTCACTGGGAGATGTTGCAGCAGCAGACAATAAATCTGGTAAAGTTGGAGTGGTGTTTCCTTTAAAGTCCATTAAAAATCCTAACACCCAACAATAGGGAGGCTATTAATAATGGTGCCACAAGATAGAAAAACACTCCTGTGCTGGGCCACACATATTGATTGTTCTAAGGCTACTGATTGAGAGTCGATCATGGCTTACTTACTGAGAAGATGAAATGTTTCAGTTTGTCAGCAGGTGTGTTAAATTGAATGTTCTCCTATTTCCCTGACAGGAAGTGGTTATTCATGTTTGCTGGCAAACAACAAAGAACTCTCACTGTCTCCATATACCTAGGAGAACATTTCACAGACCCTCACAGCTTGCTTATTTATGATTATAACATCCCAGAGGGTGTTTTTAGCAATACACTTCATCAGCTAGCAGGGCATAAGTCAACATGGATGTGAGACGGTGTAGGATACACACACACAAATTACCAACTCCATGGGTCATATTTGAACAACAAAATTTTAACATGCATGTGTGCATTATGTGTCCAGTGATGTTTACTCCTAGCTAAGCATGCATAGGATTTCAGCCTAACTTTTGTTGTTTTTACCAAAAACAGAACATTGCTCTCAGAATGACTGTTACTTTTTGCTATATGAAAGAGTGTTCAAAAAATAAAAATTCCAAACACAACCAACATAGATTACCCAGAACTTTCAGGTGTCATTGTTCATCAACAATTCCTTAGTCAATATCTAGAAAAGAGGTGGGGAGCCAGTGGCCCCCCAAATGATGTTGGCTTGCAACTCCCATCCTCATGACCATGGGCCATGCTGGTGGGGTATGATGGCAGTCAGAGGCCAACAACTGCTGGAAGGATCGGGGCTGGCCCAATACATTTCGGCACCTGTGGTGAACCACAAAATGGCGTGCCCTCCCCACCAGGGAAGAAGTCACATATGTCTTGTTGAGAGGGCAATAAACATGCATAAGAGTGCATAATCTTGGCTACTATGTGGTGGTGAAGGCTGTGAATAATGATAGAGGAGGAAATCAATTCAGGACACATTTAAAGCTGCATATATAAAATTTGCACTTTCAGAAACAATATGCAAATTGGAAACATAACTGCCCTTCAAAATTCATACATATCCAAATTTTGTGATTCAGTGCTCCAACCAATGGTTATAAAAATGCATGTATTAAGGGAAAGTGTGCATAAAAATGAGGATATCAGTGAAAATATTATACAAAAATACTTTATATTAGGGGTAATTGCTTGCAGAAATGTGTCCTTTAGTCACAACTGCATATAAAAATATGTTTATTGGGCTATATTTGCATTAAAATGTTGAATTATTTTAATGAAGGTTTTTTACAAAAATAAAAGTAGAAATTGCGGCAAAATTTGGAGAACTGAATTAAACATTGGAAAAATGAGAAACCGAGAGAACTGAAACTTACAAATCCATCCTTCCCTTGCTGTGAAGAAGGCCTATTTGCTGCCTTCATTGCATTGTTGAGTAGCCCTCCAGTGGACCTTTCCCAACTTGGACAAAGGTTACTTTCATCTACCATAGTCAGCGGCGGAGCTAGCCGCTCGGGCACCCAGAAGTGGCGTGCACCCAGGGGTGGGACGATCCGCCCAGGGGATGGGACGATTGTGCCTGGGGGGGGGTGCCATCTGGCACGGCGGCAATTGCGCCAGGGGAGGATTTTGTCAGCCCCCCTCAGGGTTGACACCCAGGGCGGACCGCCCCCCTTCCTACGCCACTGGGTAGTTACCCCAGTTTTGGGGCCTGCTCAATTTTGCAAGACTCTCTGAGGACAAAAATGGGAAGACTACGGAGGTGTGATGTTGTGAATGCAATGTTGTTATATGTATCGTTCTGAAATGTTTTTCTCATGTTGTTATTATTGCTATGATGTTGTTTTATTGTGTTATTATGAAATTGTTCTTATGATGATTGAGCTCGATATATACTCTTGTTTTCTTTTTTGTAAGCAATGTTGAGTACGATACCCTTTGTGGAAAAGTGGGATACAGGTAAAATTATGAATGAGTGACATTCACAATGGAGCCGCTTTGTAATTTTTCCAACTGTTACTGCAGTTATCTTGTTCCTGCAACTCAGGAATAAGAATAGGGAGCCTGTGGCCAGCAGTAAAAAGTGGCATGTGGTGGCAGCACCAACCTGACTGCTTGGGTATTGAGTTTGTGCTGCTCACCAGAAGGGAGAGTAGGAAGGGCAAGGAGGCAGGCAGGAGGTGTTGTACAAATGCATGAGGAAAGCCATCAAACCCGGGGCTAGCCCACCCATGAAGTAAGAGGTCACAACCACCTCAGTTGGCAAGATTTCCAGGGGCAGTGGATCCTGATGCAGATCTTTATTCCCTCACATGTTTCTGACATTCATTCACTGGGCTATTGACACAAGTGCACCTGAATGCCCTCTCTGACACTGTGGAGCTTAAGCCAACCCCAGGTTCATTGGGGAGCTCCACACAATGGAACAAATATGGAGACACCTGGACCGCAAGCCACATATGGGTCAACTCTCCAATATGGCTGATGTTCGATATCATTCTATATAAGAAGGTGGTAGCTGCTGATCAAAAATGGTGTAACCTGTGTATCCCTGTAAATGTTGCCATAGGGCATGGAATGGGTTGTGAACTTTGCTGGTATTTATTTGAGATGGGGGGGGGTGTCTTTATTTCAATATATGAAACAATATCTGGATAAGCTGATCAAAAATAAAGGGATTAATAGATGGGCCTATCAGCTTCGTAGAAAGATCCAATTTCTGGGCTACACTAAGGCTTAAAAGTGCTCTCCTTACACTTTATTCTATGACATAATAGGGTAATTCTTATTTCCGTTGAGACCCTTTTATGCTTCATATGTGAACGATCCTCTGGGCAACATAATTACAAAATTGTCAGGCAACAAAAACTTTAAATGTGAATAAAACCCAGGAAAACCTATTCTGGATAAAGAGGCTTCTCTTCTAACTTGTTCCTTTTTCACAGGCAAAATAACGATTTTATAATGAGGACTACTAGTCATTGTAGCGTTGTGCTGAATCTGTATTGTGTAGTAGAACATTTAGATATTTATTTTGGATATCTGATATGCATCTCTCCAACACAAGTTTTCAAAGCACTTCCAGTATCAAAATACAAAAGATCAATACCTGAGATTAAAAATTAACAGTTACAGCACAACGTAGCAGGAACATATTCAAATGAAAAACAAAAACAAATTATCTAAAAGACTTGGGAGAATAAAAAGGGTCTCAGCGAAAAGACAATAGTTAGTTCTAGGCAAACCTTTTTGAGTAGTGAGTTCCAAACTGGGGTATCACCACAAAGAAGACCCTGTCCCCAGGCACCACTGTCTCACCTCACTCAAGGGCAGTGGTTTTGGAGTAGTTAAGGATCAGGGCTGTGTTGAAATGAGTTCTATTGTTTTCTTGTCAGTTTTTCTAGCACAGTTGAAAATGTCTTCCTTTTTCAAAGATTTTTCAGCACATTAAAAAATGTCCATGTATTCATTTATACTGCCACCTCCTGCCTTTTCTCAGCTAAACTCACTACATAATTTTCATTTGCCCTGAATGGCATCATTGCATAACAAAAATCTAACTGGATACAAAGTGCAGTGAGGCTTGGGACCACAATACGCCATGCATGCCCATGAAGAAAATCCAGAAATTTCAAGTGGTTGCCACTGTTCTAGTAGTGACAGACACATGCTCAACAAGAGTCACATCACACCTGTGTTGAAACAGCTACACTACTAATTTCTTTGAGACCAATTCAGTAGGTTTGTTTTGATCACTAAAGACTTCAATAATCTATCTCCTGTGTGTTTCTGAGAGCATGTCCTCCCATATGAGCCTTGCTGAAATTTTAGATCACTTGATGAGGCCCTACATCAAGCCACAGTCAATGAAGCAGATGAAAGGTAGAAAAACTCAGGATTGTGGAAATAACATGTCATTCATTTTCTATCTCTAGAAAGGAGGTGCATATTTCTGGTGTGAGCCTGGTTTTTGTTGTGGTTTTCTTTGTTGCCTCAGCTAACTTTATATTGCACTGTCCATTTAGATGAGAAGCATTGTGTGATGCTCCTTCTCTCTCTTATTGAATCATTTCACTTAATCAGAATTATCAGCAAAGATCATGCGGCTGTCATTTATTATTGGCTGGAGAAAAGCAGTTGAGAGGCATTGTTGCCTCAGAAAAGCAATGAACAAGGGGGAGGAGGAAGCCACTGTTAGTCTCAAACCAGGAGCCTGGAAGATTAGACACTACCTTCCTGCTACTACACTATCAAGGCTGCTGGCCAGGGGAGTTTACGATAGGTAAATCCAGCCACAAAACTCACACAGTCTTTGCAGTCTGGGCGGTCACGTGAGTGGACATGACAGTCTGGTGTCACAGCTAGCAAGTATAAAGTCAGGTTTGTTGACTTCCTTAGTTTCAGCAGCTTGTCACCAAGAGAGGCCACAAATTTTCTTCTATGCATCAGATTTATGGCCTGTCCTTAGCCCAGGAGTGGGGAACCTGTGGCCCTCCAGATGTTGCAGGTCTACAACTCACATCATCCCAAATGGAGTCTAGTGACACCTGAAGAGTGAAGGATTTCACACCCCTAAGCTAGGCCCTCTCCAACTCATCTGCCTGAACCCTGTCTCTGTCCTAAGTGCTTGGAAGATGGGTTAAGCACCCTACCTAGAAGCTCACCGACAAATGTCCAACTCTCACTTTGCATGTCAGCAGCAAACAAGAGGTTGGGAAACCCATGTTTCCCATCACCAAATGTGATGTTCTACCCTGAGAAAATGCTTTTCTGTTAGTTAAAATATGCACAATACAATCAGTAGGGGTGTTGACTCAGAATCAAGTCTCATTATATGGCTTCCAGGTAAGTATGCATAGAAGATTGCTGCCTAAAATTATAAAAGCACCATTCATAATCAGCCAATGCAGCACCAAAGATTAACCAGAAAGAAAATAAAAATGGGTCAAAACTTGTCAAACAGCAAGCATTCATGCAAGCCGAATAGCACACAAACAACCTAGAGGAAACCATCTATAAGGAAACAAAAGCTATTGCCTCAAAAGACAACTACCGCTGATTATAAACGTCATGGAAAGCATATCCAAACATGATGAAAAGCAGCCGCATATCTACAAAAAAAGGTTCTGCCAAATGAGGAGCCAAAATAATAACAATAAAAGTTTTGAGAAATGAACCAGCACATATTAATGAACAGCAAGACAGGGATTCACACCGAGAATTATTTTCTGGTGCAATTCAGATAAGGATGTCTTTCCCACATGATCTCAATGAACTGTGTATTAAAAATGCATAAAGCTCTCTTCTAAAGGGATAACATTCCATTAAGGATTCCTAGTGGGTACTTGTAGATTTTGCTTCAAACAGCAAATGGAATTATTTGGGTGGTGACCCCTTCCGAGACACAGAGAGAAGAAAAGTTGTTATGAGATGGACTGTGTGATTGGCACACAGAGACTGTGAGGAAGCTAGCTCAGCAACAACAGGTAAGGTGGGTGTGGGGATTGCTGGAAAGGGGAGAGGGAAGTAAAACAACACACTTCTGAGACCCCTTCAGTGAAATGTTCAACTTTATCCCCATGACTTGAATTTCTATTGGAGTCTAATATGATTGCACTGGGACGCGGGTGGC
The DNA here is from genome assembly GCA_034641385.1 of Darevskia mixta. Taxonomy (NCBI): domain Eukaryota; kingdom Metazoa; phylum Chordata; class Lepidosauria; order Squamata; family Lacertidae; genus Darevskia; species Darevskia mixta. Next base: position 3,179,252 of record JAWWNH010000027.1, read on the forward strand.
GCTGTGGTCTAAACCACTGAGTCTCTTGGGCTTGCCGATCAGAAGGTCGGCGGTTCGAATCTCCACAACGGGGTGAGCTTCCGTTGCTCGGTCCCAGCTCCTGCCAACCTAGCAGTTCGAAAGCACGTCAAAAAGTGCAAGTAGATAAATAGGTACTGCTGCGGTGGGAAGGTAAACGGCGTTTCCGGGCGCTGCTCTGGTTTCGCTGTTCCGTTGCACCAGAAGCGGCGTAGTCATGTTGGCCACATGACCTGGAAAAACTGTTTGCGGACAAATGCCGACTCCCTCGGCCTGTAAAGTGAGATAAGCACTCCAACCCCAGAGTCGTCTGCGACTGGACTTAACTGTCAGGGGTCCTTTACCTTTACCTTTATGGTTGCACTATCAACCTACGGACCTACCTGCTTACAAACCACTTCCTTGCATTCCAACACAATCCACCAAGACAACAGAACCCAGCTTGGGACATGACAATGGGAGTTTTATGACTGACAATGACTTGTGTCTCTAACATGACCCTCACTTCTAGATATCACAAAGGAGTGTCAGGTGCATATGTAAGGGATCACAGGTGTCATTGCTGTGTACAACTCTTTCATATATGCCCCTATCCGGTGGGAATCATAGCTTTTGCACTGGTATGGGGGTTGGGGAATTACGTTTGTAGTTTGCGACGTGTGAATGTGCATCCATATAATTCTCCTCTTCACATCACAGAGATGAAACACAAGCCAATGACTTTGGCCCCTGGGGGGGGGAACCACCCTCTCTGCACCTCTGCACAGTGGAGCGAAGTGGCCACACACACACTCTTGAAAGTAAGCATGAACAGGGTTTTTACAAAACATCATTGCCATCTACTTTTCATCTGAATGAACAAATGAAAAATAAACCTAATACAGTGAGGCAGTGTGACTTCTTGGGGAGGGGAGTAACTATGTAATTTTAACAGCCCCCTTTTGTCAAGAAGGTTCGGGCAAACCTGGAGACCATATGTTTCAAGTTTCTAGATGTGCTTTCTAGTTTTTGATGAATATGTCTCTGTGGGGCTGTTTCTGTCAATGGCAACACTTTTTAATGGCTCAGAATTTGCCTGCTAGCAGCCACCTGGTAATAACATTGCTACAAATTACTAGGGTGCTCTAGAGTTTGGAGGCAGATTAAAAAGTAATTGAAAGGGTGGGCTAAATTCAATTTAGCAGCCATAAAACCTTGTGTTAGCCATCTCCTTCTGTACCTTACCTTACGATGAACTGATTTCAATTAGAAAGTTCCATTAGTTAATCAGATTGGTCAAATAGTGATTGGAGGGAGGGGGGAGCCTCATATACTTGAATAATTTCATAGCACATGGCTCATTTGTTTCCACATTTTTAAAATCTGAAAGTGTATTGTGTTTCGCTCTGTTTGTTTGGGGTTCCCCCCACCCTGCCATCCTGCCAGTTTAGGTCAGCTTTATATGTATTTTCTAATATTGCAGCACACAATATTTTCTAATATTGGCTGTGATCAACAAATCTCTTTAATGGGTCCCCATTAACAATCATGCTACATGTACTGCGGTGCACGGCAAAGTTGTGAGGTTTCTGCTGTTAATGATAACGATATGGGAGTTTCCAATTAAGGGAAACATTCCCTTTTTGCTTGTGCTTAAAAATCTGCGCAGCTCAACAACACAGCGGCCAATTTTCACAACGCACTGTGGGAACAGTGACCATTTGTTGATCAAGAAAGAAGTATGATTTGGTGGTTACGAGTGTAAGAGGCCAGACTTTTAATCCTCACTACGTCAGGAAACTCACTTTGCAGGGTGGTTTTGAAGAGATAATGTGGATTTGGAGAACTCCTTGAAGAAAAAGTGTATATACATTGGGGGGGGGGGGAGAGAGAGAGAGAGAGAGAGAGAGAGAGAGAGAGAGAGAGAGAGAGAGAGAGAATGAGTATAAAATGTACTGCCCAATATGAGAACCAAAGAACTGGGGGTCTTTTGGGGGAGGGGGGCAATATTCATGGGTGTCAGGTGATAAGACTTTTTTACACTCACATATAAATTCCCTTATACCATCAGATTATTGATTTGTTTAGCCCCATTCAGCCTAGCCTTACCACCAGTGGTTCTTCCAAGGCCTCACAGACAGTTTTTTTTAAAAGTCTTGCTCAGAGCAGAAGGGCCTTAGCAGCCCCTACTGGGGGTCTCCCAGATACGATGCAAATGGTAGGGTGGCCCTATTATCCATCCATCAGCAGGAGGTTGGTTGATTGCTATATAAATAACAAATGCCTATGCCAAAACCTGCATACATCTGTAACCAATAAACTTGTGACCTTGTTTAATCCCGGCACTGGTGTTTTGTGTCTTATTTGATGCCTTAAACTGTGTGTTCACCCCCTCTCCCTTCATGGCTTCACTGCATCTGGGCTTGCAAATCCTTGCACTGACATGACATGGCAGTTGAATACCACTCATGGTATATGTGTAATACGTACAGAAAATAGAGTTTGTGTTGTGCAACAAGTCATTCTAAAACACAAGATACTCAGAGGTGTACCTAGGGATTGGCAAAGCCGGCACAGGCATGGGACAAAAATCACCTATTAGACCATGGAGTGTATGGCAAATTTGTGTGGCATCGTGCCACTCGTCTCATCCCCACTCCAGACACTTAAAGTACTTGGGTTGTATAAAATGTAGTAATTTCTAACGTGGCTATTGCAGCAAAGTGTTTTATGGGGGGTGGGGGAAGCTGATACAACTCCTTGCCAATAGCATAAGGGACCCTAGGTACGCCTCTGAATATAGTGTATTGTATTAAATAGTGGATTTTGCTTGTTGCTTTTTCAAAACAAAGCTATATTCCATATTGTTTTGACAGACAACGATCAAAGGTTCAACACAGATCAGCTCAATAATGCTAAAGGTATCAGTCTGTTTTATTGTATTGATTGGAGGTGGGTGCTTTTGGGATTCTCTTGTACTGAAACATTATGCATAAAGACTTTCCTAGGAGCTCTGTCAGCAACGCCTTGAGGCCTCCACACTCAAAAGGAAGTCCTCAATGTCACCTATTACTTTTACTTTCTCATAGTTTGTTAGTCCAAAGCTTCAGAGCTTGTGAAATCCCAAGGGTCTGTGTTCCAGTTGCTGCACCTCACCATGCTGAATTGTTATTTTGTTGTCTACAGAGCTAGAATTAATTCATTTGGGTAGTGACCAACATTAGTGTGCATCAGAATTCTTATGCAGCTCTATGCAAAGTTTTAGACTGATGTGTTTTGATCAGTTGAACTATGAGAGTGGGGTGGCAAAATATGAACCAGGGTTTTCCTGGCTTACCACTATAGTGTACAGTGGTACCTCGGGTTAAGGTTCATTCCGGAGGTCCGTTCTTAACCCAAAACCGTTCTTAACCTGAGGTACCACTTTAGCTAATGGGGCCTCCCACTGCTGCCATGCCATAGCAGCACAATTTCTGTTCTCATCCTGAGGTAAAGTTCTTAACCCGAGGTACTACTTCCGGGTTAGCGGAGTCTGTAACCTGAAGTGTTTGTAACCTGAGGTACCACTGTATATCTTATAGAGTTGGGCTGCAATGGAACCCACAGTGGGATTCTTGTATGGGTCCCCTGTCATGAAATGTATTGCGGGTGGATACTAGCAAGAGGGCACTTTGGACTGTGGTGCCCAGAATATGGTATGCTTGGCTCCATCACTGCATGCTTTTAAATAAACAGTAGACACTTTTAGTTTTCCAGGATATTGCTTTTCTTATGGATTTTACTGCTGCTGCAGCGCCAACCTTATTGTAAATTGTTTTAGTTGTTGCACTATTGTTGTTGATGGCTGCTTTTTTGTTTGCAAACCATATTGATTATATTCTTACATTAAATAGTGGGGCAGAAAATTGAGGTTATGAAAAATCTTACAGCTAGTGTTCTGCGAGCACAACAGAACAACTCTGAAACAGGGCAAAATGAAAACAATGCTAGTCTATCTACAAAGGACATTGTATTTTTTTCTGCCCAGTTGAGTTAGAAGTAATTTAATCTGTCTGCTTTGGAATATTTGTTATGTTTAAAATGACAAAAGATGACAAGCCAAAAAAAAAATAATAAAAAAATTCCAAGAGATATTCTTCATTAAATAGAAAATAGCACTGGGTTACCCCTGCTTTCCCAAAAGGTGTACCTGGAGGATGCACATTCCTCATGAGAAGAGAAGACTCCCTGGAAAAGACCCTGATGTTGGGAAAGATTAAGGGCACAAGGAGAAGGGGACGACAGAGGACAAGATGGTTGAACAGTGTTCTCGAAACTATCAACATGAGTCTGATCAAACTGCGGGAGGCAGTGGAAGACAGGAGTGCCTGGCGTGCTCTGGTCCATGGGGTCACAAAGAGTCAGACACGACTAAACAACAACAACAAAGTTAAATTTATATCCCTGTTTTCCTCCCTGAAGTGTGATTCAAGTTGCAAAAAACACAACACAGCTAATGCTGGGGGGACTCATGGAGCAATGCAATAACAATATACACACTTTTGCAAAGCAATATTGCCTAAGAGAATGCATTCTGTATCTTATTTGCAGCAATATATGCATTTTATACACACTTTGCCCAAGTATATGTATTTTTGTACCCACTGCTAGTCCAGAGAACTGCACTGCAAAATTCAGGGTAGTGTGAATTTCAAAAAGATGGCTGTGTTTCCGAAAGTGCAAATTAGGTAGGTTTGCCTTTCAGTGTGGACTGAATCAAATTTCTCACTCATTCCTAGCTATGAGTCAGTTCACGTTCAAATCTACCTTACGTAGAAATGAATTGCTTTCCCCACTTGAAGATGTCATATGAAATCAAAACAGTGGGTTGCATGCAGTGTAGTGCAAAGAGAATGGTTTCATCAGTATAAACATTTCTCTTTGACAACAGAAAAATTTCCCTTTGTTCTGGGCATTTTCCTGACCCTCTGGAGCAGATTTGGGGAGGGCTCAGGGACACACTGAGGGAGGAGTGCAACAATTTAGTTGAATGCAACCTATAACTATCTGATCTTTATTGTTATTATTATTTTCAAATAATTGGATCACAATGAGTGGCAATTCCATTCTGGCTAACCAAAACACCAAGCCTCTGACATTCTTGCTCTAAAAGAAAATAAACTCAGAAATAGAAAGACAGGTACAGGAACAAACAATTTAACCTTAGACATAGCTGTGCTGCATTTGAGAATTATCTTTGCTACCTTCCAATTTATCTACTGAAGGAAGATGTCACTTAAAACACTTCACTATTTAAAAAGTCGGGATAGTAATAAAGCAGAGGAAAAGAAAAGAAAACAAAAAACAAAACAGCCATTTTGTCAGTAAACACCAGAGGATTGAACTGGCAAACTTAGCTGAGAGAAATTGTATTTGGAGAGTTAATCCTCTGAGGGTGGAGTTAATCAAAGTTGAACTTCTAAGTGAATCTACAGAGACTTCTTTGCCTCCTGTTCCTGCAAATCAAACTGCAGTGTGATTCAGGTTGTGAAACCCATTGCAAAGCTCATACCATGGGATTCACTGAGCCATGAAAGAGCATAACCCACTACTGTAGAACCGTTAAGTCTGTTCAAGAAGGAATCAGTCGGGCTAACAAGTTACTACAGCAGTGGAACTATACTGTCAGCAGCAAATGCAGGTCTGTTCTCTCCCCATTCTCCCATAGAAACCCTGCCTGCCTGGCTTGTTCAGCCTAACTGAGGTTCCCAGATGTGTACTTGTTGCATCAAGTGGAGAAAGGGGGCACCATGAGAAATGCAGATGGCATCTGAAAGTCTAAGTACTCCCACCTGCTACTTCTCAACTACAAATTCCTTATCTGGAGAAGCAGCGGCTAGAGTTTGCCACCCAAGGTTTGCTGGTGGCAGTATAGCTGGCACCAAAAAACATGGAAATACTTTTGCAACTATTGCCAACTCGTATTTCCATGTTTTTTGCAATAGTTGGCTATAATATCATCAAATAGTCCATTTGTTTAACGAAGATAAAAAAACAGAAAACTTCTAAATTGCGAAGCGAACTATTGCAGTCAAATAAAAAAATTATATCGAAAATGTACAATCCACTACTCCTTGAGTGGGAACTGAAAGATGAAGTAATAAAAGAAACAACGATAAAGTGGTCACAAGATCTGGGCAAGACAATACATTTAGGTAGGTGGGGAAAAATATGGAGGGTTGACATAAATTTCACAGCTTGTTATTTGATAAGAGAAAATATAATGAAAATGTGTTATCGTTGGTACCTCACCCCTGTAAAATTGGCAAAGATCTATAAAAAATATTCAAACCTTTGTTGGAGATGTAAAGTGGAGGTGGGAACAATGCACCATATATGGTGGGGGTGTAAGGTGATTAAACAATTTTGGACCAAGATACATGAAGAGTTGAAAAGAATATTTAAGAGCACAATTCTCAAAAAGCCAGAAGCATATCTGTTAGGCTTAATAACCAACGATATCCCCCAAAGATAAAAAGAATATATTCTTCTATGTGACAGCAGCGGCTAGATTACTAGTGGCAAAAAAATTGGAAAACAGGAAAAATACCAGAATTATCAGAATGGAGAAGTAAGATCTGTGAATTTATGGAGATGCCAAAATTAACAGCATCAATTAGGGGCTGCCCCAAGCAAAAAATTAAGAGAGAGTGGGAGTGTGTAGAGATATATATTAAAAAAATTATGGATATGGAAATTATGTTTAACATAAATGTAAAAGGAAAGACTCGCAAGGATACAAGATGATATTATAAAGGATGTGACTATTAAGTATAAATAACTGCTAACACAACAAGAAACAATAATACAAATGCCAATAAGATCTCACATGGGTGAGGGGAAGTCGGGGGGGGGGAGGGAAGTAGAGGGTGGTATTTGGAAAATTATTGAGAATGTGATATAAAAGTAAAATGATTGTGTTCGTAATTTGAATTATTTTGAATGATTGTGGTTGTAGAGAGTGATTGTAGAGAGTTTTTCCTCTCTAGTTTTTACTTCTATTTCTGTCACAAAAACTTTGAATAAAAAATATATCAAGAATTTTTTTAAAAAATGGAAATACTTTGAGAGAGCCTTCCTCATGCAACCACCATCATGTGCTTGAATTCATGTAATGTATGAGTCAGTTCATACACTGTGAAACTGATGGAGTATGCAGAATTGGACAAAATGACGGGCAAAAAAGAAAAGAAAAAGAAAACCAAGGTATGACTGTATTGAGAAATGCTGAAAATTGGGGGTTGACTTTTCTGTCAATGCTCCACTTTTATGAAATTTCCTTCCCACTGAAGGCCACAGGTGACCAGCTTCCTTGATTATGGGGGCTGTTCAAAACAGGTTTGGGGGAAAGGGGGTTGACCTCTTATTTTGAACAATACTGCTTCTGTGGTTATCTTTTAAATGCAGGTGCCATTTAAATATTCTTGCAATACAACACTATCTCAGAACAAATAGTCTACCAGTCAAAACATGGCATATCAAGTGTCAGGATATAAGCCTAACAAACGATTGGCCTGTGCAAACATTGGTACTTCAAAATGGCTTGCAGTCTGACTTGGCTGCATGTGCCAAAAAAAACCCCGGCAATAGAAGATAAAACAGCTTTGCAGTAATCAAGTAAGAATTCAACCCTTTCCCATTTCACATAGTCTCTGCTCTGTGCTGCCAAGCCAAGGATATGGGGAAGAGAGGCATGTTAGACCTGTCAATATGATGAAGTGCCATATAGGATAACATCTAGTGAAACATTGAGAAGAAAATGTTGTTTGTGGATCTATTTCTCAAACCCTAAAACTGCAGAAATAATTTATTTCTGTTGTATAACTACTACACACACATGTCTTCATGGCTACAAATTTTGCACTGCCATAGAACCTCTGCCTACTTTGGAGAAATGAAACTCAATAGTGGCATCTAGCGGCTGTTCATTCTTGACAGAAACAACCTCACTGTTTGCTTTGAACTGTCTCCTAGAACACCATCGCTTTCTGCTTAACCTAGCTAAAATACAAGCGGTTACTAGGAAAACCAAACAGGTATTTAAAACCAGATTCACTGTTGTGCTAAGCATTTTCTCACATTTTTTTATTGTGTAGAGTGACAATTGCCATTAAAATAAAACTCCCCCTCAGACAAATAAAGACAATCAAAGAGTAAGTTAAAACATACATTTTTAGAAATGCAAGCTGTCAAAACATTAAATTTGTAAAGTTCTCCAAATAATCTAGATTAAAAGAATCCTCTTGGCACTCAACTATGTTTGGGGTTTAAGAAGTAGCCCATAACTTTCTCACGGCAAGCATATACAGGCAACTCCCCATTTGCATGGGTTACGTTCCACGGCACCACACGTTTATGTGAAACTGTGCATATTGGAAACCAGCCTGCAAACATCCTCTAAACCTCTGGAAGCCCTTGAAAAGCCCTTAAAAAACACCAGCAACCCTTACTAGATAGGCATGCTTTGGCGTAGGGTTTGGCCTGTTTGTCCAATATAGAGAGCTGAAGGGCACTGTTGGCATTTGATGGCATACACAATGTTAGACGATGAGCAATTAAATAGTCCTGAGATGGTATGTTTGATGTTGTTGGGGCCAGTAATGGTGTTGTCCGGGTGTATGTGGCAGCAAAGTTGGCATCTGGGTTTATTGCAGGCTCTGGTGCCAGTGTCTGTGTTACGTCTGGTTGTAGTATTATTGTGGGTGAGGAGTTGTTTAAGATTGGGTGGCTGTCTGTAGGCGATGAAAGGTCTTCCTCCCAGAGCTTGAGAAAGAGAACTGTCATTGTCTAGGAGAGGTTGTAGATCTCTGATGATGCGTTGTACTGTTTTAACTTGGGAGCTGTACGTGATTACCAGTGGTGTTCTGCTGTTTTCTTTTTTGGGTCTGTCTTGCAGCAAGTTCTCTCTGGGTATCAGTCTGGCTCTGTTGATCTGTTGTTTAACTTCATCTGGTGGGTATTTTAGTTCTAAAAAGGTTTTAGTTCTAAAAAGCAACCCTTTTTAGAACTAAAATACCCACCGGATGAAGTTAAACAACAGATCAACAGAGCTAGATAGGCATGAATAGTGACAATGGTGGCTCTCAGTCTTCCTCATTACTGAAGGGCAATGTGGAAAACAACAGCAAGGTGTGTAGACCGGTACCTTGAAGTGCTTGGCCATAGGTCAGATTCACTGGCTGCTGATGGTGTTGCTGATGGTGTCTTGCAGAGAATATGGTGATGGGCAGCAGGCACTTTTGTCTCTTCAGCTGGTGAGGGTATGCTTGGGCAGCCTCCTGGTCCACATATGCAGCTTCATCACTGGCACCAATGTTCTTCAAACTGAAGCTGCGCTTGAAGTGGACCAGCCAACCGGCGCTGGCATGGAACTCATTTGCAGGCTGCAAACAGCCTGAGAGCTTTCTTGCATAAGGTGCTGCCATCGATTGGAATATGCTGGTGGTTCATGTCCTCTAGTGCATTGTCTTCATCAAGGCCTCGTCCCACACCTGGATGGTGACCTTCACAGCTGTAGGTGTACCTGCTGTCACTGATGCCTGGGTTTTCTTCTCCCGTATCTTAATGACACGTGCTGGACTCATTCCTGTCATACGTCCCTGCTGCAACACACATGGTCATGCCATCTCATAAACAGTCCAGCACTCCCAGTTTTCTTCCCTCGTGGGCACCACTCACTGCTTCTTGGGTCTGTCAGCACCAGAGGAAGATGATGGTACCGTGCATTTAGGTGCCATCTAAAAAAAGGCTAAAAGTTTTCAAGAAACCCTCCAAGATTTCTCCAAAAAACTCAAAAAACCTTCACCAGATATTCATCCTCCTCCAATAGATCTGCCAAATTCCATCACAATCGCTACCTCCAAACCTCCTCCTTCAAACTCCAACTCTCAAAGACCAGTGCAAGGGCTCCTGAGATTGCACTGCTGAGACTCATGCATTGCATACATAATATTACTGAAAATAGCATGCTAGAATGAGGTTAAAATAGGTACAATGTAAAGGAGGAGGAGAAGAATGAGAGTCCTCCATTTGTGCTTATATAGTAATTCTCACATAGAAGCCTTATGTGTATAGTACACCAGACTAGAGGAAGAGGGAAATATAGGAAAGGAGATGGCAGGAGTCAGGCCAAAAGGAAACAAGGGAAATTAGGATTATGAGAGGTGAAGGAGGTCTCAAAAATGAAGGGTAAAAAAATGACATATCCAGAAGGAGAAGGGAAATAAAATGGGGGAGAGGGAGGGGGAATGGAGACGGACAGTCTCAGAGAGTTGAATGGAGAGGACCAGAAGCAACATACAAGATACTGATACAACCATTTGGTTGCAAGCCTCTATTGTTACATGACAAGTTTAGATGTGTATGATTCCTTGTCTTTCTGTACATAAACATTGGACAAGAAGTGCACCCATCCGTGTGTTTGCAAGCAGCTGCCCGAGACTAAGAAAGCATGGTAAATATAAGAAAAGGCCTTTCAGACAAGTAGGCTGTTTACCAGACTGTGCTTCATGAGGTTAAATGGCCAAAGACCTTTCCTCATGGGGGCTCCATTTCCCAGCACCCACACAAATGTACAAAATGACAAATGTTTCAATGTACATTGGCTCAAGTAATGCTGGAGGCTGGTGACAGCTGCAATTCCTCACTAACAGAAATGCAATTCCTAAAACCTCTATGGGTCCCTTTACAGGTCCTTGGTTGAAAAGTGAATCATATTATCCATGCGATACTATCCCTCACAATACACATTTTATAGTGTGATAAGAGACAATCCTCTACAAGGTGGGTTCAGAAAGCAGCATAAAAATGGCCACCCACACCAAATGTTGACAATTGCCATTATCTTCTACAAACAGTCTCATATAGCAAGCATCTCATAAATACTATCACATCCATAGTTGCCCACAGCCTCTCATTCACATACACACTAAAAGAAAGATTGAACATTCTGAATTATACCCCACCATGTAAGAGGTCAGCAACAATGTCTCTAATATCTTCAGAAACTGTTCCCCCCCCCCCACAGAAATATGCCTCTGGTCCAATGTTAACCACAAAATGAAAGAAAATATTAACAATACTTTCAGCAAACAAATGTATATACTGGTAATTAAAGGAGAGCCTTATCATATGCACTCAATAGATAAATTTAATGTGTGAGGGTGACATTGCAGGAGCAGGCTTCACCCCAACCTACACTCATCTGCTTCAACATCTGCAGTACATGATCACCCACATCTATAGGCATTCATTCTACGCAGAGATAACGAATAAAGGAGATTAGGCAGATATCCTCAGGAAAAATGGTAGATAATTTGTTGCAAGGAGGCCCTGTGGGCAATTGACCTAACAGAGCACAATACTGTGTGATCTCATCCCACCTTAACACATATTTGGTGAAGAATCTAATAAGCATTTAAATATCTGGGGATGGAGGACACACTTAAAGATTTACTAGATGACAAGCAATAAGACAGCCAACATTTTCAACAAGGTGACTAAAAAATGGCAATGGGAAAGAGAAACTGTTACAAAGAGCCCAGACACCTAATTAACTAAGTGTTCGTAAGGGGGGGGGAGTTAATTACATATTTATTTCCAGAATGTTACTAAAACGTTTGGTAAAATATTCCTTTCAGGACATAGAACAATAACAGAGGAAAGTGGTTGTATTGGGAATAGCACTTAGCTTCAGGTGGCCAGCTCTATTTGTCAACATCCATTTTGTGCATGCAAATACTACTGAGAATGTTGGTACAACTTATACCATTTGGAAACTTGGGAATGCAAGGATGATCGAAAGCTTTAATCTCAATTTAATGCCACATATTTTAAATACAGTCATATCCCAGTACTTCTAACAATCACATTACAATGCACCATTTATTTATTTTTTTAAAAAGTGAGGCCTTATGCGGACATTATATTTTGATCATCCTGCCTTGGGCCTCTGGTTATACAACTAGGATAGCCTTGCTTGCTGGGCTACCGCAAAGTAAATGATATGAAAGTCTTACATTCCCATATTGGAATACTGCTGGCCTTAATGACTACCAGAGCTAATCTTACCCTATTATGAAATAATTATCATTGCTGTTATTGTTTAATATTTATTCTTATTACGGTAGGTTTTTCTAGCATACCAGAGGGAGTTACCATCCCAGATGCATCAAATAAATAGGCATTCATATCCAGTTGAGACTGTGTGGCCAGAACCAGCACAAGACATTTTGTTGCCTCAGAAAAAAGACAAGATGATGCCCTCATTCCATATATAGAAGTCACCTAGGCAGGCAGTTCCGTTACACTTCAACATCGGTAATGGGATAGCACACCTGAAGGCAGCAGGCAAATTGCATACAAAGCTCTGTCCTCCAACATTTGTTGCTGCTCTCTGAGCAACTGCTGCTCTGCATAATGACAAGGGCAGCCCTTCTGATGGAATTCCTCCTAAAACGGAGATGGTGCAGCTACGCAGTGGCTTTTGGGCCTCCAACTGACGGCATGGGGGCTAGAGAGACCCCCTGCAATCGATTGGAAAAGAGTTATTTCTGGCAGGGAAGGGCAAAGCAAGGTCATTTGTTCTCAGGACAGTAGCTGGTTCCATGCTAGTTCCCACCTTACTGTGGTGTTCTTCCTGGAAGCGAAGGGATACTTACTTCAAAATAATACTTCAAATTTCACCCACCTTCTCTGTCATGCATGAAGCGCCCAACCCTCTAATTCACTGATATCTACAGGGTAGACTCAGGGTATTCTAAAGCCTACTGACAAGTTCACATGTCCTGCAAATGGAATGTGGTGATTTGAGGTCTTATGTAGCCTCCAATTTTATAAAGATCAAGCCAGCTCATGTCACAAAGCTCAATCGTTTGTGAACTGCTGGTGCTTAAAGCCAAAAGCTAAACATTCTCTTTCAGCAACACATTCATCCTTTGTCCCACAAACCTGTTACTATAGTGACTGTTTCTCCAGCGTAGCTTGCTATGACATTTTCAAGTGGTTAGCTGCTCTGTAATTTATGACTAGATCTTAGGAACTGTTGCCCAAACAGCCCTTATCCCACTGCAACAGTTGGTACGACAAAGCAAATAACTAAATTAGTTCCTTCAAAATTTCATGGCAAAAGGTTTTCCTCCTCAATCCCACCCCAAGATTGTTAGGGCCAGCATCTCAAAAGGAAAGAAAGAAAAACCAGTTCTATAATACAAACTATATATATTTTTACAATGTCCTTGAACATAGCTCAGGCAATATAGTTTTAAAGACATAGCAATGCTGTCATTGAAGATGGAAAAGCTTTCATTTGTCACAGCCTGATTTTGTTCTCTTCCCAAAACATCATCTGTTTAAAGGGATGTACCAAAATGGGCTAGGTTAGTAGACAGAGTAGCATATTTTTTTTTATTTTTTATTTTGCCATAGATACAAACACATTGGCCGGGTTCACACAACCCACTAGACCAGTGATGGCTAAACTTGACACTCCAGATGTTTTGGGACTACAACTCCCATCATCCCTGACCACTGATCCTGTTAGCTAGGGATGATGGGAGTTGTAGTTCCAAAACATCTGGGGTGTCAAGGTTAGCCATCACTGCACTAGACCAAACCTTTGCTTAGCCTCCCTGATCCTTTTTGCTATAATTATTTTCCCTCAACTCAGCATTGGCAAATTCTAACTAGTCATGTATCAAACCTAGGCCATAACTGCTTAGCTATTGAGTGAAACAAGATGGGAGAGCTGGATTGATGCTTTGAAAGCATTGAGATATCATCCTGGTGTATATATGATGCTTTAATATAGATTTTTGATGGCACAAGCCTAAAAAGGTTTATCTGGAAATACTTCCCAATTTGAAGCAAAGGCCCTTGCTGATGCAATTTGTAAGTTCACGTTTGTAGTATTCCCAGTGGTGTTGCATGTGCATGTGTACCAGAGTGGCGCACGGGCACACTCGCCAGGTGGTGGGCATGCGCCAGTGGGTACAGGTGTGGCAGGGGTTGGGGCACAGAGAGTGAAGGAGCCGGCTGCAGCATCCCAGCCCTTGATGCCAACCCCAACAGAGGGACCCCACTCCAGAGCAAACCAGCCCGCCTGTGCAAGGGTGTCAGGGACCTGCCCTCGCCCAGAGCTCAGCCGATGGGGGGAGGCGGATGGAGAGGGAAAGAAGTCATGTCAGAGAGCAGTTCCCAGGACAGCCAGGAAAGCAGCAGTGGTGGGGAAGGGGAACTGCAGGCAGACATTGCGGTGCAGGAGGTTGAAGATGCTAACAGAGACCTGGCAACACCAAGGGGAGGGGCTGAGAGCCTGACGGATCAGCCCAGTACCAGACCGCAGGTGTGCAGGGGTACAAAGCGGAAGGAGAAGAGGAGGCGCTTCGGGTTCCCCAAACTTCTATTCTGGGGGCGGAGTCGTGAAATGCCACTCCCTGAATCTGCGACCGACTCAAGCGGTCATGAATCTTAGGAGCTCTGATGTGTACATTTGTAAATAAAGACAATTAGTTTAGCAGACAACGTGGTCTGGCTTTTTACTCTCAAGGAGACATCCCAGAGTCCTTACAAAGGGCGAGCCTGGTCAGCTGATGTGGAACTTAGCAGGTGCAAAGCAGGCATTCCCATGCCAGTGCCCCCAGCACAGCCTGTCCTGGTGCTCTTCTCTGCGAGCTTTGGTTTCTCTGATGCTGGGAAAGGAGCGCCAGACCAGGCTGCTTGGTGCCTCCAGAAAAATCTGTGTCTGTGGCCAGGGCCCTTTTGGCACACACATCCCCACCCCCACCCCACCCCGCTACAACCCTGGGTATCCCTTGTTCTATGGAACAACATCCTTTTTGTAATCCATTTTACAAGCAAGAGACCGCAAAATAAGGAAGCTGATTTAAATTCAGCTACAATTCAATTGCAAGTGACAAAGAATTGCTTTTTGGGCTGCAGGCATGTTGAAGGTTTTCAACAAGCTTTGATAGATGCCACTGAGATTGCAAAGGAGCTAGAAATACTACCAAACATTGAGATGAACAAGTCAGAAAAAGGAGAAAGAAATTGTAGTTTGAGTATGAGGCCCAAGAAGAGGCATCACAGGATCCAAAGCAGAAATTCAAAGCAGGTTTCTGGTATGCTGTCCTAGACATGCTGAAGAGAGCTTCCAATGGCTACAACAATGTAACTCCCTATTTGGTGTCCTGTATGATATATACAGTTTCAATGAAAAAAATCTATTGAAGGTGTAATTAAGGCCTACAAGAATCTGGAAAAATCATTGATGCACAGTGGAAAGAAAAATATCGATGATGAGTATCTGTGCTGTGCTATAGCAATAGCTCAAAGACTTCCCAAGTCCATGCTGCCACAAGGAGTACTTCTCTTCATGCTACAAAAAAACCCTGCTGGATAATGTGCCAAATGTCTCCCTTGCTCTAAGCTTCCTTCTTACACTTCCAGTCAGTGCTATCTTTAGCATATACACCACCGGGGTGCAAAGATCTGCCCAGCGCCCCCAAATTTAGTTTAGCCCCCAAATTAACTTATATTATGCTTATGTCAGACACCACACTTACGCCTTATGAAAGAAGGGAGGAAAAAGAAACAAACTTTTTAATTTGCTCATTTATTTACAATACACTTATACTTAAGTATAGAACACCACCACACTTAAACTTATAAGTATTGTTTAGGCACCTACTTAGGAGAAACATCAGTCGTGTCAAAGGTGCCGCACACCCCGCTGCCGCAAGCAGCTCAATACAATACGTAACACAATATTTTGATGTAAGAGTTAATTCCGCGTGCACAGCGCCGTTGTGAATGACAAGCACCGTCGTTGAGTGTGACAAGCGCCGCCGTTGTGAATGACAAGCGCCGCCACTGGCGCGGCACGTCTTTGGTAAATGAGCGCACAAAGTTGAAAGTCCTTTAGTAAAACAGTAGGTATACATTTCGGTAATACCTAGGTATATGTGTATTTTGTTTTTCTAGCTTGATCAAAATTATTATTTCATAACAGGTAGATAGTTAAGAGCTTAGGCGGCTTTAGCGGTGGGCGCCTGGCGCCCCCCAGAATTTGGCACCTGGGTGCCCTGCACCCCGGGTAAAGACAGCCCTGCTTCAAGTGACAGTGATACGTGGTGAACCCAGTTTCTCAAAGCTCAAACTTATAAAAACTAACTTATGCTCAAAAAAGGCTAGTTGGCTTGGCAACTGTATCGACTGAACATGCCCAGGCAACAGCACTTGAACTAAAGTAATTTGTGACAAAATTAGCAAAGGAAAAGGCATGCAACGTGAGATTTGTATGTACCCGATATTGGAACTTTTATGAGACTTAACTTTTAAGATCACAATTAACAAGACTATTCAAAAAAGATGTGTGTGCTAAAACATTTTCTCTTGTATTTGAGAAACATAATAAAAGATGGTTGTATCACTTGTTCTTGCAATTTAAAATAAATTTAGCAGTTTCAAATTTTGTGTTTTTATTTTTTTCTACAAGACACCTATTTTTGAAAACTGAAGTAAGCAACAACAACAACAAATGGGGCGAACAAGTAGTTAGGCTTGCCCAGAGCGCAAAATAGCCTGGTATCAACACTGTCTGTAAATGATGAAACATAAACTAATAGGCAGGCTCTTTCGGTGATACTACTTGCTTTATCTCAAGCTGCAAAAGAGGCAGCCCTTTAACTTCCTCTTCCTCAGTATGCATGCCAACAGAAATTCTGTTTCTATTCACAGTTATAGACCTTATAGACCTCCTTATAGACCTTGTTTGCTGACTTCTGAAAATGGGTGCACACAAGATATCTGATAGAGAGTCTGTTCAAGGCTGTGGTCCAAGACGTTTTGTCACCTGAGATGGACAAAATGGCACTTCCTACCTCTCAATTCCACATCCAGAAGCCAACCAGCCCAGCAGTTAAATTTTACTTCATTACTGGCTATGGGACAGTGACCTTCATCACACAAAAGGGAAACAGACCAGCTTTGGGGTTTCAGGCCACATAGCACACACAACTTTGCTTCCCAACTCTTCACAGCCACTCCCTGGCCCCTACCAAGCACCTGCTGCTTGAGGCAGACCCCCCACCCTGTCCAATGGTAGGATCGGGCCTGATATTGCTATTCACATGAGGGTGGTGAAAAGCCCATGCCGATGGCTATGTAGGAGACTGTTGTGACCCTTCAACCTTAGCTCAATTCTAAATATAGTTGATGCTAAAGAAAATCACTTGCTGGCCTAGGTTGTGATCTTTTTATGGTAAGCCATGGCATGACTGTAATTTGGAAAAATGTAATAGGCATGTAAAGGTACGTCACTTTCAGCCTACACCACACTTATTTCCAAACGTTAGAGTCTTAATTCCCTCTCAGTCATATCTCCTTTAGAAATTGTTGATTCAACAGAATGGAAGTGTTTCATTCATTTGCATTTAACAGCATGTTCATGGAGGTTCTTAAAGAGCTATTTAAAACCAATTAACCAATATTACCATGTCAAAGAGAATTACGTTTAATAATTTTTCTACTTTATTTAATTTTTGTTTCAGTAATTTTTACTAAGATTTGTGAAATCATAGGTTTCAGAGTCAGGGAATCTAAAAAGCATACAGCAATGGCGATAATTGTTAATCAATCTAAGGCACAGTGTCCTCTACCAAGGGTCGCAGAGGCATTCTACGAGTGCCACAATGCTTGTTATTTCTTGCGGGGTGTGTGTGTGTGTGTGTGTGATGTGTGTGGATAAAGCATTCCTAGCCGACAGAACTTAGGGTAATGTCAAACAAGAATGGACTTGGTGAACATCTGGATAATAGATGATTTCCTCACAATTTCCCTTCTTGGCTTTTCCCATCCCTCAAGCCTATCTATCTCACTAATGAATGGTGAAGTAACTTCAAATGGTATCCATAAGAGGAGAAGCAGCTGCCTTAATTTAAGGGAATAAGAGCCTACATGCAGTCATTCACAGCTCAGTACACCTCAGAGCTGGTTCACACAAGCATATCCACAGTTGGAGGAATGCAACATCCTCAGGTGACTTGCATGTGAGAATGGGTTGTCACAGCTCTAAGAGCACAGAGTTGACTGGCCCAGTGATGTAGGGAATCTGACTGAAAACCATGAAGCTGCCTGCAATTTACATTTGGTCTGTTCTGTGAAGGCCAGGCTAATGGCGAAAAGAACAAGCACCAAACATTTCTACTCTCCCAACAGCCCAGGAAAAGATTGCCTCATCATTAAGCATCCATTTTACAATTTGCTGCCAACATTCATTGTGAAGGGGGGAAAATGCTTTACACAAATAACATTTTCTTTTCCTAGATATTCTTCTTTCTAGGCATTTGGGAAACACGCAACAGCTAGGGCTATTTGTATCACATATATTGCTTCTGGCTAACAGAGAAATGAACACCATCCTTTATAAGAGTCTGCCAGTTTGAAATAAGCAGAGACACAAATTCATCTTTGGATCAAGCAGATTAAGATTTATTTGGTTGTTATGCATTGCTTTCTGCTGCTAAGAGGCAAGTTCTCTTCTCTCTCTCTCTCTCTCTCTCACTCACACACACACACACACACACACTTTTTAAAAATGCAGCTTGCAAACATGAAACCACAGATTCCAGGCTTCGGTTCCAGGTTCATCTGCACACATATTTACTATATGATCCAGTCAACCTTAACTTGCTCTTTTGTCAATAACTGTCATATTTCCAAATAAAGGTAAAGGTAAAGAGACCCTGACCGTTAGGTCCAGTCGCGGATGACTCTGGGGTTGCGGCGCTCATCTCACTTTACTGGCTGAGAGAGCCGGCCTACAGCTTCCAGGTCATGTGGCCAGCATGACAAAGCCGCTTCTGGCGAACCAGAGCAGCGCACAGAAATGCCGTTTACCTTCCCGCCAGAGCAGTTCCTATTTATCTACTTGCACTTTGATGTGCTTTCGAACTGCTAGGTGTGCAGGAGCTGGGACCAAGCAACGGGAGCTCACCCCATCGCATTGATTCGAACCGCCAACCTTCTGATCAGCAAACCCTAGGCTCTGTGGTTTAACCCACAGCGCCACCTGGGTCCCTCATTTCGAAATACATGAATGTAATTAATAGTATTTTTCAATTAAAAAATTCTTTAATGTTGGGGGGGGGGGACCTAGCTGTCCCGAGCATATTTCCAAGTGCAGGCAGCTTCTCAGTTCTTCTTTTCACCTCCCTATGGTCAGCAAATAAGTTTTCACCAATCAAATTGAGTTCTTTAATTTATTGTTGTCTACAATTCCACATCACCTGCAAGCAAACACTAGAATGCCACGGATATTCTAGCAAGGATAAGGTTAACTTCCTAGGAACCAACACTGTACTTCCCCAGCTCATACAGTTTTACAAGACCTGGCAATTTAGTGCAGGCTATACAGCAGGGTGCTATCAGGTCAACTCTCAAGTTTAAATATTTCAATTTTGTATGGCATACTAAACAGCTCTTTGAGTAGCTCTTTTTGGCAATGCCAGCAGCCACTGGACCCCACAGCTTGAGCTGCAGTATAGGAAGGCGGTGGTTTGGTAAGTGAGGGAAAGCATTTATCCAGAGTGACTTCTAGCACTGCCACCCAAACTAGATATTATTGCATTCCAGCATAGCATTTAGAGCCAGGAAATCATAGGGGCAGAGGAGGGGAAAGTTGCCTATTTTAGAGTCTGCTTGTAATGCAGATTTCTTTCTAAATTCACATCCTACACCTACACAGTCGTCCATGGGAAATAGTCCTGAATAATAAATAAGTTAGGCCTGTTAACATCATATGTAATTAATGACCACTATAAGAAGCTATAGGAGAAGGGGACGACAGAGGACGAGGTGGTTGGACAGTGTTCTTAAAGCTACCAACATGAGTCTGACCAAACTGCGGGAGGCAGTGGAAGACAGGAGTGCCTGGCGTGCTCTGGTCCATGGGGTCATGAAGAGTCGGACACGACTAAACAACAACAACAACAACAAATAAGAAGGTAATTGAATATTTAGCATCAAATCCACGACATGTGGACTTGCAGATTTACAAACTTGAAAACAGCTAAAGTAGGTGTACTGAATTATGAAGACCCCTGTATCTTAAATGCCAAGTGTCTAAATCAGAGTCAGGGAAGCAAGAGATGTAAAAGAAAAGTGGGAAGGAGGCATGTATTTGGAATTATTCCTTCTGTTTACTAAAGTTCATAAATTCAATTAATTGCATTAAATAAAATCATTCCACTCATCTGGATTTCTTCTATCACTTGTCTTATGAGACACAGGGGGAGTCACAGGCCCAGATATGCCCTGTTCTCATGACAGTGCACAGCAGAGACAGGTAGGCTCTCAAATAGACTATTATTTCTCAGAAAACAGCAACAGTGAAACATGGCCAAACAGAAGCCAAGCAAAAGCTGCTAATACAGGGAGAGAGCAACCCCAATTCTGAGGCGCAGAATAACACCCAGATGGACTAAACCATACCAGGCAGCTAACAGAGCACAACATGAACTGTTCAATTGCCTGCCCCCTCAAAGGTACATTCAATATACCACCATCACAATTCCTATCTGTGTAAGATAGGATAATAGGGTCCACTATGAGAATCACAGGCCGTGCATATCTCTCTCTCTCTCTCTCTCTCTCTCTCTCTCTCTCTCTCACTCACACACACACACACACACACACACACACACACACACACACACACCCATCAGGG
The DNA here is from genome assembly GCA_034641385.1 of Darevskia mixta. Taxonomy (NCBI): domain Eukaryota; kingdom Metazoa; phylum Chordata; class Lepidosauria; order Squamata; family Lacertidae; genus Darevskia; species Darevskia mixta. Next base: position 3,200,010 of record JAWWNH010000027.1, read on the forward strand.
CCTGTATGGAGCTAAGAAAGTCATGTTTGAGGTGCTTCTGGAAGGATTTTTTATTTTTTATTATTAGTAAATCAGACCTCAGAAACAATTCTGCAGCAGCATAGCACAAAGCTCAGTAATCCAAACATAGGGGGGGGGGGGAGTCAGGCTCCAGTTCTAATATTTATTGCAATCTCGCCGATTCAGATTCTGCACTACCTGATAACTGCAGGAGATGCTGCTGCGCTCCATTTATGTTTTTTTTTTTTTTTTTTTTTTTTTAAATTTTATTTCCATTATTTTAAACATAACATATACAAATACATATTGTTCGGCTATAGCATAGAATCATACATCTTAACTTTCAACATACAAAGAAATAAATTATAACCACAATCTTTATGTTTTAAAATATCCTTTTAACCCTCCCCCCTCCCTTCCCTCCCTCCATCCTTCCCCAATCGACCTCCTGCCGTTCCCCAATACATACTCGGATCTTATCACAGAGTGTATTAAACTTCAGTTATAATGCTTCCTGTTCCTTTAGTTACACTACTTTACCTAATGACATCCTAATTTCCTTAACTCCAATTTCGCACATTTATTCATCCATCATTATTAACTCATTAACCAGGCTATCCTACCATTACTGTACTTCTTAACATATTCTGCATACTTCGTCCATTTCTTTTGGAGATTTTGTTTTGATTCCCCTCTTATCTCATTAGTTAATTGGGCCATCTCCGCCATTTCTTGCAATTTACATTGCCATTCTACCTTAGTTGGTACTTCAGACTCTTTCCACCTTTTAGCAATTAATATTCGCGCGGCTGCCGTTGCGTATAAGAACACTTCTCTCAATTTATTAGGGATTTCCTTATCAAATATATTTAACAGCAATAATTCTGGTTTCTTCGGGAAATTAATCCCTAACAATTTTTTAATTTCTTCATAGATCTCTGTCCAGAATAACTTAATCTTCTGACATCCCCACATCATATGCATCAAGTCTCCTTCGCTCCCCCCACATTTCCAACAAAGACATACAGCACCTTTATACATTTTAGCTAATCTAGCCGGAGTGAAGTACCATCTGTTCTGTACCTTCATCATATTTTCTATTATGTTGTAGGAGGTGGTAAACTTCATTGTCTTTTTCCAGAGGTGTTCCCACTGTGCCATCATAATAGGTCTTCCAATATCTTGCGCCCACCTCACCATACTGGACTTTACTTCCTCTTCTGCCACCTCCCAGTTTAACAATAGATGGTATGCTCTTGATATTATTTTATATTTGCTTTTAATCACCTCTACCTCCAGCTTCGATGGATTTTTAGCAAATCCTACTTTTTTGTCTGCCATGAATGTTCCATATAGTTGATGATACTCCCACCAGCCACCCAAATATTCTTTTATTTCTTCGTATTTTCTTAATCTAATACCTCCTTCTTCCTCAATGATTAATTCATTATATGTTAACCAATTATTTTTGGAATTCGTCCTCCTATACGCCTTCGCCTCAATGGGGGAGATCCATCGTGGGGTCTTTTGTTCTAGTAATTTTTTATACTTTTCCCAAATGTTAAAAAGGGCTTTTCTAATTATATGATTAGTGAAATTTTTGTGGGTTGTGTACCTTCCATAATATAAATAATCATGCCAACCATAATGGAGATCAAATCCTTCGAGATCCAGCAATTCGTTATCCCGGAGTAAGCACCACTCTCTTAGCCACACTATACTTGTAGCCTCGTAATAAATTTTTAGATCGGGGAGGCCAAACCCTCCCCTTTCTTTCGTATCTATTAAAACTTTATGTTTAACTCTAGGGCGCTTACCCTCCCAAATAAATTTAGATATTTCTTTTCTCCATTCATCAATTATCTTTGTTTTCCCTAATATTGGAATCGTCTGGAATAAAAAGAGTAATTTAGGCAATATATTTAATTTAACTGCTGAGATGCGTCCCAAAAACGATAATTTCAATTTATTCCAAATTATTAAATCTTTTTTAATTCCTTCCCAGCATTTTTTGTAATTATTCTCATATAAGTCAATGTTTTTTGCTGTCAGCCAAATTCCTAAATACTTGATCTTATTATAAATTTTAATGTGTGTTGCTTTTTCTAGTTGTTCCTTGTCGCTAATTGTCATATTTTTTGTTAATAATTTAGTCTTACTTTGGTTTAATTTAAATCCCGCTACCCTGCCATACTCATTCATTATTTCTATAGCTCTTACCATACTTTCTTTAGGTTCTTCCGTCATTATTATAAGGTCGTCCGCAAATGCCTTTAACTTGTATTTGTTCCTCCCCAGACACACTCCTTTAATATCATCCTCTGTTCTAATTTTATTATTTAATACTTCCATTATCATAACGAAAATAAGAGGAGAAAGCGGGCAACCTTGTCTTGTTCCTTTTTTAACTTCGCACTCTTGAGAGATTTCTCCATTGATTATAATTTTAGCTTTTTGTTTTTGATAAATAGCTTTTATTCCGTTATAATATTGGTCTCCTGGCATCATTCGATTTATTGTGTTCAACATAAATTTCCATGAGATGTTGTCGAATGCTTTTTCAGCATCGATTGCCATAAAGGCCACTGGTTTATTGATTTTAACTTCCAAATATTCCAATATATTAATAATAATTCTAGTATTATTTTGAATCTGTCTACCTACTATAAACCCAGCTTGGTCCTTATGTATATATTCCTGTAGTATTTTCTTTGTTCTTTCCGCCAAAATAAGTGCAAAAAGTTTATAGTCACTGTTCAAAAGTGATATAGGTCTAAAATTGCCTATATCTTGATGGTCTGTGCCTGGTTTTGGAATTAAAGTTATAAAACTTTCTCGCCACGATTCCGGCATTTGTCCTCCATTTAAGATTTTATTCATTATACAGTTTAAAGGTTTAACCAGTTCTTCCTCTAATTTCTTATAGTAAATAGCAGTCAACCCATCCGGGCCGGGAGCTTTCCCATTTTTGGATTTCTTAATAGCATATCGTATTTCAGACATAGATATAGGGCTACTTAATAATTCTCTTTGGTCGTCTGTTATTTTATTTATACTCACTTTTCTCAAATATTCTGAAACCTCCTCATTTGATTCTCCCCCTTCCCTATATAATTCTTTGTAAAATTCTACAAATTTATTTTGTATTTCTTTAGGATTTGTTATTATTTCCTCACCTGATTTAATTTTATTAATTATCCTTTCATTTTCTCTTTTTTTTAACTGCCACGCCAGTAATCTCCCTGGTTTATTAGACTGTTCAAAGTATTTTTGTCTTCTCATCTTCATTTCCCATTCAATTTCTTCCCCTATTGTCGTTGAGTATTGCGATTGTAGTACTCTAACATTCCTTTTTAGTTCTTCATCATCTGGTTTTTTATATAACTCCTTTTCTATTTTCCTAATTTCTTCTACTAATTTCCTTAATTTTTCTTCCTTTAATCTTTTTTGTATACTATTTTGTTTTATGAAAAACCCCCTCATAACTGCTTTTCCAGCATCCCATACCACATTCGGATCTATGTCGTCTTTTAAATTCCATTCAAAATACTCTTTTATATTCTTTTTAGCTTTTTCCACTATTTCTTCATCTAATAAAAGTTTCTCATTTAATCTCCACCTTCTCATTCTTTCCCTTCCATTTTTAAGCCATACCATCACCGAGTTGTGGTCTGATATAGTTCTAGGGTGTATTTCTGTTTTGTGTATCTTTGGGATTAATTCTTTTGATATCCAGATGGCATCTATTCTTCCTGCTGTATTATTGGGGAAAGAAAAGTATGTAAATTCTTTTTTTAATAGATTCTGGCTTCTCCAGGCATCTTCTAAATTTAATAACTCCGTGAGGGAGAAAAAACTCTTTGGTAATTTTATTTGCTTTTTCTTGGAAATCTTTGGGGATCTATCCCATTCCGGGGCTGCCACCCCATTAAAGTCTCCCATTAATATCATCTTTTCATCTAAATATTCTAACATAACCTCCTCCAGTTTTTGGTAAAATTCGCTCTTTTTTTCGTTTGGTGCATATATTCCTGCCACAATCACATTTTCCCCTTGGATTATTATTCTTATAACTACTATTCTGCCTGATTCATCTTTATACAATAATTTGGGTTCCAGATGAGATTTTGCATATATTATTACTCCCCTTTTCTTTTTAACATCCGACGACACGAACTCTAACCCCAACTTCTTGTTTGAAAGTACCCTCACATGTTGTTGTGCGACATGTGTCTCTTGAAGACAAATAAGATCAAGCTTTTGCTTACATAAAATATGTTCTACTTTGTTTCTTTTACGTTTTTCATTTAACCCATTAACATTCCACGTTAATACTTTTAATTCCATTACAATCTTTAAATTTCAAAATCTAGTTAAACCGTTTTAATTCTCAACTTTATTCAGTTTAAAATAGTATATAACTTGGTTAATACACTCGCTTTCAAGTATGCAAAAAATACAGCTTTACCCCTTTTGTCTATTATTCTTGTTCTTCTTCCGATTTACTGTCAGCACTCTCCGCCCCTCCACCACGCTGCTTTCCTCCTAATTCTTTATATGTTCTTTTGAATTTGTCTGCCTCACTCCATGTCGTAAACCTTCTCCTTTTCCCTTTATAATAAAAGGAGATTCCTTCAGGGAATTCCCACCTATGTGTTATTGCTTTTTCTTTCAATGCATCCACCAAAGGCATATATTTGTCCCGCTTTCGTAACAATCTTTGCGGAATTATCTTATGTATAATTATTTCAGACCCTGAGATTTTCAATTTATTTTTACTGCACCTCTGCAGAATTCTATTTCTCATGTCCATGTTTACAAATGTGACTAGACAGTCCCCCGGCCAATTGTTTTTCCTCGCGAAACTAGATCTAGTTCTGAATATTTTCTTTATATTCTGCACCATTTCAACTTCCTCCACTTCGAGCCATCTAGCTAATTCTGCTGTTAACTTCTTCTCTATTTGTTCATTTGGCTCTTCTGGTACTGCTCTAAATCTCAATGTATCCTCCCGTCTGTGCATCTCAATCATTGCAATCGCATCCAGAACTGCCTCATTAGTCTCTTTCATCTCTAACAAATCCTTCTTAACTCTCTCCATCTCCCCCTTCCTTTCTCTATTATCTTTCTGAATCTTTTTCACTCCCTCTTCCAAACTTTGTGTTTTCCCTTTCAACTCCTGTACAGTTTTAGTTACTTCCATATTTTTAGTTACCAATTCATTCAATTTCCCAGTTATTTCTGTCACAATTTTAGCATTTTCGTCTAATTTTTGATCAATAATTCTAACATTATCATTCATCTCTTTTTTCATATCTGAAATGTCTCTTTTCAGTCCCAAAATTAAATCTCTCATCTCTGCATTTGCCATCGTTCCTTGAATTGTTCCTTGAATTAAAGTCTTTCCTTCTTGAGTGGAGTTTCTTCTAATTGGATTGGCTGCCCCTCCAATCGTTGCCAAATTAGAATTTTTCTTATTCGCACCCGGCATGCCCCACCGTATCACTAGTTCTTTAATTCTCTATGCCTGTCCGCCTTCTTTTCTTCTCAATTAAATCTTACTTTCCTGAAAGAAAGAAAGAGGGAGAAAAAAAAAAAAAAAAAAAAAAACCAAACCAAACCAAACCGATCCACCCCTCCCTCACACTTAAAAAAAAAAAAAAAAAAAAAAAAAAAAAAAAGGGGGGGGGAGGGAAGGAGGTATATGGAAAGGGAGAGTTTAAATTTAACTTAAGTTAAAGTGTTAATGATGAACACTGAACACGAGTCAGCGTAATAGAATTACTCAAAAAGGATTGTTGATCAAAAATTTCTATTTCTTTCTATATCTTCCTCTTCTTATCCTCTAGATCAGTATAGTATATTACATTCAGTCCTTTCCAGTACTCCCAGCAGTCTTTTTACAGACACAATTCTTTTTACCCACAAGTTCTTATATAGATTAAACAGTTTATATATATCATTCAGGCAACTCTTTACTTCTTATTTCTCTTCTACATTCATATTTTGGTGGCTGCAGGGAACATTAGTATACAGCAGATCTTATTACAGCAGTCTCTCTTCCCATTTCGCACTCAATTAATTCATTCTACTACAGCTGGCCAAGTCTCATTATCTCACTCCTCCACCCACTTTTCTTCAGCCAGCTCTAGCGCCATTTTCTTGCATTGCAGCGTTAAGCTTCAGGTTTGGAGAGAATAGTAAGTTCATAGCACAATTACCCTACCCTCCATTTCCATAATACAAGCCCCTTTTCGTCTTGATAAAATACTTCCACCATTCACCCCTTTTCTTCTCTTTCAAATCTTAAACTCCAATTTCAACGATGTCAGATGTCACAATCACACATGCATGGGGTCGACCCCTTCTTAGTTCATCTTAAATCCACCGCGACACACTCTTACCACTGTCCTCCACTTTTTTCTTCACTGTCTTGCTCGGAGGTAATATTGTGTCTTTCTTGTGTCTTATTTTACTCTTGGTAAAATTGTATCTTATCTCCGCTCAGCGTCACAACCCTTAGGGGCTAATGATTTCTTCTCCCGCTTCTCCCGCTCTGCAACAGAGCCCTCCCGAGCTTTTCTTCTTTTAAATGTTTTTCTTCTTAACCTTTAAATTACACCAATCGTTTTCGTGTGCCAAAGTTAGTCTTTTCATCAGGAGCTTACCCGCTCGCTTAATCCAGACTCAGGCTTTTCTTTACCGGGTGGGGGGAGGGCTGATTCAAACGCCACACTCCCGTTCTCCGCGCGCTCGTGCCCGCTTCCGACGGGGGTGTCTCGGCGCCACAGCCCTCTCCTGAAGCCCAGGGTATCTCCCTACGCCCTTCAGGGGGGTTCGTGAAGCCTATCGACCCCCCTATCCACCACAGAAAGACCGCGTCTCTCGGAGCACCCAAGGACGCGTCCGGACTCAAGCTGCGGGAAACCGGAAGTCTCTGCTGCGCTCCATTTATGACCGAGCCAATACATACCCCGCTCAACTTCGCCACCCCTTTTTGGCAATTTGCATATACTCTGATTTAGTTCGTGACAATGACACTTAGATAAATTGCATTGACTATGAAAGGACACCAAAAGGGACAAGAGAATGGGGGCCAAGCAATAGTGGAGACTATGGTTGCTGCCGGAACCAGGTCCAGAAAAAGGGTTCTGGGGGCTGAGCATATGCCAGCATCTTAGACCCAAATTCTTGAGGTTCCCGATTCAAGCTCCAGATCCTTTGAGAACAAGTGGTAATGAAAATATGCAAAAAGCACTACCTCAAATCTATTAGTTTCCAGGAAAGTACCTTGCAGTAAACAAACACATACAACAGCTTGCATTTTATAGCTAACGTTCATGATCCAAATCTGTTGTTTCAAGCATGTGGACAATTTGCCAATTGTGCTGCTACTTTAAAGCGAAGAATCCACACAAAAATGTATTATGGGGAAATCCAAGCGGCTTCTTTAATCTCCAGCACTTCCCCTAACCTTTGCCTTTTAGAGTTTTGTAATGATGGTGAACAAAAGTTATCCTCTAAAATAAAGAGAGAAGGAGGTGCAAACGGTGATATAAGTCATACTTTTTGGAGATCATCATGTAGCGATGTTGAAACACATACTGTTCTGGAAATTACACATTTTATCCCTACCTACTTGCAAGATGGTGTACCAGACCATTTTATTCCAAAAAATGAAATCTGGGGAAATAATGTAGAAGGATAAATCTGTAGAGAAAGTAGAGTATATTGGAGTTTTCACAGATAACAGAGCCATTCTTTTTCTTTTCTTTTTTTCTTTAAAGGAGGTGCCTTTTGAGACAAAAAAAACCCCAACCTAAATAAAGGTATGTTTCTCATTTCATACAAGGATGCTTCAACAACTTAATAATAAGTAACTATTATTCATATTTCTTTCTTCTGAAAGCATACGGTATCACCTTGGTGCTGTGGTTAATTAATTACCTGCATGGCTCCATCTATGCAGAAGTAGGGGGCATTTTAGCTGTTTTCAGAGTGGGGTGGGGCAAATGTTATTTTTATGTAAACTGCTCAAATAACTTAGTTGAATGGACAGTATGTGAATGTAACAAATTGATATTTAATTCAGCAGGAATCTTTGTTTCAGCTCTTAAATGCCAGCTGAAAACCTTTCTATTCTGTCAGGCTTATGCAAGCAATTAAGAATATATATTTTTCTGCATAACTTTTGTATATAATTTTGATTGTATGGTTTTATGTACAGCTGTGAACCGCTTTGGGTTTTTTAAAAAATGAATTAGCAGTATATAAAGATTTTTGTAAATAAACAAAATTTGGGAAACACAAAAATTTCTGTGCTATCTTAAGTATTAAGTATTAAAAGCAGCACTGGAGTAGTGGCGTGGGGAATATCTTTCCTCTGATTGTTGTTTTATCCTTAAACATGATATCAAGCTATACATAGCAGTGTTAGATTGAAAGACAGCCTATGGGTACAAGAATTAACTTAGCTTTTCATTTTCTAACCTTAATCAAACCAATCCCTTGGCAGCATAAAAGTGCAATTAAAATTATTTAAGAGAGCTTAATCTATCACTAGACAATCTATATGTGAATATTCTGTATATATAATCAGACATTCACTGTATTATTGTAATTACACTCTGTAATCCTCAAAAGGATATTTATCATAATTTAAAACTATCCGGAGTTAATTGCAGGTGTCAAGGGGTCCAAAATTAAATTTATAAAGGTTTTGCAATATTAACCACAATTTAATGGATTTACAAAGTAAGGAATGAATGACACTGGCAAATGCTTTTTTAAATTGTTCCTCGCCATCTTCCACACCCATACCTATTAAAAATTAAGGGAACCAAGGCAAAATGAATTGAACATTACGTGTTCACTGAAAATCATGCAAGTGGTTTAAAGTTGTCAACTGACTGAGGGGGGGGGTCTTTTTATACTACCAAGGTTTGGTTTAGTTAAGGTTAGATTAATTTGTTTTTTATTTTATTTTTTAATAATAATAATAATAATAATAATAATAATAATAATAATAAACTTTTATTTATATCCTGCCCTTCCCCGCCAAAACCGGGCTCAGGGCGGCGAGTTTTAATACCCTGGCTTGCTCTTGTGCCTTTAAAATAAACTTGACCTATAAATCAGTAGAGGATAAATGTATCACCTTCTAGTTGCTGCTGATCCAGCTACTGTTAAACGCAGAAACAGATACAGGATCCAGTTGAAACACTAAGTGGGCTCAGAACTGCATTTCCCTTTGAAGTCTCCGAGTATGAAATGTGAAAATGAAAACTGTTTGTGTGGACTGTACAGACCAGAGATGCTACGTCCTCCTTTTTGACAATGACAAGAATCAGGGAACATGTAAAACCAGTTTTAAGGCACCTGCACTGGCTACCTACTATTAGCACATGGCCCTATTTCAAGGCGATTTTCCGTCTTACTAAAGGCCTACACAACCTAGGTTTTTGCGTAACTCAAGTAGGGCTTCCTCCCAAACTTCTCTTTGTGTCTTCCTGATCACACCTTGTCCTGCAAACTTTATTTTGCTTTCTTCTTGACCAGAGTTTGCACTGTGGGTGTGTGAAGCAAACAAGGCTTTCATGGGTGTGGCTCCCTTCTTCTAAAGCACACTACCCCAAGAAATGCCACAGGATTCATTAGAGAATTATTTATTTATTTTTGATAAGCAAAAGAACAACTGAATAGCTCTAAAAATTGTAAGAATCAAACAACATGTTTAAGACAACAGCAGCAGAAAACCCCACTTCAAACATGGACTGTTTAAGAGAAGCAAGCTAAAAAAATAATTAACATTGGTTAAAAGCTGGATCTAGACTTAGTTTCTGTAAATGGAAATGTGCTTCTGTCAACAGAAGGCTTTTGATTCCATGGAAGGATCCTGCTTGTCACAGCCTATGATCTGGGGACCTTGCAGTACATAGCAATGGGCTACGATGAGGACATATTTCTGACTTCTTTGCCAGTGGGAGAACAATCAATATCTTATTCAGGGGTCTCCTGGCCAGAGGATGTAGCCCTGACTCAAATCCCCATAGTGCCTGTTTCCCCAGCCCTGCAAAAGACTACAAAACATGGCAAGCATCCTTCAGTCAGCCAGCCTCCCCAGGAATGTGGAACCTGCAACCCTTTATGTTTTGTGAGCCTACATAAGGTTTCAGATCAGTGCTTGTTCCTGCAGAGGTATATTCTGTATGCCTCCAGAGAATGATTCAGTCACTAGGGCCTCCTTGGAGCTGTCCAAGGTTCTATTCTTGCTCTTTGGTATGACTTGGCTAAGACCAGTCCCAGTCCATTTCCTCTGCAGGTCTCAATCTCCCATGAGTGGAGGCAACTTTTGTCAATCTAAATATTGGTGAGCAACTAACAAATATGTTTTTATTGTATATCACTTAAGATATGTTCCGATTTACATTTTTAATAAAGGGGGCGGGCAAACAAAATCAAAACAAGGGCTAGCTTAAGCAGAACTCTTCCTGCCTTGATTCTATTCACACAGATGAGCTCCCCTGGTTCAAATGATTGCTACACACACACACTTTTCAAGCATTGCTACTCAAGGTGAAACACATTCACATTGGATTTTTTTTTATTATTTTTTTACAAATAAGACAACTTTGTTTCTGTGCAGTTGGATTTTCCCCTCTTTGAGTTGTGTGTCAGCATAAATTAGGCTAGCAACCTAATAGTTAATTCTGAAGTCCCGATTAGCTCAATAGAATTTATTCATAAGTAAAGACTGCAATAAAGCAACTACACATCATGGCAACAAATAAGAACATCTCCTCTGCTACAAGTGAAAGGAGCCATCACTGTCCTTAGTTGTATTCTTTGCCTTCAATTGTCTGTGTCATAATTGTGGGCACCAAAGATTCCAATCCTCATTCAAGAGTTCATGACAGCCACTTTATTTGTAGACATCTGTACATCTTGGATATGTTGAATGGTAGTCGTGCTCCTCATTTTATCACCCAGTGACCCATTTCTGTTGTCACTGCTTCAGTCTTCGTTATCTTGATTAATTTCTCATCATCTACAAACCTTTCCTTGACATTCTTAGATTCTTGTTGGGCCGTATCTGAAACTTGACCCAGTTGGTAAGTATATTTCCTTAAATTTGTGGGACAGAAATCTCTCTTCAGATTATTCTCCTAATGGGAGAAATGCTGTTTTTTTTCACGAATCATTGGGATGGTTTAGCTTCCTTAATAGCCTGGGCATTTAAAATAAAATGGTGATGTCTAAGATAATTGTTGTTTATTAGGTTATTTTGCATTATATTATATTTTCTATATTCTGAGTAATAAGTAGTCAGAGCTATAAAGTTCCTTAATATGTTAATGTGTTAAAATGGAAATTCCTCTAACAGCATTCATTACTTAATTGCTTATAAATATAGCAATCATAATCTCTCTTTTTCTGTTTGGGATCAGCAAGATTTAGCAAGGGAATGAGTGGAGCATGATCTGACACAGGGACTATCAATGTTAGTATTTTCCAGAGGGGGGAACTCTGTCCTCCACTGGGCACGGAGGGGGTGGGAGGCAGATTGTAGAGCTTCTACAAAATGATGGTGTAGACAGGAGAAAGTATTCTACTAGGAATCATTCGATAAAATTGTGTCAAGGGAGATTCAGGAAAGAGATAAAAGAAAGTACGAAATATAGTACTTCGTACTATACATAGTGCCTTGATGGAATTCACTGACATATAATATGGTAAGGTAAAAGGTAAAGGGACCCCTGACCATTAGGGTCCAGTCGTGTCTGACTCTGGGGTTGCGGCGCTCATCTCGCTTTATTGGCCGAGAGCCAGCATACAGCTTCCAGGTCATGTGGCCAGCATGACAAAGCCACTTCTGGCGAACCAGAGCAGCACACGGAAACGCCGTTTACCTTCCCGCCAGAGCGGTTCCTATTTATCTACTTGCACTTTGACGTGCTTTTGAACTGCTAGGTTGGCAGGAGCAGGGACCGAACAACAGGAGCTCACCCCGTCGCAGGGATTCGAACCGCCGACCTTCTGATCAGCAAGCCCTAGGCTCTGTGGTTTAACCCACAGTGCCACCTGGGTCCTTACATAATATGGTAATAGTCACTAAATGACAAGTAGATTTGTCTGACATTTGTTTGCCTTTAAAAAAAAGTGGCCAGGTCACAAATGGCAAAGGCCAGGGAAGAAGCTGTCCATAAAGAGCCCGGTAAATCACTAACCTGTATTTTTACTGTTTGCATAGCCTTTTCTGCATTTCTTCCGCTGATTTTGTGTGTTCTTTTAAACAATTACCAACTTGTTTAGGAAGCAGCACATGGTCTGCTGGATTTAGGTTTAGATTTATTGCACTAGCACTGGAGAGAGATTGATTGATGGCAGCTTGTGAATGTGCTGTTTGGTAGAAGTCTGGCTGCAAGCCTAAAATAAATGGAGTATGCCAGCAGGCCTGTAAGGGTTTTGTGAACCAATGAATTTATCCCTAGGTTTCCAGGATGTCTGACTATGTAGTAAGAACAACTCTGGTGAAAGCCGTCAGACTACATCCATTGTGCATGCTGATAATTTCCAAAGGCTCAGAGCAGCAAATGGTACAAAGGCAGATATGAAAGGCAGAATGTTAACACTCTGCCATGATCCTCACCATTCACTATTTTCCCTGCAATTAACACTCCTAAGGGGAGGATAGCTTAGTAGTACAGTGCATGGTTTGCAAGCCAAAGATCCAAGGTTTAATCCCTGTCATCTCCAATTTAAAGAATCCCAGGTAGCAGTTACTGGGAAACATCTCCACTTAAAGCTTCAAAGGAATAAGGTTGCAACCATGCTCCATCTCCACAGAGAAGCTGAGTAAATGATCCCAGCATGGCAGGATGCAAAAACAAGTGATCAGGATGGGGAGAACCGAGTAGATTGGGCTGGTTTACTCTGCTCCCTCCTCTTCCTTGCTAGTCAGCAATACTGGCAGAAGACAAGTGCCAGACCCTACATATAAGTTGCTGTCATTCAGTGGCATGTGATGGGAGAGGGGGCAAGGCAGGAGGAGTCAATGTCCAAAAATAATTTCTCTGGGTCAGGCTTTTGTACTGTGCCCATCTCTCCCACAACCCCTTGTCTCATTTTTTTGGGGTGTGTGTGTGATAGATTGGTGGTGTCCTTTCTGTCCTTAAGGTCTCTTTATTTAAGCACGTTGAGTTATTGCCGATTTGATTTGTATTTATAGCCATACATGGCAGTATGGCACATCTGTATAATAATTACACAAGACTACAGTGGACGCTCAGGTTGTGAACGCGATCCATGCGGGAGGTGCGTTCGCAACTCGCAGCATTCGCAACCTGTGCCGCTGCATCTGCGCATGCACGTGACACAATTTGGTGTTTCTGCGCATGCTCAAAGCGCGATTTAGCGCTTCTGCGCATGTGCAAGTGCCGGAAACCGGAAGTAACCCGGTCCGTTACTTCCGGGTTCAGCGCGGTGTGCAACCCGAAATCGCGCAACCTGAAGCGGCTGTAACCCGAGGTATGACTGTACACTGACAACTGACTTTTAAGTATTGCTTTCCTGCCTCTGAGATCTAGTGGCAATGTTTCTAAGGTCTCCAGAGGCAAGAGGCTTTCTTGTCTGCTTCCTGGTGTTCAGGGGCCTGCAAAACCTATTCCTGCTGCAACAGTCCTGGGGCTCTTTAATACCTTTGCACCCCACAGTTCTGCTGCAGGACATAGTGTCATTCAAAGGACACCCATTACCCACCCACCCACCCACACAGATGGTACTGTGTGATGTAGCATGCTTCTGAAGATACAATAGCTATTTTTCACAGCGGTGAAATGCCCTTTAAGAAGTGTCTGATGCTGGTTATTGTAGAACTAATATTAAATGATATTAAACTGAAAATATTTGGCAAAATTTCTCACCAAATGTTAAAGCTAAAACATGATTATGAATTTTAAAGGTGATTTTAGCACATAGATAATATTTAAGATCCGAACTGTTTTATTGCTGTATTGTTCTTTTTCTTGTCTATGACCGCAATAAAGATTGATTGATTGATTGTAGAACTAAGTTCCCCTGCCCCCACCCCAAATTGTAAAGATTTCCACCCCTGAAAAATGTTGCAAATACCTCCAGACTTTCACTGCTATAGAGCAGATTTTCAAAAGATGGCAGTTTTATCCAAGCACTAATCAGACACAAGTTTGTATCCTCAAGGATATATTTAAGCCTTAATTTAGCTTCATGGTAATGGGGTTATAAGCAAGCCCAATTCCCCTGGTTTTGGAGGGTGAGGTTGCACAAATTTCCATTTCACCTCCAGCTTGATTGGTGCTGAACCTCTGATTTCAAAAGATTCTGAATGTCCCAGATCATTCCATATAGCTTGTTGTGCCCCAGACAGGCATTTACTATGTGCCTTCAGATCGTGTTTGACATGGCAGCTCACTGGGAGAGGGCCCCATACTCTTGTACTGTGGGTTAGCATAATGGAGTTAATCTTTATATTGTTGTTGTTATTTATCATCATCATCATCACCATCGTTATTACCATCTTTTAAAGTCAATATTCACCACATTCTGCCCTATGTGAAAACCAGTGGCACTGCACCCAAAACCACCACCAGTTCCAATTAAGAAGTTATGTTTCTTCCTTTTCTTCACTTTAAATACATTTATCTGCACGGCTGCAGCAAAAAACAGAAAAGCTTCTAAAATAAAGGTTGTCTCAAAGTTACTGGAGCATCAAATTACTACCTCTTCCAACTGAACTTAATGTTAAAACGCTTCCTTTAAAAAAAAAAACACTAAAAAAAAAAACTTACTTAATTCTGCATATCTGTCGAACAAAGATAGTAATCCGAGAGGTCGCATGCATTGTTCTGGTGCAGTGACTACAGGAACTGAGCCAGAGCTAACACACTAATTTGAACAAGCAAGTCTGTACCCATCGACAGGAACCGATAACGACTCCTGGCACACATTTTACGTGCTAGCAACTCAAGTTCCTTACAGTGCAGAGCTTGCTCAGGAACGCCTCCCCCATCATTAAGCAATTATAATTTCACTGGAAAAGATAGAAAAGGGAAAAGATAACCCATCTTGAGCCAAAATAGCCAGTACTTCGAGTGCAATAAAAAGTGACTCCTAACAAATAAAACAGAATATCTTGTACAATTAAATATTTAGTACAGCACATATAATATATGCAACATTGCTGTCCATTAACATCTGTTGTGCTAAATCTCTCAGAAAACAACCGCCATTCCAGAAAAACTAGGTTCAAAAGGTGCCTATTAAAATCCTGCTTTAATAATTTTTTCATACACACACACACACACACGAGAGAGAGAGAGAGAGAGAGAGAGAGAGAGAGAGAGCAAATTGATTCTAAATGTAAAGGCCTGCCCATTGATATAAAAAAGAAAAGGGGGAAAAAGCCACTAAACATTTTCCAGTGACAGTACACTCATGTCAAGTAACTGCCACTTTTTGAGTCAGTCCTTTACAATCAGAAACTGCCTACATTCCTGTCATCTTCCTCCTTTTATTTCTCCCCCATCTTCCTTCTTCCCCTTTTTTGTCTGCAGGAACTGGACTGTTTGGAAAGAAGGAAATTATGTTTCAGTGTGCTGATAGCTGTGAGAGGCTACCAATTATCACCTTGAAAATGTAGCATTTGAATGCAAAAGATGGCTACCCAGCTACACATTGAATCCAAAACACCATAGTTCTTCTAAATAAAAGAGAGAGCTTTTAGTTGTGAAAAGAAAAGGAAAATCTGATTTAGGCCTAGTTTTCATAAACAACAAATGAGGTAGTAAGTCGATGTATGACTCTAGTGTTATAGGAATTCTAAGGTCTCTCTCTCTATATATATAAATCATATGTTCATAAGTTTACAAGGCAAACACATAAGTAGTCTGAAATAGTACATGAAAGCAATCCTGAAGCCATTTTGACTCTCCCAAACCATTTTGACTCCCAAATTGACCTCACATATTTCTCTGGAAGGAGGAAGGAAATGGTAAAGCCCCTCCATTGTCTCTTGCTTATCTGTCTTAAGGGTGTATTTGTGTATGAATAGGGTGAGCCTGTGACCTGGATTCAGGAACTAAGTATTTAGCATCTCAAAAGGAATGGCAAGGCTGCCCAGGTAAAGCAATCAAGTGACCATTATCAGTATCCTGCCAGACAAGATTTCTGTTGTAAACCTGTGATGTATTTCTGCTGCAGCCTGCCTCCTGTGGTGTATGTATGATGTTTTGGGGGTCTTGAGCTACAGGGTGGCAATTTCAAAAGTCTATATATAAGGGCTTGCATACCATTGTTGTGGGTCCCTCCTGCATGTAGTTATGAGCACCCTGTTGCAACAGTTAATAAAGATCATGCTTACTAGCTGCCTTGCTTCTCAATATTCTCTGGTTGGCCTCTGTTATTTTCTCCTTCCAATAGGGAACCTACATAAGGACTCGATAGGGCTCTTGGATACCCCATAAGGGAAAAGGAGCAGTTTTTTTTCCTTATAACAGTTTGGCGACATTAAACAACATTATACCATTGCTAGCTCCAATTTATGCCCCCCCTTCCTTTCGTACCAGAATATCTATTATACGCCTTACTGCAGATGACACTTACCCATCTGATCAGATAATTGTTTTCCTAGTTCCTCAGAGTCTCACTGGGGAGAACAAACTGCAGTGGCGGGGAAGGGAGAGCATCACCTTTCCATCTTTTTAATGCCATGTAATCAAAAAATCTTAGACACACAATTAAAAGTTACTCAAGTGAAGCTAGCCATAGACCACAATTTGCTAAATAATTTATACTGAAATGTTCTTCCTTCCTCATATCTGAGATGTTCAAGACAGGCAGCCAGAATCTTTTACTGGAGTCTATAGCATCTCCCCAGCCCCTGGTGAAATTATTATTTGGACTTACTTATTCCACTTATTTGGACTTACTTATTTCCGTGCGCTGCTCTGGTTCGCAAGAAGCAGCTTAGTCATGCTGGCCACATGATCCGGAAGCTGTACACCGGCTCCTTTGGCCAATAAAGCGAGATGAGCGCTGCAACCCCAGAGTCATCCACGACTGGACCTAATGGTCAGGGGACCCTTTACCTTTACCTATTTCACTATAGAGGGCTGTTAATAGCCATATATTTGGTCACCCACAGTTATAAGCAGACAGGGAGGCTTCATAGCAGTTGGGTTTTGTTTTACAACTTACAAGTCCTGTGTGGGCTAGTAACATTGTTGCAGGCTAGCCATTTTTTTATGAGGGCTGTACCTTGGTGATAGAGAATCTGCTTTGAATGCAGAAGGTCCATGGTTTAATCATCTGCATCTAGGGTAGGAAAAGACTCCTCTCTGAAACCACAGAGAGCTGCTAATGGTCAGTGTAGTCAATAATGTGCTAGATGGACCAACTGTCTGACTCAGTATTCCTATGATAGTGTAAGAATTTAGAGACCATGTGGAGGGGATTGATGACATGGAAATAACCATGGGTATGTTTAGCCTGGAGAAGAGAAGGTTAAGGGGTGATATGATAGCCATGTTCAAATATATAAAAGGATGTCATATAGAGGAGGGAGAAAGGTTGTTTTCTGCTGCTCCAGAGAAGCGGACACGGAGCAATGGATTCAAACTACAAGAAAGAAGATTCCACCTAAACATTAGAAAGAACTTCCTGACAGTAAGAGCTGTTCGACAGTGGAATTTGCTGCCAAGGAGTGTGGTGGAGTCTCCTTCTTTGGAGGTCTTTAAGCAGAGGCTTGACAGCCACCTGTCAGGAATGCTTTGATGGTGTTTCCTGCTTGGCAGGGGGTTGGACCTTGTGGTCTCTTCCAACTCTATGATTCTATGATTCTATGCTAATGCCAGCTGTTTAATTCAGCATCTGATGTGACCATTCATCTAATGCAGTGGTGGCCAAACTCGGCCCTCCAGATGTTTTGGGACTACAACTCCCATCACCCCTAGCTATCAGAACCAGTGGTCAGGGATGATGGGAATTGTAGTCCCAAAACTTCTGGAGGGCCGAGTCTGGCCACCACTGATCTATTGTGATCCTATTTAACACACATGGTTTCTACACGCTCAGTGCTTGGTGAGATAAAACCACACAGAAGTGGTATTTGTGTAAGAGTCAAGCCCTACTTGTCAGTATCTGACAAAATTATAGTGCCATGAAGTCTTATGCTACCTATTTTTGGTGCTATATGCTCTCCTCAGGGAGGCTCACCTGATATTTTATTTACGTATCTTTTGGTGCGAGGAAAAAACCTTCTTCTTTTCCCAAGCTTTTGGCTAATTAATCAATCTATGGTCTTTTAAACTGGGAGGGGGTATTGTTTTTGTTTGTTATTATGGTATGTATTTCTGTGTTTTTATATTGTAAACTGTTCTGATCTTTGTATAAAGGGTGGTATAGAAATTTGATCAATTATTACTATTGTTGTTGTCATCACTATACTCTTTAATGCAACATTAATTTGAAAAATGATGCAACTGTAACACTGAATTTATGAAGTGAGAGGTGAAGGTGACAACCTGCCCTTCAAAGAGTTTGAAGGCCTGAGACTTCAGAAGAAGTCTAGATAAAGTTTTAATGGATGTAATAATACTGAGCATCCTAAATTGCATGAAAACAGAAGGCAAAGGATTAGAGGTCTTCTCTACAAGCTACAGAGAAAAACTTTAACCTTAAGCTAAGGCATTGGCTATGATTTGGACATCCCATGTGTCAGAGAGCAAAGTGAGCTGCCACATCAAAGCCATTTCCCCACCAGGCTGAGAAGAACAAACACAAATATATACAGAAGGAGGAAATCTGACTCAGCACAGAAATGCAATTTCTCTGGGACAGACACTTGACACTGTCAGCATAAAGATGACATTGGGCGATGCTGGGATGAAAATGAAATTGATTTTTGAAATACGGGATAGAGGAATTACTTCGAGGTGACTCTCTTTCTCTCTTCCTGGATGATGATTGCCACTGGAGACAGCATGTCTGCTTTTGAGAGTGAGGTTCCATAGATTTTATCCTAAGTTCTTCCATTGATCTGCTATGTGCCTTTTGCTCAGTCAGATGATACCTCACCTTACCGCTATGTAAAATGTTCATGTCAATAGATCTTTACCTTGGAGGAGTCTTTTGAGATTAACGAGGGTTGCATTTGCAAAATATTTTGCTATCAAAAAAGCACTCAAATGGTAAACATCATTTGCATCTATAAAGTTCCTTTCCAGTTTTGCTGAACTGTCAGAGGATGATCTGCCAAAGGTACCTGGCTGTTGCTAGTGCACAACTTAATATGCTGCAACATATTTCTCCTATTCAGGCGGGTGGGAGAGGTGTCCCCTAGACAGCTATATATATATATAAACATTCTGCATAAATGAAAATAGATATGGAAACACTATAAAAGAAACTAGAGATGCACCATTTTGAACTGGCCTGCAGCACTTTGAATGCAGCAAAAGAAATTTTCTCAGCATACCTTGTTTCATGGGGGATGAGGTTTCTTTCCCCTTCCTAGAGGCATTTTTTGGAAATCTCCCTACTTTGTTCCAGGCCATGGCTCAACTGTGAGCTCAGCCCTTTCAAAACTATGCTTATTTCTAGCACGCACTTAACCAAAACAGCTAACAGCCATTATTCTTTCAAGAGCATCTTAGAGCAGATTCAGCTTATCAGTTCATTGGACTATTAGCAGATGTAACCAATATATCCACTTATGTTAATACCCTTCTTTATTTTTTGACTGCGCACAGTAATGCACAGTGACAAAGACTTCATTCCCCCCCTTTCCCTTTTGCTTACCAGGGTGCACCTACATTCGAGGAAATGGCAGCCGCCAGCAACCAACCAACCTAAATCAGGAAAAGTCTTTGCTCGCACCTTGAGGAGAAGTAGTCCTCATCAATCTCCATCACAAGTGGCCCAGATGGAAACCATCACAGCTGTGACTTGGTATAATTCATGCCACTCTGAAAATCTTTTCTATTGATCTCTCTGCTTGGTGTAATCTCTGTATTGAATTCTCTGATGCCCCTCATTACACTTCCCTGACTTCTACAATGTCCCATTTCAAAATGCAGCTGTGCCACTGATGAATGAAGAAATGGAATGCCCAGACCTTTCTAGTGTTTCACTATTACAGCTGTCCATCTTTTTCACATGGCTACATACAATCTTCAGCCAAAGGAACCACACATGCCCCTAGATGTGAATTAAAAGTACTTCAGGTGTAACGGTTGTTTTGGTTATGGATGTCACAATCTTGGTCATGCTATGTAGGGACAGCAGGTTGGTGTTCCCCCTCCCTCTTTGTCACCCAAATAATTTCTTAAAAATAGCTGCAATGCATATAAGATTCTCATCAATAAAGTGACTCGACTGCTCTAGAATATATGCATGATTTTAGTAGGAAATTGATGCTAAGCAATAGCCTGGTCTGATGCACAATAGCTAACCAGATCTGTAGGAAAGAAGTGACCTTTTTGTAGGTCAGATGCTAACATAATCTGTTCTGCTGTCCCAATTCTATTTGCATTCCGTGGAGATCAGTGAAATCTCTGATTTGCACAAAACTAAGTGAAATGGATCACACCAGTGCAGACCTTACCTGGCAAAATGACTGTACAAACAAACAAACAAATCTTAAGATGAATAAAATGCAAAATGGGAAAGGCACAATTTACATGTCTTTCCAAGAAGTGTGTGTTACCTTCCCATGCATCTTAAAACTAGACTGTTTGCAATGTATTGAAGTGAATAGGGGCCCTTGATAACTGTCAACCCTGCTGGGGTGAGTGGGTGCAGAATTCAATATGACTTGTCTCCAGAAATTGCTCCACTCACCCTTCTAATAACAGATAGGATTAACATAGCACTGTCCATGATGACAGTGCTGAAAACATCAATGCAAATAAAATAGGCAAAGTAAATTGAAAAATATTGCTGTGAAACAAAATAAGTTTCAAACATCATGTATCCCTATTTCTCTCTCTCATTTCTACCTCTATGTCACAGGGTTGCTGACTGTCCCCCTACCAACACCGTCACCACATGACCAATTCAGGGAAGAACATTCAGCAACACATGGTAGGCTAGCCTTTGTACACGTTTCAGCCCACTGTGGTTGCAAAGTCTGTGCATGGAGAGATCCCCGTACACTCCTGTTTCCCTCTTTATTATGCACACATGACCATTCAGTGTGCCATGCCATAATGCATAATGAGAGATATGTATTATCACATTTATTATACATATTTCTGTACTGTCCTTCAAACTCCCGGTATGGGCTACATATAAGGAATATACAAAAGCAATTCAAATGCAGATAAAATAATAAGAACCATCATAAAACAAACTATGAAAAAGGCAGCAAGTTCTGAAGGGCCCGTACAAGGGGATGGAGGGAAAACTTCCAATACATGGATGTGGTAAACAAGATTCTGTGTATATATTTTCAGGCATTCAAAACATTTATCACAGATTATTAGCATTCAGATGTACACCGTTGTGCAAATTAATTGAAACAAAGCATGTTTTCTATGGCACATCGATCAGTCTGTCAAGCACCCACAAATTTGTGGGCTATATGCAAAAGTTGCTTCCGTGCTGTAGACTGCACGACTATGGAGAAGCTCATTCAGGCGCTGATTCAAGTGTGGTACAGGGATCCGAAAATCAACAGTGACTGTTCGAAACTAGTAGACTTCATGCCAAACCATGTTCAAATGCTGCTTAAAAAAGCGGAGGTAATATCCGTTACTAATGTACTTATATGTGAGTTTTGTACATGTATATGTGAGTTTTGTACAATAAACTACTGTATTAAATCCATTGTTTGTTTCAATTAATTTGCATATAGCCCACAAATTCTCAATGATATTTACATCCGGGGGATTCCCTGGCCAATCAAGTACCTGTATTTGCTGCTCTGTCGTGAATTTCTTCACCACTTTTGATGTGTGACAGGGGGCTAGGTCCTGCTGCAATATCCCAGTACTATCAGGATACCTCTTTTCCAGCTCTGGAACAAAGTCCCTTCCGACCGAAGGGAGGAGGGGGGTTGCGGGCTCCACGAGCCCTCCACGTGCGCAGGGGATGGTTCCATCCCCTGCCTCCATTGGCTGTGCCCTGGGTGCGGTGCCTGGCCGGCCGACCTATCAGTGCGGCCGGGAGGCGGGGCTTGCTAGATTTAAGCAAGCCCGCACCAGGGCACAGCCTTTCGGTTCCTGCTGGTATTAGGGATTGGTTGCGATTGTGAGGGTATTGGCGGCGAGCCTTTTTAGGCTCGATTGGTGGTTAGGCATTGGATTTTCTAGGGAAGGCTGAAGGTGGGGGGGGAGGTCGGGCCATCACCTCCCCCAAATGCTGAAGGGTACTTCGTTAATCAAGTCCGGGGGGCGTGGCCCTGTCCGAAGCCGTGGTAGGTGAGGGCCAAAGGCACGCCCCAGATCGGTGACCCCAGGGTGAGTTCCTAGCTGATGTGCAGCAGCAGGACTCTCCCATCGGTGGTTAACCCTTCCCGGACTGCCAGCACAGCGGGCTGGAGTCAGATATACCGGTAGTTGGTTAGATCCAATGCCTAAGCCAATACCTCTCTACATTCGTAACCAATAAAAGTTGTGGCCTTTCTATGCCCATTAACCTTAATTACTGAGTCTTGCTTCTTTATTTCACCACGGGAGGGATCGGGTTGACACGCAACTCTCTTTCATAGAACCTCAATATATTGTGGCGAGCGCATCATTCCTTCTATTGGCTGCAGGCTTCCGACACCTTAATAACTGAAGCATCCCCAAAACATCTTCTTTTGTGGGTGCTTGACAGACTGATCGATGTGCCATAGAAAACATGCTTTGTTTCAATTATTTGCACAAGGGTGTAAATGTTGATAGTTGCCAATTTTTGAATTTTCCTTTCTACATATGTGTGTGTGTGTGTAATACATATATATTGATAAGAGATATTTTCAAACTTATACTACTGCCACTGCAAGTGGTGAATTCCATTGCTAAAAAAATGGATAATTTCTCCTCCTCCTAGGCAAATTTTGTGAAATAGTTTCCCCAGTTTCTCTGCCCAGAAATAGGATGGATGATTACTAAAGGCCATCTGAGCACAATTTTGAACAAGCAAATGACAGAGAGAGTTACTGACTTGTGTCACCATTTGCTGAATACGTTTGGTTCATCCAGCTTCAGGGTAATTCAAACATTATACATTTAACTTTTACTACACAAGAAAGCTGCGCATAAGAAGAATTTCCCAAGTACCTTGCCCTGATTAGTAATTGATTACCTGTTTCACATTACTGCTTTCAATATTCATTCTTAATGATTCCATTAAATGTGCAGGGCTCGATAAGCCTCATTGCCATAAAGGAATGGGGCTTTCACTCTGAGAGGGAACTGGAGTGGACAGTACAAATCATGCTGCCACTGACTCCATAATATTCTTTGACATGGGTAGATACTGACTTTTAACTAGTTACAGCGTAAGTTATTATATATACCCTGTGGTGCTAGGGCTCATACATAACTCAACTTTGGTTTACTGAAAACAGAACCAAAAGCTTCAGATTTCCTCTTTGCAGCCATGGCAGAGAAGAAGGGAACAGGGAGCCCATGATCCCAAGGCTCATTCACATAATGATAAAATGTAATTGATTGTTGCATCCAAATGCGGTCCCTCTCTTTCTATTTGCAATGGGCAGATAATTAATATTAAAGCAAACAGCGTATAAAGTCATGCTAAGGATTTGTGCTGCACTGAATTTTCATGAGGTTTGATTTTTTTTTTCATTGCAAAACTGCTCTTTCAGGGGAGAGAAGCCCCCATTCTTGTAAAGAAGTTTGAGGAAAGAGCGACAGGGATTGACCTGTGCACTGCAAAGCAGATCGCCCCCTTTAAAGGGCTAGTGTAAAGGAGGCTATCCATACGGCAATCTGCATTCCTCCAACTCCTTTAACAAAATATCTGCCAAGGGAATAGAAACAATGCAGCCAGCACTGGGGATTGTCTCCTTTTAAACTCCAAAAAATGCTTGCCTCCTTTCAAAATGCTAAAGTGATATTATCAAATCAAATCAAATCAAATATTATTTATTGCATTAGCCATATGGCCATAGCACACAATGAATAAAGTGATATTAAAGTGATATTATCATTTTAAAAGGGGGAAAGGAAGCAAACATTTCCATCCCTTTTCCAGACATCGTACCCCAAAAAAGATCACCGAAAGTGGTAGAAAGGTTTTAAAAAACTGTAAAGGGAACTATTCTGGCAAAGCTGTAGTGTGGATTAATGAGATAATGTCAGGAAAGCATCTGAACACTAAAGCAACAATGACTAAGCTTTTCAGCAAGTGTGCCACATAACAAGTCCAAGGAACAAAGCACACATCCTGATTCACACTGCTATACACATGCAACCAGCATGCCTTGGTGCAGTTCTAGTTCTTGTCTCCTGAGCAAGAGAGAGATAGGAAAGAGACGAGACCTAATTCTAGGCCCATACACCCCCAGACTTCAGTCTAGGACAGGGGTCGGCAACCCGCGGCTCCGGAGCCGCATGTGGCTCTTTTACAGCTTTGCCGCGGCTCCGGGGTGGCGTGCCTTCTCCCGCTCCCCTTTCCCTCCCGTCGCGTCGGTGTGTGTAGTCGGGGGGCGGCGGGAGAGGGAGCTGCAGAGAGAAAGAGAAGTTGGCGAGCTGCGACGGGCGCGTCGACGGCAAACCAGAACCGAGCGCGGAGCCCGAGAGCGAGAGCAGCGCCTCCTCCTCCTCCTCCTCCCGCTTCCCAGCTGGGCAATTGACAGCTCATTATCATGCTGCGCTCACTCGCTGCCTGTCTAGGGCCGGAGGGAGAGCGAAACGCGCGTGCACACAAAAGCTGGTGTGTGTGTGTGTGTGTGTGTGTGTGTGTGTAAAACCCTCCCCAGACCATCCCGGGAGGGGAGGGAGGGGGAGCGTCGGGTGGAGTGGGGAGCGAAGGGGATGAAGGAGAGCGGGATCCTCTGGTGGGGCGTTTTCTTTCCAAAAGGAAAAAGTTGAACTTGGCTCCTCTCTTCATCCACCCTCCCGGGCGCTGCCATCGTCCCCAGATCTCGCTTTGGAAGCCCAAAGGAAGGAAGCGGAGATTTTAAAAAGCGTGAGGAAGGAGAAGAAGAGAAAGAAGGAGAGAGGACGAGAGAAAGGGAGGAAAGAGACTTCTCTCTTCTCTCGCCTCCTTCCCACCCCGATCCCCCTTGGCCGGGTAGTTCGCTTCGTGCACAACTTTGTGTATTGCAGGGGGGCGAGGATCCCCCAACGGCCTCCAGATCGCGGGCGGGACGCGCTGGGCTCCTGAGGGCACCCCGGAGGCAGCGAGCGAGGCTAGGGCTTGCCTTGCGTTCAGGGAAACCATCCATCCCTCCGCCCTGCGCGCCGCCTCGATCTGGGGCTCTCTCTCTCTCTCTCTCTCTCCTTTCTCTCTGCTCCGTCACTGCGCCGGATTACAGGAGCTGCGGATGCCGGTAAGCCAAGCAGATCCCCAGCCCTAGCAGGGCGTGAGGAAACCTGGGGTGGGACGGGAGGTGCCGCCGCCGCCAGCAAAGGAGCTGTTCTTTAGCACTCGGGCAGGCGAGCAGGGAAATTCCCAAGCGCCGCCGCCGCTGTTTAGCAGAGGGAGGAAAAGTTACCTAACAAGCGGCTCCTCCGGGTGGAGATGCGGCAGGCTTTGTATTGTAGTGTGTTTTATTTATTTATTTGCTTTTACGGCTCTCACTATTTTCCTCTTAAAGCACCCTCTTATTATTAGCCCTTCCCGGTTCTCGCGGCTGACTTCTTCGTGTAGGCCAGGGCTACTTTTCTTTTGCCTCTGAGCAAAAGACTCTTAGGAGTCAAAGCAATCTGAATGGTGTTTAGTTACAGGTCTCTCCCCCTCCCCACCTTCTGACTTTCTCTTCTCAGCCGGCCTTTTCATCTGCTGCATTTTGACTAGACTACCCAGCGGTTCACATTTGATCTATTATTATTATTATTATTATTATTATTATTATTATTAGGTCGTATCCAGTGTTAATCCTACTCAGCACAAACCCATTGAAATTGATGGGCACAATTTACTAAGTTTTTCATAAATTTCAGTGGCTCTATTCTGGGTAGAACTTCACTGGATTCAACTTCTCCTTCTCCTTCTCCTAACAGGAAATAAATCAGGAGGCTCCTGATGGACGCTTGCCTAAATCGCGGCGGCGCGGGGCGGCAGGGGGCGGGGCACCATACGTCATGCGCAATGACGTCACATGGCCCCGCCCCCTCGCCTAGGGCGCGAAAAGCGGCTCCCAGTTTTTTTTTTCCTTCGGAAACGGGTCCAAGTGGCTCTTTTTGTCTTAAAGGTTGCCGACCCCTGGTCTAGGAATATGACAACCTCCCACTGTTTGTGGTGTTTTGCTGCAAGTCAGTCCCCTATTCCCCAAAGTGCTCTATAAATGTCACACATTATTAAACTGGGTAAACAGCTGGTTATTTTTTGTTTCCTTTCTGTCCAAAAGTCAAATCTGTAAAACAGGATAACAACAACGATGATGGTAATGATAATGATAATAATCCATCACACAAAACTGTGGAATGAGCTACTGAAAAGCAGAGCTGGAGTCTCTGTTAGATATTGTAACAGATGATGCCCTTTTTTGGAGGGTGGGATTAGGGCAGCTATAGTAGGCAAAGAAGGGAATAACAATAGCCAGGGCACTGCAAAGCTGTAATTCTGTAATTTACCTCTGAGGAAAATGAGTAGGATTGCCAAAACATCCAGGTAGGGACTGCAAAAGCAACTCAAAGAGCACTGAGCCACTGCGTAGTGGCTATGCCATGGGTAGGCAAACTAAAGCCCATGGGCTGAATCCGGCCCAATCGCCTTCTAAATCCGGCCCGCAGATGGTCTGGGAATCAGCATGTTTTTACATGAGTAGAATGTGTCCTTTTATTTAAAATGCATCTCTGGGTTATTTGTGGGGCATAGGAATTTGTTCATTTTTTTTTCTTCCAAAATATAGTCCGGGCCCCCACAAGGTCTGAGGGACAGTGGACCGGCCCCCTGCTGAAAAAGTTTGCTGACCCCTGGAGCCGCTATGCAATGTTACGGTGACTGCCTGTTGGACAAGCTAAAATACAACCCTAACAAAATAATACACGAACAGCAGCAATAACATATCTTTGAAAAGTCTTTTCTACTTTGCTTGCAATTCCTTCCCTAACACAGATTTTGCCTTTTTCACTGCCACAGCTCATCAAACCGACAATTTTCATTGAGATTGCCACTGTGACCAAGTTTGCTCTCCAAATAATCACAGCTAGTTCCTATCTCATCGCTACAATTAATTTTACATTTAGTGACAATACATCACTCCTGGAGAGAAGGTACTAAACACCTCCAGGAACATACTCTCAGAAAATAACTGCCAAAACGTAGCTATGTTACATACCAAAAAACAGACACCAGTAACACTTAAAAAGTGATAATGAATTCAAAGGTATTACCACCTACTCCACATTCAGTAAACTTCAACTGCTAATTTTTGAAGCTGTGTTCAAACAATGTTAGCCACAATCCAAAATGACCCTGTAGTTTCTTGAGAAATACTGCAGTTTGATGCATTTTCCCTCAAACCAGGTTCAAGTCCAGCCAGAAAACTTGACATATTCACTCTTGGACTATGAATCTCAAATAAGCAACAGGCTGGCCAATAGTTTTTACAGACCCATAAAGAAAACAAACAACAATATCTTATTGCACAATGTATCACATAAATAAGCAAAATTTAGAAACTATTGATCAATGCAACATTAGACTAACCTGTGCTTTTAAATGGCAGAACAGCAAGATCTGTGCTCTTTCGTAGGAAGCCATATGCAATTAAACCACTCATCTAAGTTCCACATTTATTTCTTTATTTAAATATTAAAAAACTAACAGAAGCACACATAAAGTATATGTGCCTTTTAAAATATTTAAAATATTTAAAAGGGGCCCAGGTGGCGCTGTGGGTTAAACCACAGAGCCTAGGGCTTGCTGATCAGAAGGTCGGCAGTTCGAATCCCTGCGACGGGGTGAGCTCCCATTGCTCGGTCCCAGCTCCTGCCAACCTAGCAGTTCGAAAGCACGTCAAAGTGCAAGTAGATAAATAGGAACCGCTCTGACGGGA
This sequence comes from Darevskia mixta, assembly GCA_034641385.1. Lineage (NCBI taxonomy): Eukaryota > Metazoa > Chordata > Lepidosauria > Squamata > Lacertidae > Darevskia > Darevskia mixta. The sequence continues at coordinate 3,228,220 of JAWWNH010000027.1, forward strand.
AGGTAAACGGCGTTTCCGTGCGCTGCTCTGGTTCGCCAGAAGCGGCTTTGTCATGCTGGCCACATGACCCGGAAGCTGTACGCCAGCTCTCGGCCAATAAAGCGAGATGAGCGCCGCAACCCCAGAGTCGGACACGACTGGACCTAACGGTCAGGGGTCCCTTTACCTTTACCTATAGGTGCATGCTCACATCTTTGGCATTGTGGTTGATAGTTACATAAGTCTTGCTGAACGTATAGACCTATTGAAATAAAGGACCTGAACTTAGATATGTTTCTTAATTTCAGTGGGTTTACTCTGAGTAAAATGTTGTTGAAAACTACCCTACATTATCATTTATGATGGAAAAGTAAGTCATACGATTTGGAATGGAGAACTATGCAGAATTAAAGGACCAATGATAAATTATTTGGAAATAAGAGGTGGGATCAAATCTGCTTTTAGAGAACTGTTTCTCCAACTGGATGGAAGAATTTGTGGATATGAATATATACTTGGAAATTAGAGGTATGTGAGACAGCCACCAACACACCCCTCAAAAAGATTCAGTCTTTTGTTTTGCTACAAAATTCCTCAGATAATTCACCCAGAAGCTTGCTACAAATTTTGCTTTAGGGGAGATGCAGCATTCATACACAACATCATAAAAATTTCCTCCTCATATACTTCCGAAGCTTCCTCACACTTTCCTTTATATCCATTTTTTGTCTTTCTAGGAACCACTGTATGAGGCTGCTCCCTTCCTCAACAATGCAAGCAGAGCACTCATAGTTTGACTACCAAAACAGTGAAGGTAGTCAACAGCTGGGGCAGGTCTGCACAACTTGAGAATGAATGCAGCACAGCAGCCTTGGATGAGGCCTGCCAGGTGATTGACAACATCCCCGCTTTTTTCATCCTGGGCAGGCAGCAGAAACAGAAGATTTATAGAGTTGCTGATGGGTACTCTATAAGACTGCTCAGCTGAAATCAGCTTGGTGAGCCATAAATTGTTCAGACTGACCTAGGATGTCATCTAGGGACCATTGCCCAGGACAAAACCTCCATGCTCTATTGCAAGGATCATACCTGCGAGGTTTTAAATAAATCCAGCCCTAAATGGGGTAAGCATGTACCTCAGGGCTCTCACAACATTTCCCATAATGCTTCAAAAAGAGAAATTACAGGTGCTTTACTAAGAGTTTAAAATGTGTTAATCACCAAAAAGGGGGGGGGGAATTGGTAAATATTTTCTTGCACTTTAATGATTATTTCATTAAATGGCAAAAAAACACAAGTCTCAATTAAAATCAAGAAAGAAAGACAGTACATTGGGTTCAGACCAAGTTACCTGAACTTAGGTCCCACTGAAATCAATGTGAAATGTTATTCGTGACTACGTTGAGTCGTTGGTTTTAATGTGAATTAACCTACCGGTACCTGTAACTTAAATTAAACTAGTTTAGTCTGTGTCCAAAAAGAAAGAAAAAGATTGAAATCAAAATCTCTAAGGGAGGGAGAAGTGGTAAACAAGTCCCAAGATATGTTACATTTTAAACAGAACGAGTGAACGGGGCAACATAAAGCGAAACCAGAATGTGAGTAGATAAGCAATAATATAATACACAGAGCTCTTTCCCAAGCTCTGTGAGGAAGACCTTTCATTGACTACAGACAGCCACTCAATCTTAAACAATTCCTCACCCACAATAATACAGCAACCAGACTTAACACAGACACTGGCACCAGAGCCTGCAATAAACCCAGATGCCAACTTTGCTGCCACATACACCCGGACAACACCATCACTGGACCCAACAACATCAAACATACCATCTCAGGCCTAAGTAATTGCTCATCTTCTAACATTGTGTATGCCATCAAATGCCAGCAGTGCCCTTCAGCTCTCTATATTGGCCAAACAGGCCAAACCCTACGCCAAAGGATAAATGGACACAAATCTGACATCAGGAATCATAAGACAGAGAAGCCAGTAGGAGAACATTTCAATCACCCCTTGCTTTTTTCTGTAGGACCAATTGCAGCCGTTAACAGTCGTCAACAGGTTTACCACACCTGTCAGCCAATCACCCATTCCTACCACCCCTCTGAGTAATACCCCTCACCACCCTCTCACTATATATAAGGGTCTGGTGACTTCTGTTTCAGTGTATCTGAAGAAGTGTGCATGCACACGAAAGCTCATACCAATAACAAACTTAGTTGGTCTCTAAGGTCCTACTGGAAGGATTTTTTTATTTTGTTTCGACTACGGCAGACCAACACGGCTACCTACCTGTAACTAGTCATCAACAGGTTTACCATACCCATTGAGTCATTTACCCATCTCCTACTACCCTTCTGAGAAAAAACCCCACAACTATAAGTCTGGTGACTTCTGTTTCAGTGTATCTGAAGAAGTGTGCATGCACATGAAAGATAATACCCAGAACAAACCTAGTTGGTCTCTAACGTGCTACTGGGCAATTTATTTATTTATTTATTTATTTATTTCGATAACATACAGTATTAGTTTCCTCTACTCAAGACTTTTCATGTTCTCTTTTGATGCTAGGTCACATTGCCCACCTTCCCGCATTGGCTGGGAACCAAAGTATCACACAAGTAGCTCCATCCACAGGCCTCTTGACTGTTTATTGAACAGCAGCCCCCCAAATTAGATGCAAAACCATTTCTGAAACTGAGCACACTCTCATAAGTGGTTTATAATGGTTCAGTACCCAAAAGTGTTGGTGAAGTTTTGAGGATGGGCAATCCCACTGGGAAAATGCTCAAACTCTTGAATATGCCTAAAATAGCCTTTAGGATCCTGACCCTGGATACTTGCTCTCTTACTCACTTCTCTGCCTGCAATTTTTTTTTTTTTTACTGATCTCTCTCTCTGCTTCCCTATATCTTTATCAAAGACACCAGGGCACCCGAGATTCCCTTCTGCATAGCAATGCCATCAATTTTATCACATAGGCTTCATTAAGAGAAGTGCACCATAAATTATTAGCTACGGTGTGAAGGTCCAAAGTGAGCCTAGCTAGATTGCCTTGTGCACTGTGAAATGTCTAGAAAGTCGACATAATTAATTTATGGTATATTTAACTTGCCCAAAATAGAGTTGGAGTTAATACTCACTTAGCACCAGTATGATTGATATTCTGTGAAAAATGGACAATTGCCCATGAGGATCCCTCTCTCTCTTCAAACAGAGCACAAACTCTGACCTTGTAGCTTGTCTGATCTCTCTCTTGAATCTCTTACATGGAAAGCAAATTTAAAATAAAATAATAATAAACCCTGCAATTGTTCCTAGCCTTTAGCCGAGTCCCTTCATTCCTGACAAGCATAATAAATTTGACATGCTGCTTCTAAATTCACTGCCTTTCTGCAAATAAATCTTACTTGGGCCTTCCTTGTTTAAACCAATAAGCTACCCCAGGGGCATGGATTCCAGTGTGAGCACCTCACATTTTACAAATGAACAGTTAATGGAACTACAAAAAGAAGAGGCTACCCCAAGGGAAAGATATTGTGGAAAGAATCTAGAACAATAAATATTATGTCCCTTTTTTTCACAGGAGGTGCTTCCAATGCCTCTCTCATTATGGGCACAGCTCTATGCTACAGTTACTATTTTGAATAGGGAATGCACATCTAATGGGGCCCCATACTGCTTTCCTGCCCCCAAATAGCTAATATTTGCCTCCAGAAAGTGGTTTAATCAAAACAGCATATTTGGTTGCAAATAACAGCTGGAGGGTGGGGGTGTCAAGAGGTCCTGCAGCAGATTTTTCTTCAAAATAAAAGTGGCCTGTTTCAGAATATTTTTAGCAAGGGGGTCTATCATACCTTGCCCATTTTACCCCAAAAGTTCCACATGTAAGTCTGTATTTCACTTGATAACAACTGAAAAGTTTGTTTCACTAGTCCCTCAGGCTCTGAGGGGTCTATTAAAACAGAACAACAATTTCTCTGGCACTTTAACGAAAGACAAGCAAAACTGTTTGCTGTCCTTCTCAACCATTAGACCAAGGAAATTATTATTGGGAAATTCAAATTAGCATGATTCCTTGCTACAACGTACTGAGGCAGCTGCCTCAGGTGATCGAGTGTGGGCAACATTAAAGGGTGTCAAATTGCCATTCTTGTTATTTATTCTTGGGAAGGCTTCACTTGGCATGTTGCCTCAGGTTCCAAAACGTTGTCGACTGTCCCTGCAGACAACTCTATCAGACAGGCCCAAAGTCCGAATAGTGCCATGGGGCAGGTTGGGGTAGTGAAGTGAAGGCAATTTTGATTGGTGATTAAAAAAAACAAGGAAAAAAACAACAACCAAAAAAATAATGAGGAAAAGACAAATGCCTTTTAGATAGGACTGCTGCCAAAATTAATTTATGTTGCATTTCTGGTTGTAATGTGAGGTCTTTACACTCAAACATCATTTACCAAATGTTGCTTATCATCTCAAATTTAAACCATACCTTGGTACTGTATCTTTAAACTGATTTTGCATGTTGTAACAGCTATGTTGTAGTACTGCTCTTGAACCACTATATGGACCACACCTTATTTTTCCTTTAAATAGTACAAAGAGTGTTAGCTAGTTAGGCACACACAGAAGACACATTGGTACACTTTGACCATGAAAATTTAGGTAAGCTGTTTTTGTTAACTTTACATTATGTAAATTATGTATGTATTGTTTTCACGTAAGAGTAGAATGTATATAAGCATTTACAAATATTATAAGAGTTATTTCTAACGTAGGATTTCTTAACATTCCAGCTGACGAAGAATTAGCGAAACAGGGCCTTGTCCTGGAACAGGAATTTATTTCAACTGGAATTTGTTGCAATTGTTGTTGTTCAGTCATTCAGTCATGTCCGACTCTTCGTGACCCCATGGACCAGAACACGCCAGGCACGCCTATCCTTCACTTTGTTGCAATACTATAATATTAAAACTGTTTGAAGATTCAAAAACTGATCTATTGCCTGGCCAGAGTTCTTGCATTCTACAATTTTGACTACCATCTCAAATTTGGCAGGTCTTTGCACAAATCAAAGTCCAGAAAACAAACTTGATTTAATGCTAAACTATTGTTGCTAATAGTTTAACAGCACAATCAGTGATGTTAAAGTCCAAAATATTAAAACACCACTTCCTTACCACATTGGTGAAGAGCCATTGGGCTAAGAAGCAAGAAGCACACCCTAGGTACACCATCATAGCTATATTAGGCCCTCATCTGCTCCAGGACCTCTGAGGCAAGGAGGAAAGATCAAAATACACCCCACTCTTCCTTGCACAAATGAGCCTTATTTCTAAAACAAGCCTGGAACTTAGTTTTGTGTCCTGGTTTCACTCTATACAGTAGGGTTTCTTGCACCATTTCTGGTGGGAATCTGCCTCCGAAATGTCCCTGGCTCTTAAGGCCAGTTGGTGTATTGTATTTATTAAGATTCTATATGACTATGTTCTTCTGTTACCAACATAACATGCAGAACAGGTCATCCATGTTTGGAGGCAGCATTCTTCTGAATACCAGTTGTTGGAAAACACAGAAGGGTGTTCTTGTGCTCAGATCTTGCCTGAGGACTTCACATAAGCTTTTTCTTCTTCTTTGGTGATCACTCATAGCCGAGTAAGATTGTCTTTCATAAACATGGTTTTAACAGTGAGTCCATAAGTGACTGTGGAGGCCAATTCTGGATCCACACATCCTTCCACAGTAGGGACATAGGTTTCTGGGCAGGAGTTGATCATGGTGCCAAGCGTGCCTTCCTCTTAACACATTTCTCCCTTTCGTCCTGAGTTCAAGTGTCTTCAAAATCCATGACACCTTTGGTAAAGACTGTTCTCCAATTGGAGCGCTTGCAGCCCAGTGTTTACCAGTTGTCGGTGTTTATACTACATTTTTTTTAGATTTGCCTTGAGAGAGTCTTTGAACCTCTTTTGCTGACCACCAGCATTACGCTTTTCATTTTTAAGTTTGGAATAGAATAGTTGCTTTGGAAAACGATGATCAGGCATCTGCACAACATGACCAGTCCAACAAAGCTGACGTTGGAAGAATCATTGTTTCTTCCTGTACAATGGCATTAGTTCGCCTGTCTTCCAAGTGATGTGTAAAAATTTTTGGAGACACTGTTGATGGAATCTTTCGAGGAGTTGGAGATGGAGTTTATAAGTGGCCCACATTTCACAAGCATACAGTAAGGCTGGTAGTACAATAGCTTTGTAAAAAAGCATTTTTCACATAAGCACACGGTTGGTGACTGTGAAAACAGAATACTGAACTAGATAGACCACTGGCCTGATCCAGCAGGTCTTTCTTATGTTCTTGGGTCACTATATTGTACTTCCATATCATGCAACATTTCTACATCACTGCAATCCACTATGAGGATATGAGTGGCACCAGCATAGAAACATTTTCTCTGATGCAAAGATACCATTGCTGGCTGGTTGTATTATGTATGTTAACTGGCCTAGGCATAAGAAACATATTCAGAGAGAAGGATTGCCACACAATTTAATCCTGGCCAGACACTTTTGCCCTGGAATTGAAATCTGTGACTTAATTAAAGGTGATATCCTTCCTCATCTCCTGGAGGCAAAATCACCCCATCTTCATAGCAAAACTCCTAAATATTTGTATTCCTTGCTATACCTTCTCTGTTAATTTTTTTAAAGAATATTTTCAGTAGCAGAAACGCTAGGTTGAATGACTGATACACACAAGAAATCAAAAACTCAAAATGCACAACAACCTCTCCTCCAAAGACCTTTTGTATGTGTGAATTATGAGTTAATAATGTCGAGAAATAATTCTGCTTGAAGCACTGACTTAAAATTCTCCGGAGCAGGAAAGCAAAACAAATGCCAAAACAGGCTATTTATAATGTCTCCAGAAAACCTTCAGTCAGAAGCTCACTTCTCACAGCAAAAGAAAGGCATTCTCTGCCTCCCCATCCCACACATGCTGTAAGCGCACAGATCACCTCATTTATTGTGCCATTTCAATGGGTATCACGTAACAACATACTGTGTCTGCCTGCCATTCATCACTAATAAATAAATAAATATCCAGGGAAGTAAACTGAGCCAAAATCAGGAAAGCTGCAGAAACATTCGATCCCTAGATAATTAATCATCCACAATAAGTGCTGTGATTATTCTAGCAATAATGCCTGACTTACATAGGTTGCCTCCAAATGATCAGCATTTTGTGGAAGGGATTCAAGTGCATACTAGGAATGTAGGTTTGCACAATTAGAGTGGATTAAAGTGCCCCAAGCTCATCTAGATTTCCTTTTGCACCAAGGTTCCAACACACAAGTCTGGAATTTAACGCTCTGTGTCTGAGCATTTTGGTTTTTGTCCCAGCGCTTTCCCTGTGTGTCATAGTCTCATTGCAGGTCTGCAACATTCAGAGCTCAGTGGAATGGGAGGCCGGCCAGCCAGAAGAGTCTCTGAGGTTTACTTGCCTGGAGGCAGAGTCAGCATCCAAAGTCGGGTCCAGTTCTACGGTCAGGCGAACACCAATCTGCCTGGTCAGATGGTCCAGGGGTCAGGGAATCTGATGATAATGGCGTCAAGATGAGCAGGAAGCAGCAAGGTAGGGCCAAGAACTACACTGGAAGCTCTGCTTAAGAAGCCTACTGGTACTCATCAGCACCTTCTCCTCTGAATCCTTGAAGGCTGATCAGCTGCAGGTGGAGTCACTCCACCTTCTCCCCTTTCAAACTGCTGTTCAGCAGGTATAGCTGGCACTACGAAAATACATGTTTTACCACCGAATTTGAGAGATCAATTGGGTTTTCCATGGATTGCTATTTGCTCTGATTTAGCAGTAAAATATGAGATTTCCCTGAGGAAATACTGGGACAAAAACAAAAACAATTTAAAGCATGGACTTGTGCCTTGAAAGTGTAGCACAAAAGGAAGTCCCTCCATCTGCCTAGTGCAACAAATCCAATTCTTCTTTTTTAAATGGCTTTTTGTGGTTAGGGAAGTCACAGGGAGATGCGCAGAAATGTATGGGGTGAACAATTAACAGGAAAACACTGCAGAAGCAAATTAGGCAAACAGCCATTTTCATATAAGCTCTCCCCAACAAATCCGAATAAATGCTTAATAAAGAATGGACATAGGCTAACATCTGCAATTGCCTTGTGCAAGCAAATCAGGATGAATGCTCAATAAATAGGTCATAGTCTCCTCCAGACAATCTATTTATAGAACATTCCTCCTGACTCACTTGCACAAGGTAAAAAGGTTCCTCTCCTAATACCAAGAGCAAACAAACATAGGTATTTGAACAATTAACAAACTGGAGCATCAAAAAGGTGATGGTGGCGTTAACTAATGTTTTTGCATCACTACTGTGTCCAGTACCCAGGGACTGTCTGCACTTTAATATCACAGTAAGAACCGGGCGAAGAGAGTGTTAAAGGAGCCAGAAAAACTGTAGGGACTGCTTTAATGGCGTTGGCAGTGGATAATTATCTTCTTCAGGGGCATCTTAGCCATAGAGGCTAGTGGTGCGGGGCACCATGACGGCAAGTTCTGGAGGGGCACCAGGGAAGAGGCCGAGGCTGGATGTGGCGCCTCCTGGCATCAGCTTGCCAGCTTGGCCGCCTCCGCCTGGAGCCTCCTCTCTGCCGGAGGAGCTACCCTCCAGTCCCAACGGCAGCGCCGCCCTTGCCTGCTTCCGTCATGCCACGCCGCACCCGGAGCCTCTGTCCCACTGGAGGAATCGCCCTCCAGCTGCTGCCTGCCCAGAGGGAAACGTGGGGGTGTGGGTCGCCGGAGGGATCCTTGCACCACGGTGCCAGATAAGCTTAAGACGGCCCTGATCTTCTTTGTTAGGGAAATTACAAATAAATAGCCAGCATAATTATTAGAAAATAGCTGACAATTTCTTTGGAAGGTGAGAGATATTTTGACAAAATGGCAGGCCCTCCTATTCTCTCATCCAATATGGAAGATCTAATCTAGTTCTTGGTGATCTAAGTCTCTGCGAAGGAAACAAATGACAGGCTGCAGCAGACTTTTGGAGAGAGAGCTTGGGCTCTGTGCCTATCTTAGGGTTTTAGCTGTCTCTCCTGAATATCTGAGATGGGAGCTGTAGACTTTTGTTGTCAGGGTGCTTAGCTGTGTGTTGAGCTGTGCTCAACCTGAGCATCTGCAAATAAATGCAAGTATTACAAAATGCCAATAAGCTTTCAGTGACCTCCTTCAAAGGAATGCAAACACATCTAAGCACAGCACTAACTTCTCACCACTTAGAGAACTGGGGCAAGTATAAAATTACACGAAAGCACTTTTTTAAAAAATGTAGAAAATATTTGCATATATAATCAAAGTAAATCCCCCACCCCAAAAAAACCCCGAAGGAAAAAATAATGCTTTCATGTGCATTCAGTGACCTCTCTGTATCAAGCAATTTGGCACAGATTTTCATAGATATTAGCAGAATAGGCAGAGGCTAGACTCCACTTACGTTTAAGAATGAGGCACAATATTTTCGAAATGAATATTTCAGAAGCCAAAATGGTCAGGTTCTCAAAAGGTTTTGCCTATGACCTTTGATTACTTTCTGGAAGAACTTATTATTGAGTTGAAGGATACATTTTTATGTAGTCATTATGTTTTGGCCATTATGGAGAGAGAAAGGGATAAAAAGTACAGAGAAACTATATGGAAGGGTCATAACCTCCTGAAAATGATTTGAAGAACTAAAAGAGCCTCTGCTAGGATTCAATGCCATGGGGGTAGAAGCTCATCAAAAAGATTTTGCATACCCCTTTTTGGCTCTGGGGGCATCCTTCACTCAAAATTTCAATTTTCAATTCGGTTCATCCACAGTTCCCTCCAATTGCCCCACTGATTCACTGTACTTAAGCAAATGTCCTAACTGCAGTTTCTGCATTTTTACAGGTCAGGAAGGCTTTGGGCATAACCCAGTGAGAAATAATCCCACACAAATAAGAGCTGTGCAGGCATAGCAATCTTGCATGCTTCTTTTTGTTTTCCAGTAAGCAAGAGAACATCTCACTACATTGTAGCATCTTATTGCCAAGTCTGTGTCTTGTAATGATTTTTTTTTTTTAAAAAAAGCTTGGCAATCAACTGGTAATCTATATCAGCTCTGACAGACCTTTTCCTGGTGATTATGAGCAATAGGGGGCATATGTTGTTAATATGATTGGGTGGGAGGGCATTACCAAACAATTCATTACAGTCACAAACCATCTTTACCATATGTTTATTACAGGCACACACACACACCAATTCTGCATGGGTTACATGTCAGACCCCTGCATGCATAAATTGCATAAAGTGGGGAGCAGCACCTTCTAAAAAGCCTTTAAATGGCTATTTTCCCCTGCTCTCCAGCGCTCTCTCCAATCCAGACCAAAATATCTAGAGTGGGAGCTCTGAGGCTGGCTGGAGGCTTTGCGGAAAGCAGCTGCTGCTGTCACCACTGCACTACCCCGCATGTCAGCTGTTCAGCGGGGAGGCTGAGCAACGTTAACAAAGCCCTGCTTCACCTTTAACCTATGGGGCTTCCCTCCACCCTCACCCTCTTCAGGCTCCAGGGAGGGTCTCCTCATGAGCCACAAGGACTCTCTCCCACCATTTCCTACTATGATTCCATTTATTTATTTATTTTCTGGCGCCACACATATATGTGGTCATGCATGAGTAGAACATGTGGGGGGGGGGCTGTAGTTTGTATTGAGCATAGAAAGAACTGAGCCAGATTTTCAGTACCATAGACAGCAACATAACTTGACTAGGAAGATACCAGAGTTTCAATAGGTCTTAAGAACACATTTCTTAACAAGCCTCTCTCTGGACTCCTTGTATGCAAACTGCAATAGTGAAACACACGCCACACAGATCTCCTCTGTCTGATTCCAAGTGACAAAGATATTCATTAAGTGGAATTTTACTAAATTCACTAGTTAGCAAAGTGGAAGGCAGAATGTTAAAACATGCAAGCATAAATTCTCTTTATTTGTAAATAGTGAATGTCTGCAAGCATCAAGCTCTGGCAAGTCCACACTTTGAGATATCATTAATAAATAGAAGACAGCAAGATTTATCACTACAAATCTTGGTCTATTAAGCTTTAAGTCATAGAGTACTGAGCCTTCTTTAGCCCGTGATTACCCCAAACCATTGAGAAGAAACCTAATACAGTATACAAATTTTCTTTCTCGGACACAGGAATCATAGAGCAGTAAGTGAATATAACTAAAGGGAACAGCAAAAAAGTACAGGCACAATTACAAGTTGAGGACATTTATCCAAGCTTTATATTCAATTGATCATTTCCCCACTTCCATATAAGGAATGTTAAGCCAAAAATCTATCTAAGAAAATTACATTGAATTCTTTCCAGTTGAGAATTGAAGTCACTTATCCATATGGAATGCTCAAGTTAAGTTGAGCCAAAGACTTGGCAAGATTAGTCAAAACTTGGCTTTAAAAACTTGAAGGAATAAAACAGCCACCTTGTGTAAAACAAAGAGCAACTTACCCTTTATTGTGAGAGATTGATGTTTGTGTCTGCTATCACTGCTGATTCGTTATTTAGCTGGCACCGAGGTGCAGTATCATAATTGCTGGGAGTGAGTTGGTGGAATCAAAAAGGGGGTAAAATATTTTTGTAGGTACTTCTGCTATGTAGAACTTTGCAAAGTTTGGTTATACAAACATCTAATGAAAAATAACAAATGTTTATCTATCAAAGTTTTATTTAATTTGGACCATAGAAACGCCCTCACAGCTAAGTCAGAAGCTGGTTTAAGATAATGAGAGCAGAAAAAAAGTTTGCTACCAAGAACTGAGGTATATTTCACCAGCAAATGAGCAGGGGGCATTGGTTACAGGTGTAGCTTTTCACATTTAAACCAGTTGTTCTTTATAAAGGTCAAATACAATATCTTAAAACACTGGAAGAGAGTCAGATCTTCATTAATTGAAGTACAGTATATTGGTGACAATTTATGATGCCATTAGTAAGTGTTTGCCATTTCCCCCTGAGGTGAAGTCTAGGGGCAGTGCTACATAATTTAGATTCCTTTTGATAATAAAGTGCTGGAGGGTGCTTCTCTCTCTCTCTCTCTCTCTCTCTCTCTCTCTCTCTCTCTCTCTCTCTCTCTCTTTTCTTCAGTTGAGCCAAAGGTTTTCCATGGAGAAAAATTCAGCTCAAAATTAGGTGCTGGTGTTCCTGAAAGGGCAGCAATTTCAATAAGAGAAAACATGTTTGAAGGCTTCCTAGGAAGAGGCTTATTCTTGGTACCAGCAGGAAAAAATGAAAGTGGGAAAATAGAACACAAAACAAAACACTGCTGCTGGTAAGGCCCCACAAACCCTTTGAACAGTTTTCCTCCCCACGAAAAATGCTGAAATGCCCCCTTCCTCCTGTAAAAAAATGGGGTGGTAAAAAATTGGATGTGACTTTTTGGAAAATGACACATACACATAGAGCCGCTTTGAAGCAAGCAGGCTAGATCAGATTGGAAATGCTTTTTCTTTAAGAACATATTTTATTGATTTTTCAAACTTAAACAGAATTACAGAATAATAACAACAAATGAAACTCCCTCCCACCCTCCTGATCTTATATGAGAGAGAACACGCATTCAAAGATTCTTCCAGTTCATGGCACTCTATGCTACCTACTTCTAAACTCTCTACAAACTTAAAACTGACCATTATCCTTCTTTTCTCACGTATTCATCACAGACCTCACCCTGCAGGTAAACTGCTCTGTCAGGAAACAATCTCCAGTCATTTGGTTCTACTGAGGAAACATCAACAACTTGTTCCTATTAGCAAGTAATCACCTTCCCAGATGAAAAGAACCCTGCAGACATCAGACCACATTGTTTATATACTTTCTTTGCTTTGAGTTTCTTTGAGATGTTGGTACATGTTACCTGTAATGATTTTCTGGAACTGATTTATGAACATCTTTGTGGTGATTTTCCTTCCTCTGTTGTACTGCTAACAAGCTTTTAATTTATTTTACAATAATTTTATTTTACGTTAGAAGGTTAGAAACTAGTTATTACTGTGGGCCTATATAATCCACCCTTGCCAAATACAAATAACTCTATGGGAACAGTGAAGCACTTTTACAGCTAAATTTTATTCCTAAATCCCTGGCATCACAACATAATACAATACATAATTATAGGGGGGACTTTAGCATAATCATAACAATAAAGTGAAAAACATGTTAAAAGAGAAAATCCACAAACTAAATGAATCTAAAATGAAACAGCCACTAGTGTCTGTAATGAATCTAACAACAACAACAACAACAACAAATCTAGACTAGGGGCTCCCTAATGTTTAGTCAGAATTTCCTTTCTTGTAACTTGAATCAATTTATTTGAGTCCTACCCTCCAGAGCAAGAGAAACAAGCTTGCCCCATCTTCCATGTGACAGCCCTTTAGATATTTGAAGATGGCTACCATATCTCCTGTCAGTCACCTCTTTTCAAGGCTAAACATACCCAGCTCCCTCACCAGGCTTGGTTTCCAGGCCCATGATCATCTTGGTCACCCTCCACTACACACATTCCAGAATGCCAATATCCTTCTTAAATTGTGGTGCCCAGTACTGGAGACAGTACCCCAGGTGTGGTTTTTACCAAGGCAGAAAAGTACTATTATTTCCTTTCTATTGATGCAACCTAGAATAGCATTATAAAGCATGTTAAGCTTGTGGTCTACTAAGACCCCTAGATCCTTTTCACAGTTACTACTGGCAATCTTTTATTTGTGCTGCTGGTTCTTCCTGACTAAGTGCAGAACTTATATTTGTCTCTATTGAAATTCATTTTGTTCTCCAATCTATTACAGACATCTTGATTTCTAATTCTCTATTCTTTGACATTAGCTACACCTCCCAGCTTGGTTTCATCTGCAAATTTGACCCCCTCAATTCCTTCATCCAAGTCATTTATAATGACATTGGACAACAATGGGCCCAGGACAGAGCTCTGTGGCAGCCCAACTTGTAACTTTATTCCAGGATGACAAGGGAACATTAGTGAGCACTCTTTGGGTTTGATCAGTCAACCAGGTACAAATCCACCTAACAGTTACCTCACCCAGCTACATTTTACCAGCTTCTCCACAAGAATATCATGGGGGACTTACTGAAATCAAGATATACTACATCCACAGCATTCCCTGATCCATCAAGCTTGCAACACTTTCAAAAAAGAAACTAGATTCATCTGGAATAGTTTGTCATGCCAGCTGCTGAAATTTCCTCTTCTGCACAACTATCAAAGGTTGCATCTAGCCACTCTACTGTACATGCATGATACCCTTTTTCTATCATGTACAATGTAGTTCAGGTACAATTTTGATTACCATGATTTCCCCCCTCTCATGGTTTCACAAATAAATTTTACAGGAAACCAATCTTAAATCAAAATGGCTGTTTTATTAAATACATTTTCAGTAGCCATAAACATTCACAGCAATCAGGTTTCTACCAATAATTTGGATAGGCAGATAATACAATTGAAACAGTCTTCTATCACATCCAGCATGTGTGACATTTAATACTTTATATACTGTGTAATATATTTTCTGACACTAACCTAAGAATATTGAAAACCCACACTATCAAGATGAGTCTGGGAGCTACCTAGTAGCATCAATATAAGATAAGGATTGTGGAATATATACTGTTTTTATTATGATTAGAAACTGCAATTTCATCCGCTGTGAAGCTATCCAACCTCTTACTGTACGAAACAATATTGTCTTCAAGGGCAAAAGCAATGTAAAAAATCAGGAGTGCAAGAATTCCTAGGACATTGGTGGTACATATTTTTAAAGGAACCATACTTTGAATTAAGGCAATGGCTGAATGGGGAGAAATGCTGGTAACACTCACTGACATATTTCTACATGAGCTGAGAGTGAGCCAAATAAACAAGGGTGTGCAGCTGAGGTACATAACAGTAAAAATGGAGATAGAGAGCCTTCATTGTTGTTGTGTATTCCAGTGGATGGATACAGCCTTTATGTAGACAATAAGCAGGCCAAGTCTAAAGTTATTGGACCAGCTCTACCTCTTAGTTGATGATTAATTCTGGAAAGGAGGGTGATTTAGCTCAGCAGAGTCAATATTTCTGCTACCACAGGCCCTTGTCTATAAATGCATATGATTCCACATGAACACCCAAGACCCATAGCCTAGAGCTGCAGTGTACTACAGCAAAACTGCAATTTCCAGAAGATGGGGGGAATAGGAATGAGGCAGAAAGTCAGAGATTAATGAACCTGATTGTGCAGCTTAGTACAAAAATAGGTAGAATACATACATGGACAGCAGCCAATTTGAACTGGCAATTATTTGGTTAAATCTAGAGAGGAAAGAAGAATGGGAACACTGGATGAAACAGAGCAATGTAGGACTGATATAAGAAGGTGAAGGAGACAGGAGAGCTAGATAAGCCAGACAGATGCAAGGGAAAATGGTACAAAACAACATAATGAAAACGCTTTCTTGCTGAACAGAAGAAAAATTCCTTCTTTAAAAAGACTGTTCTTATGTTTTCTCAATATATATGAAAGGGGGTATATAAGAATGAATAGGCGTGATTTTCTCACTGTGGATGCTGTGTGCAGAGAAGAAAAGAAGAAATAAGTGTACAGGGTCATTTGGATCTTTGAATATGAGTTCCTAAGTTTAATGACTGTGGGTCCACTAAATGCTTTGTTCTTACAGTGTCTTTCTCAATTTTTCCTGTATTTTTCCCTTCCACTTTAGGGCTCTCATACTCCTATCAGTAGTGCACTGGCAAGGCTTTGATTGGACTAGAACGTAATAAGGCACTTCATGTTCTGGAGGTCCCATGCCTGAATTGAGGGTGGGAAGCACTTCTTTATCAATGCCAATAGAGGCCTTACAACTTATTTCCCCCCTTGTGACTAATTCTGTACCAGCTCATCTTCCCATGCAAAATGGGAAGACACTTAAAATGGCATAGCATGCACTCTTGGAAACAATCAAGTTGCAATAACATTCTTTTGGAGAACGACTTATGGAGTGCCTCTTAAAACAGTATCTCTTGAACTAAGTCTGATCTCCTAAACTTATTTTTACCTCTCCCTCACCACACACTTCTAAAACATCTGTTCCACACCATAATGTGCAGCGTTCATTGCTATTTGCTGATGTGTGTGGGCCCTAATCCAACACTAGCATTACAAAGTGGGAAACAACAAGCCATCTCTCATCTCTTATAAAACCATATGCAGGGAAATAACATGAGAACAAAGCAACAGCTCTTCCCCAAATCAAACTGGTATGATGGAGGGAGGGAGGAATGATGATCTCCCCTAATCCAATGTGAAGCCGCCCAGAGTAGCTGGGGAGACCCAGCCAGATGGGCGGGGTACAAATAATAAATTATTATTAAATTATTATTATAAAGAGCATTAACACACCTAGGTCTTGGATTCTGAGAAGACACATGCTTCTCCCAGAATCCTATTCCTCCAGGGAACCTGGTTCCCTCCAATCAAGCCCTCTGCACTTTTAAAGAGGAGCCCAGCCGACAGCTTGAGAACCACCACCATCTTGCAGCATTTTGGGCCACTCGTTCTAAGAGGTATTACATGTATCTATCATCATCATTTTATTTGTATGCCGCCAGCATGGTGTAGTGGTTAAGAGCTGTGGACTTGTAATCTAGTGAACCGGGTTCGTGTCCCTGCTCCTCCACGTGCAGCTGATGGGTGACCTTGGACTAGTCACACTTCTCTGAAGTCTCTCAGCCTCACTCACCTCACAGAGTGTTTGTTGTGGGGAAGGGAAAGGAGAATGTTAGCCGCTTTGAGACTCCTTAGGGTAGTGATAAAGCGGGATATCGAATCCAAACTCTTCCTCTTCTTCTTCTTTCCATAGTTAAAACAGTGCTCAAAGCGGCTTACAACATGACAAGATTTACATAGTTACCAACATAACAAAAGTCATAAGCAATAAACAAAACACATCAAAAAGTACACAACCAAATGGAAAACGATTTCCACATAAATCATAAAATCTAAAACTAAGAATACATCATTAATATCAATCACAATTTAAAATGACATAGATAAAAAATAAAAACAATTTGAAAAACAAAAACGGAGCCCTCTCTGCCCAGCAGCAGCAGCAGCAGTCCTTTATGAAGTCTGTCAGGCCCCGCCCCAAGCCAGGTGGAGAGAAGCAGGGCAGGGAACTTGCCATCCAGAACTTGCAAGAACTCTGTTCCAGCACCTCTCAGGTGGCCACCATTGCCATTATAAGAGGACAAGGGAGGTGTTCATGGTGAGTTCCAGCATTTCTTCTAGAAATATAGCACTGTGGTACATCAGTTGGGGTCCAGGGGTCACGAAGAGTCGGACACAACTAAACGACTAAACAGCAACAACATCAGTTGTACAATTTGAATTTGTTGTGGGGATTCCCTGGTGTGGGGGGAACTGTATGAAATTCATTATACAGTTAAACGTTTGATGATTTGGCTGCAATCCTAAACATACTTTTACATACCTGGCCTTTCTGTACACTGCTGACAAATAACAGGATGGTGAGAGGATGGGGCAGGTCACAGGTGAGGTTGTTTGGGTACATTGGCAGGAGGGCAGAATTGGCTCCATTGATGTGTCTGAACCACTCTGATGCCATTGCTTCCAAGTTTTGTTTTGGTGGGCAGTAGTGACCCTGTTGCTGGGAGGCCAGGTCTGCAACAGTGCCTTTGCCCACTGGCCACCCCCATTTACAAGGAAATAAGTTTTATTAAACTCTATGGGATTTACCTCTGAGTCAACATGTATAGTACGACTGCTCTCTTATTGCCCTTATGCTTTTAGTAAAAGCAAAACATTTGGAAGCGGTGAAAGAAAAATGTTTCCATTCCTTCCATTGATGTTTGATTAATGCACGGTTTATAGTTAGCTGACAGAGCTGAGGTTTTATCTCTCTACAGATCTGTCATCTGTTCAAAAGACCGAAGTAAAAAGTCTAGAGAGAAATAAATCTTTGTTTGATTCCAACACATTTCACAACTTTCCCTGACTTTTCATAAATTAATCTATTTGTCCAGATATTTTGCTGAGAAGGCAGCCAGGGTCAGACTCTGGGATTAGATGGTCCCATTAAGACCTGATGCAGTTTCCTCTCTGATGCTCTGGAGGGAAGATTTTCTTGTGCTTAATAATTCTTTAAGTAGATTTGCTTGCAATAGTGTCAGCATTTCTGCCTTCAGAATTTTCCAGGATATTTATTATCATCATATTCAACCTGCAGTGCCACAATTCCAAAGCATCTATTTTTTCCCCCAGTTAAAAAGTCAATATATCCTTTTTGAAATACAGGCACATTATCTTTCTTTATCGTTTCTCTGCTCATGGGGTGAGAAGTCAGTTGTGGTAAATATATTTTAATTGCATTTTTAAAAGAACATGTTATCCACAGAATCCCTTTCTTAGCGTTTAGTTACTTCAGCAGTTTTTTGTTTACCATTCCCTGACAAATATCACTGTCTTAACTAAGCATTATGTAGACAGTGATCCCTTGCACCCTGAGAAACTGGAGAGGTTGGATCACAGCCACTGGCTTGCCCCCAACTTCTTCATGTACAACCAAACTTCTCAGCATAGCCTGCAAATATACATCTTGTATGTACAAAAGCTCTACACAAGTTTCTGGGACTAGAAGCCCTGCAAAAAGCAGAAACTGCTATCACGCAGAGAGCCTCTACACATAAATTCCACCTCCCCTCATACATTCAGTGTACACAGAGTCATTGTCTCAGTAAGACTCTAGTCCATAGTGAAGACTATTGTCACTGAATATGAATATGAATATGTCCACTGACTATATCAAGAAGAAGAAAGAAGCTAACCACGGTTATCTTCTTCAGTGGGGTGGTTCCATGACAGATCACCACTACTGACTCTCAAACTTTGGGACTGTTGAAATATACACAGGGGGGAAAAATCAATTTGAATCTTACAAATCAAATTGGATCTAGTAGACACAAAAATTTTTTAGCAACGGGGACTAAAGTTGTTTGGAGGCCTCTTCGGGATTGGAGGCCCTGAAGTTCAAGCTTCATTAGTTTCATATTAGTTCCACCCCTGAGCAATGGTCCTTCCCATTTCCTAATATGACATTTATAAAGTTATAAGATGACTGGCACAATAGACCTCTATATATTTACCCATTGAAAAATGAAAGTGTGAAGACCAGTTACACAACTTCAATGATTGTATGGTGAGACGGGCGCGATGGCACTTTTTCCACTCACTCCGTTGGGCCCGCTCTCACTTAGATAAATTGCCCCCACCTCACTGAACAACCCTTTGCCCGAAGGTTTCTTTTCCTTTCCTCTTAAAACTCTAGCCCAGAGTATCCTGCGGGGGAACTTTATGAGGGGATATTTAGTAAGTTAGAGTCTCAGACAGGTTTTCTTTAAATAAACAATAAAGATTTATTTAAGGCAAGATAGTATATAACACAAATGGATTCAACTCAGCTTACTTCAGGAATACAGTGTGATTTCACTTTAATTTGTCCTCAGTTGTTTTTGCATTGTAGGTTTGGTTCCTTTATACGGTGATACTTTCTTTCAGTTATCCACCCCCTTTAACAATCTTGTTCATGAGGTACTTTAAGTAATAGACCAAAGGGTTCTCCACACACCCTCCCTTCACTGGGTTTGGGAGTCTCTTCTTTTCCTTAGACGAATCTTTCCCCTCCAGACTAGATTTGAGTCCCAAGTAGGCTGTTCCTTTCCAGCTCCTACTTCTCCTGGCTCAACCACTGCCTCCTAGTAAAATTCTGGTCTATTCCTCATACAGGACACCACACTGTCCTTCACAATACACTCTGAGTGGAAGTTCTTTTTTCCAGAACCAACTCTTTCTCCCATTCACTCTTTATACCTCAACCTGTTTCCCTACCTATCTCCCAACCTCTCCAACCTTAATTCCTATCCACCTCAACCAACCCTCTCAACTCCTACAACTACCTGTCTCTCTTCATATCATCTCCTTTTAAACTCTCCCTCCTGGAACCACAGCCCATCAGAGGCTGTCATTCGTTAATCATTTGCTGACAGGGAAAAAAAAAGAAACGCTTGCTGATCCAACCTGTCCAGCAAAACCAACCTTTTTGTCACATATGGCACCAACAAATAATAGACTCACAATGCGAATTCCACAGATACATTGCACAGAACATCTACCTAGACTGCCATACTGAAATATAACCAAAGGCTTCAAGGATTGCTTAAATCTTAGATCAGCAACAACTTTTTTACCTTCTCAATTATGGTGGCTAACAAAGTTGGTTGTGTTTTGACATTTCCTTCATGCATTATCTGAACACATTTCATTTAAAGTCCTTTTTAGATATAGTTATATACTTTGAACAATGAACACCTTTTCTGAAAATTACTTTCAAAGTCAAAAGCTGTTTTTCACAGAAATCAAGCAAAGCAAATTGATCCTGTCAAAAGGTTGTCTTCCATGGTGTTCAATGTAATTTTTGTGGGGACTGAATGAAGAAGGGCTTTTTTGTGATATGGAAGGATTAAAATTTCTATTCAAATTATCATGTGCTTTAAATCACAAACTCTTTTAGATTTCTCCTTTGTCAAAGGAAAGTGCGCCAGATATATAGAACTAAAAATATACATTTTTTTTTAAATTAAATTCTTCCAAGGGGGAGTATGTTGATTACACACATCAGGATTCTCAGCACAGGTGTTGTGATCATTCTGCTTGCTAACATAATCCTAAATTTTTGCTTTAAAAAAAAACCTGCTGTAAGATTTTTGAGGTAGAGCTTCATGGAGAACTGCAGAGGCTTTGTTGATTAGTAGTTAATGCCAGGCTATGCAGCTGCTAGAAGCACGTGTGCATGTATATCTGGTGTGCCTTAGGGGCAGCTGTAAGTGCATGCTTTTGTCAATGAAGTATTAACTATCTGCTGTTTGTCTTCCTTGGCTGGGTGTGTGCAGGACACTATGCCTTCTGTTGCATTATGACAAAAACAAAATGGTGGTGATGGGCAAATGACTTAAAACCCTCAGTGGAGATCATTTGAACACAGTGCCACAAGCACTCACAAATTAAACAGTATCTGAAGAAGTGTGCATGCACACAAAAGCTCATACCAATAACAAACTTAGTTGGTCTCTAAGATGCTACTGGAATGATTTTTTTATTTTGTTTCGACTATGGCAGACCAACACGGCTACCTACCTGTAAATTAAACAGTAGACACTCTTGCTACCCACTTAGACAATTCATTCAGAGACAACAGAGACACTGCTTAGTGGGGGGACATTCCCCAATTCCAGCTGCAACCAGTTACAATTTAGTGGTAGTCAGTGCTACCACTGTGAAGTTTACATTCACAAAATGTTTAGGGTTCTTCCCATCTCAGTATGCCTCTCCATTTCCTTTCCCCTTTTCTTCCTAATGATCTGGAATGCCTAGCATCAGGCATTCCTGAAGGTTTCCCAACCTGCCAAGTCAGGGATGAACACTGTCATTTCTGTCCACATACTTTTACTTCCAGCTTTTTTTGACCAAACGTCCCCTGCTGGTCTCTCACTCTTCATTGTCTCTCTCCTCATATTGTACTGCTCCTGTGCCTACCAGTCACCACCTGGTCTCTCGTGATCCTCATCTCCCCTTCTCTCTCTCACGCACATGACACAATTCAGCTGGTTGAGCCCCACGGTATTTTGGGTACCAGACAACGCCTGCCTCTCCCTCATGAGGATGCTCCAAACACCATCTACCACCATCTGGTGCCCCCTCCTAAGCTCCCCCCTGTGGACCATACCAAAAATAAAAGCTGGGGGGTCACGTCAATGCCTGCTGTTCTGTTGCTTAACTTCAGCTTGCCAAATGTGTCCCTCAAACTGCCCAACTCTGGAAGACTCTGCAAGTTGTCAACCTGTTGTTGTTTGGGTTGCTGCCAACATTTCACTGTCTGTCTCCATTATCCCTGCTACTGTTGATACAAGGCCATTCTGGGGTACTCACTTTGCATCAAAGAGCTGTAAAAGCTGGGACAAGTGCCTGCCAGCACTCCTCCTATCATTGCTAGCTACCCATTTAAGTCAGAAGGATGCTGCTGGCTGCTGGCTGCTTTAATGACAGTGAGACTGACCTGAAGGAGGAGACTGGCCATTATGACTTCATCCTGATGCAGCTTGCCTGAAGGTTCCAGAAACTGGAGTAATATGTTTGGGTTAGAAGTCGTCATCACTGTATCTTCAGAACAAAAGTTTAAGTCTTGAAGGAAAATAACTTCTTTTCAACCATCTATTCTAACTTGATCTCTCTTATTCAGTATGTGTAGCTGATGGTTTGTATCATCTTATTTACACTATGAAGCACAGAACTCCTATTTAGCCTGGAAACAAAAAGTAACATTCATAAATATTACAGTGAAAATGCCACAAAGGTTTTTTGAAATACAAATGCCAAAAGAATAGACAACTTTAATATGTTGCATCATTATGAAATATCTTGCTATATGCCAGATCGAGACAAGAGTAATGATAGACGCAGAGTTTGACAGACGAAGAATTAAACAGATGTGCCCTAAACATTTTTTACTCTGATGGCTGCATTCAACATGACATGTTTTTAAAAAGCTAAAGCTCTTGCATGTAGAAAGAAAGAAAGAAAAACAAGCAGGAACAAATAGGAAGAAAATATTCGCTCTATATTCTAAAACGATCTTGAGGCATAATCTGAGCAAAGCAAAAACTATGTTACAGAACCACAATGAATAAGTCAGCTGGTCTAAACGTAGTAGGTATCATAATAAAACAACATCAACAACAATAATAGGTATCACGTGACTATTAGGACTGCAAGGTTAAAATTTCAAATTGGCAAAACATATTTATGGGTGTCTTTTTGAAGGAAAATATATACAAATGAAGATGTTACAGCTACCATTCATGTTTTTAGAATTAAGGGCCATAATTAGTATTTTATTCTAAATGTCATTTACGCAAAAGGTGCAAAGTAGCTTCTTCTTTTTTTAAGTAATCTGAATTCACAGATCTGTCCATGAAATTTTGATTTCAGCAAATAAACTTGGCACCCGCCAGTCAGCTAAAGCTTTGATTTAGGGAAAGTTTAGGGGAGGAAAACCTCAGGTACAGAAGTAAATGTTTTCCATCTGACCCTTTTGCCTGGTTGGAATACCTCCTTGAATTCTTGCTTGCATGGATGGAGAGATGTGTCTGCTTGTAGAAACCTCTGGCTTCCACTTGGTTGGAATGTAGCTTCCTGTACAAAGGTAAGTGTGAGGGCTCGGGGTTGTCTCCTCGAGAGTAAAGAGGCAGAAACATCCGTTCTTCTAAAGCTAATGCTTTATTTACAATCTATGTACATCAGAGCGTCTAAGATTCATGTCCGCTTGAATCGGTTCCAGAATCTGGGAGTGGCTTCTGCCTACTCCTTCCCCAGCATAAGAGCTTCGGAATACCGAAACATTTATAATAATAATAATAATTAATAATAATAATAATAATAATAATAATAATAATAATTTATTTATACCCCGCCCATCTGGCTGGGTTTCCCCACTCTGTTTCCGCCTTTCCTTACGTTTCTTCCCCCTACGCAGCTGGAGCGACGGAGATGACTGACTGCTTAGCTCCGCGACTCCCCCAGGTCGATTCAGGGCTCTATCAGCATCTCTGACCCTCCTCTCCACCGCACTGCCTGACAGTTCCTGTTCGCCACCACTGGGGCTGTCCTTGCTATCTCCACTGGACTCCGAACTGCTTTTCAAGAGAGGCTGCGCTTCCCTCCATTGCTCCCTCCCTGTCTCCAGTGCCTTGTGTGAGGTCAGATCCCTGACAGTAAGAGTCGCCTTTGTTTCCCCACCCACTTTTCCCTCTGCCCCCACCCACTTTTTGCCTCTCAGACTGCCCACCACAGACATCACCCTGGAAGAGTGCCCATGAAGGAACGTGTCCCTTGAACGGAAAAAGTTCCCCAAGCCTGATTTAATTGACCAACATACCAATTCAATAGTGTGTCCCTGGATGTTAATGATCACAACAGTACCCTTCTCTCCCTCCAAAACAGAATGGCCTCCCTTTTTTGCCCTTACAACTAATTTGAAAAATTGGTCAGGAAACAAAAATGGCTAGGAAATCATTTTCTGAGAAATTTCAGCTGAGCCCTAATCATATCCACATCTCTCCCAACTTTGGGTTCACTTTAGAGGATTTGATGCAAGGGGTCCAGCTGTCTCCACTGCTGTACCTTCCATAATCCCTAGGGTGTCCATGTGTCCCACTTTTCAAAGGCCAGACCTCTATTTTGAAGGGCTGTCTGAGGACAGTCCTCACTTGGTTTGTTCATGAATCACCCTTTCAGATAAATTTCAATGTAATTTACAACCATGCAGTGTAACAACTAAAAATAGGTTTTAAAACAATACAAATCAACACCCAAGGCAGAGATCTGAAAATGTTTCCATCCAGGTGGAAAAGCTTGCTCAAGCAAAAGCATTTTCAGTTCTTTCCAGAAGCTACAAAAAGTGGGTCCCTGTCTTTTCTCAACAGAGATGCAGTTCCTGCTACATCTAATGATAGTGACAATTCAAAAAAAGAAAAGAAAAGAATCTCTATACGAATAGAACCATAGAATTGTAGAGTTGGAAGGGACCAGGAATCTTTTGCCCAACATTGGGCTTGAATCCACAACCATGAGATTAAGAATCTCATCCTCTACCAACTGAGCTATAATTTACTGTATGAGAATTAGTGCCCTCTCTGGTCTTCTGTTTTGGTGATGCTTTTTTTTTGGGGGGGGTAATACTTCATAACTGGCCATCCTTGTCCCAGAACTGAGGCTTCTGTTGTACCATGCACCAGTTCCCTTGGGGCACTATAATGTTCTTGCTGTCCAGCAGTCTGCTGTGGCAATATTCTTGGCCATAGACACCTAGCAGCAGCCTTTCATGCTGCGGGCACCCCTTTTCCTTTACTACAAAGTAGGCTTGTGGGAGTGGGACCCAGGTGGCGCTGTGGGTTAAACCACAGAGCCTAGGGCTTGCTGATCGGAAGGTCGGCGGTTCAAATCCCTGCAACGAGGTGAGCTCCCGTTGCTCAGTCCCTGCTCCTGTCAACCTAGCAGTTCGAAAGCACGTCAAAGTGCAAGTAGATAAATAGGTACCGCTCTGGCGGGAAGGTAAACGGCGTTTCCGTGCGCTGCTCTGGTTCGCCAGAAGCGGCTTTGTCATGCTGGCCACATGACCCGGAAGCTGTACGCCGGCTCCCTCGGCCAATAATGCGAGATGAGCGCGCAACCCCAGAGTCGGACACGACTGGACCTAATGGTCAGGGGTCCCTTTACCTTTACCTTTAGGCTTGTGGGAAAGGGAAAGGGAGAAAATGACTTTAGGAGGATGTGCTTGGGACCACTCATGCCCATAATGATGTCATAAAGGAAAAATCCTACCATTTCTATTACTTTAGCTGGGGAATTATTTGTTTTAACTGAGCTCAGTCAGTATCAAGAAGAGGCTTGTATATTGTGAATCAAATCATGGAAGGAAATGCAGGAAGACTTTATAACACTGTATTTGTTTAGCCAGGTAACCCTTATACATCCTGGTCTTTTATATGATGCAACGGAGATTCAGAGACTCAGCTTGTGCTCCTAACATAGGGTTTTGACTGTTTTCTGGTAACCAGTACTGACTGACAGCTGGAACATTTGTTGAAGTACTCACAAGAGTAGGGTGCATATGGACATCTGCCACAAGATAACTGAAGAAGACCGTTTTACTGGAGCAAAATGACAGCAATCCTGGATTATTTAAATGTTTGCATTTATCGTTTTGGTTGTAAGAAAGGATGTGTGTGTTAGAAATGTATTGCTGCAGCAAATAAACAAAACAGAAAACAAAAACAGGTGATGGTTCAGGCATAAATGCGCATTATCACTTCATGCTGCCATAAGCAAGGTTTTCTTGAATAGTTTTTTATGCTGACAGATCTAAGCAGTAATTTAAAATTTTCTTCAGTAGCCAGCCATTTCAATGATTTTCTGTACTATTGCTTTTAAAGGCTTTTAATGTTTTCATATTATTATACACTGCCCTGATATTTTAGGAGGGAGCAATTTGTACTTATTTATAAATACATAAGAAGCACACATATGTAAAACAGCCCCAACTTTTATCATGATCAATTGTGGACTGGGTCAAAGTTACACAATGACAGATACCGAAGCCTAGTGATTCCAGTTTGTGATGTTGACTCAACTCTACTTGTTTGGGGAAACAAAGAATTCAGAAGCGTATTAACCTTATTCATTTCCTGACAGAATGACCCTGCTATTGTTTATGGGGTCAATAATGCCACAATGAAGCCGGCAGTGCAGTTAAACTAATGTGTGTGTACTTGTGTGAGTTTTCAATGGATTTTTTTTTTGCCTTCCATGAATACCTACATCCTATAAACAAGCAAATGAGAGGAAAGCAGTTAACACTTGTCGCCTGCATGATGCCATCAAACTTGGGTTATTTATGAGGGGAAAGATATTTGGCTGTGTCCCCCACTTATCCAAATAAAGCTTCTGTCCCTATCATGTTTGTTGTATCTAATCACTACAATCATGCAAATCTAATTTAGAAAGCCAGTCAACTGCAGCATAACCTATCATCTGCTCCACTAAAGTGTTCCATGGGCATTTTTTATTATTATCGAATAACTTCTGCTTATATTTACAGTATCCAAACCACTGCATTTCTCTAGGGAAGCCATTGGCTCTCAGCCAACAAACCCCACACCCAATATGCAATAAGGACAATAACGCTGACCTTCTTTTACAGAGTTGCTTGAAAAAATAATTACTGAGGGAATGTATGTGAAGCATTTCAAACACAACTGGATGATCTTTTCACTAAGATCTTGTATTGGATCCTCACAACCCTTTCCCCAATTCTGCCTTGGGAATGGCTGCCCAATAATTTTGAACCGTCTGTTAATAATATTCTCGAAATCCCGGTTTCTAAAATGGTAGCTGTGTGAGTCTGTCACAGTTAAAACAACAAATAATCTTGTGCCACGGTTGTTTTCAGAAATAACCTGGCCCAGTACGGTAATACTATCCTTCCAGGGCTAATAGTTCAGCTGCAATTAACTATCATTAACATGCAGTTTTGAGAAGCTTCTCTGAGGTGCTTTTCACAAGTCCTGCTTCTAGCAGTCTCGAGGACCTGTAAAGCATAGATTGGTACATGTCATTGAAGGTGGGTAAAGGTAAAGGGACCCCTGACAATTAAGTCCAGTCGTGAACGACTCTGGGGTTGGGCGCTCATCTCACTTTAAAGGCCGAGGGAGCCAGCGTTTGTCTGCTTCCGCAGACAGTTTTTCCGGGTCATGTGGCCAGCATGACTAAGCCGCTTCTGGCGAAACCAGAGCTACGCACGGAAACGCCGCTTACCTTCCTGCCGGAGCGGTACTTATTTATCTACTTGCACTTTGACGTGCTTTTGAACTGCTAGGTTGGCAGGAGCTGGGACCGAACAACAGGAACCCACCCCATCGTGGGGATTTGAATCGCTGACCATTCGAATGGTCCTTTCCTAAATCCGTATTTTCTCTTGTTAAAAGGTGAGGCTGGAATTACTGGATATATTCCTTTGACTATGCAGATATTCTTCTGCAGTGGGGTAATTCTGAGTCATTCCCCTCCGATCCATTACAGTCATACCTTGGAAGTCGAACAAATTCCGTTCCGGAAGCCCGTTCGACTTCCAAAACATTCGGAAACCAAAGCATGGCTTCTGATTGGCTGCAAGAAGCTCCTGCAGCCAATCGGAAGCCACGGAAGCCCCGTTGGACATTTGGCTTCCAAAAGCAGTTCATAAACTGGAGCAGTCACTGCCGGGTTTGCGGCGTTCGGGAGACAAAATGTTCGAGAACTAAGCTGTTTGAAAACCAAGGTATGACTGTATTCATTTTATTTCTTACATTTCTATACCACCTTTCCCTCCAAGGAGCTCAAGGCGGTGCACATAGTTCTTCTCCTCTCCATTTTAACCTCACGAACTTGCATGGCTGAGAGGCTGTGGCTGGCCCTAAGTTCGTGGCTCACTGAGGTTTATGACTCAGTTGGGATTTGGATCCTGGTCTCCCACATCATAGACAAACACTCTGATAATAACATCATGCACTGGGGCTCCTGGAGGATGGCAGGCTGCCTCCTAAGGGCATTTAATCTGTCTTTGGAAATGGACTTTGACTCTTAGAACCCTGTAAACAACACCACTATTATGAAACTTACTCCCATGGGTTCAGAGGCGTAGGAAGCCTCTTGTGCGCCCGGGGTGGCGTTGCTGCGCGGAGGCACCCCCTGGGGGTGGGGAATCCTGACGCATACTTGTGACATCATGACGCATGCGTCAGGACGGACTGCACATGCCCGGAAATCCCGGAATTTCCGGGCATGCGCAGTGCATCATGCCCGGCGCTGCTGCTCCGCGGACGGGGAGCCCCACGAGCCGGCGGGCTCACTCCGTGGCTTGCTCGCAGGCCGCTGAGCAGGTTTGCGAGCAGGCTGCGGGGTGATGCTGCCTCACTCCGCGGCTTGCTTGGGGCCCACCGGTGAACCGCGAACCACCCGCCCTCGCGACGCCACTGCATGGGTTACAGAATTTTTAGGAATATCTTTTCCTTTATGTCCTAATTTTCAGTTATCTGATTTCCTAAGATCTATTTTCATCAGTTGTGGTCAAACATCCTCTGCATTTTCACCTTCTGTGTCTATCTACATTTTTTTAATGCTCTGTTGTGCTATATCCTGTTGGTAAACAGATGCTTTGGTTTTTATAGGAGAAACTGAGGCACTAGAGGAATCATAAAAGGGAATGATATGGTGCTCTTTTTTCAAGTTGCAGCAAGCAATTACTATCATTTTTGTAATGTATGAATTTTAACATCTAAACATGCAAGAGAAAGTGATTGGTTAAAAAAAAAAGTATAATCTATCGTGCCCTGGGTCTTCACAGCACTCGTAGAGGGTGATTTAATCTCTTAGGTGTGAAGACACTAGGCTGGTTGCATCATATGCAATGTGTGCAAACTCAGATGTGTTTAACACAAAAGTTGTTTTGACCTGTGGGAATGCATAGTCTTTGAGGCAACAGAGTGTTCGTGTGGAGCCGTTAACTAGAAAAATCCTATGCATCCCTATGTATATTTATGAGCAGCTGTGCCAATAACTTTCCTACAAAATAAGGAGCCAATAGCTAGGAAGGCAGGCATATTCTCAATGTAGTAGAAACAACAAAGGCTGGCAACAATCTAAAAGATTAGAAATTTAACATGTAAAAGCCATACTGCTATAGTACCTTTATTTCCCCCATCAGATGTATTTGTAATAATATTGAAATAGTAATTTCCTTTGGCAAGTTTGGTTATTTAAATGCAGATGCTTTCACTTCTTAAAAGAAAATGATAACAAGCATCAGGAAGTCAAAAGAAAATAATGCCTAGATCTCGCAGCACTGCAAAAGGCTAAACAAACATAAAGGAGAATGGCTCTTGTGGTTATAGTATGCTGAGTGAGTTAGGACTATTGATTTGAGTTATTAAGTAAGGAAGGAGCAGTGATTTCTGAAGCCTGGCAGACTGGAGGCCTTGCAGACTGGAGGCAAAGAGATGCCAGGCAGGCAGATAGGTGGGGTTGGGGGTTCTGGGACTAGGACACTCCAGTTATTAAATGGTGAAGAATAGACTGCTTCGGGTGGCACATTTTAGGGTTCTACTGAAGAAGCATTGAACTGTTAATTATTATATTATTATATTATCCCTGCCATGGGTTGGGATATTCTGCTTCAGGCACCGAAATATATCTGGTCACATCAAGGGTTAAGGAATCTCCTTGAGCAAATGTTACACAGATGGAAGAGCCAAATCTTTAAAGGACCTGGTGACACACTTTGTTGTGAACCACCCTGAGATCTATGGATGAAGGGCGCTATACAAATTCAATAAATAAATAAAACAACTAGCCTTCTTGTGTCACCTGAGCTGGGCTGATAACTGCACTCCTACCTTCTGGTTGACTGCAACAGCGGTGCTGAAGCTCATCAGAGAGCAGGCTAGCAACTCTCTTCTGACAAGATACCATGACAAAAAGAGCCATAAAGCTACATTCCTGGATTGAGACCCTTGGTGCCTTACAATTTTAATGTCTAGTATAGGGTTTAGGTAAGTTTTCTGCAATAAGGGGAAACATATTAGTTGAGGTTTCCACAGGGAACACTTTATAAAATTACTTCCTCCTCCTTAACTGCAAAACAGGGGCTATCTTTTAAATTATGGGCTGTTGAGAACTATGATTTATGTCAAGGAGAAGCTTTACAAATTCACTGACCAAACATCGCCTTTTGCTAGAGATTTTACATATACCAGACAGTACTCAGATAAAGCCCTTTTGAAATAGAGGACATGCTGGAAATTATTTTCACATGAAATCTCATCTGATGCATTAAAGTACAAGCATATATATATTTTCAAGGCTCCCATAAGAATATGGACATGATTTAAACATGAAATATTTGTCTACAATTTGGATCATCCAATACAAACACACATTTTGTCCTTAAGTTTTTGAAGACATCCCCATTTACAAACAATAGCTTATATTCAGAAAGGTTAAAGAAGTCAATAGGCTGTGTGGAGATACATAGCTCTGCGATTTGACTACCTTCATTATTTTTATTGTTTGTAACCTACCCATAATTTACCTTAAGCTCAACGGGATATACAACATATTGTTTTGAATTTGTGGAGCAGGAAAAATTCCACTAAACTTCCTGGGTACCAGATTCCCCCACCCCACCTAATTTCTTGAGTTAGTAGCTGTAGGAGATTACTAAATGCTTGAAGTCTTTACCCAAGTGTGACACAGTTTAGCAATGTAAAAATGCAGACTAAATCAGTTTTAGTCTGGCTGGGAATTGCTTGGAGAGAAAAACCATCATGTAGTTCAAAGGAAGGTAATGGGCGATGGACCCAGTAACCTTGTGCCAAGCAGCAGAAGAGTGTGAGCTCCTCCTCTCATGAGGGGATTGTGAGCAGAGACAAAGGATTTCAGTGTTTGATGATGTAAGCTGGGAGGGGGAGGTTGCCAGGGTTACAGGGGGCATGATGTCACACAAGAAAAAGGTATCCTTTAAAACAGAGGTTTGGAGGAATGGGGGAGAAAACTCCATGTGGGAGATGCTGTACTGAAAGACCGGACAGCATGGCTGGCTTCTGCTCTGGACCCAAGCTTGTTGAAGCTATGAAGGGGGAGCAATAAGAGACATCAAGAGCAATAACATCTATATGAAGCTGCTGGCAGAGATCATCAGGGAGTTTGGGCTGGGTGTTAATCAGTATGCGGATGATACCCAGCTCTACCTCTCTTTCAAATCAGAACCAGTGAAGGCGGTGAAGGTCCTGTGTGAGTGCCTGGAGGCGGTTGGAGGATGGATGGCAGCTAATGGATTGAGGTTGAATCCCGACAAGACAGAAGTACTGTTTTGGGGGGACAGGGGGTGGGCGGGTGTGGAGGACTCCCTGGTCCTGAATGGGGTAACTGTGCCCCTGAAGGACCAGGTGTGCAGTCTGGGAATCATTTTGGACTCACAGCTGTCCATGGAGGTGCAAGATGATTCTGTGTCCAGGGCAGCTGTCTACCAGCTAAATCTGGTATGTAGGCTGAGACCCTACCTGCCCGTGGACTGTCTCGCCAGAGTGGCGCATGCTCTGGTTATCTCCCGCTTGGACTACTGCAACACGCTCTATATGGGGCTACCTTTGAAGGTGACCCAGAAACTACAATTAATCCAGAATGCAGCAGCTAGACTGGTGACTGGGAGTGGCCGCTGAGACCATATAACACCGGTCCTGAAAGACCTACATTGGCTCCCAGTATGTTCCCAAGCACAATTCAAAGTGCTGGTGCTGACCTTTAAAGCCCGAACTGGCCTTGGCCCAGTATACCTGAAGGAGCATCTCCAGCCCCATTGTTCAGTCCAGACACTGAGATCCAGCTCCGAGGGCCTTCTGGCGGTTCCCTCACTGTGAGAAAGTGAGGTTACAGGGAACCAGGCAGAAGGCCTTCTCGGTAGTGGCACCCGCCCTTTGGAATGCCCTCCCATCAGATGTCAAGGAAATAAACAACTATCTGACTTTAAGTAGACATCTGAAGGCAGCCATGTTTAAGGAAGTTTTTAATGCTTCATGTTGTATCGTGTTTTTAATATTCTAAATTAAAAAATATTCTAAAATATAATATTCTATATTATAATAATATTCTAAATTAAAAAAAATATTCTAAAATTAAAAAATTTGGGAGCTGCCCAGAGTGGCTGAGGAAACCCAGCCAGATGGGCAGGGTATAAATAATAAAGTTGTTGTTGTTGTTGTTGTTGTTGTTGTTGTTGTTGTTATAGCAACAAGACTGTAGAACTGTGTAAAAAATATTTGGCAGCTTTTCTAATAAAACCTTTTATTTTTAGTTTATTCCTAACTTGTATTTAATTTTATCTTGTGAACTGCCCTGAGATCTTTTGATGAAGGGCGGTATATAAATTTAATAAATAAGAATAACAACTATTGAGGCGTAGTGTTCTGCACTCCCCTCCACCTAAACTCGTGTGTAAATAGTGTTTTTTAAAGACACTACAGCAGAGGTTCCCAAACTTATATGGCCTATCACCCCCTTTTCAGAAACAAACAAACCCAGTGCCCCTCTGGAAATCTACCTTTTTAAAGAAGAAACAGAAAGATAAAGTGACAAATTTGTGTCGGCGGACTTGACCACTGATCGGTTTTAACTTGCATTTTGTGTGTTTATTTTCCAAATAAATTAATTAATAAAGTCATTAAAGCAATAAATTATTTTTTTAAAAAAAGGTAAAGGACCCCTGACAGTTAAGTCCAGTTGCAGACGACTCATGTTACAACACTAGGCATCATTAAACAACAGATGAAACATGTATGAATAATTTTTTTCAAAATTCTCTTCTTTCTATCTGCTTCCGTCAACCCTTTATTTTCATTCAACACCCCCCATTGCACCCTAGGCTATGTCTCTGCCATGTCTCATTCCGAAGGAATACCAACCCTGGAATCTTGCTACCGTTCGGCAGAGATTAGGGTAACAACAGAGAGAAATTTGCTCTTAAAAGTGGCCGAATCACTCATTGTTGGTGATGATGACTCACAATGCAATAGTATTTTAGAAATACAATCTGTCAAGAGAGAACTTTGAACATATGAAACTGTCTTACTGTTGACCTTCAACCTGCAGTGGTTTTTCCAAGGTCTCACCTTTCTCCTTGAGATCTAGTTGCAGCCCTGCTATCAGAGTTCCTTTTAAACTGTGTTGCCAGTGATTGACCCCGTGCCTGTCTGCAAACAAGACAGATGCTCTACCAAAGTTATGAGCTGTTTGCTTGTTTTATCAGCTATATCTCAGACCAAAAGGGATAAAGACACATCAACTCTATTAGAATATATAAAGACTAAGATATATTGCACAGCAAAACTTGTTAGCACCTCATTAGGACAGATGGTACCAATAAAAAAAGAATAAATAGCCTGGAAGCAACACAAGAAGAGAACCTGGAGAAAATCCACCAGAACTTATTACAGAACAATCTGTCTGAGGAGGCGGCATTTGTTGAAAGTCACACTAATAGGAGTAATTTTGAACCCTGGAGGACCTTCAGCCAAATGATGAAGCAAGACCTCAGATAAGCACCACACAATGCTTAAGTGTATGATTTAAAGCATGTGTCTCCTCTTCTGCATGTTATTAACCTTATCTCTCAGTCGCTCTTATTTCTCAAGACTATTCAACGCCATCCCAGTAAAGGGGAAGCCCTTTGATTTCATCTTCAAAAAGAGCTGTGGGGAGCAAAGTTTGTTTTCTAAGACTGATATAATGAGCTACTTTCTGGACCTCCCCAGATCATTAAAATGTTCAGGCGAGCTTTTGAAAACAAGCTCTTGGATTTATCTGCCTGATCTTCTGTATCCTACAGAGCTGCAATTCCAGCTGGTATATCTGAGATGACAAGGAACTTGATCATTTGCTTGCCTTTATCTAAAATGGTCTCTGGTGGATAGTTGGAAGGGGGGGGGGGAACTGTTCATGAAAATGGCCATATTATTAAGCACATCAGGCTCTCTTCAATGAAGTCGTGACCTTTGGTCTACCTAGTCCAATATGGTCAATTTCAGTGTTTTCTCAAATTTCTGATGCTATGATAGCATTAACCATAGCCTCCTAACTTAACCCTTCCTGTGGTCTTCACCACTGCCATCAAACAGAAGCCATTGTTTCCTAGTAATTCCCAGTAATTCCTAGTAATTGCTTCAACTTCTGTGGTTTATAAAAGCCTAGTCAACTCACTGTACCTGACAATGTGGGAATGCTATCAAGTATGTGGTGAAAATTAAGGCATCAGACTAAGATTTAAGCAAATTAACTTTTACTAAAAGATTTTAAACAGCAGCAATTTAACAGATATTGGGCAATATCTAATTTTGGCAGCTCACTCATGCAACAGTGATTCTACTATCAGGAGCTTAAACTAGGATGCCTGTGAGTGTGTCAACAGGGAACCATAGTAAGAATTATACTCAGTGAAATATCCAAGTTTCCAAGGTTCCTTTTCTTTCTTTAAAACTTTGTGTTTCACTCATTATTATTTGTGTACTTAAACAGTGATACCCAAGAGGGCATATGTATACTGAACAATAGTAATAATCATAATAATAAATTAAAGCTTACAACTTTCCTAAATGACAGGATTGCCACTGGCCTGCAGCTGATGGGTTTAAATCCACAGATAATTCCATTCTGACACATTTCTAGTCCAAAAACTGTGATACACAAGGCAACATAATGGAATTATGCTAATAATAAAAGCAGAATTGTAATATTTGTAGAAAAGAAAAGAAAAGAAAAGCTAAATAATGGCAGTATTTTGTTTTCTAAAATCATTTAGATACAAAGAAACAAGCACTTGCGAACCAGTGCCTGGGAAGAAAACAACTCTCATGTGATGAAGGCTGGCATACTTCCTTTATTGGGTATTATAATCTGCTAGAGGGATTTATTTGCAGTTATGTAATAATAACAAACTAATAGTTCAGAAGTATAGCAAACAAACATGTTCTTTTAAAAAAACACCTTAGAAACAAACAAAAAATTGTGTTCTGGTTTTGGCATCAAAGAGACCTCAAACAAATCATTAATACAAGCATGCAAGCAAGCAAGCAAGCAAGCAAGCAAACACACACACACACACACACACAGAGAGAGAGAGAGAGAGAGAGAGAGAGAGAGAGAGAGAGAGAGAGAGGTGGGGGGTGGGGTGGGGGTAAATTCCATTTTTACATAAAATTTAAATTGAGGATTTTTTGTCATTGCACAGGGGTACAACTAGACAGGGATAGTATCTGGTGGTGTGTGTTAAATAACAGATACAACAAGAGACCCCAGAAACTGTGAAAAGATAAACAGCAACAGTATTGGTTGTGTAGGCAAAAAATAAAATAAAATAAGTATTCTTTACCGCAGGGAAGGGGAAGCTATGACTTCCCAGCTGTTTCTGGACTAAACTCCCAACATCCATGATGATTTGCATTCTGGCTAGGGCCTCACCACCGGTCAATGGCATTTCATGAGGAAGATTTTGGGTATTATTATATGGCAGGATAGAGTCTCAAACAAAGATACGCTCTCCCAAGCACACATTCCCAACCTGCTTGCATTCCTGTCTCAGCCACGTCTACACTGGCTTGGTCATGTTGACAGAATGGAAGATAGCAGAATCACCAAGGACATGCTCTATGGGGAGTTGACTTCAGGCACCTGGCCCATTGGCAGACCAACTCTGTGCTACAAATATGTCTGCAAATGTGACACGAAGGCTGGCATTATCAACTCTGTTGCGTGGGAATCCTTTGCAGATGACCGCAGTGCCTGGAGACAGAGTCAGGTCATGCATCCATAGCAGTGATCAGAGAAGAAGAGTTTGGATTTAATATCCCGCTTTATCACTACCCAAAGGAGTCTCAAAGCGGCTAACATTCTCCTTTCCCTTCCTCCCCCACAACAAACACTGTGAGGTGCATGGGGCTGAGAGACTTCAAAGAAGTGTGACTAGCCCAAGGTCACCCAGCAGCTGCATGTGGAGGAGCAGAGACACCAACACGGTTCACCAGATTACGAGTCTACCACTCTTAACCAGAGCAGAGGAGGATTGTATGCTGGGAGGAGTGAAGTGAAGAAATGCCATGGTGCACCTGCAGCCAGGGCCGGCGCGTCCATTAAGGCGAACTAGGCAGTTGCCTAGGGCGCCAAAATGGAGGGGGCGCTGGCCAGCCTGCCCCCCGCCCCCTGCCGCCGCCCGGTGCCTCCCCAACCAGTGACAGAGCAAACAGCTTGGGGCGAAAACCGCGGTGGCGGGGGCGCCAAAATGGAGGGGGCGCTGGCCAGCCTGCCCCTCGCCCCCCCGCCGTTGCCCGGTGCCGCCCCAACCAGCGGCGAAAACCGCGGCGGCGTGAGGCGCCCGGCCGGGCAGGGGGCAGATCACCGTACGTCATGCGCAATGACGTCACGTGGCCTGCCCCCTCGCCTAGGGCGCCAAAATCCCTAGCACCGGTCCTGCCTGCAGCAGCACAACTGGATGCCTTCATCTGTCTCATGTCTCTCCTCTATTGATCACCACAGCCACAGCATGTTGTAACTCTCCAACAATTTGACTTCACCTCCCAAGGTGCCCCCCTCCACTGTTTCCCGAGACAGATGCCAACAAAGAGTCATTCAGCAGAAGGAACATTATATCATGCTTGGTGGGGATGTGATAAAATTAAAAAGTTCTGGGGTAACATATATGAAGAATTGAAAAGAAAATGTTTCAATTAACATTTGAAAAAAGACCGGAAGTTTTTTGTTAGGAATTGTGACAAAAGATATCCCCAGGGATAAGGAAAAAAAGTTTTTGTATGCAACAGCTGCCGCAAGGATTCTGATCGCAAAAAAATGGAAGGGAGATAAAGTCCCGACAGTATCAGAATGGCAAATTAAATTCTGCGAATTTATTGCATTGGCTAAATTGACAGCGGCAATCAGATCACAAACTAATCGAAATCTAAAGAAATAATAGGTATGTGTTGACGAACACATGTCAAAACGACGTTCCAAAAGTGATGTGCTGATATGTTTAGACTGAGATCCACAAAGTTAAAAGGAAATAGAAATAAGATTTCAAGGTTAATTGTAATAATATATCGTTCAAACACAATTTTAAAGATATCGCAACAAAGGTAATAACGCCAAACACGAGTGGAGGGAAGTCGCAGGGGAAAAAGAGGGTGGAATATAATAAGTATTTGGATATATGTATGTTGAATGTATTGTTAAAGTGTCAAAAGAAGGTTTATCTATTTTTGTTCACGCCATTGTACTATTGTGACATGGTGAGAATTAAATAAAATATTTTTTAAAGAACAAAAAGAGTCATTCAAACCCCAAATACCTTGAACATGCAGCACGCCAGCCTATCTACCCTAAATTTTAATTTAGGTCTGTTTCCCCACCCCACCCCCAAAAAGTAAAGCTATTAAATTAAAGCACACATAGGTCCTGTATAGGTCCATGCATTCAATTTCCAGCATGCATAGACACAAAAGGAGCATTCAATGGATAGACCAGAATCATATAGAATAACATGTATGTTGTGACATGCAAAAAATTACCTCCTCCTGTTCAATAGTGAGAGGGGAGGGGTAGTTGGACACACTGTTGGCAAATATACTCTATAAGCAGATTTTGTTCATTCTTTAGGAAAAAATGCACACAGGAGGTTTGTTTTGTTCTTTAATTCTGGTTGGATTTTGCTTAACTTGCCCCATAATTGGACTCATGCTGCAAATGCTGGAAAACCAAATAAATTAATATATGATTACAGCAAAATGCCTACTGGAAAAAACCCCCACCAAAAAAAAAAAAAAAAAAAAAACTATTCAAGTACCACTGAGGCATAATTAGTAATAATTGCAGCAGACAAGCGACAAAATTCTACTTATAATAATTTTATCAATTTTAAAATACATACAAACACCGCTTTTCATTGCCATGGTTTGATTATATGCAGGCTATAAATTGAGATATGTATAACAAGAGTAACATCTAGCATAATGAAAAATGTTCAGTCCTGGAAACAAAATTCAGAATCTACTGCTAATGCAGAATGTCTGCTGATGATGGTTGGTGGATAACCCATAAGCCCAATATTTGCTTGTCTGCACTGGCTACTAATTAGTAGACGAGTCCTACATACTCGTAGCATCTTCTTCTTCCATATATGGACCACACTATACTCTTAGATCATCAGTCAAGGCTGTAGATAAGAGCTCAGAGGACACACATTGGAGGCTTTTTGATTGAAGTACCCACCCTCTTGAAATTTTTCTCAAAACTTAGGATGCTCCTCTTCCAATATTTTTTTTAATGCTGCCTGCTGTAGTATTTCTATATTCCATGGATTTCAATGGAAGATGTTGAAGCACATGCTTCATTTTAACACTAAAATGAATTGGAGTCTAAAGCAATATACTTTGGCTGGATGATGTTTGTGAAGAACATTAACCAAACTGAGTAAAGGCAATTTGAATAAAGCAGAGTAAACTGGGTAAAAGTTTTGAATGCAATTCTAGCATAATAGTGCTGATTCTCTATAATGGTTGGTCCAGTTTACTTTTAGCACCTTGACTCTCTCAGTTTGACATCCATCAAAGGCAACACTCTTGGAACTTTACTTTTCTTCTAGAAAATTCCTATTCTACAAAGGATTCTGCACTATTTTAAAATCTCACATAACAGACCATAGTTTCCCCCATAGGATGGCAACATACAAACACTTTCCCATCTCACAGTCTATTTTTTGCCTTCTCTTTACTACCTTTCGTTCCATCGTGTCTATTTTAGGCATTCTATCCCATTCTTCTCCATCTCATCAAACATCTACTGTACTTGCAAAAGTTTTATAACACAGACTTGAAAATAGCGACTCACTCAGTCACCAATAGCAAAGCCAGCTGACCAAATGGGGAAGCTTTTCTCTTTTTTACTTAACCTTTATTGATTTTATACAATGACTCAGAGTTGTAATTCTCCATCTGTAGTGTAAATAAAAGAAGTAAATAATAATAATAATGGGAATAAGGTAAAGCTATTCCCATATTGAGACTTCCCTCGTTCCCAACCTGGGAATTAAACAGCGCCTATTTTGCAATTATCCAATACTTCCAAGAATTATATCACATTACAGGAGTCATTCAAAGCCTGCCAAATATTTTATATGTTTACAGTGATCTTTTAAATATTGTCTGTATTTATCCCATTCTCTGTTAAACTTTTGATCTTCTTGATTCCTAACTTTCCCTGTCAATCTTGCCATCTCAGAGTACTCAATAATTTCGTCTGCCATTCCATTTTTGTCGGTATATTTTCTCCTTTCCAACATTGGCTAACAGCATTCTCGTAGCCATGTTGCATACATACATTACATCTTTTGGTATATCTACACCTATAATCCCCAGGAGAAAGGCTTTTAAACTGGGGAAGCATTTTAAACTGGATTGTGCACTTGTTTGTAAGGTTGTTACAACCCTAACCAATATAGATGCAGCCAGATTATCAGATGAGGTAAAGCAAGCATGGAACTAGGGAACACCATCTTAGGTCTGTCCTTTGGACATGCAAGGTGATAGTAATTCTATTCCCACCATGGCAATGCTCATTTCCACTTAACGTTGGTGGCTGACAGCAGTAAAATGAGAAAATAAAACCCAATTAAAATAAAAATGTAATTCCCCATACTAAAACCCCAGTAGAAACAAATTCAATTAGAACAGTAAACAGTAAACAACCCCAAGGGGGACTCACAACTAGGGTCTGACACAACTGTACCTGCTTCACATATGTTCATTTATCATTCCTTTCCATCTTATTACCATATTAATATACAATTTAAAAAAAATCCACGCAAAATGTGTATTTAAGGAGATATATTTTTTAACAAAATACACATTTTTAAACATATTTTCCCTCATGTTACACATTTCCAATAATATTGCATCACAGAAGTTGGATAAATACGAAATCCAAACAATAATTGTGTTTTGAGCTGCACACATTTTGGGTGAGGGTGGTGTGGATCGGACCAATTTGTATCAGAATTTGCAAAGAACAGATTCCTCAAGCAATCGTTACCAACACGAGACAACATCTTCCTCCGCCTTACTTAACAAATGGCATCTTGAAAAGGTGGTTCCTACACAACTCCCAGAAGGTTCACACCAAGGATTTCACTCCACAACCTACAATAAAAACTAAAACGACCACCAGTTGAGCAAAAACCTATTATTGCTGAAGGATCTTGACTGACAGTACATTGAATTCATTCTGCTAGAGCCCATTCTGCACTTTCTTCTGAATCCAGTGTGTTACTACCCTATCCACAACATTTCCCCTTTTATATAGTTTTAAATTTACACTAACTTTTTGACCTTCTGAAGGTTTTAATTAAATCTTCCCATAAGGCAAAATAGGGACAGTGATTTGGCACCTCTGGCAAAACAGGGGCAGTTGGGACAAGTGAAACATATATTGATTAGCATATGCACATATGGTACTTGGGGGGTATATCCCACTGATGAGTGTAAATCCCACTAAGAGGAACTTACTTCCTAGTAAACATGCAAAGGGTCAGACTGTAAATATAATAAAAGAATACAATAAGCCATAAAATATTAAAGCAAGGTCAAGAGATGTGGGACGGAGGAAATGAAGTAGCAGATTGCTAATTAACATTTTTATTATCTTGTACAGAAGCAAGAGAGGGCTGCATGTAATTGCTTTTCTAGGAAGAGCCATAACGAGCGAAATTCAAAAAAATGTTGCATCCTATTCTTAAATAGCACAGCTCTTTCAATTAAAATGTTCCTGGCTAAAGTGTCCTAGATAAAGGAGCTCTTGGGACACATTCTGTAAGGCTGCTTTGGTGAGGCAAATGGTGACTGTGCAACACGACCCTAAGCATGATTATTTGGCAGCAAGTCCCACTGATTTCAATCCCTCCCCACTTCAAGGGAGGGAGACCACTTCAGGTGACTTATTTGGGGATATCATAAAATGGCAGAAAGTTGTCCATTGCAAGGATTACTGCTGCATTTATTTTGGTTTTTTTTTTTACATTGGGGGATTGAGGGGAAATTCTGCTTGAGGTAACAAAACGTATTGGGTCACCTCTAGCCAATTTCCATGTGAGAACTGGGCTGATACTAGAGGTTAAGTGAGTTGCGTGTCAAGGTCCCAAGCCCTCTCCCATTTGTTGAATAGACACAAGGACTCAATATTTTAGGTTAATGGGCGAACAAAGGCCACAACTTTGTTGGTTACAGAATGTGAGCGGTATTGGCTTAGGCATTGGAATTGAACTGACTATATCTGACTCCTGCCCACCATGCAGGTAGTCAGTCCAGCAAGGGTTAACCACCAATAGGTGGAGCCCTGTTGATGTACATCAACTAAGAGCTCCCTCAGGGTCCCCGTTGGGGCCGTGGCATGGCCCTAGCCCCTCCCCAGGCTTCAGACAAGAGTCACCCCCCCCCCGGATCCCTTTAACGGAATATCCTTAAAGTGGAGGGGCAGGTGATGGCCACAACCTCCCCTCCCCCAAACCAGGTTTTACCAATGCCTAACCGCCACTCGAGCCAAAAGGCTCACAATTACTGGTGGTTTTTTTTGGGTTTTTTACATCGGGAGATTGAGGGGGAATTCTGCTTCAGGTAACAAAATGTACTGGGTCACCTCTAGCCAATTTCCATGTGAGAACTGGGCTGATACTAGAGGTTAAGTGAGTTGTCATATATCCACCCCTCCACATCGACTGTGCTGCTTAACCCACAGATCAACTTTCTAATCTGTGCATGGGTATTCTGGAAGCGAAATCCTCCTCAACCCTATTTGGTATGCTGTCAGTAAGTGGAGATAATAGGTGAATGCTTTGAATCCCAAGCTTCAGGAGCTCTCTCCCACCTTCTGCTTAAAGTCACTGCCATGCCCAGTGCTCTGCTGTTTTAAAGAATTTCATTGTGATCAGTCATAGCATGCAATTATACCTCATGTGAAGGAATAGCAACATACAGACCCTCCAAGCATCCCTAGTTTCCAGGGACAGTCCTGGATTTACAGAAGCCATCCAAGTTAGGATAATAATAATAATAATAATAATAATAATAATAATAATAATAATAATAATAATAATAATAATAATTTATTATTATTATTTATTTATACCCTACCCATCTGGCTGGTTTTCCCCAGCCACTCTGGGCAGCTTCCAACAAAATATTAAAATACGATAGTCCTTCAGATACAGTAGAACCTCGACTTACAAGTAACTCGACTTCCGTATTTTTCGACTTACGAAAGGGAAAAACCGGCCTCGCGCCTACGAATTTTTCGACTTACGAAAGGAAATCCGCTTGGATTTTAGATGTGGTTTACTCGACTTACGAAGTTTTAGATGGGGTTTACTCGACTTACGAAATTTTCGACTTACGAGTGTGCTTTCGGAACGCAATAAATTCGTAACTCGAGGTTCCACTGTATTAAAAACTTCCCTAAACAGGGCTGCCTTCAGATGTCCCTATTTTCATCAGAGCAATGTTGGAGGGTATGGAATTATGCCAATGTCAATTATCCCAAGCCAATGAGATAAATAACTATACAACCTTTAGAAGACATATGAAAGCAGTCCTGTATATGGAAGTTTTTTTAAATGTTTAATGTTTTACTATGTTTTTATATATGTTGGAAGCCACCCAGAGTGCCTGGGGCAACCCAGTCAGAAGGGAAGAGCATATTATTATTATTATTATTATTATTATTATTATTGACATCCCCAGTTTTGGGGGATATGAACATACCAGGCACTATTGGTCTTCCAGCTGCAGTGGGACTACTCTCAGAATTTCACCACTTGCAAGGTCTCAAGGACTTAAGTACCATGGCTAGGAGGCGAGAACTAGTTTATCTACAATTCCTAATAGAACCCAAGAATTATTTGGCAGTCTTCCCCCAT
Organism: Darevskia mixta; assembly: GCA_034641385.1. Lineage (NCBI taxonomy): Eukaryota > Metazoa > Chordata > Lepidosauria > Squamata > Lacertidae > Darevskia > Darevskia mixta. Next base: position 3,271,475 of record JAWWNH010000027.1, read on the forward strand.
CCACTCAGAAGGGTATCCTCTTTGGATATAATGAGACAGCAGTACAAGACGAATCCAATTTTTTATTCTTTGGAAGATGCCTGAATCCTCTCCTGACACCCTGGCAGCCTGTAATGTTTTAATGATGTGGTATAAAGGGATTCTTGACAGTTCCACTTAATCGGAAAACCTTGGATATGGTTCTGAATAAGTAAATACCTACAAAGTCAAGCCATTAAATAATGAAATTACGTTTGCAAATACTGTACCTTGTCCTTTGAAAATTCCAAAAGAGCTATCTAAAAAAATGTTAGTGTGAAAGGAAGTGAGCAGGATCTGGAGTTGTGATTGTATCTATTTTCCTTGCAGGTACCAAAATATTTTTCCCCAAGACGGAACCCCCAAAATGGTATGTGTGTGTGTGTATGGGACGCGGGTGGCGCTGTGGGTTAAACCACAGAGCCTAGGGCTTGCTGATCAGAAGGTCGGCGGTTCGAATCACTACGACGGGGTGAGCTCCCGTTACTCGGTCCCTGCTCCTGCCCACCTAGCAGTTTGAAAGCATGAAGTGCAAGTAGATAAATAGGTATCGCTCTGGCGGGAAGGTAAACAGCGTTTCCGTGCGCTGCTCTGGTTCGCCAGAAGCGGCTTTGTCATGCTGGCCACATGACCTGGAAGCTGTATGCTGGCTCCCTCAACCAGTAAAGCGAGATGAGCACCATAACCCCAGAGTCGTCCGTGACTGGACCTAATGGTCAGGAGTCCCTTTACATATATATATGAGAAATACAATCAGCATTATTATTATTATTATTTTAAAAGGTATTCCTGACTGAGAAATACTGCAGTCCGGCTTTGAATGTCACTTAGAATTATATGATTGATAGCTCAATTTTTGAACTATAGATAACATGGAGAGGTGTTGCTAGAAATGTGGGTCAAGAAAGACGCAACATATTCTATGGAAAGGCATCAAACCTGAAATAATCCATGATATCAGGATCTACCAAGCACATTTCCAACCAAGTTATTCCTTACCCCAGGCTGAATATACAAGGTCTTGGCGACCTTGCATAATGTTTAACCTTCAAAATTTAAAGGCCAAAACTTTGCTAAGCTTTGAAGTTCAAGCAAATTTATATATTCTTATTGCGTAGGATTGTGGGGAGCATCCCATTCTCATTGTAAAACCTCGCTGTGGACTTGTTTACGTTAGCAGCCTGTTCAAATTTATATATATATATATATATATATATATATATATATATATATATATATATATATATTCAATTATTAAGCAATTAAACTGAAAATATTAAGTGAATAATTGCTGAGTGAGTAGGGCTGCTCTCTACAATCAATTTTATATTTCATATTTTCTGCTTTGGATGCAGCAATATTCCCCTATATTACAGGGCTGATATTTGTCGATGGTCCAGGGATCTGGACATAGTTTTAGGGTAGTGTTGTATGGCTGGGGGCCATTTCTATTGTGCATCCAAATAACCCAGCCTTTACATAGGAAGGGCAAATGGTTTACATCTGAAATGTATAACCATTAACACCATTATGTTTTGTAATATCGGTAATTTAAGAATCATAGTGGGGAAATGTCAGGGCAAGTTGCACTTCAGCAGCTGAACTGGAGCTGCTGTTTAAACCTAATTGTTAGTGCATCCCTTAAAGCAAACAAAAGAAATCAATATAATCCAATTTAGAGGCTGATTTGTGTGCATCTTGCAATGAATTTGAATATGCCAAGGGCTAGTATGGGCATGAGACAGCATATCATAAATAAGAATCTATAGGAATGAGTGACCAAGGTACAGGGAGGGGGGCACATAAATTATCAGGTTAATTCAGGGTGGGAAATGTAGCACTGTTCGCTTTGGACCTCAAAGTGAAAAATGGAGAGATACCGAGGGGAGATTAAAATTGTTTGTGTATGCAACAACTGCAGCAAGAATTGTTTTAGCCCAAAAATGGAAGCAGCAAGAGGTACCAACAAAGGAAGAGTGGCAGATGAAGATGAAGGACTTTGTGGAGCCAGCAAGGTTGACCGGAGAAATCCGAAACTAGCGTGATCAAGCACTCCAAAAAGACTGGAATAAATTTAGACTTTATTTGAAGGACTATTGTAAGCAATTAACATCACTAGCAGGGTTGCCAGAAGACTTGTAAAGGAAAAAAAAAGTATTATTCTATTCATAATTACAAATGCTAAGATATAAAGAGTAACTTGGAAAACCATGTGGCGGGAGGGAGGGAAGGAAGTCGATGAGCTCCAATAGAGCAAAAAAGGTAAATAATGATGTGGTTATATATTGTAAAATGTAAAACAAACATACATATATATATATATATATATATATATATATATATATATATATATATATATGGAAAAAGGATAGCTTAAGATGGTGGCAGGTCTTTCAAAATAATAGACAATGCTAGTACTTTTTATTTATCAAGTCCTGGATGTGAAAACTTTGTGGTGAAAGGGGAAAAGAAGATAAAACAAAGGGGAAATAGAATATTAAAAATAGTTAAAAGAAACTGCAGTCACAAAAATAGGGTGGTAAAACTATATATCATTCTCTGGTGTCAAATGCCAGAGAAGGAGGTGAAGCTTCAGCTTATAATGGAAATTGCATAATGAAGATGCCAGAGGTCCCTGTGTGAGGAAAGAAGTTCACACTGCTGTGTTCAAGAAGACAAAAATCTACAAAGAGCTACAAGATGTTGAAAATGTCTAAAGAATTTCCTCAACAGTTTATTAGATCAGCAAAAAAATAGCTGGAGAAAAGCACAGGAAAAAATAATCATACATTGACCTAACCTAGAGTCCAATGTGGCTGAAAGCATAAACAGAATTCATAGCTTTCTATATTGGAAACTGCAGCTTTCTGAATGCCTATATTTTAAATAAGCCACTCTTAATGGTCCCAGACTCAAGTGGGAAAGAATTAACAGTGTATAACGTTTTGAGGATGGACTGCTCAGAAGGCCTGAATGGAGCCTCTCACTGTTTCATGAATAATGTGGAATTGACCTGTGGTGGACTTATAAAAAGAAAAAGGGGAGAAAGACTGACAACCACTGACTGCCTCTCTTTTTGAAAGTCTGTGAGAGAAGGGTAAAAAGAGGGGGACAATTTCTCAAAGCAGAAGGGATGAGTTGTTTTGACCTGCAAAATTATCCAGGACATTTGTTTTCCTCCGGAAACTCTTCAGGCACAGAAAGGAAACAGCTCTAGGATGAGAGCTGCTTCCTAGTTTTGCCTAAAGTGAAATTTTGAGGTGAACACAAGAGGTCCCTGCTTAGGCAAAACTTCAGAAGAATTTCAAATGATGCACCAATGAGATCTGACAAGACTAGTGAAATGTTTCTCTGCAGGATCTGAACACAGAAGAAAAAAATTGCTTAGCGGAAGCCTGCACTCAGAAAGTTGAACTTAAGCTATTAGGTTTGTCCTCCTTTCGAGAAGCATTTCTAAATCAAATCCATTCTGGTTTTCTGCATTATTTATATTATTTTAGCCTCAGCTTACAAAACTTGCATCTATCTATCAAAACTTGCAAGGGACAGGCAAATCTTTCAGGGGAGAGAGGAAGGAAAATTTCTTCTTTCCATGTTCAGGCTAATAGGGCATCCCGTCCAGGAAACATAATACTCAATATGACCTTGGATAAATGAATATGTTCATGTGCTAACAGTTAGTGTGAAAAGCTAGATACTTGGAGTTGTTCTTATTCTCACTCCTTTGAATAATATTTGGGGGAGACAACTACTAACTGCAAGTTAAATAGCAACAATTGGAAACGTATGTTATAAGGACAGTTCATTAGATGACCAAAATAAGTTCATAATAAAATATTGGGTTGCCATTGAGAGTGTGTGTGCATGTGTTTGTGTGTGTATGTGTATGAGCTCACAACATCTGAGGCCCCATTGATTCAGATCAGGGGTCAGCAAACTTTTTCAGGAGGGGGCCGGTCCACTGTCCCTCAGACCTTGTGGGGGGCAGGACTATATTTTGGAGGGGGGGGTAATGAACGAATTCCTATGCCCCACAAATAACCCAGAGATGCATTTTAAATAAAATCACACATTCTACTCATGTACAAACACCAGGCAGGCCCCACAAATAGCCCAGAGGTGAATTTTAAATAAAAGGACACATTCTACTCATGTAAAAACACCAGGCAGGCCCCACAAATAACCCAGAGATGAATTTTAAATAAAAGGACACATTCTACTCATGTAAAAACAAGCTGATTCCTGGACCGTCCATGGGCTGGATTTAGAAGGCGATTGGGCCGGATCCATCCCCCAGGCCTTAGTTTGCCATCCCATGATTCAGACTGTTCTTCCAAAGTCATGTACTGTTAAGAATATTTTAGCAATGTCTTAGCCTTTAATTATCATAAACCCAAAGAGGTTGCAATCAATATATTGGCAGAGGCATGCAACAGAATAAAAAAGTCACTTAGGACAATAAAATTAAAATTCTCCATCTAATTTCAGAGAGCAATTCAATCCTCCTCCTTCAGGTGCCAATTTATTCATCGCCATGTTAAAACTGCCACTATAGTGGCAGTTTCCTTACAAAATTCTATCCAATACACTTATAGCAGCACAGTGGCCATCACTTAAAGGTAGATAGCCGTGTTGGTCTGTCATAGTCAAAACAAAATAAAATAAAAAAAATTCCTTCCAGTAGCACCTTAGAGACCAACTAAGTTTGTTCTTGGTATGAGCTTTCGTGTGCATGTATCTGAAGAAGTGTGCATGCACACGAAAGCTCATACCAAGAACAAACTTAGTTGGTCTCTAAGGTGCTACTGGAAGGAATTTTTTTTATTTTATTTTGTAGTGGCCATCACTGTGATGGATAGTTCATATAGGAGGAGTGTTTTCTAATTGCAGAGGTGAAAATGCCTTTGCACTTCGAGACAAGTTCCTGTCGGATCCCTGGCAAGCTAGGGCCAAGCTGCTCAATCCGCCCCTCTAATTATTCATACAAAATTTTATCCATGTTTTCTGTGTTCTGTTTCTGCTGCCATTTCACATCTTGTTTCATAAAATAGTATCCACTTGCATGGGGGATCTCCCCAACTCAAAGAATTGCAGTGATGATAATAGCGGGAGAAGGAAAACCACACACACCACTTTAAGCTCCTAGGACAGTGGTGGCCAAACTTGGGCCTCCAGCTGTTTTTGGACTACAACTCCCACCATCCCTAGCTAACAAGATCAGTGGCCAGGGATGATGGGAATTGTAGTCCTAAAGCAGCTGGAGGACCACATTTGGCCACCACTGTCCTAGGAGGAAAGGTGGATGATTATGGTAAATGTACAAAGGCTTTTCAGAAGGGGAGGGGGGAATTCAAAAGCCTGTTCTTGAATATATTTAATATTAAATAGGGAACTGCCCCCTTTGCCCTTCCAAAATGGCATCTCTCACAAAAATAAATAAATAAGTAAAATATTTCCCTTTGGATTTTAAAATCCTGACGGGCAATGAGCAGAATTCATACAGAATTCATGAGTAGGCGTACCAGTGCACGTATGCCCAGGGGGTGAGGCCAGTGCCACAAAAGGTATCGGGACAAGGCCAACTCAAGGCTGTCACATGTATATTTCCCTGCTTAAATAAATAAATAAAATCAGCCTTAGGGGGTGGCACATTTAAGTGAAGGAACGGCAGAGGAGCAGGCAGCTTCGTAACACTTTCCCCTAAATATATTTTACCCTAAGCTAGACAAATAGGCATCTTTGGTCTCTTTTCTTATGGTGGAAGCAAGGGCAGAATGAAGAGATGACCAAAAGGTTAAGCAGCACATGTGTGCACAGAGAGAGAAAGGGAGAGGGGAGAGAGAGAGAGTAAAGCATAATATTTCTCTGCTTGAACGTTCAGAGACTTAGATGGCTGATTTGGTTAAGAAAGATGGGAGGAGGCAGAACAAGCCAGGAGAAGAGACACATGTCTTTCTGTGCATCACATATAGTGTGACTATTAGCTGAGAAGTGATGTAGTAAATGGAATAAAATGTGCCTGCAAAATGCCAGAAACTATTTTCATTCCTTGAGTTTTTTCAGATGTATCATCTGAAGATAAACCTTTAAATTAGTTACAGATTTTGCTTCAGGCAAAATCCATTGAGAATTTAGGGAATATATAGCACCCCCTTGCAGAAGAAAAAAGCCAATTTTATTCAAACTCTTTTTGGCTTCCTTCAAAATAAATAAAACAAAATAGAATGTTTTGCCTGAGAAGGAGATCTAAATTTGTTCCAACATTTGCTTTAGGTGAAATGTCGATAACAACTCTGAACTAAGCACCTCTATAGACTATGTGAGCTGACTCAACACTATGTACCCAAGCACCCTAAAACACAAGCACCCTAAATCACTCAGTGCATAATATGTCATCAGCAAACACTTCTTCATCATGTCCAACCTGTTCAATCCATCATTTCTAATCCATCAAAATCAACTATCAGTTTAAAGAATGACTGTATGATGAGAACACATCCAGCCAGCAATTTTCAAAGTGTGTGGAGTTTCCGGGAAGGACATGTGCAAAAGGCCTCAGTTTCAATCCTCAGCATGTTCTGTTAAAGGAATTCAGGTATGGCTGAGAAAGAATGAAGAGAGCCACTAAGTTAGAGTGGGCAGTGCTGAGGTACATGCAACAGACACCATGACTATAAGGCCACTTCTTAGTTTCGTTTTGTTTTTCTCTGCAGTGTTTCCTTACCTCTATAGAAATGAACGTCAAGCACACCTCTGCAATGCTTTCTAAATTTACCAGGGGGAGAAATCAGTAAATCATCCTCATGTCTTTTGACTTTCAGTTAAATGCTAGAGAGCTAAAATGGCACACGCTTGAAAATGCATAGGAAGATGGACAGACAGATGGGAAACTCCCTTAAGAGCATTATCAGCCACCTGCCATCCTCTAAATGGAGCTTGATAATTAATGTGGCTCTAGTGCCAGCAGGAAAGACACTTCTTCCATGGTTTCAGAGGCAACATATTAGTCAATTTAAAGGGAAAGTTTGCTGCACTTTCAGCTTAAGATTCCTAGACTGGTCTCTTTGAGGAGACGTTGTTTTTGAAGGCAGAAAAAGAAAAACTCTTGCACTGAACCTCATTTAACTTGGAAAGCCAGAGCTTAAAACAAACCTATCATGATGAAACCAAATCCAAAATTTCTCAAATTTGTCCTGATGACATAAATGAGTAAACTGAAGCAAACGCTTGCTTTGGGAAAGGGGGGCGGGGAGAACTTCCTTCACAATTGTTAAAAGTATGTGGAACTGGTAATCATCCCTGGGATTATTTATGTGTTTTAAAAATTATCTTCTGTCACCTGAAATTTTTCAGAATGATAATCATGAAACATTAGAAGCAGAAGTATGAGCACATTCAGGGCTTTTATTCAGCCAGAACTCACCAGAACTGAGTTCCGGCACCTCTCAGGTGGGCAGCATTGCCAGAAGAAGAAGAAGAAGAAGAAGAAGAAGAGTTTGGATTTGATATCCCACTTTATCACTAATGGAAGGAGTCTCAAATCGGCTAACAATCTCCTTTCCCTTCCCCCACAACAAACACCCTGTGAGGTAAGTGGGGCTGAGAGACTTCAGAGAAGTGTGACTAGCCCAAGGTCACCCAGCAGCTGCATGTGGAGGAGCGGAGACGCGAACCCGGTTCACCAGATTACGAGTCTATTGCTACACCACACTGGTGAACAAGGGAGGCGTTCATGGTGAGTTCCAGCACCTCTTTTTCTAGAAAAATAGCACTGAACACATCAATAAATAGAAACAAGAAGGATGAGCATCAAGCTAATACTTGCTGTAAAAGAGTTCCAGTAAAAAATATTTCGGTCAACCACAACATTTTGACAGCACTCTTCAAGCTAATCAGGATGACTTGGAAGGGCTCCCTTGGAAAAGTGATGCTACATATTTAGAAAATCATGGTTGATGCTACATAAGTGATGCTACATATTTAGAAAATCATGGTTGGTCTTTACACACCACAAGGTGAAGCAACCTGCTTCAGGCAGCACCATGAGTGGAGACAGGAGATGAAGGCTGCAATTGGTAACTAGGTGGGGTGGGGGGCTGTCCACTGTTTCCCCCCCTACCCTTACTTATTAATTAGTTCACTGTTATCCCAGTACAATGAATAAAGGGTCATGGGCAAGACTTGAAAGGCTTTATTTTCTAGGCAGCCATAACTGCACTCAAGAAAGAACGCTTGGTCTGAATTTCAATGACAAGTGCATTCTCCCAAAAGAACACATACAAAAAGAAGCTTATATATCATACAGTTCAGTACATCCAAATGCAACATCTCCCTGTGCAGTATATACAAATGATGGATGCTACTACTTTATTGCAGTTTCTTATAATGGCTTATAAGAAACTTAGTAAACATTTTGAGTATGCAGTAATGGATGTTCATGGGGGAAAGGGCACTTTGTGAGACCTCTGAGCCTTCAGGATGGAAGAGAGGTGAAAGGAAGGAAAAGAGGAAGGGAATGGTAGAAGTAGGGCTGATATCTTGGAGTGCTACTGCCAGTCAATGTACAAGGTAGAGTGCTGAACCAGATGGACCAGTTCACTGAGGGTTTTCAAATGTGCAGAGGGGCACCACCACAGTTGCCTGCTTCAGACATTTGCCTTCCAAAGGTTGGAATGCAACAGAAGTGGCAACAGAGGGGGGACAAAGTTAGTGTGCCTGCCCTATTGCTCCTGGACATACTCACTTCCTGCTTTTTGTAACACCTAAAGAGGGCTTAGGCCTTAGGGAAAAGCTGGAACTATTCACTGGCTTTCAGCAATTCTTCTGAAAGTCCTTGCATATTCATTCACGTTGTCCTCCCTCTAACTCTCAATTGGCTTCACTTGCCATCGGTAACTTTGCCACTTAGCCGAATCTGATCAGCTATGCAGCATAGCAACATCATCCCATACACTGCGTAATTTCTAATTGACTGGGATCACTCATGTGAATCCAGTTAGATGGAAGCAACAGTAATCAGCAAAGAGAGAGCGCACAAAAGAGAGAAAGTGGGGAAAGAGAGAGAGAGAAAGCACCAAAACAACTGCAAAAATTGAGTGGAAAATGGTCCCTCCCAAAACAAAGGCTAACATATTCTCTCTCTCTCTCTCTCTCTCTCTCAATATTTATTATTTTAAGTTTTACAATGTTTACACCAATTATAAATTTATACCGTACATACATGGGCGTAGCCAGGATTTTTGTTAGGGAGGGAGACTTTTGGTAGGGGGGACAGAACCTCAGATTTGTGTTGATTTGTATTGATTTTGATTTAGGGGGACAGCAGTCCCCTGGCTACATCCAGGCATACATATAGCATCGACTTGCCTCCCCCCCCAATCTGTGGTTCATTTCCATTTTTTTCCTTTTTCGGTTGCATATTCTAGTTATTCCTTATTGTTTTTATACCATTTTCTATTCTGATTTTAAAATTTCTGTTCTTATTATTCTCACCCTGCTAATGTTTTGAGCTGTTTACATTTTTTTTTTCATATATTCCATATCCGCCCCCCCCCCCTATTTCTTAAAGGCTTTTTCTTACTGGTCTCTGATTTTACCAGAAAACATTTTCTCAAAGAGTTTTGGAGGACTTCTATCTACAGCCTGTCAATCAACATATGATAATACTCTGCACTGTCCCTAGACCCCAATTCACATATGTAAGTTCCTGAGATGAGCCAAACCCTCTGTGAATTTTTTACTGAATCACTGCAATATTTACCACTGTTAACCAATCTTCCCACCTTCCTAGTTCCCCTCTTCCCAAGCAAATTTTGAACTGAACCAAGGGAAGTCTAGCCAATCACCAATAATATTCATGACTCACATAGCACTTACGTTTAACATATTTTGCACACATTATTTCAGTAATCCTTAGAACAACCCTCTCTATTACACACACTCCTCACACCTCTCTCCACAGCTGGGGAAAATGTTGCCTTATGCTCTTCCTGGATCATAAAATTGGGGTGGGGGGTTGGTTCCCCCCTCCCATAAAAATAGCCCCTTTCTTCTTCAGGAGCACCTCCACTACATGAAAGCCCAGGAAACAGAAGTAACCATGTGGGCCTCCATAGACACCTCCGCCAAACACTAAAAAATAGATTTATCGGCCTTGGCCAATGCAGCATTTTAGAGAAAAGTACTTCAGCAGGTAGTCAGTCCATGGCCCTGCTCCTCTCCTGCCCATATGTGTCGGCACATTTGCCGACTCTTACTTTTAACTATGGATTGCTATGATGACTCTACCCATGAAAAGGAGGGCGTGTCCTGGAAAAAGAGGACATATGGTAACCCATATGACACATCCTATACTAGAACTGCCCTCCATGAACCTCCAGGGGAAAATGGAAATACCATAAATTTCTATTCCCGGGGCTCCTGGAGGGCAGGGCCCACCTCTCATTGGAGGTCGAGTCATGGAACGTAACAGTAACAAAAGGACCATAAATTCTTAGCATAAGACACCAGGGTAGGCTGTTTTTTCTCCTGCATCTGTTTCTCAGGTTGGTCACACTCTGGAGCACCATGGACAGAGACCATAAGTAGAGACAACACAAAGTGGACACCTCAGGACGGTGTCGGATAAATCTATGGGGAGTCTGCAATAGGGTTGAAGGGTCTGTCATGCTCTGCCAACTGGTCTGGAAGGGGCAAGATGACTCCTCCCCCAGGAAGATTCCAAATTGAATCCTACCTACCTGATACAGAAGAGGAGCCAGGAAACAGGAAACAGCTGCCAGTGGCAGACTTTGGGCTTTAAAGTTCAGTGGCACCCTGTTCAATGCCAAATTTGGTGCCCCACTGCACTTCCCTTGTTTCTCATTGTTGTGGTATCCCCTGCGGCATCCTCTTGTCTTGGCACCCAGTGCAGGCAAACTGGCTGCACTCCCCTAGATCTGCCTCTGAAGCTGCTCTTCCTGTTTCCTAAGAGCTTGCCTGCAATGGCAGTGCCTGAAAAACATTTTTTAAAAAGCAAGAGGCACTCAATTTAGCAGTGCCCAATTTAGTACCCAGAAAGAGCCACGCAACTGCCAAACGGCGTGTGGCTGCGGAGCAAACAAAATTTTTTTTAAAAAAAAATTAAAACATAAAGGCCACATTTGTGGCAGGGGTGTTGTGGGGGAGCTGGAAGCAGGCTGTGGGTTGGCCAACTCTGCTATATATAGCTACTCAAAAGTAAATCCCATTAAAGGGACTCGTTTCCAGGTAAATAGGTACAGCCTGAATCTCCACTACTGAGTTTCATTACTGCCTCAACTCCATTCTCTCTTTCCGTCTGCCAGTTATCTATCTGCAACTGATCATCCACTTCGCTCAGTTATTGCCCTTTGCTCCTTTTTAAGATAGCTAAACTCTCAACAGCTACACAACCTATAATTTAATTTCACCAAAGGATTTAATTGCCGCATTCCCTCACTCCTTTGGAAATGCCAAAAAGCAGGATAGATGGTAGCTGGAGTCTTTTCAACGTATTAAATTCTTGAGGCACTTGGATGTAAAATGCAAGGGGTGCGCACAATGATTTGCTTTATGCCTCCAAACCACAAAGAATAGCCTTTTAAAGAATAAAGCAAAATATATTCCTTAAAGATACTGTTGTCCTCATTGTTGTGCCACTGAAGCAGTGAAATGTGTATCATTCAGACAGACTGCCCTAGGGGAGAATCTATACAAAATGGAATTCTAGCTAATAAGTTTGAAAAATGTTTACTAACTGGTACCCAACAACTGACCTGGAAGGACCTTTTTACTGAAAAGGAAAAAATAATTAAGAAGAGGTCATTTAATGGTAATGGTACAATATTGCTAAATTTTGAGAAACATAAGTATAGCTCAGAGGTCCTATATAATGTTTATTATACAAAGGCTTTGTGAATGAAGCTCACAATTGATGTGCCATTTTGTGTTAGCATTTGTACCAGTATAATCTTCTGAATGCTTGGAGGAATGTCAAAATGATCCATATTTGTCTTATTTTGCTTGTCCCCTTCCTTAACTGGTACCAACCTTAAGTGCATGCATCAGGGCCAGCATCGGTGGAGAATGGACCATTAGGGCCAATGGGTACTGCCTCACCAACCTCAGACTGCCATCAACCAGCTCCCACCTACTTGCCTTCCTGCTTAAAACTTGTCCAGGGAATGGAAGTGCCTGCTGTCTTTCTCCTCCTTAACTTCATGGGGACAAAACCAAATTAGTTTGTTCTACCTGTCCTTGGCTATGGATCCACGTATTATTGGCTCCAGCTCAACCCAACAGACACCAGACAGAATTGATCAGCATTTAATATAGCCGAGAGAGAGAGAGAGAGAGAATATATAGTGGTACCAGTGGTTCTCCGGAAGTCCGTACCAAAACCAAAGTATTCCAAAACAAGGTGCACTTTCCCATAGAAAGTAATGCAAAACGGATTAATCCATTCCAGACTTTTAAAAACAACCCCTAAAACAGCAATTTAACATAAATTTTACTATCTAACGAGACCATTGATCCATAAAATGAAAGTAATAATCAATGTACTGTACTGTAATATAAAATAAAGAAGACAGTACAGTCATACTTCGTGCTACAAACGCTGCATGTTGCGTTCATCACGGGTTACGAACGCACCGAACCCAGAAGTACCGGAATGGGTTACTTCTGGGTTCGGCGGTTCGCGCATGCGCAAACGCGCAAAATGATGTCACACGCATATACAGAAGTGCTGAATCATGTCGCGCACATGCACAGATGCGACGCTTCAGGACACGCACTGCTCATGATGCGAACGGGGCTCTGGAACGGATCCCGTTCGCATTCAGAGGTACCACTGTATTGTAGATGATAAAAATTAAAATTATTTTTTTTCTTACCTGCACTGATGATAGTCATTGTTTGGATGGGGGTCTTTTATCCATTTCAGCAGTCACACAATCAATCAATCAATCAATCAGTCAATAAGGAGCTGAACTGGGTTCCACACAGTCACAAAAACAAATTAACCGAAAAAGCCTCAAAAACAAACAAACAAACAAAATAGCAAAAACAAAAGCTCCAAGCTTAATCCGTCCCCGGAAGTCCATTTGACTTCCGAAATGTTTGAAAACCAAGACGCAGCTTCTGATTGGTGCAGGTGCCACAGAAACAATAGCCGGCAGCCACATTGGAAGTTCGGCTTCTGAAAAATGTTTGAGAACCGGATTACTTATTTCTGGGTTTTTGGCGTTTGAGAACCAAGGTGTTTGAGAACCAAGGTACCACTGTAGCAGGTTTGGTTTTGATGTTGTATATGGAGGGGGCTGTTGAAAAGAGGGCTGGAACTATTCTTCAGGGTGGATGAGGTGAGCCTTCCTGATGCTTATCAAAGATTCTGGTCCTGACCTGCTCAGTGGTTTAAGCAGCTACCAGACCTTTACCCTGCTAAACTACAAATTGCCATCAGCCTTCCACATATCTCCCCCTGCCCCCTGCGCCCAACACCTTTGCTTCAACCTATGTACAGGAACCAAGTCTCACAACACGTAATTGAAACAAAGCCTATAAATATGCACAATAGCAGTTCCTTGTATCCTGTTCTTGTTATTTGTAGGGATGACAGGTGAATTCATTCTTGTTACATTTCAAAGCTAACTGACCTGATCTTTACCTCCCTGGCTAACCATAGTTCTCCCTTGGATTTCTCGCTTCTCATTTTACTCACTCATCAGCATCATTTTGAGCTTAGTTATATCAGCACATAATTAATTACATTGGCTACACAGTGTGTCATGTCAGCATGTCACTATATATTCAGCACACGATCTAGGAAGGGTGGACATGGAAGCTTAAGAATTCTCCCATGGCCCAGCACGTATAGTACATGAGAAATCAAAATGCCCTAATGCATGTGTGACCAGGCTTTAGGGGGAAAGGGATGTTAAGACTATGCCAGCATAGCATACTTTGAATCATATTTTTGTTTTGAAGATGACTAGTTTTGATTTTGTTTAAGATAGTGGTATCTGCCCAGAACCCTTGAGATGTGCCACTCTGCCAGGATATGTGCAATACCTATGAAGAGATTCTATCTATATTGTAATGCATCAAAGGACTTTGGGGGTGCCACCACCTCTGTGGTACCTAAGATCTCCTGACACATGGGTTTGTCAGGCCAAAGTATCTTGGCCTGCCTTTGCTTGGGTGGCTCCGATCCCAGGGAGAGCCAGGGGCCTTGGGTAGAAGAAACAAAGACCTAACAAAAGAGGAGAGTAAGAGCTTGAGAAGACTGCAAAAGGAGAGGGTAGGGCAAAAAAGAGCAGGAAAATTAGCAGTCTTGGGGGATAGTGGGGGGAAAGAGAACACAAGACAGAGAAATCCAAGCTGAAAAATGGGAGAGAGAAGACGTGCACATGACCAGGAACTGTAGGAGAGAGGAAGGCTGAAATGTTGTTGTTGTTGTTCAGCTTTGGCTGAAGGATTCTAGCAAATCACGAAAGCTTCTTACCACTTAATGCAAACCAACCCAAGGAGCGTTTGCTTCCATTATCAGCTTGCTGAAATTATCTTTCATGAAAAGGAGAAAGTTGTTTCATTTTATATGTGCTATCGTCATCACACAATCATACAAAACTGAATCAATCAGAGTAGGAATAAACAAGGAACTCATTTATGACCTAAGTCAACCAACATATTATACTGGGAGATGGATGTTGTCAGCTCTTTTGTGTGTGCGTAGTGTGTTGGAAATTACCCTCCACCCTTACAATAGCTAACATCAATAGAAAAAGTCATTTTAGGTACAAAATTGCCCCTTCATTTTCCTTTTCAATCTGCTCCCAATATCTACATTCAATTCAAGCCTGAACATTTTAGCACATTAAGGTTGGCAAGTAGTGTTATTTGGGATTTTCTTCCCCATTAGCCATTACTTGCTCTTTATCTTACTCCTGTCTGTGCTATATTTGAAGACAACCATTTTTGTATGCCTTTCTAGCAAAGAGGAAAATAATTCAAGATGAGCTAAAAGACAAGATTATCATTTGGCATAACCTTGACAGAAATCAACCCTTCTACTTTCCCTTTTAAAAAATAAAACAGAATATTCTTTTCTATTACACACAACCACAATGCTTCTGAAACAATGGAGACAAATAAGATAAAAGCCGTCAAGGTGTATATATTGTTGCATGCACCCTAATCTCAGAGTGGTGAGAGACTTCAGGGGTCCCAGCAAGTATCTAGGGTTTGTTTCCTTGAAATGGAAGTCAATGGAGACTGTGGTGTCCTTAGGATATATGGTTTTATTTACACATTCACACAACCTGAGCATAACATGGAAGAGCTCACGGCATTAATACTCCAACAGATCTTGCATTCCCATTAGTTTTCCAGGGAGACCCCCAAAGAAAGCCAGTCAAGCCCCTTTATCTCCTACCAGTTCCCAGCTTCAAATCAGACTAAAAACAAAGGACTAGCTCTCGAATATTGTTCTCCTACTTCTAGCATGAGGTGGTAGTCAGCCAGGTAAGAGGGAAATAATTCAGTGATAACCATTAGATAGTTGTTCTTATGGCAACATGGCTAGTTCTTTAGTTATGCAGTTGAGATGCTTAAGCAACCTAGCTAGGGACATTATCAAAACAAAGAGATTGGTTTGACCAGTTAAATGGTTCCCTTCTACTGCAAACCATAACCTTACAGATACAAAACCAGAGGCCTATAATTGTATATTTGTTATTAATCCAATCCTTCTTGGGAAGGCTATAATCTCTAAAGGTGCCTCCAAAATATCTGAAATAAACAATGATTTTGTTGATGAATAAAATATAATCTAAAGTAAAATAAAGCCCAAGGGATGTATAGAAGGGATGTAATGCATCAGCCCAAAGATATGCAAAGCAATGCAAGCAGTGGAATGAACCTGTGATGGTTAAGGAAGAGACACTGCTTAAAAGTCCTAGACTTTTGTAGATTGGTTCCTGATTTTGTTTTGTTTTTAATTATTCTACTAATAGTTTCTTAGAATTAGTTTACTGCATATTCTGTTGGTTTTGGTCCAGTTGGGTTAGGTTACTATCAGACATATTCCAGCAGGTCACCAAACTGAACTGTTGGTGCTCATAGTGACTTAGGCTATGCGCACAGTGTGGTGGAGAGAACTGGAGGCATCTCTGTGTTGTTCACTTACTTGACCTGCCTGGAATAGGACCATTCTTCCATATGCATGCACAGTGTGATTTTGTTGGGCTAGAAGTCACGCTTAATAACACGTTCCTTCACCTGCTCTTGACTTGATCCTTCCTAATATATTCCAGATTGTGTTGACTCATTAGTATTTCACATCATTTTGTAACCCTTCTTCCGTGGCATCTCACTTCGCCGATCCAGGAACCACACATTAAACAGCTTGTGAGCTAATATCATGCATGGATCTCACTTATTGCCTGTCTTGCTGTTGTTGTTGTTTTTAAGGCAAGTGATAAACACTGTGGAAATTTTAGTTGTGAGTGATGAAGAAAGAGGGCTATTTCCCATAAATATGAGAAATATTTAATCACATCTCACTATTTTTTCAGTAAATTCATTGAAACCATTTAGGGAAGATAGCATTTTAGTATTATGTGTATAATTAACAGTATGCAATAAAGGAAGAAATTATGGCCTGCATCCATAGAGTTGAAATTTAGGTTTAAGCAATGAATTTATGCATGTCCAGATGATGTTTTTAACACTCCCCATCCTGCCATGCCGTATCATTAATGGCTTTTGAAATTCCCCTCTATTTCAAAAGCAGGTTGCCACACAATATAGGATGATAGTGAGAAAAAAGTATATCTAAAGCTCTTGGGATTAGTTTCATCATTCTTTATATTCTGACCATTATTTCTGCACAGTCCAACAAAGGTGACATTATTGCTGTCATTCCATGGACTCTTATCTGGAAGTAAGCTCTATTGAATTCAGTGGAAGTAAGCTTTGAGTAAGCATGCAAAGTCTCAGGTTGAAGCTGCAAACACATTATGTCAGCAGTGTGAGAAGATGCTGGAAATGAGGCCAGAAGCCACAGGGCAAAATATGGTGCAGATCCAAAGTTAAATTCATAAATTAAATTCATAGCCATTGGTGAGATGTGGCTTGTTTATCCATCGCCAAACTGAATAAAAGCCTTCTGCATTTGTGCCGATGCCCCATAAATTAATTCAAGAACAATACACATATACTGGTAGAGTGTGATTTTGACAAGTCATAAAACATACATCCCCTAGTGTTTTCCCTCAAGAAATATAAGCATATTATTGGTTCATTGTATATTATTCTCTACCCTGTGTAGGAAGGGGGGTTAGATCAACCACCTGGGAATCTTTTGTCCACATTCCAATCCTATGCTATATGAAGGACCTGTGAGTGTCCAACAATGTCCAAAATTACTAGCAGACTTTTGATGATGTAGACAAAAGATAGACAAAATCTATCACCTAATAATGGCATTGTATAATTTTTATCCTACTACCTTCTTGTTTGAACTCATAAAAAAAGGAAAGATATAGTCTGGTCTATCCAATGCCTAAGCCAATTACCCCTCACATTCTGTAACCAATAAAGTTGTGGCCAACACATGCCCAATAACATTAACCATATATTCCGTGTCCTTGTGTCTTTATTCATCTTTGAGGGGGTGGTCACGGGACCTCGACACGCAAATTGCTCCCTAAAACCCAGTGTTTAAGAAGACTCTGGAATATCAGTTTGATCAATCATTATTTTTCTTTGAAACTTTTCTTAAAAAACAACAATAAAAGGCAACCTACATATATATAAAATCTCCCCCCCCTCTCTCTCTCTCTCTCTCTCTCTCTCCCCCCCCCCCGAGCCGTCTTTCCCATAGGGCTTAGTGGCTTGTTTCGCCGGGGCGCCGGCCTTTCAGGGGCACCCCAGCAAGTGGGGGGAGCTGTGCAGTTTTGCCGGCAGCCTCCCCTTTCCCTGCACGCCTCCAGCTGCGCCTCGCCAACCATCTTTCATTCCTACCCTCCTTGGCCTGCCCCCCTCTGCGGGTGGACGCATTGGTGCTTCTGCTGCTTGTGCTGCTCCCACAAGCACTCTGTGGTGGCAGCGCGGGCGGCGGCGGATGAGGAGCTGCTCCTCGACTCTGAAGCGGTGGCCGAGGAAGGGCCGTCGCCTCCTCCTCTCCCTCAGCCATGGGAATCCCTTCAGCCGCTGCCCGCCGAGCCACTGTCGTCATCGTCTGAGGAAGCAGTGGGAGCGGCAGTGGCAGGAGCGGCTACCGAGGGGCCTCCTCCATGTCACCGGGGCCCACCACCCCACCACCACCCTCCGCCTCCTGCTCCTCAGGTCCTCAGGTCTCTAAGCAGCAGCAAGAGTGCCGGCAGTGGGCTGTCATTGTCAGGCAGCAGAGGAGGAGGAGGCGCTCCAGAGCCTCACAAGTGAGTGCGGTGTTCTGGCAGTCTGGCCAGCCGTGCCACGTCCACCACATCAGCAGCGTCTTCTGTGGGTGGCGGCTCCCAGAGCTACAAGGTGGTCCGCGAGTTGGGCCCCGAGCTCTAATTTCTGGGAGAAGGAGGGGCGCCGGAGGGATCTTTGCACCACGGTGCTGGATATGTTTAAGGTGGCCCTGCACACACACACAGCTTAAAACCAAACAATAAAACAAAAGTGAATACACATAATGCACCTCATTAAAATCAAAAAATAAACTAACAAAATCTGCAATTAAGAAAAACCAAATTAATTAATGATAAGTAAAAACATGGGGCGCTGTGGGTTAAACCACAGAGCCTAGGGCTTGCTGATCAGAAGGTCGGCGGTTCGAATCCCTGCGACGGGGTGAGCTCCCGTTGCTCGGTCCCAGCTCTTGCTCACCTAGCAGTTCGAAAGCACATCAACGTGCAAGTAGATAAATAGGAACCGCTCTGGCGGGAAGGTAAATGGTGTTTCCGTGCACTGCTCTGGTTCGCCAGAAGCGGCTTTGTCATGCTGGCCACATGACCCGGAAGCTGTACGCCGGCTCTCGGCCAATAAAGCGAGATGAGCGCCGCAACCCCAGAGTCGGACACGACTGGACCTAATGGTCAGGGGTCCCTTTACATTTACCTAAAAACATCCCAACAGTTGCCATCAAATTCCTAGGAGCAGACGAAAGTTTCAATCTGGTGTCTATTGTTATTATTATTTATCATCATCACCATTACCACCACCACCTTCATTCAATAATATTCAAAATATGCAGAAAATAAGGTACTAGAGGTTTGCACCCTAAAGGTGTCCACCTGAAATTAGTAGCTTGGGGAGAGACACTAATTAATTTATGAGAATGATGTAACATTATATGGTTTTGACTGTGGCAATTTATTGTAACAAACTTAATTTCTGCCATAAGCACTCCACACACTAGCAGTGTTACCATGAGCCTAATTTCCCTTCAAATGAAAATCTCACAGTGCCAAGCACCACCACTAGCCTGGCAAATACTTTTCTTCCTAGTTTTGTCCTGCAAAGAGCATCTGTGTTCAAATTATATTTTATGACCTCGGGGATAACTGTTTGCAGTATTGATCCAACATTAAAGTGGTAATTTATGCACCCTGGTTCCATACTGGACCGCAGCAATGGTTTATTTTATTGACTTTCTGACTGCTCCTTGCATATATTTTACAGTTGTAGAGAACACGGACAGCAAGGTCATCCCAAACAACAACCATTTCGAGACTCATTCCTTTCTCTCACCAACTCCTGCCCTGGCCATTAGCTATCCATTTAAATCCTGATCCACTGTGTATTACTGTTGTGTCTATACAACAAAGCATATCTTGGATCAGGCTGTCCATTTTGCTTTGGTTTGCTTATAATTTTATGTGCTGGAAGCACTATGAAGTGTGAATATTTTGGCGAATCTCTTCAGAAGCCTTTAATGGCAAGTGGATGTAAAGAGGAGAAGGAGTAGCTTCCTAGAATTGATCTAGGCTTAGCTCATACATACAATGGAGGTGGCTGCATAAAAAGCCATGCTTGATCTAGGTAAGATTCATATTCTAATCTGAGGTTCTCTCTCTAACTGTGGCCAGACATGCAAAAACAGGGAGGTAGAGAGGAGCCCCGCATGTGGAACACACAGTCAGTGAGAAGTATGGCCAGTGAGCATGATCCTGCTCTCCCTTCATATTTATGGGAGAGCAGCCACTTGCAATTGGCATGACATAGCCCAGACAGGTGACCACCACATCTGTCCTTGGGGGAACTAGGCATAATCAATTGGCAGAAGCATTGAAATCTATGGCAAAACTTTCAAATTCATGAGATTCAGGTTTGTGGCCCAAACACTTTCCCTTCTTCAGTTTCCATTTAAGAAGATCAATTTTTAAGCTGAAATTTGATAAAACGTTGTTGTTTTCAAGTGCCATAAAATATTAGTTTTCATCCCTTTGATAAACGACTTATCATTAGTAAGCCAGCTGAAATCCGCTACATGTCCTCTACTAT
The DNA here is from genome assembly GCA_034641385.1 of Darevskia mixta. Taxonomy (NCBI): domain Eukaryota; kingdom Metazoa; phylum Chordata; class Lepidosauria; order Squamata; family Lacertidae; genus Darevskia; species Darevskia mixta. The sequence goes on from JAWWNH010000027.1 coordinate 3,291,986, forward strand.
ATTTTATTGATGTTAGACAATCTATTCATTTTGATGGAAAGAGATTAAAATGTGAACATGCTCTCTTGATTCAATTCTCCCATATCAATGCAGAAAGTGTCAAGAGACTAAATGCCATTCTCTAACATCAGCTTCTGGTTGCTAAGTATCCATCAGAGAAGCATCAAATTGTAATCACTTGCTCTTGGGACTGCTGCTGAAGAGACAAAAGGAGGCATCGTCTTGTTGTTAACACAGATAATAATGCTGAGTATCAATTTATTTCCTTCTTTGTGGTGCCAGTAGCCTCATTTATGAACATCTTTGCTTACGAAACAGAGAATTTTACATACCATGCCATGGTAGGATGCATTAGTGACAAGTTTATCTCAATGGGTTGTTCACATCCTAGCTATGAAGATGCATGGAACACTTCCAAGAAATTTCAGAGGAATTTCCTCTTACTGTTCCTAGCTAGAACAAATGACATCCAGAAGTCCAAAAGTTCCAGCAAAATTTCACCTAAGGATGCTTTCAAATTCTCCTCATTAAAACTTCTCCATAGAATTTGGAATTCCAAATCACTTTACATTAGAAATTCCCCATGGTGCTGTCCATGCTCCCTGACAAATAGTGACCACACTTTGCTACATCTAGGCCATGAAAGCACATGTCATGATACAATTTTGAGTATTTAAGGTTCTCCAACTCTTTCTCCACATTGCTGCCATGTTCACATCCCTCAGTTCTCTCACGTCTTTCCCAAATAAATATTATTTATGTGCACATAAGTATTGACTAAAACACAGGGGGGGGGAGCAATCTTGCCATGACTGGAGTGCAACTGCACAAAGGTTCTTTTGTGCATCTTATTCAATAGGGTTGGTGAGCCAGGGTAGCACTGGAAGCTTCCATATTTTGGACCTAGATGTCCCCAGCCCACCTGAAATCTTCCATAGTCAGCTGCCTAAGCTGTGCCGCCTTCTGCTTCTTGAGAGAGAGGAAGAGACAAGAGACACTCAGGGCAGAGCAAGAGCTCCCCATCTCAGTCTGAAGCTCCCCACTCTAGCAGCTAACAGAAAAGGCAGCACTTAGGAAGGATACTATGGAGAATTTGGGGTGGGGGAAAGCTTAAATCAGACGCCTATGCATGCAGTTTGGCAGGCATTAGCGACTCTGAAGAGGCCACTATACTAGCAAATGTCACCCAATTCTGTCAGAAGTAGAATTATAGCATTGTTGTTGAAATTCTAATACTTCATGCGAGGCAAATAAACTATTTTTTCCAAAGCAGATTTGGACTCAGACCTTTAAGTTGAACTGGAAAGTATCTGAAGTACTCTGGACCAATATTTTACAAAGCACTGCATCAGGATCTGAGCCAAATCTTGTCAACACACACCTCTAGTTTCTGGGGTCTCTCTCTGTATTATTGCTTGTTGCTGATTTGTTTTGCCTTTGTTGAAGAGCTCTTCCTTATTACATGCTTTGAGGCAGAGTCCAGTTATTTGCCTCAAGGAAATGCAGGCAGAACCCCAGCAAATCTTAACTGTAATTCCTCCGTGTAAATTCCTACAGAAGGAGAGTTCAATTTTGTGTTTCAATTTTGAAACTTTGAAATTGCCATGACAGCTCCAATTCTTCAAGCCTGATACTTCCCTTCTTTGTCCTCCTTTCCGCTTATCTTCTCTGTTGTCAGTCTCTATACTGTTGAGATTTAGATTGCAAGTTCCTCAAAAGAGGGGTATAGTTGTGGCACTTGGTAAACACCGTGTACTTTTATGGCAGTATATAAATCATTGTCATCTTTCAAACATAAATGCTAGGAAAGCATCACTATGGGTTCAGAGACACCATCACAATAGTGAATATAGTTCAGTAATTATCAAGGATACTAGGTTGAATCAAAATCCAAACTTCTGTCCTGTCAGTAGCATTTTTTTTAAGTAGCAACAACAACAACAACAGTGTCTCTCTTGAGCATTGGAGATACACACACACACACACACACACAGAGAGAGAGAGAGAGAGAGAGAGAGAGAGAGAGAGAGAGAGAGAATTTGGTGTTTTAACCATGTTATGAAGACTACAAATGTACAAACATACAAATGTTGACTGACCAAACCCAGAGTGTTCACTAATAGTTCCTCATCATCCTGAAAGAAAACAGTTACAGGTGGAGTGCCACAGGGTTCTGTCCTAGGCCCATTGTTATTCATTGTCTTTATAAATGACTTGGATGAAGAAATTGAGGGGATGCCCATGAAATTTGCAAATGACACCAAACTCCAACAGGCAGCTAAAGCTGCGTAAGATAGCAGGATTCAAGACAACCTTAACAGATTGGAGAACTGGGCCCAATCTAACAAAATTAATTTCAATAAGGACAAATGTAAGGTTCGACACTGAGGCAGGAAGAATCGGCTGCACAAATATAAAATGGGGGACACCTAGTTTGGCAGTAGTAAAGGTGGAAAGGATCTAGGGGTCTTAGTAGTCCACAAACTTAACATGAGTCAACAGTGTGATGCATCAGTAAAAAAGCTAGTGCTATTTTAGCCTGCATCAACAGAAGTATAGTGTCCAGTCAAGGGGAGTAATAGTTCCATGCTGTTCTGCCTTGTTCAGACCACACTTGGAGTACTGTGTCCAGTTCTGGGCACCACAATTTAGAAAGGATATTGACAAGCTGAATCATGTGCAGAGGAGCGCAACCAAGATGGTCAAGGGTCTGGAAACGAAGCCTTATGAGGAATGGTTGAAGGAGCTGGGTATGTTTAGCCTGGAAAAGAGGAGACTAAGAGGAGATATGATAGCCATCTTTGAATATCTAAAGGGCTGTCACATGGAAGATGGATCAAGCTTGCTTCCCCCTGCTCTGGAGGCTAGGATCCGAAGCAATGGATTCAAGTTACAAGAAAGGAGAATCCAATTAAAAACTAGGAAGAACTTTCTGACAGTAAGAGCTGTTCCAACAGTGGAATGGACTCCCTCAGGAGGTTGTGGAGACTCTCCTTCCTTGGAGGTTTTTAAGCAGGGGTTGAATGGTCATCTGTCCTGGATGCGTTAGTTGAGATTCCTGCATTGCAGGAAGTTGGACTAGATGACCCTTTGGGTCCCTTCCAACTCTACAATTCTATGATTCCATAAAAAAACTTTTCTAGCTGATAAACTCATTTTCAATGCTGTTGTGGGCAGGGCAGTGTATAGCCAGCCGGAGTCAAGCCTCTTTGTTCCTCAGACCAAGAAGCAAGACTGAATTAGAAGACTGAATTATAGAGGTCATGAAGTACCACCAGGCCATGCCAGAGCTTCAAGGGAGATTCCCTCCTGGTTTGGTTGGTCACCCTGAAGATCTGGTCACCCCTGGGTGGTAAACATAAGGTTGGAGCCTTACCTTTGTTTTTTCGTACTAGCTATTGAAGACCTGCTGTGGGCTATGAGCCCCAAGCTAGTCACACAATGAAAGAGGTCACCATAACTTCCATGCAAGCTGGGCAATGATAGGACTTTATCACTACCTCTCCCATCACCATGAAATTATAGATGCACTTAGTATTTTGACTTTTAACTATCATTGTTTTGGTTCACTTTTCTGTTAAGACTTTTCCTGCAGCAGGGAGAAATGTTTAAGAAGAAATACTAAAGTATACCTTTTGAAAATGTATCCAGTTTACTAGATATGAAATGTTAATTTTTTTGGCCAACAGTCATGTATGCATGTGAATACACACAACACACACACACACACACACACACTCCTAGTTTAATGAAAAACATTCGAACAGAACTTTCCTGTACACTGCAAGAATTATCACAAGGGGGCATACTGAAACATGCTCACTTGTTTTAATCACATTTGGCATGAATAAAACTCTGGTTAACTTAAGCATTTTATGTCTCCAGAGGCAGAGATATGCTGGCCTTTTAAAAGCCAGCTCATCAGTAAGGCCAACCTGGCAGCTGTATCGCTTTAGTTGAGGGCTAAAGGACCTGGAGTATCAAACCACTTGCAAAGTCAGCTCTGAACCCTTTCAGACCTGGAGACCTAGAGTGCAGGCTGGTCGTGATGTTTTGGCACATCATCATCCTAGTAAATCTTGGGAAACTGGGATCACAGCCTGTTCCTTCCAGGCTGCTATTGTCTCACTGTAAATTTGAAACAAAGTCATGCTAATGCTGGATGTGTGGAGCTGGCCAAGGTTCTGAACTCCATTGGCTTAATACAATGCATTGAGCATTGTGCATTTGAAACCATAGATGAGTCCGGTTTGAATGCACTTTGTTCAAACAGATGTTATGGTCCTTTCCATGTTTGCTTCCCTGCTTGCATGCTGATAGTAGTGGGTTCAGATGAAGAGTAACCAGAAGTAGGGGAGCTTATGGGATTCAGGTCTTGTCAGTCCACACTAGGGATGGAGGAGAAAGTAAGCCAGTCTACATTTCAAAGCAAAGCAAGCAAATTAAACAGTCCTGGACTTATATGCTGATCTGGATGTGGCTATCAGTTCGATTGTGCACCTCTGAATTTTGCAATGCCATCTATGCTAAAAAAAACAAACCCCGAGTGCTTTTAAAATGAGACTGAACAATCTTTTAGGGAAGTTTTTAATGTTTAATGCTGTATTGTGTTTTTAATATTTGATTGGGAGCCGTCCAGAGTGGCTGGGGAAACCCAGCCAGATGGGCGGGGTATAAATAATGATGATGATGATGATGATTGATCACATATGAAAAATACATGGAGCAGAAAAAGACTGATCCACCCATCCCTAGCCCACATTCATGCCCCCCCCCCAAAGCATTTCCCGAGTACCCATAGCTTTTCCCTGGCTCTTGCCATTCAAATGCATAGGCTATTTCCTCTACTATGTTAAATGAACACTAAATTATGCTGATTGAAATTGACTGCTTTACATAACCCTTTATAAATAGCATAATTCTAGTTCTACATTCCTGTCTAACCTTCTGAACTTCTGCTGCTACTGCCATTTTCATTGTGGCACTGTCATATTGGTTTCTTGGTTTGTGTGTGTGTGTTACAAAAAAATAATTTTAATCTGCCACTTAGTGAGTCAGAATACACAAGAAACTGATAAGTATAACAACAACAACAACAACAACAGTTTCACTATATTATAGAGGCAGATGACAGCAAAGAACAGTTGTTGTTATGGACAATAATTCCAAATATGTCTTGTATTATTATTGTTGTTGTTGCTGTTGCTGTTGTTGTTGTTGTTGTTGTTGTTATTGTTATTATTAAATTTCATATATTACAATAATAAACATAATTATATTACATTACAATGAAGCAAGTATTGTTATGATTCTCTTCCCAGTGACGTGGCAGCAGCTACAATCCGGAAAGAGGTAACTGGTGGTTCTCACACAGACGCGTGAGAAAGTTGCTTTGTTTACATTTCTGTACTGAGCCTGGGCGCTCAGATTGGTTTCACTTTCTCCTCTCTGCTCGTACCGAGATGGACGGCAGAGGCATGGCTGCAGAGATCTCTCTGCTCAATACTCAGAATAAAAGACTTTAGCCTAGAAGGCTGAGTATGTTGTTTCTCTTTGGGAACAATTACTTAAGAAAGCAGCTTCCTGGACTCTTGTAGCCAGGATGAGCAAAAGTGATTGCCTTTGCTATTGGGGCAGTTCCGAGAACTGGCCCCAGGCGGGGTTTATCACAACAAGTATGTCTTGTCAAATAGTTTGGTGGGCTAAGCTTCAATCCACCTTTGGCCAACTGAAATGCTGCTCCAGGAGGGTTTCCTCTTCCTCTCTCTGCTATTCCTCCCTATTGCAGGTTTTCTGAGACACTGACAATAGTATTCATTTATACTTGTGAAATATTGAGGGGTGCTGGACATGCTCCTATGGCATCATGTAGAACATGTAGCCTATTAGATGCAATACAGCTCTATTTACTTACAAACAAACTGAGAATATATGGCTAAGGTTTGCTGGCTTGGATGTGAAGCCCAAGGGAAAGACAAGTTGACAGGACTTATACATCAGCTCCAGAAGCCTCTTTCTAGATTAGAAATTAAAATGATCCCAAGTGACAGTCTTCAAATTAAGAAGGAACATGGAGTGACAAGGAAGACAAAATGCCTTCTGAAATTTCAGATGTATTTTTGTGTGTCTGACCCAACCCTTGCAGCAGATAGTATTCACATCCATATGATATCAAGAAGACAGAACAAGAAAAAATAGATAGAAAAAGTAAATTTCTCAGCTGCTAGTAAAATTTGTAATTGCAACCTGCCAGGAAACTTGATAGTGAATAACACAATAGTTTTCTATTAAGCACTGAGTACATTAAATTGGCAAGATGGTCAATACAACATGAGTTGAAATTGCTGCACATTGTCCAAGACGGGAGACCTCTTGCTGCAAATTATCACATCTCCCTTTGTTATTTTGAAAGCCTAAATGTTAACATCCAAAGAGAGACCCACAATTCTAACAATACAGCCATGCATGGCACTGAGCTAGCATGGTTGAGAAATAAACAGCATTAAACTTTTCCATTTGCCATGCACATAACTCTGGTCTGATGTCTCTCTTTGTCTCTCTCCATATGTACACTTGATCAAGGTGATTTTTAGTCATGCAATTCCCACCCTCTTAACAAAATTGGGTAAGAATCACACAAACCAGGCTTCCTTGTGTCAGCTGCTCACAAGAGGGCCCAGATTTACACTGGGAGATAGAAGGTTCTCAACCCATAATTTAGGCACATAAAGGTTCTGAGTTTGAGAAAAACAACAATGAGTTTGACAATACTGTTGGGGTTTATCGGTAGAAAACCATGCAGACACATTTTTCTATAACTAAATTTCATGTAAGGTATGTGAGAAATTATAGCCAAGTTCACCAATATTAAAAAAATGTGGAAGTGCTAAGTAGCTCTAGGCATAATTATCCATTTTTATATAATTGTAGGAAACCTGTGCTTCATAAATATTAATTTGATCTATTGTCTGCTTGTGTGACTGGTTTTCTATAAATGCCAAAAGTGTAGTAATTACCACTCAGAGTATTCGTTATTTATCTGCTATCCAATTTGAGCAAATGGAAAGGCCATTTAATCATCAAGTTACACAGGAGGAAAAACAGACATATAAAATGGGCATGGCAATTGCTCTCTGAGGCCCACTCAACCCTTTAATGTTTCTAGCTCATTGTACACCCTCAATAAATAAAATCTTTGGTGTCCATTTTGAGAGTTGGAAGCAGAAATGAGGTTCCATAAGTTTCACAATCTTGGGTGAACTTTAACAGGCGCTTATAATAATAATAATAATAATAATAATAATAATAATAATAATAATAAACTTTTATTTATATCCCGCCCTTCCCAGCCAAAACCGGGCTCAGGGCGGCTAACAATAATCAAACCACATAACCATTGAACAGACAGTTAAAATACAGATATAAAATACACTTTAAAAACTTAAAAATTTAGAATTTTAAAAGTTGCACTCAAATTAACCCAAAAGCCAGATGGAACAGCTCCGTTTTACAAGCCCTGCGGAAGGGTGCCAACTCTTGCAGGGCCCTCGTTTCTTGTGGCAGATCATTCCACCATATCGGGGCCAGAACCGAAAAAGCCCTGGCCCTGGTGGCTGCCAACCTGACCTCCTTATGACCTGGGATCTCCAGAAAGTTATTATTTGATGACCTCAGGGTCCTACCCGGGGCATACCAAGAGAGACGGTCCCTTAAGTACAAGGGCCCTAGGCCGCGTAGGGCTTTAAAGGTTAAAACCAGCACCTTAAACCTGATCCTGTACTCCACCGGGAGCCAGTGCAGCTGGGTCAGCCTTAAGGGCAGCCCTGCATAGAGCGAGTTACAATAATCTAGTCTGGAGGTGACCGTCACATGGATCGCTGTGGCCAGGTTGGGGGGAGAGAGGTAGGGGACCAGCTGCCTAATACGGCGGAGATGGAAAAATGCAACCTTTGCTGTGGCTACAACCTGCGCCTCCATAGAAAGGGAGGCATCAAAGGTTACCCCCAGACTCTTGACAAGAGGCGCTGGCACTAATTGAACGCCCACTTCCAACCTAAGCTGTATATGACCAGGCAAGAATGGAATTACAAAACAAATAAATAAAAAATAAGATGTGGCAAAATAATCTAGCTATGTATGTGTATTTATTTATTGACTAAAAAAATCTATACTACCAACATTGAGAAAAGTATCATGGTTCAAATTCTCATAGGGATAAAACTACCCTTCTGCTCATGTCCCCCCCCATCACACACTGTATGACAGGGTTGAGGAACCAGATCAAATGTGGTCAGCACTCTACAGGCTGTATTTGACAGGACACATGTCTGTCAATCACCTGATGTCACATCAGGTAGATTTGACTCCCAGCTGATAAAGTGTGGCTAAATGGTAACAGCATTGAAGGAAACTGCACTTGCAAAGGAACAATTGGGAGCATTAGAACGTGCTCCCAGCTGTTCCTTTGGAGGGGTGGCTTGTATTCTGCAAACACACCTGATTGTTCCTTTGCTGCTGCAGCTTTACTTGTCCCTCACGACACCAGGTGATCAACCTGCGAGCATGACCCACAAAACAGCTTCAAAGGCCTGGGATTCCTAATTAGCTCACAGATTAGCTGTTCACCACTCATACTGCGTGAGTACCTAGTGACATGCTCATGCAAAAAGAACTCTGCACTGGAGTCAAATCTGAATGCCTCTTTGCAATAGGGCCATTCCATTGTCATGGGTGGGACATTTGGACCATGTTTTTTGGTATTCACACATGTGTAACAATGTAAATATACATAAAAATTAACAACCAAAATTTAAACTATGTTCTTAATAAGATACTGAACATTTTACTAATTTTTTTATTATTTTTATGGATATTTTTGACAATTTTATTAAATGTTAAAGTATTGTCATGGGTGGGACAAAAAAAGGACATGGAGCTTGAGATAAGTTTGATTTATGGAAAAACTCTGTGAGTTGGGAGGTGAATCAATGATAAACTCAGCATATCTGTTTAAATCAATGTTTATTGGTTACAACTATGCAATCAGAAATTAAGTTTAAGAAATTTAACAATACAAAATTAAGGGAAAAAATGCTGTCACGGGTGGGACAATCATCAGAAAACTTTTAACTTGAACACTTCTGTGAAGGCTACGTGGGTGGACTTTTGAAAAGAAGGTCCATAAACTAAACTTCTTTTGTCTTTAGCTTTAAAAAAATGGTTAGACTGCACGTTTGGAATCTGTTTAGGTAGTGAAACTATAAGTAAAAGAAGTATATTTTAAAAAATATTTTTTTTCTTATCAGGCTCATTTTTCATGGAATGGCCCAATAGGCAAGTCCCCATATGCATACAGCAGAAAGCCGCAGTACAGATCCACATTGCAAAGCACTTTAGAGAGTTTGTGATTGTAGCTTTCTCTCCTCTCCTCTCTTTAGCAGCAAAGACAGAGAATGCCAGAATCCCTTACTTCTCTCTCTCTCTCTCTCTCTCTCTCTCTCTCTCTCACACACACACACACACACACAGCAAAGCCTCTTTTGTAGTCCAAACATATGGGATGAGTGTACATGGGGAGTAGATCTGCAGTTTATTAAGAACACTGGCAAACCTCAGTGCATTTAAATTCCCTGTATTTCTTGTTTCAAGGTATTCTAAGCATGTGAACAAGACTTCACTGATTGCTATACAATTTCCAGAGGCAGCTTTCCCCCCATGCCATATTGATAACACTGGCCATGAACCATTAGCATGAGCATGTGCCAGCTCTTCAAGCTTGCTGGCTATAACTTGTTCAGCAGGTGCTCCCATTGACACCTCCTTCCCCACAAGCCATTTGTTTTCAACTTCCTCTGATTTATTCATTTTTCATTTAAAGTGGCTTGTTGCTCGGCACGGAGAATGGCTAACCAGAAAAAGGCCACCAAAACGCAGGTGCACTCAATGGATTATGGTTTGTATAACAATTTTATACTGAAATTTGCAGCTAATCCAAAACTAGTCCCCTTGTTCCTTTTCCTTTCTACTTCCACTTTTTTATTATTTTGGAAAGCAAAAGGCACCTCTGTTTCCCAGCACATTTTAGCACTTGTCCTGAACACATTTCTTTTGTTTCATTGCTGTGCTTCTCAGTGCAGAGAGATGTCATTAAGGAATATGAGAATGCAATTACTTGCTTCTTGTTTTGCACCGCCACGACCAAATTTGGCACCACATGTGTAATTTCTACAGCTATGTTGAATATTCTCTAATTTTGATATTTGAAAGTAACACATGCAACACAGCTGAAAAATTACCGTATTTTTCGCTCTATAACGCGCACTTTTTCCCTCCTAAAAAGGAAGGGGAAAAGTCTGTGCGCGTTATGGAGCGAAGGCACTGGCCGGCAGCGGGATCCCTCGGCTGCCACAGCAGTCGTAAGCTGAGGGATGCCTCTGCCAGCGGAGCCATGGCTCCCAGCCAGGCGGGAGAGGAACGGACAGCCCCAAAGCAGCGCTTTGGGGCTGTGCGTTCGTTTCCCCCTCCACCCCTCCGCGCCCGCCCCCTTTCTCTCCGTCAGGGCGGGCGCGGAGGGGTGGCGGCGAAACGAACGGACAGTCCCAAAGCAGCGCTTTGGGGCTGTGCGTTCGTTTCCCCCTCCACCCCTCCGCGCCCGCCCCCTTTCTCTACGTCAGGGCGGGCGCGGAGGGGTGGCGGCGAAACGAACGGACAGTCCCAAAGCAGCGCTTTGGGGCTGTGCGTTCGTTTCCACCTCCACCCCTCCGCGCCCGCCCCCTTTCTCTCCGTCAGGGCGAGCGCGGAGGGGTGGCGGCGAAACGAACGGACAGTCCCAAAGCAGCGCTTTGGGGCTGTGCGTTCGTTTCCACCTCCACCCCTCCGCGCCCGCCCCCTTTCTCTCCGTCAGGGCGGGCGCGGAGGGGTGGTGGCGAAACCCTCTTTCTTCCTCTCTCTCTTCCTTCCTTCCTTCTCTCTCTCTTCCCTCCCTCCCAATCTTTTAGAGGAGGAAAACTAAAAAAAAAATTTTTTTTCTAGTTTTCCTCCTCTAAAAATGAGGTGCGCATTATAGTCCGGTGCGCATTATGGAGCGAAAAATACGGTACTTTCCAAAAAGCAAACCCACTTTATCAGAGGTTTGTGCTGTTTCAATGGTGGTCAGTGCTTTCCCCCCTATGCTGCTATTATTCCAACTTTTCCAACTTATATATTCCAACTTATAACCAACTTTTCTTGGTTCCAGAGAAGACACGTTGTACCTTTAAGAAAGCCGTTACATGTTAATTGAGTGCATTTACCGATTGGTGTATTTAAGTTCTGTAGTTCACTCTTTCACTAAGCTGTGCCTGTGGAATATTTCACATGTTGTGCTAATCAGAATGCTTAACCTGGTAAGATGATACATGGCATTATGTAAACAATTTTGTATGATTCATGCATAATGTTTCATTGTAATTTGGGTATTGTCTACATTGTACAGAACTGATGAAGCTATATAGTGAAACATGTGAGTAATCCGGAAGACAGGTCTTCTTCGTCCTTCTCATGTGCCACTTGTGTTGATTTCGGCTGGATGGTGATGTTTCAAGACTCATATAAATATGCTTCATCTACTATTACATCCATGAGATTTTTGCTTTGAACTGTTGAAGAATTCTACTACCGGTATCTACTTACCATCAACCAATTGTGAACGTTTTGTTGGCACCAAGATTTTGTGGCTATACCCAACCTGTTGCTGAATGGTTCAGTCACGTGAACATTATACATTCTGTTATATCACGCATATATGGCTTGTTAATCATGTGGCTTTATTGAAAGACTGTTAGTTTTTCAGAAGAGGATTCCAGTAAATCTTTTATTATAGTTTCAGCCATTGTGTGGTGGTTTTGGTTGTTTATGGCAAAACAATTTGCTGCATTGGATACAACCCATTGTGTTTGGTATGATGTCATCACAGGCATTCCAACAAAATTATGGGGGTGCCTTTGATTACTGGTTGAAGCAACAGGCTAGGCAAATAAAGCTGAGGATTATGAAACAGAGGAAGGAAAAAGGCACTGAGATTAAGCAGCTGACACAAGAACAACAACAACAACAAAAAAGGCACGGAAGCAATTCAAACAATTGGTGGTGAATTAGGTATTTCTTTGGGGAATCCGTTCAGCTAGGTGATGTATCCAAGGCTGGGAAATGCAAGTATCAGTTGATCATGCTTGCCTCAAAACAAGGTGAGCTTTCCAACTACCCACCCCCAATTTTACATGCACTCAGTTATATGCCCATTCTGTCTTGTTTTCCTGCATATTTTTTTAAAATGCATGAAATAAATCACATTTAAATCATATTAACTTTGTATGTTTTACTATGCACCCCACCCACTGAAATATAACTTTTGAATGCATTTAATTCACTGGATTTCTAAACCACTCTGCATCTGACAATCATGAATGGTATACAGCAGTGCACAAAAAACCTACGTTAAAAAAAGCCCAGGGAACTCTAATAGTCATCTCAACAAGCTCTGAGTGTCATCTACAGCCTTGCTGTTTCCATTTCTCCAAAAGGCCTGAATGGAGAAAAACACTTTAAAATTATGGCAAAGAGACTTTTGTCAAAGTGGTAACTTGGTAGTCAAATGGCTTGGCTCACGAACAAATCGACTCACGAACGCCGCAAACCCAGAAGTGAGTGTTCTGGTTTGTGAACGTTTTTCGGAAGTCAAACGTCCAGCACAGCTTCCACGGCTTCTCATTGAGTGAAGGAAGCTCCTGCAGCCAATCGGAACCTGCACCTTGGTTTTCAAATCGTTTCAGGAGTCAATCGGACTCCCAGAACGGATTAAATTTGAGAACCAAGGTACCGCTGTACTGTATTTCTAATGGGAAGGAATTCCACAAATTGGTAGAATATCACCTTAAACTGGGCAACGCTACCCGCCAAGCCTCCTTCACCAATCTCAAACACCAGCCTGAAACATACAGGGAAAGATGCCCTGTCACATATTTAGGTCCCCAGCCATTCAGGGCTTTGTTGAACCCTTAAATTGGGCATGGTAATGTATAGGTAGCAAGCACAGCTCCTGCCGGATCAGCATTATATGGCTCCCCCTTGGGATACTAATGGAATCTCTTCACATTCAATAAAGGAAAAAGGCTACAGGTAGCAAAGTTAAAATGTACTGAAATATATGCAAATATAAAATATACTGTGCTACCAAATAGAGATTTTCAGTATACACATATATCTCTTTCATCTTACTGACATGGCAGAGGGATTCATTTTGCACGCCACCTACAGCCCTTTTATAAGTCATGTGCATCACAACCTGTTGTAGCGGATGATGGACAGTTTCTAACAATGCTCCGAATTGCCTAATAATTTTATGCAACATAATTGTAAGTCTCTTGCCTCTGCGTCAGCCCTTGCTTTAGCCTCCGCTGAATACAAATGAAGAGGGAAAGAGCTTTCACTGAGCTTTATGGCACATAATTAAACTCCTCTGCTACATAATGCACAAGCAACACAAAAGCAGCATTTTGTGCAAAACATAACAAGGATGAATCTTAACCAAAATATTTTACCTCCTTTCTGGCCTTCCTCACCTTCTACACAAAGTTGCAAAAATTGATTTTTTTAAGCAGGGGTTTTTTTAAGCAGAGGTTGGGTGGCCATTTGAGATTCCTGCATTGCAGGGGGTTGGACTAGATGACCCTCAGGATCCATTCCAAGTCTACAATTCTATGACTCGATGAAACAGATCAAGAAAGGAATGGCATCTCAGGAATAACAGACAGCAACATCTGCTTTATAAGGTAAAGAGACTGAGAATGTAGCTGCCTTATCCTCATGCTTCAAACTGTCTGAAGCTGGGTATCATCTCCCAGTTTGGTGGAGGAATCATTGAAATCAGGGTCTTTGATGTTTGCGTAGATCCTCTCTTCACTTGATAGATATCTGTATTCTTTGTGCAAAGGAGCATGTCCTTCCAGAGTATCACTCGTCAAATTTTTGAAATGGCATCAGGACCAAGCTTCTGTGGGTGTGATTGAGGTTGAATCCTGACAAGACAGAAGTACTGTTCTTGGGGGGCAGGGGGCGGGCTGTTGTGGAGGACTCCCTGGTCCTGAATGAGGTAACTGTGCACCTGAAGGACCAGGTGTGCAGCCTGGGAGTCATTTTGGACTCACAGCTGTCCATGGAGGCGCAGGTCAATTCTATATCCAGGGCAGCTGTCTACCAGCTCCATCTGGTACGCAGGCTGAGACCCTACCTGCCTGCAGACTGTCTCGCCAGAGTGGTGCATGCTCTAGTTATCTCCCGCTTGGACTACTGCAATGCGCTCTACGTGGGGCTACCGTTGAAGGTGACCCAGAAACTACAACTAATCCAGAATGTGGCAGAGAGACTGGTGACTGGGAGTGGCCACCGAGACCATATAACACCGGTCCTGAAAGATCTTCATTGGCTCCCAGTACGTTTCCGAGCACAATTCCCGAGCACAATTCAAAGTGTTGGTGTTGACCTTTAAAGCCCTAAACGGCCTTGGCCCAGTATACCTGAAGGAGCGTCTCCACCCCCATCATTCTGCCCGGACACTGAGGTCCAGCGCCGAGGGCCTTCTGACAGTTCCCTCAATGCAAGAAGCAAAGCTACAGGGAACCAGGCAGAGGGCCTTTTTGGTAGTGGTGCCACTACCTTTAAACAAACAACCACCTGACATCCAGAAGACATCTGAAGACATTCCTGTTTAAGGAAGCTTTTAATATGTGATATTTTAATGTATTTTTTATTTTTGTTGGAAGCTGCCCAGAGTGGCTGGGGAGACCCAGTCTGATGGGTGGGGTACAAATAATAATAATAATAATAATAATAATAATAATAATAATAATAATAATAATTACTATTCACAAAGAATAACCTAGTCCACCTCAGGGGATTGAGGGTGGGCATTTAACATCACCAAATTAAACAGATGAAACATCAAGAAAAGAAAGAAAAGCTTACCGTATTGGCCCGAATAGAAGCCGCACCCGCATATAAGCCGCACCTTTAAAATTCAAGGCTTATTTTTGGATGTGGCCCGCCTCCCGGCACTACCACCTGAACGGGGGACAGCCGGTGCTTGGGGACCCACTCCCCATGCTGGCGTTTGGTTCTGAGCGTGCTGCGTGCCCGCCTCTCAACACAACTTTCTCCTGGCACTCCCGACACTACCTCCCCAAGCCGGCAGAGCTGTTTCCCCCCACTGCATTTCAAGTAGCATTTGCACATACTGAATACAGCACAAAGGGGATAGGGGTATCCTTGCCCAATGCACAGGACCTGTTTCCCCATACCTGCAACACCCTCCAAACCACTATTCAAGGAAACTGTCCTTTGCGCATGTGCTGTAATCTGCACATGCCCAATGACTGTCTTAACTGTACACACCTCAGCTGAACCTTGGCTTGCATATATTCAAATCAGATGGAAGCTGGATTGAGGTAAAACGCATCAAACAGGAGAATTTCTCAAGAAACCCCAGGGTGCATATGGATCGAGGCTAAGAGAACATGTACTTGGCTTCAATCCCCAGTGATGGGAGTGTGCTGGAGCTGGAGTATATGGTAATTTGTTCACAGCCTGTGGAAAGCGTCCTTGAAGTTAAGCTGATCCACGTAAGTGCCCAACCATTAACTTCAATTGGTTTACTTATCTGCTGCATTCCTGCCTCCAAGAAATTTTAAAACACATAAATATACTAATTTAATTCCATGGCAAGTATATAGGGCACATAAATAACAAGTAATAGTATTTTATGGGCTCTATATAAGTGGATGCTAAGGTTGACCCTCTGAGTAAACATAGGTAAATTAATAACTTCTTATATCATAGGAAAAATAAAAATAAGCCTATCTTGTCATGGCTTGCAATATTTTTCCCTCCTTGTTTTGGTCTCTGATTAATTTTTCATGGGCCTTAAATTTCCTCAGTGCATAAGAGAAAGACCTGCAGCTCACCTTCATTTATGCCAGAGCTCACAATGCTCTGGGCATATGATTAAACAATATAATCACTGGCTAAGAAACTATAGGAGGCTGCTAGCTATAAATCAAAAAACTCCTTCAGACTTCGGTTCTTCTCACACTTGCAAGCTAGGAACAGCTTTTTACAGAGACCCTATTCCTCTGACTGTAATCCGTTTTAACTGTTTTTAATTCTGAATTTTAAATTGTTGTAACCTGTCCTGAGACTTGCTGGTGGGAACAGCAACAATGGCAGCTTAATATCCAACAATCTTAGACTTCAGTCACATTGTTTTCAGGTGTCCTGTCCCCATCAGGATCGGAAGGACAGAAACACCCTCACTCTGCTTTCCATGATGGGCCAGTTCAGGCTGAAAATACCATCCATACCAATCTGCTAATCTTGTGATGAAGAATAAGCAAGTCTTTAATGTGTTCTCTTAGCTTAGAATCTGCCAAGGCCTGCAAACCAGGGGGCATCACTTTCTTTGAAATGGCCTGTGAACTGTATGTGGGGCTGGATCTAGACACATAAAGAAGCTCTTCAGTTAAATGTGTTGTAAATTTAAACAGGGAAAACAGATACAGAAAAATGGCACACCACAGCACCATCTGGTGGCACAATGTTCTATCACATATACAACACATATAAATTGCTTTTTCGTTACCAATATAGCTGAGTGATGGGTGAGAAGCCACAATTGTTGACACTTTCTAAGATAAGGGACAGTCCTGTGGAATGAGTGGCGTATATTAAGAAAAGGGAAACATCTGGCAACCACTATCCCATAGGACAATGTGTTAATTAAGCAATTTACTATCTTCTCACTTGACCTTGAAAATAGAAAATCACACCAATACAGCAGCTGCTTTTCTTGCTATGCAGAAAAGAATGGAACATTTGCACCTAGCTTTTAACATTTGGTTGCTAACTTTAGGCATTCTACGGGCTACACTAAAAATATATCTTTATACCACTTCAACTGTCTTATCTTTTCAGAGTAGCAGAGAAACAGTTTGAGCAAACTTCAGCCTGACCATTAAATACCACCAAGGAAAATGTTTTCTGAATTTTCTACAAAGTTAATTGAAGCATCCCTTTGTGCCACACACATATGCATATAATACCACTTCACCCCTTCCATTATCTACAGAAGGCTTTCTTATTGTAGTCGCCTTTTTGAAAACTGTATCAAATGTTATTTTTTATTATTATTTAAGAAAGACTTTCACTTTAACATGTTGTACTAATGGCTTTCTGTATTTACTGAAGCTCCAAAATGCTGCAAAATTACAGTTCTTAAGGACAATCAATGCTCTTAACAACCCATTATTAGGCAATATTGATATGGCATGGTACCCTATCCTGTGGTTAGTTACAGCTTCATTACTACCTGAGAACAGGATTGCTATCAGTGGGATGGATTCAAGTCCTAGATATGTCTGTTCAGTGGAAAAGGCACATGAATCTATTTAACTGAAGCTACAATTTAAATGGTATATTACAAGTACTCCATATTACAAGTACTCATTTTTCCAACTTTTTAAAGGGAAGAGCATTAGAAAAGAAGCACTAATTGTTGTGCAGTGAAGTAAAAAACACAGTCTTCACAGTAAATGAATAAAACTTTACTGAGGCAAAACTTACTTCTTTACAAACACATAATGGATGGAGAGCGAAGTAAAACAGAAGAAGATTAGACTAGGCTAGGCAGCACACACAGAGCCCATTGTATTTATCCTTTCTGGCTCTGTGTGTCTTCCTGTCATTGATACAATATTTGTACAAGGAATGAGTCATCTAGACTGGATGAGTCAGAGTGAGTCAGCCAGCTGATTGAGTCTGCACTTTTCAGCATTTTTCCAACACTTTCTACACTTTACTGCTTCTGCTCTCAAAGACCTTTGTCACATGACACTAATCAGCCCCCCCCCCATGTCTTTAATAGGGTCGCCAACATTTACTGGTCGCTGCCACCGCTTGTTTACCTTTAACAACTGGTTCACTGGGCAGGATTAGCAAGGTGTTATATTGTTTCCCATACCCTACAAGAATCCTGGTTTTTTCTGCACCTTGTATGGCTGTTAAAGGCACAGGAGCAGGCCCAGCTGGGGGTCTGCAAGTTAACTGGCAAGCTTAGCCTTTAAAGGTTGCAATCGAAAAAGAAGATATTTAACAGACACTGGGCACACAGAGTAATGAAGCTGACCCCTAATTTCCCCTCCCTTCCTCTCTTGATGAATCCTCTCCTGTGCCTTCAGAAGCTGCCCATCAAAAATCCAGCCATTGTGTACCACAAGAGATATTATCCCTCTCCAACTATTTTTACTCATCTCCTGTGATTTCTTCCCCCTGTCTCCATTCACATATTTAACTTCTAACCTCTTGGCTTACCTGGACTGTAAACACTTCAAAGCTGACAGGCCTGGACTGTGAGGACTGTGATATCTCTCTCACATGTTCCCTCTCCAGTCCTCTTTCTGTAACTCACAGAAACGCACCCTAGCTGTCATCTTCCAACTGACCTTCTCTGCCTGTCAATCACTCAACATTCCAGTCACCCTTCTCCCTCTGAACATAACCTTCTTTCAGAACAGGTTCATACAGCCAACCCACACTTAACATAAGGCTACAATTGTGGCCCTGTCATCAATTAAACAAAATATACTCTTGCTTGACAGTTCCCAGAACAAGGGACATTTCAGAGAGCTAGGTAGTAGATTCCATGTGGGAATTGTCTTCCCCATCCCTTCCTGCTAAAAGTTCCCCTGGGACTGCACAAGTGAAAGGAAGGACACTGGCCTCTACCACCAGTCAAAGGCCACTGGGTAGTTGCAAGCCACCTCAAAGATTGCTTGGCTGTAATAATTTTTTTTTTTTCAAATAAAACCATCCAAGGACAAAAGTGATGTGTGCATATTTTGTCTTGATGGATCAAAGCAATGCTTTCTTTCTTATCCCCTCCCATTCTCCCCCTCCCCTATTCTATCTGGCTTTTTTTTATGATGAGACTATTGTTTCTGCTATTATTATATTATTATTATTATTATTATTATTATTATTATTATTATTATTATTAGCCTTTTGGCTGTAACATGACAACCTCCTTACAATTTTATTATATATAAAAAATGCAACATTAAAAATAGCTTACAATCTAAAATCCAACACTAGGAAATAACAGGGGAAGGCGAGAAAGGGGAAAATATTCACTGGCACATGTTCAGGCTTAATTACAATATTGCAGAACAATCAGGGGGACTGTCATCTTTCAGCATGTACAGCATTGAGAAACCTGTACATGTTTTATAAGTGCTTGCTATGTTACACAGATTGATGGGATGTGACTGGATTGCACATGGCTCTTCTCCATCCCCTATCACCAGGGAAAGCCCCTCAGACTTTGTGGGCAGCTCAAGGAGGCAAATGTAGGGGCAAGAGCCAAGTGGGATCAAACAGACTATCCTCCTTTGGGAGGAAGGGCAGAACATCAATTTAATAAATAAATATTCAGAATTGAAATAAATGTCCCACATGGGGAACAGAAGCTGCAGGCATCTAACCTTAAGAAATGTAAATTACTAATGATTAAGTTGCCAGTAGGGCAAAGCCATTTGGAAAAAAGGCTTTTGTTCTAATCAGGGCTAATGGATCACTATCAGTACTTATGCCTACTTCAGACTCAGTAATTTGTTACTTCCCTTTCAGACACCTCCTCAGTGTATGCATATTGAGAGTAATTTTCTTTTAAAAAGAAGGACATTCTTCTGGAAACTACAGTTTTAACATCCTAGTTTTAACAATTCTTGTATCTTGTAACAATTTCAAGATTTTACCTGAATGACAGTTATTCCAAGATATTATGTTTCCCTTCACTCTAACAGAAACCCACACATCATTCCTAAATGGGGGGGGGGGAGCTTCTACTCACCGGATAAGCTTAGCTGTTCTCCTACCAGTAAGGTGGAACTCAAGGCCAATTCTACAAAGATGCAAAACCTCCAACCGCCAAACCACAAACTACTGATATACTCAAATACAGAGCTGTTAGTCAGAGGCATGCGATTAAAGTCATTAGTACAGTCATTAGTTTCTGTGTAGAAATGGAAGCACAATGGAGGAGATTAGGGTTGCATTCCAATATATGTGCACAGGTTTCCTAAACATGAACAGTACTGTGTAAAAAGGGAAGATAGCAACTACAGTTAGGCTTTTTTGCAAATGACACTGGGTGAAGTTATAGAGATCAGGGGGCAAAACCAGTAATTGCAATTCAATCCCCTCTCCTATATGTTACCTTCAAAACAAAGTATTGGTGAACAAGATTAAACAGAATGTAGAATGCTGGGATGCTACAAATGTAATATAGCTCATTCACCTAGTGATGCTCAGCACATAGGTATACCAGAATTTTATGCTTGCCATTGATATAAACTGATTCCCTTGCCCAGTATGCATGAAAATCTCACCCTGGACTTTTATTTTATTTATGATGGTTATAAATTGTGTGTTCTGCCTAAAGGCACACAAAGCAAAGTATAAACCACTAAAACTATAATAGGCTTCATAAAAATAAAAATAAAATCACAGCACAATAAAATTTAAAAACAACAACCCAGCACTGATAAGATGACAGAAGCATCAGGTAATAATAATAATTTTAAAAAACAGCACAGCAGCAGATGTAATAAGGGAGTTGGCCATACAGATCTTCTTTGGAAAGGTGCATCAACAGAGAAGGCCCTGATCCTCACTGTCACATATTCTACTTGACAAAAAACAAATAAATAAGTACAGTGGTACCTCGGGTTAAGAACTTAATTCGTTCTGGAGGTCCGTTCTTAACCTGAAACTGTTCTTAACCTGAGGTACCACTTTAGCTTATGGGGCCTCCCGCTGCCGCCGCGCAATTTCTGTTCTCATCCTGAAGCAAAGTTCTTAACCCGAGGTACTATTTCTGGGTTAGCAGAGTGTGTAACCTGAAGTGTCTGTAACCTGAAGCATCTGTAACCCGAGGTACCACTGTAGTAGAGCAGACTTCCAAATGTTGTCATAGACAGCTCCCGAATCACATTTGCATGCATTGATTAAAATGGTTAACCTGAGTCCTGAGCTCAAGTTACCAGAATGAGTGTGGCTTAACAGGACCTCAGCAGCTTCTGCTCCCCAGTTTCTTAGCCTCTTTCTCTTCATGCTTCCTGGGATGAGCCATGCTGTCAATGGCTCCCAGCTGCAAGAAAAAACAAGTGAGCTGAATTTCTCCAAAAGGGAGGTTTTAAAGGAAATAAGTGGGGTTTTTTAAGTCATTTAGAACCTTTTTCATCTTTATTTTTCCACCAATGGATGGAGACTTGTTTGCTGTAACTTCTGGAAACTAAATGAGTAAAATATTCACTTATTTGGAAAGCTAAAGGTCTGTAATTTTTTTTTCTAGTCTAAGTATTTTTGTGGGGAATGTTTGTTTAAAGGTGGATGGGGGAATATGTAAAATCTAACCAAGTTTTAATCCGCTTGGCGCAATCATCATTCTGCTTAACTCTACTACAGAGTTAATTCTTCCAAACTTCTCTCTCCAACACCAAATAATCACTTGTTTGGTCACCTATTCCAATTAAGAATGAGACACAAATGGCTAACATAGTTATGTGTGGACAAGTGAGCTAGTATTTTTCTTTCCTATGTGTGCTATTAACTCTTATGGACTCATATGCAAGGTTGCTGCATGATAGATGAGCTCTCTAGCCCTGTATTACAGATGGGACATTCTTATAGTAAGCATAATGATTTCTGAGAGGAGTACAGAGAGAATAAACCTCATGCTGCATCTGCAACAGCACAACCAGACGCCTTCATCTGCCCAGCTGAAACAAAATATGTCTCTCCTGTATCGGTCTCTACAGCTACATCAGGTGGTGTAACCTTCCAACAGTTTGACTTCACCCTCAAAGACACACTCCTCCATTGTCTCCCAGGTCCGACGAATGCCAACAAATCTCATTTCCCTTTCTATCTTAAATTCCATGCTCCGTCGGGCCATTAACTTTAGCCTAGAAGATTTCATGCCCAAAGTATTTATGATGTGAAAACACTCCATTGTTGATTAATTTTCACTTTCAACATGCACCTCTCTGCTATCCACAGTCTCCTTCTAACAACAAATGTGCTAACTTTACCAGCGGAGTAGGTTTTATTTCCAAAAATAAAAAACACAGTCAGCAGGTTTTTATTCAAGGCAACAATAAGCAATATGTTGCAGATCTCAAATAATAACATTTCCTTATGGATTAATCCCACATTCAAAAATCTATGTGCATGCACGATAGCATACAATGTGAGCAGTTCATTAGCATTGCTATACAATTTCCTCATCGGTCTATTCAAAGAACAAAGCCTCTGCTAGTATTTCATTTCTATTTTAAAATACTAAAGGACCTAATTTTAATTTCACAAAGCCCAGCATATTTTTACTGATAGTACTTGGGGCGGGGAAGAGAAATATACCACCAGCAATGAAAATGGAGCAAGGTCTCTCTGGAGAAGAGTATGAATATCTCACTGACAAAAAATCAGCTTATTATAAGATTTATTGGGGACTTTATCTTTGCTGGTTTTACTTAGTTATCCATCATGCATGAGGAACGACAGGCTTTAACTTTGCACTTTATCTAAAATTCATGAAGTCTGGTTTCAAGGAACATGTTGCATACATCACGGCTGTCTCACACATTTGCTCTTGGCTGAGAAATATTCCATGGCGCAATTTCTGGAAAAGTAGATTCCTCATCAGGCATGGTCTACCCATGTAGCAGCACATGGTGGTAGAGTCTTGAGGTGCTAGAATGGACTATACCATTTCAAAAGGCAGGTGTTACTTTTATGTTCTCCAACAGATTTATCCTTGAAAGTGTACCCTTCAAGAGTCTACCATTGAAAACAAGAACACCTGCATAATTTTAGCATTCTATATCCATAATCTGCAATTGTATAACTTCTAAAGCAGTGTGTATAATCTAACTCTGGGCGGTGTTACAGAACAGCTGCAACTAAAAATTATTCAGTTATTTTTAATAGCTGGACAGGTAGGCACAAGGAGATGAAATACGCCTCACAAAATAACAATTGTCACTATGGCATGCCTCAGCGCTCATGTGTATATACTTTTTTTTTTAATGGTCTGTAATTCTATTTTTTGCTCCAGTAATTTTTATTAATTTTCCAATTATCTTAAACACAATACAGCTTAACAATATTATTCTCCTATAAATTTATATCTTATCCGAAATAACTTCCCTCCACCCCTCTTCTGGCTTCTTTACATTACTCTTACTTAAGCGTGTTTACTATATATACATTCTATAAATGTCTATAACTCCTTAATAATTTTTTGTATTATACTTTAAACATACATTCCTTATTATAGTACAGCATTACATCTTATGATCTAACCAAATGTTTACAATAAACATGAGTTTTATTTCAGTCCTGTGAGTGTCTTTATTTATGTACAGTTTTCTCTAAGTATACCATTTGGACCATTCTTTTTGGAATTTCTCATCATCCTACTGTTGGATTCTTCCAGTTAGCCTTGCTATTTCCACATACCCCAATACTTTCTGTTGCCATTCCTCAATTGTCAGAACATCCTGTTGTTTCCATCTCTGTGCGAGGAGTAGTCTACCTGCTGTTGTGGCATACAGGAAAAAAATCTGATCTTCCTTTTTAATGTCCTGTCCAACCATTCCTAGCATAAATGCCTCCAGTTTTTTTATAAAAGGTGTACCTAAATATCGTTTTTAACTCATTATACACACTATCCCAAAAAGTATTCACCTTATCACACAACCACCACATGTGGAAAAAATTGCCCTCTTTTACAGTGCATTTCCAACAGTTCTTATTTTTCATTTTGTACATCTTTGCTAGTTTGGTGGGTGTTAAGTACCACCTATACATCATTTTAAACAAATTCTCTTTTAAGGTCGTGGATGCGGTAAATTTTATTCCTAAATTCCATAGTCTTGTCCATTTCTCATATTTGATATTATATCCTAGGTCCATTGCCCACTTAGTCATGACCTCCTTAATTTCTTCATCTTTTGTATGCCATTCCAGCAAAAATTCATATACTTTAGACAACATCTTTGTACGACCTTGTAATACCCCAATCTCCAATATTAATCTATCATTATTAAATCCATTTTTTATCTTTAAGGAATATATCATTAATTTGGTGATATTCCATCCATCCTGACAATCCAGGTTTTAGTTCTTCGTAAGGTCTGATTTTGATTATATTATTGTCTTCTGTCAACAAATCTCTATAGGCCTGATCTACTGCGCACACACACACACACACACACACACACACACACCAAATACTTCTGTCATCTACCTTACAAACTACAATCCCTTTCTGCAGCAACTACATCCTGTGTGATGTTCCATGTAATTCCCATTAAAAAGAGGTGGAGTAGTTAGGCCTCTAGCCTGCCGGCCCTCAAATCTCTAAAAGCAAGCATCACTCTAAGTCACACTCCTCTCTGGCTTCTGTTGATTAGATACATGGCTAGTGCTGTCACTAGATTTGGGGTGGGGGTGGGGAGACAAAAGACAACTCCTTTCCTAGGAGTGTGTCTTATTTTAACAAAAACTGCAGGATGAAGATAACACTCTTTCCACTCCTGAGCCCATTCAGCACATTTTTATCATAGCCTGATCAATATCTCATTGATACATGCTCTGCCAGAAAAGCTGTAATGTTGCATTCTTCCTCCATTCAGTAATAATAATTGATTTAATGCTCTAAGTTTGAAAGCTATGGCAACACACACAGTGATTTATAAAGTAAATGGGCTATTGTTCTAAATAAGTTCATATTGGATAGACCTCAGGAAGAGTGCAGCTAGGTAAAGTAGTTATGCCTTTGGCAAGATTTTCTGGTTAGCAAGTTATGCAGGCACATAAGCAATCTAGCACAAAGGTAGTAGCCATAATTTATGGCCATTGCACTGTCAGAATCCTTTGTGTAATTAAGGACACTACATGAAAGGTAAGCAGGTACGGTTGAATGTGCTTCACCTCCTCGTAGGGCCAGACAAGTAGTTTTCAGCCAGTCTAAATGCGTAACTTCTTTTTTTATTCTTATACCTAAATATATGTGAAATATTTCCCTTTATTTCTGTTATCTTCTGGATATGTATGTTTTGCTGGATGGAATCCAATATTAGTCATAAGTAGACCCATTTCCCATGCAATGGTTCAGGTCCTAATGTAGATCTGAATCATTGCAGTGTGTTTCTTTTAAATTTGTAATGTTTGGATACAGAAGCACTTCTGTAAATAGTCACTGGCTTAAAGCCACATCCGGTATCAAATTGTGTACAGTGCCAGATCTTTCAGTTTTTTTCAGGGGTTCCTCCTCTTTTTCATACCAAAGACCGCATTGAATCATGGCCAATTCTCTGAAGGCTGCAAGGTAAAAAGGGTATGGACGGGTAGAAAGGTGGATTTGATCCTTTATTGTTATTCCTTCTTCCATTAAGCTATGCGTATTCATCTTTTGCCACTGAAGTTTTACTCCTTTTTGCATTCAGCTCCCCATTCACCCCTTATCCCCCTTATTTCCTTCCATCCCCCTTTATTACTCCTTTTTGCATTAAGCATCCAATATTCACCCCATTTATTTTATTTTATTTTTACTTTATTATTACATTTCATATTGCTTCCTCTTTCTATTTTCAACCAATTCCCCCCCTCATTATTACTTCTTCAGTTTGCTCAACATCACCCCCTGCAACACCCGCTCCAACAAGGTACCCTTTCTTATTAGTTGAGATCAACAGATGATGCTTACTGCTGAGTGCAGTCTAGTTATGTTGATATTACCATAATTGCAAACATGCCAGATGAAAGAAAGCAAAACTATTAAATGGGCTGGCGAAGTCTTCCCAAGCTGGGGTACGTGGGGTACATTCATTCATCATTTTATTTGTATGCCGCCTTCCCATAGTTAAAACAATGCTCAAGGCGGCTTACAACATGACAAGATCTACATAATTACAAACATAACAAAAGTCATAAACAATAAATAAAACACATCAAAAAGTACACAACCAAATGGATAACCATTTCCACATACATCATAAAACCTAAAACTAAGAATACAGCATTAATATCAAACACAATTTAAAATGACGTAGATAAAAAATAAAAGCAATTTCAAAAACAAAACAAAAACAAAAATGGAGCCCTCTTTGCACAGCAGCAGCAGCAGCAGCAGCAGTCCTTTATGAAGCCTGTCAGGCCTCGCCTGTTTGTAATGACCACCAGCAGGGGCTTCTCCCCTCCCCCCTTTTTAAAAAATGTCCATGTGAATATTTCACCCCATAATGCCTCTGTGGAAGGATGATGCAGCACCATTCCAGGGCGTTTGTTAAGGGGAACTGCCCCTAGTTTTATCATACTGTTTTATTTGCTGCTGTTGCAATTTAATGGGAGGATAATTTATCCTGAAAGGCAGTTTAAAAACCCATTAAATAACCATAACCACGCCCCTGGCAAGGCATTATGCCATGGTGCATCCTTCTGCATGGGCCTTGTTAGACATCAATGGCAGCACCACTGCTGCCACTTTCTTGCAGCACCAAAAAAGACACCTGAAATGGTGCTGCTGGCCCTTAAATTTTAAGTCCCCACTCACCAAATTAGGAAGGTTTTGCCATCTTATCCTCCCCACCCTCAAAGTGGAGAAATTTTTGCAGCCAGAGAATGGGACTGTGGTGGTGAGGAAGCACTTTTGATCCATCACTATTTCATATATATTTCTATATCTCTATATATATCTCTCTATATCTATATCTATATCTATATCTATCTATCTATCTATCTATCTATCTATCTATCTATCTATCTATCTATCTATCCATATATCAAGGAAGAAATTAAATGAAAATTTGAGATGCATCCCTAAGCCAGTCAGTCCATTTTTAGTTAATAATAAAAAATAATACTGTATTCACAATGTTCTTGATCTTGTTACATGCCACTTAACGGCAAATGTATAGAAACAGTACTCTCATGAGAATCTGAAAGCCATGGATGTTCACAGCATCCCTATTTACATTTTGATTTGTAACAGATTTTCCAAAAATGTCTAACAACACTAAAATTAGAAGTGTATATCAAACGACTGTAACAGAAAAGGAAAATCTCATGTCATCTCTTATTTGTCATGTTAATTACACTTCCACATAATGAGCTTGACACTGGTTTCATAGCAAAAAATACAAGCTTTCAATTTAATTTCAAAGAGCCATTCTATGACATACATCATGCAGAATGTGATAGAGATAAAACTCTGTAGTTTACTATATTCAAATCACAGAAGGGTGTGTGTCATATTTGGGGAGAAAGGCTGGCTGTAACTGATGGTAAAAACAAAGTATCAAGGTGGTGATAATAATGTAACAATGAACCAAACCAAATCACCACAAACTGGCTAATACGGTACATGTAAAAGGGAATTTATTAGAATAATAACTAAATAAAGATTGACTCATAACCATTCAAACAAGCAAAAACATATTACAAGGCCATGTACTAAACAATAATAGTTCTGTCAAGAACATGGAATGAATTGTATGCACAGGGAATGTTACAATGCCTGAATAACTGAACCACTCAACAAGTGGCTAAGTGTAGAACAGTATTTTGGTGCCAACAAAAGGTTCAAGTCAGTTTGTAAAAAATGAACCAAGCGTAGAGTTCTTCAGTAGGTCTAGAGTAGACACCACCCTGATGAAATGAACGTGGGTGCATGAAGAAATGTTCTTCAGTGGGTCCTATATAGCCACCCTCATGATGGAACAAGCACACAAAGTTTCATCAGTTCGAGGCCAAACACAGCTGTGCCTGTGAATAGTTACTTATTTCGTGTTAACCGATTTGACTGTTTAGCCTCAAACTGATGAAGCTTTGTGGCGAAACCTGTTGCTAATCCGGAAGGCAGGTCTTCATTTATTTGCCCACCTGTGCTTCATCCACCCACGTTCATGTGCATACTTGTGCCGGTATGCTTTCTTCTTAGAAGGCTTGCAGGCAGCATAGAGGCAAACATAGCCCTCCTCACAGCCTGTACTTGCCAAAAGTTTGGGAACTGCTTTTGCTTCCGTCGAGTCTGTCCCCAGACCCATAAATTTACTTTGAGGCAAGGGAAGGTAGTATTAATTGGGCACATGGACAGCTCAGTGGGGAAAATGGCATCACTTGTGCTGAAAAGAAAGGAGAGGAGACAATAGGATGAGAAAGAGGAGCTTGAAGAAAGAGTGGGTGAAGAATGCTTGAGGGAAAGGGCCAAGGACTGTGAAGCCAAAGGTCTCTAATGGGGGAGGCAGGTCTGAAGAAATGTTACTTAAGATTAGGAGTGGCCATATGCTCTGGAGGAAGAGGGGGCAGGGGTGCAAGGAAGAGCTTGGTTAAAGGAAGTGAGACAAAGTAGAAGGGGTGGTGGAGAACTGCTGCTGTTCAAAATCCGCACTTATCTGCATTTTGCAATACAGTTCTCCCACCAAGCGATATGTAGAAAAATGCATACATTAGGGTGGTGGATGCATTGAAAAGGCATACATTAGAGAAAATAACAATCAAAATGGGTTATATTAAGGGGAACAGCATGGAAAAATTGCTACTTTCTTGGGGAACCGCAGCCTAATGAGCCAAGGGAGCACAAAGTTGCTAGCTCCAGAGCCTAGAACCTGGGAGAATGATGCTACTTCAGGACCTAGAACAATAAGGGCCAAAGAGCAGTGTGCATTTGGGTGGTGTTCAGAAACGAATTTCACAAACTAATTTGACCTAACCAGTCAATTCTTTGACTGCAGCCTTCAAGTTTTTCTTCCTTTGGACAAGTGAAAATTGCAAGAACTGTGGCAGAAAGCAGCCCAAGCATCACTTTGGCCATATTACTGTCTTAAAAGCTCTCTGGGCTTTATTCCACGTGGGCCCCAATATTGCTGTCATGCAGAGAACAGTGCAGGGCAGAAAGATGCAACACAGTTGGAAGAGATCAGCTGAAATGGAAGACCCACAGCTAACTCTGTCTCAATATGCAATTATCAGTAGCCAAGCTAGGGCAATGAAATGCAATCAGAGGCAGAGAAATATAGGGATTTTTGTCTCTGCTATACAGCTCAGAGCTTGCTGCTCCAACAGAACAAAACATGCACATCTGTGTGGCTCCATCACCTTCACTGAGTAGAGATAATTTCAATAAGGAGGGAGGGATGAGCAGCAGTTGATTGCGGGGAGGGGGTGGGAGTTGTAAAAATATATTTACAATTTCTTTGCATCATAGTTCTTTTCTTTTCTTTTAGCAAAAAGATCCAAACAGAATATCAGGGGAATGAGTAGGGTTGTTTTGTTTTGTTATTTAAGTTAAGCAGAATGTGTTGGGAGAAACATAAGAATAGGAATAGTCAAAGCTGTCTACTTCCTAGCCCCTGCTTGGGCACTTTATTTGAACCAGTTCCTTGATGCATTTCAATCACACGCTCATGTCTATGGCTCTTTGGAAGGCATCTCATTCCATGTTCTCTATTGCAAGAACCAGGGAAACAGGGAAATTAAAGAGAGATCAAGCGAAAGGAAGACACCGAAAATATGCTGTGCAAATAGATGGCCTTTTAAAAGAACTACAATTTTCTACACACGCTGGCATTTTATGTAAGTCGTAACCTTGCTTTATTTTTGTTACATGCAAAAGCCACATCAATAATATAGAAACCACCCCCTCTTTCCATTTAATAATCACAGATACGGTATTAATGCTACAGTTGCTTATAATTACTGCCCATCAAAGTTTGTTTTTCTTCCTCTGGTGTTCTTTCATAACCAGTCCACCTAATAGCTTTGCTGTGCCATTATGTGCATGTGCCTTTTCCTTCCTAAGGTCAAACAATCTCGGTTTTAAACACACGTATCAAATTAAAACACAAAAACAAAAACCAGATACGTCAACTCCAATTTGGCCAATAGGATTTAGAGGATAAATAAATGCCTCCACAAGATCAGATTAAATAATCAATCTAATGTTTTCACTTGACATATCATCAGAGATGTCATGATAGTCTACCAGGTTCAATTTCAAATGATGTTGACATTTTACTAGTGCAGACAAGTATCCTGATCCCCCCCCCCATATCTTAGTTGTTTACTTTTTCATTACATTTATATCCCATCTTTCCTCCAAAGATGTTCAAACACTAGTGCAAGCTCAAAGAAAACCAAGGTAAGACGCCACAGAGCATGGACATGAATCAGAATACAATTCTGATGTATGACCTCACAATGTTACTCTCAGCATTCTGATGGTCATTCAAATCTGCATTCTCATCTACAGGCAGAATAATCTGTCAACACACATGTGCTACCTCACAGCTTAATGCACATCAGTTTCTCTAAATCTCTCTTTTTTTGGGGGGGGGAGTGACACAAAAAACCTGTGTGAACATCAGTTGTTTAAGGGAGAAAAAGACATTCTGCAGACTTTCTGTGGATATCCAAGACCATAGAAAATTCCACAGAAGTGAAAGGGCAGGAATTCCACAGAAGTGAAGGGGCAGGATTTGCAGATCTCCATGCACTGTGAACACATGAACAGGCTATCAACAACTTTGAGGCTTGAACCAAGACTAGGAATGCTACCTTTGGCTGTGTACACAATGAAGTCTCAAAACTCAGAACGCAGAAGGGAACAGGAGTATGGAAAAATATTCCTTGCAACTGGCAGGCAGTATGAAGCCATTGGCCACAGCTTCACCTCAGTGATCTCAAAATTACTTCGCCTCAATGGTAGGCTCTTCAACAACCAGGTTAATTTAAGCTGGCAGCTGCCAACAGCTACCGACTGTTATCTTCATTCTAGTGTTATCTTCATCCTCTCCTTTACACATTGCACATGTTCTCCCATCTCCCACTCCTGTGGAGTCATTTGCCTGGGTGCAATAAGTAATTTCAGAGGTGAAGGCAATGGCCTTAATTTCTTTCACTTGAAAGAAAGAGAAAGAGTATGTCTTCTTTGAAGCCCTGTTAGTGGAGTAACTAAGAAGGGCTGTTAACTGTCTTTGAATCCCCACCAATTATCTAGTAAGGAGAAGACTGTTGAGAAAATAAAAGTATAGGTGGACCAGGAAAAGACAGAAAAAATATTATTAATAGATACCCACTGAAGAATTCACCAAGCTTTATTCAAGTCTTCTTAAGCAAGAGTCTATGGTGTTCCCAAGGACAGAACCTGAAGCTGAGGCTCCAATACTTTGGCCACCTCATGAGAAGAGAAGACTCCCTGGAAAAGACCCTGATGTTGGGAAATATTGAGAGCACAAGGAGAAGGAGACGACAGAGGACGAGATGGTTGGACAGTGTTCTCGAAGCTACCAACATGAGTCTGACCAAACTGCGGGAGGCAGTGGAAGACAGGAGTGCCTGGCGTGCTCTGGTCCATGGGGTCACAAAGACTCGGACACGACTAAACGACTAAACAACAACAATGATGTTCCCACAGTGTATGAAATTCCCAATGGATGGGGCATTTATTATTAGGTTACAGACAATGAAAATACTACAATATCCCTGTGGAACTCCCTCCCATCAGAGGTTAAAGAGATAAACTACATGACATTTAGAAAATACCTGAAGGCAGCCCTGTTTAGGGAAGTTTTTAATCTGTGACATGTTGATGTATTTTAATATTTGCTGGAAGCCGCCCGGAGTGGCTGGGGAGACCCAGCCAGATGGGCGGGGTACAAATAATAAATTATTATTTATTACTATTACTATTATTATTATTATTATTATTATTATTATTATTATTATTATCATGCCCCCATGTATGGATAGGGAAGATAAGCATTGCTAAGTGGGATGATTGGTATGTATCCAGATGTAGACACATAGACTAAATGAGTGTTCCTGTTACAGTGGTACAAGAGAAGCAAAACAAAAAGCAGTACGTTCCAAAATGTCAGATAGCACACTTTGCTCTAAATTATAACTGGAAGCACACTTCACTCACTCAGTTTAAGACAACTCGCTGAAAGTAAACCCAAGAGACAGGCAAAGCCTCTTGCTTCTCAGCTACTGACTGCAGATTTCCATAGTCCGAGCCCACGAGGCAGTCCAATGCAGAAAAAACTCCAATGGAGCAGATTGCATGCATAAATCCTTTTAATCCATTTGCAGTTGACACTGCTGATACATCATTTCCACACTTGACCCAGAGTCTCTTTTGAACTCCCAACTTCATTTGGTCTAGGGGTGGCCTTGCATTATAGCTCAGTCACACCAGCTCAGAGGAGTTCACCACAGTATTTTTTGTCTTGTCACTTGTCTAAGTGCGTTACCTGACTGGAGATGCAACAAACAGACACCTCCAAGGACAGGCTATTGTGTTGCATTTCGGGGGGTGGGGGGAGGATCTGGGGGTTGTTCACATGTTACAGTCAACAAGTGTACACAAACAGTTGAGCTGTATGCTTGTTCAGCTATTCACATTTAACGTTCAACAAGTTTACAACCTGTGTACCTGCGTACACAAAAGCTGAGATGTGCAAATCAACAGGGGTGCACTCTTTCACACAAAAAATTGCACATGTTCAGAGACAACTTGTAATTGCGTATGGTGTAATGTGTGAACAGTCTTCAATTGCATCCAAATGCAGTCACAGGTGAATCTCTCTCTCTCTCTCTCTCTCTCTCTCTCTCACACACACACACACACACACACTTTTAAATTTATGTGTTTCAAGTCACACAGTGTGCAGCATACTCATAGTTCTCTCCCAACACTCAGTCTGAAACTTCCCACTCTAAATAAACGAAAAGATATATATTTCGAATATGGAAACTGACTACTGGAAACTGAACCTGAACGAGTTTCAAAAAGCACACAGTAAAATCAAACGGGGACAGCAGGGGAGAAAAACAATGAAAATAAGTAACAGATTTGCTTCTCTGTGGAAATGTATTTGCATAATGACATCCCAGTGAGGAAGTTCAAAAACCGCAGTTCCCAGGCACTCTGCAGTTCCCACAACTGCAGCCGAGCTAAACGACTTTACATGTCTGAACAGCAGCATACAACTAAACTTGAAACGGCAAAAAAAATGAGAGCTTTGAGATGGTGCCATCCATTCTGATTAGAATCAACGTCAATTCCCTTTGCCTTATTAAGAGTCTGAAGTGACTCAGAGGCATTTGCTTCCAATTCTCGTAATATGGAGCCTTTTAGGTCAACATGTTGGAACCATGGGGGTCTAAAAGAAATCCAATGTGCAAAGACAGCCATATTTTGATTCCTCCCCTACAACCCTTATGTCCTCAACAAGCTTTCAAACATTTTTAAAGTCTTTCTTTTTCCAGACTGTCAGCTGAAGACAGCCTTTTGACTGCCAGGATAAAACAGACCACAAAAAATGGCATAAGTTAAAACTACCTCTACATCAGTACTTGACAATAACGGTATTATTTATAGCTTCACAACAAATCTATGGCCATGATGTTCCACAGATCTTTAGATCTTTGAATGTCAATACCACAGCAGTGGAATTGTTCCTTCATATTCTATTCCAACCACATGGCATTATTTAAACACCAATATAAAACCCTAGTGCCAGACTAGACCATTTCTTAGGGCAGCGTTTCCCAACCGGTGTGCCGCGGCACACTATTGTGCCGCGAGACACCGGCTGATGTGCCGCGGGAAAAGGGACCTGCAGCCCAGGGCTGCACAGGACCGTGGCGGCGGCGCTGCTGGAGCCCGGCGGCGAAGCGGAAGCCAGGGCGGCGCTGCTCCCTTGGCTGCTGCAGCAGCAGCAACAGCAGCCTCGCGGGAGAATCCCGACCTGGTGCCCCAGCTGATGGGTGGGAGAAAGGACGCCGCGCTACAGCTGATCCCAGAGGTAACTCTGGGTCAGGAGACCCGGCGCAGCCGGGTCAGGGAGGAGCGGTGTGCCGCGAGATTTTTTTAATGAAACAAGTGTGCCGTTGCCTAGATTAGGTTGGGAAACACTGTCTTAGGGTAATATAAGCATAGGTAGGCTGTTCCTGTTGTTGTTTTTACACAAACTGGCAGTATTGAGGGGCAGGGAAGGATCCAGATTAGGAATCAGAGGGGTAAAGGGATTTCCCCCTCCTGCTACAGTTGCAATTTCGATCAGGAGACCTCCATGCCAACAATTTGCATAAGGAAAAAAACATGCTACTGTTGAAGTGAATGGAGAAACATCAAGAAGAGGAAATGAGGGTAGGCTCACATGTTCCCGCATATTCCTGCCTTAGTGAGAGATTTTCCCACAGTGTGTTATAATTTTCTTAAACCACACACACCATTTACATTATTAATACAGGATTTTGATCTGAAGTAGAGCTCTCTCTCTCTCTCTCTCTCTCTCTCTGTGTGTGTGTGTGTGTGAGAGAGAGAGAGAGAGAGAGAGAGAGAGAGATTTTTTTAAACCCACAATCCTCCCAACCTACAACCACACCTTGCACTGTGTTGGACATTTGTGTTGAATTTCTGTTGAAAACAATAACAGTCTGCACTTAAGAGCACAGATGCAGATTGTCTAGTTTGACCCTTAGCACACCCACATTGTCTTTTATATGTTAACATAACTGACCAAGAAGATGCTGTCTTAAGTAAAAATTGCCTGGCACAACATTTATTAAACACTCTGTGGCAAAATTCCTGGCCTGCCTCCGTTGTAGACCTATAGCTTCAGGTCATCCTGCAGTAATTGCTTTCAGCAGAATCCCTGTTATGCCCTGGGGCATCTCCCTGCCAAATCTTCTTCTTGTCCACAAGCTGCTGCCCATTTCAATAAGCAATGGTGGCCACTCTAACCATATGGTTCCATTGCTGCCCATCTTAAGAGGAGGGAAAGATGTTGCCCATTTCAGTGAGAGGCACACTAAGAAATGTGTCTTCATACTGATGCTGGCCTGAGGAGGAGGGAGCCTGGCCATTGTGCCCTCATGTTGATCTCACTTAGCTGAAGGAAAAGTGGGCATTGTGACCTCATGCTGATGGTCAGAAGCCGGACTGACCCATATGCCCTCCTGAAGGAGAGAGAGAAAGACACTGTGCCCCCTTTTCCGTGTCTTGCCAAGCACCTGAACAGGAAAACTGCCTTTTCCCGCTTTGTCAACAGGTTTGTGGCTGGAGGGTGGTGGCGGCGGCACTGAGGTTCCTAATTCCTCAGCGTTTTGGAACTGAAAATATTACAGGGACTGGAATGCCTTGAACTACAGCAATTAAGGCAATTTGATTATTACTAATAATCCTCAGAAAATTGCTCACTCCCTATGGTCAGAATAGGAGTACAGTTTGAGAGAAAATGTCTCCTTATTTTGCCCTGTCTCATCTGCTGCAGGTTGACTCTGGGCCGCAATTTGTTATTTACACCTTTTTTTGAAAGCTGCTTTAGGTGGGAAATGTTGCAATATGCAATTGAATCTGAATAAATAATTCCAACCGAAATTAACCCAGCAACTATTAGGCATTTTTCACACCAGAAGGGACATTCTAGTCACCAACAACAACACCCGCCCATATGACCTGGTTGCCCCAGTCACTCTGAGTGGTTCCAACATATATAAAAACATGATAAAACATTAAAAAACTTCCCTACACAGGGCTGCCTTCAGATGTCTTCTGAAAGTTGTATAGTTACTTATTATATTGGCTCAGGAGTTGCCTAAGTTAATACCCACCAACATTTCTCAGGTGAAAATAGGGAAGTCCTAAGAAAAAGTGGGGCATTCTGAGATCAAATCAGAAATTGGGACAATAAATCCAGAACTTTCCCTGGAAATTAGGGACACTTTGAGGGTTTGTGAAAGACCCCACTTGTCCAAGAGTTTGCAAGTGCCTGTGTTGTTGTTGCTGCTGTTTTAAATCACTCTGAATATCAGAAACACCTAGTAGGACATCACCAAGCTGCTTTTGAAACTTTCTGCAATTTCAAAAGTAGTTTAACATGCAAGCTGCTTGTTGACCCATCAGGCAAAAAGTTGGAGTATAAATAAATAAACAACAACAATATTAATTGACATGCAATGGTGCTGTCCTGTAACTCAGGCAACATGCTAAACACCCCCCCAATCCAGGGGTGTAGCAAGGGGGAACGATGGGGGTGGTCCGCCCCGGGTTCCACCCCAAAGGGGGGTGACACTTTTTTAAAAAAAAATGTTAATTTTTTTTAAAAATTTTTTTAATTCTTTTTAACTTTCTTGGAAAAAAGAGATAATAGACACACACACACACACACACACACACACACACACACACACACACAACCCCCCACACCTCACAAAGTGGCACCATCAGAGGGGGGTGACACTTCTTTATTTTTTTATTTATTTATTTTAAAAAATTAAATTTTAACTTTATTGGGGGGAAAAGAGATAATAGACACACACACAAAAAACCCCACACCTCGCAAAGTGGCACCATCATTTTTGGGGGGTGGGGGTGACTTGCTATGCCACTGGGTGCAGCTCTGCCAGTGCCCTGGCAAAGTGGTGGGGGGGGGGGTGACAAAAAAAAAATTCCGCCCCGGGTACCACCTGGGCTGGCTACGCCTCTGCCCCAATCACTTATCAACATATCTGTAAGTTACAGTATAAAGTTTCAACCCACAAAACAAGTGCAAAGGTCTCAAGGGAACGCACAATGTCTTGTTTGCATGGACTAGGGATCACAGCCTATCCTAATTTTCTGATTCACGACCTATTAACTTGCAGGTCTGATTTTTGTTTCCTGCAGAATGGCAAAATGTATAATCATTATATATTCAAGGCACCTCAACAAAACCTTTGCTTAGCTATGTGCATATTATTTAATTCCTCATGGCCCCCTTTTGAGGTTATTAATCTGGATGACTATTTGAAATAAACAACGGAAAATCAGCTCTGAGTATTACTCCTCCTGTCTTTGGGGCATTACAAGTCAATTGAACTGTCTAAATGAGTTATGCCTGGAATTAAAACATCCATGCCTTAGATTCCACCAGTGCAGCCCTGCGCCTTTAAGATAATCCTGCGACTGCAGAGTTGCACCTTCATTGGCAATTCATAACTCGCACTATGTTGTGTGTGCAAGCTTCAGTGCTTACAAAAATAGGAAGGGATTCAGCAAATTAAAATGTTTAGTAAACAAAGTTGTCCAAAGGGAAATCATTAGCAAAATCAAATCCTCTGAAGGTGCTCAGTGGAAAGTAAAATTGCTTCATTACATAAAACACTAGACACAGTGCATACTGAGTTCAACACCTGTCGGAGGGGTAGGCCGAAAGAGAAACAAAGGATTTCTTGCTCCGTACAAAAACATATTGTTTGTCTCAGTGGGCAGTAAAACGTAGATATCATTATAGCTGTATGTGCAGATCTAGAGAGAGGCTTATTTATTTATTTTATTTCGGCAAACTTTTCAAATGATTTTTCCCCCCAAATAGACTTACATAAAAAATCCTAGAATATAAACAATAATAGAGTATACTGTACGAAACAAATTAAAAGCATAAATTAATATTGAACAGGGGAAATGAAAAATTGTCTGGAAAACTCACTCTCCCAAAAACATTGGTTGTATTCAACTAAGTTTTACTCAGAATAGATCCATTGGAATTAATAAACATGACTAAGTTAGTTCCATTGATTTAAATGGGTTTACTCTGAGCATAGCTTAGTTGAATGTCACCCTATATTAGTAGCCAATTGAAATGCAATTCTGCATGCACGAACACATGATTCATGGTGTTTATTACACTATATATAAAAAATATCCAAAGACAGTTCAGGTGCATCTAGGCAACCCAAAACCCCCAGACATTTAGCGCATATAGGCTGTGCTTGAAGGTAATGGTAATTGTTTTAGCATTCTTAAAATAAGCTGTAGCTGAAGCGTCACCGTCCTTCTGCAGCAGCGAAGAAATATTTGAATGTTTTTGCCTCCATTGCAGAGTAACTATAGCTTCTTATGACATGCAAACCCAGACGAATTCCCCAGTAAAATTCTATTTCCTATTTCAAAATACAGTATTTCTCATTTGGCATATCTTTGATAGTTGACATGCAACTGGTTTTAGTAACTGAAAGATGGCATGCAATGGGATTTAGTATTCAAGTGTATTTTCTTGACTGCATGCAATGATAGTCAACATGCAATAGTAATTAGTATTTGATAGTTCACATGCTCTTCTTTCTTTTTTTTTGTTAGGATGTGACTGCATTGCACTCAAGGCAGTTTACAACTTTATTTTAACCACATTTGTTGTACTACTGACATAATTCCAACCCCCCCAACAAGTCACAAGTGCTCAAACTTTCATATTTTGAATGAAAATTTGACCTCAATATATAGCTTCTGAATTTGAATTGTTTTGAAATTTCATGTCCACAGCAAACTTTCAGTGGCGGCCATTAGGAAGAAAAAGTTGGAAGAAAAGAAAAATACTAGCGGGCATTGCTAGAAATACTGTATATTCCTGCATATAAGACTACTTTTTAACCCAGGAAAATCTTCTCAAAAGTCGGGGGTCGTCTTATATACCAGGTCGTATTTCTTATACGGCGAGTATATCCCAAACTATATTTTA
Organism: Darevskia mixta; assembly: GCA_034641385.1. Lineage (NCBI taxonomy): Eukaryota > Metazoa > Chordata > Lepidosauria > Squamata > Lacertidae > Darevskia > Darevskia mixta. The sequence continues at coordinate 3,330,637 of JAWWNH010000027.1, forward strand.
ACTGGAAAAGTTGGGGGTCGTCTTATACGCCCAGTCGTCTTATATGCCGGAATATACGGTACTTGAGCAATATCATTCCCATCAAGATTTTGGTCCAAAGTGATTGTCCAGCTACGGAGTTGTGTTCGTTCTATACTGCAGCCATTCAATAAAGACAGGACCCCTCCCCCCATTACATCAATCACAAAGATGCTTCCAGGAAAAGCTTCAGGGATCCCTGTCCACTATAACAAACCATAGGGTTTGTCATCCCAGCATAGTGTGCCTTCATGTGATGGCATGGATCTAAGCAGTGAGGAATTGCAAATGTTCTATTCTGGGTGAGGATTCCTCACTAGAGTAAAGTATTTCATGGCAGCATCCCAGTGGACAGCATATAGTCTGCTGCTAATTTTGGTGTAAGCCGCCCTGGGACCTTCTAGTGAAATGCAACTGGTAATAATCATAATCTGTAAGCCGCCCAGAGTGTCTGGGGAAACCCAGCCAGATGGGCAGGGTATAATAATAATAATAATAATAATAATAATAATAATAATAATAATAATAATATTTTTAGACTATAAATGTGGGGGCAGAGACTGTGTTATTTTTCTTGATGTGTACCAGGAACTAGGAGCCTTCCCAGCTGAAAAGCACAATATTAATGCTTTGAATAAATAAATAACAAAATGTTTGTTGGCTGTCCTTGCCATACTTCTAGAAGAACTGTGTAGCTCTCCTTCCCTTCCCAAATCTTTGTCGGTGTCAGCCTAACAGATTGTGTTTTTCCTTTAGTGAAAGTTAACTAACCTTGCGATACTGGCTTGCCAATTAAGTGCTTTTCTCTATCCAGTAATGTCATTTCCGTTCCGTTTGACCTACATGTTGGAAGCAATCTACTGTAACGTTATGCTTTGCACCGTTTCAAGTCGAAGTATACCAAAAAGCCAGACATGAAACAAAACTATATCGGATTGTTAGCATTTACCTCTAAGCATTTTATAAAGTGAGTAAAAACACTTATTTTTTTCAGAAGGATGGAATGTCTGTTTGAATGTTTAAGATTATGTTAGCACTTTTTTCATGATATTTGATATACCATATTTTATTTCAGTATTGTAATCTACCTTGAGGGCCACTTCACCAGTAAAAGACAAGATACAGTTAGTTAGTTAGTTAGTTAGTTAGTTAGTTAGTTAGTTAGTTAAAGTGATGTCCAACATTATGGCCACAACCCTACAGAATAGAAGGGGTGCTTAATTCCATTGATTTCAATGGTCTTAAGCAAACCTAACTTTGTGATGGCTTGTGGCCTAGATGGTAGCAATCCAAAAGACATGCACTGATGTTTTGTAGGCACACATTTTGCCTCCCATCCATTTTTTGTTCAGAGCCAGCCAACCTCATGCACACGTGAAGCATCTCCAAGACTTTTTTTAAAAAGGTTTTGAGGATTGGACACGAGCTTTTTAGAAGTTTATTAATTTGCATGTGCTATTTTCTATCCCACCCTCGGCCACATCCTCTGTAATATGTTGGCTAGAATGCTTGGGGATCATAGAAGATCTCACACACTACCTGTTGTATTGTCCCATGTACTCGGCCTTCAGAGATGTGATTGAAAAAATTATACCTAATTCAATAGGCAACTCAGAGGATCAAGTAAGGTTTCTGCTGGTAGACGCAGACCCACGGATTTCCCATGCGGTAGCGTTTTTTGTGGCAAGGGCCATGAAAACCAGGAAGGGGTTCCTAGATGACGCAGCGAAGGCCCCATTGCTCTCCTGATCTGCTGTTGTATTTTCTTTCCTGCACTGCGGGCTGGTTTTCTTGGTCTTGTTTTGTTTGCTTTGCGGGGCTAGCGGGAAATGTGTTTTAACCCAGTTTAACAATTATATTGTTATTCTTTTAATAATGTTGGATGGTTTTTTTGTGTAAAGGCATGGTCCTCACAAGTCTAATAAAATCTCACCTGGCTAGAATGCTAGACTTTTCCCGGAGAAACCAGCCTTCTCACTCATAAACTCCATTCATCTCAGTATTGTCTACACTGACAAGAGATACCAGGGACTGGATCTAGAGGTTTCTACATGTGAAGCATTTGCTTTACTCATGAGCAATGCCCCTTCGTCTCAATTTAAACTCATTCACAATGTTGCTGTGAGAATAAAATGGCCAAGCGCCAACTATGCCACCCTACTGGAAAAGATGGTGATGGATGTTAAAGCTCTTGTGTGCTGTCAAAACCTTCAAAAAAAGAAAGAAAGAAAGACCCTCAGGGACTTAATAAGAATTGAAACGGCATTTTAACAACGAGTTCTAATCAAATTGCATATTTGGTTCGGCAGAGTTAGATTACTCATCTTCAATCCACTTTTTTAAAAAAGCAAGGAGCCAGGGCGGGGACATATAGGCAATCTATATTTAGCTTCTCAAAGTCATAACTTTGTGTTGCTTTACTTCCTCCATTTTAAAACAATAACAGCAGCAGCTTTGAAGGAACTTCATATTTCAGCATTCATTTCTTGCCAGACAGATTTTTTAAAAGCAACAACAACTGTGCCCAATGGTAGATTTTTAAATGAATTTCCCAGGTGCTTGGACTCAGATTGGGGAAGTTGTTAAAAGCAACAACAAAAATAGTATATTTGGGTTTTTTGTTTTTATCACTCAGTGTATTATTTCACCTCCAATTAGCTCCATTTTTACCATTCCAGTCTTATTGTGTGCACCAGAGGCAGCTTCGCTTCACCAGCTGCCTCTGAAATAATGCATGCTGGAGGTTTGGGGGGGGGGGAAGTCACTCGCTATAAACTCTATTTAAAATCCTCATTTGAAAGCGACTTGCTGACAATGTCTTTTGTCAGTTGCATTGTTTTGTCCTTCACACTTTCTTTGAAATGCTGAGGAACAATGCACACATAACACAGTGTGTGTGAATACAAACAACCATTTAGCACAGGCATCCCCAAGCTCAGCCCTTCAGGTGTTTTGGGACTACAACTCCCATCATCCCTAGCTAACAGGACCAGTGGTCAGGGATGATGGGAATTGTAGTCCCAAAACATCTGGAGGGCTGAGTTTGGGGGTGCTTGATTTAGCAGGTGGGAACTTCCAATCTACATGAGAAACTGGGAATCTTATGCAGCAGGATGAGGATAGGACAGAGGGTGAAGAAGGAGCCTCTTCCCATCCTCTGGAGCCCCCTGGGAAACCCAGCAAACCTGCTGTACCTGGAACTGTGTGTGGAGAGTGCAGGCAAATGGGACACAGCAGTGGGCAACCCTGAGGAAATACCACCCACCTTGGGTCTGTAGCATCCTGCCAAGCAGTAAGTAGAGTTTTACCACTCCTCTGCTAATCCATTTTTCTAGCTGATTATGGATGTGTGGAGAAATTCTCCTCATTCGGCTGCATGACATAAACAAACCGCTTGCCAAGCAGATACATGCACAGCATGGTAAATTGCTGCTTCCTAAATGATTGCCTGGCTTGGCCACAGGATTCAAGGAGACCCACAGACATGGGTGTACCCAGGGGGGCAGGGGGGGCAGCTGTCCCCCACCCTAGAAGCAAAAATGATCAGCGTCCGTTCAAAGCAAACCTGAACGACCATGGCTTGCCCCCCCTAGTTTTGATCCTGGGTACGCCCCTGCCCACAGACCTATGTAGATCTACTCAGCATTAACGCCTGTTGAGGGGAAAGGGAGGCCATGATCCCTACTGCTCACAAACATGTCAGCCACACTGTACTGGCTGTGCTTCAGAAGCTATGTGGCACAGAATCAGCACTGGGTAGTGGTTAGAGTGAAGCTCACTGAGGGATCGCTGTCTCTCGACCAAACCCAACTCATAGGACTGCTGCGAGAACACAGTCAGGGCCATCTTTACCCATGGGTGCAAGGGGTGCAGGGCACCTGGGCGCTGAATTTTGGGGGGCATCAGGCACCCGCTGCTGAACCCCCTAAGCTCTTAACTATCTACCTGTTATGAAATAATAAGTATTTTTGATCAAGCTAGAAAAACTAAATACATATATATGTAGGTAGTACCGAAATGTATACCTACTGTTTCACTAAAGGACTTTTGACTGTGCACTCATTTACCAACGCACCAGCGGCCGCACTTGTCATTCACAATGGCACGTTTTAATTTAATCACTTACAGTTCAAATTCTTTTAGAAAAATCGTTAAAATTTTTATTATTTTCGCTAACTGTTGGCATTTCCTTTGACTAACTACTTAGTACTTAGGGCTCTACTACACGTGTGTTTTAGCACTCGGTTTCAGTTTTCCATTTCCGCAAAAATGCGCCTAGACCACACACAATGAATTCCGCGAGCTGCATTTTTTCTTCATTTTACGACGAATGCTAAGTGAGAAACACATTTCTTTTTCCTCCCTTCTTTCGTAAACAAGAGATAAGGCGTAAGCGTGGTGTCTGACATAAGCATAATAAAAGGTAATTTGGGGGCTAAACTAAATTTGGGGGTCTGGGCGGATCTTTGCACCCTGGCGGCACATATGCTAAAGATGGCCCTGAACACAGTCAATAGTTTTTCTCCTGTTTGAGCTCCTAGGAGAAAATAAACAAGCTGTATGAATGATGCCCAGTGCACAATAAGTGGGCATATCTGCTTGGAGGCATGTGAGTGGCAGGTGCTCTTCGCATGTAATTGTGAATGCATGAAGGGGGGGACCCTCTTAGGATGCGTAAGATAGTTTTACTGTTGGGTGGGGTGGGGAAGAATACTGGGAGAGATGGAATATGGAAATATGCCCTACCCAGAAAATTCTGGGGCAACCAAAACTCCTGACTGGAAAAGAAAAAACCCACCGTCCAGCTATACATATTCCTGTACAAGAAAGAGAACATTTCTTTATTTAGCAAACGGCAGCAGAACTGCTGCAGCAACGGAACGGCGTGATTCTGCTAGACCCACCACTCAAAGGATGCAATTGCCCGAGTGAACATGCCAGAGATTTGGAAAGGAAAATGAAGTGTAACAACCTTGAAAATGCAGCAAATAAAAGACAATTTGTGGTTGATATTCATCCCTGCTGGCACTTAATCAATAGAATCCATAGCCTTATTAATACAACCAGTGCCAAGCATCTGCTGATAGAACACATTCACTGACTGAACACATAATGGCTATATTCATTTTTATTTAATTATTTCCTGCCAATATTGCACCACCTGTTGTTCTCCTTACTGAGAATAGGTAAAAACAACACACACAAACACAAAATCTGCTTGGAGGAATGCATTATCTTACGGCGACGTTTCAACTGGATGGGGGGGGGGACAGGAACCAACTGGCTTGTACTCAGTGGATCCTATCTTAGGGCTGGTTCATGCGCGAATGTTCCTCGGGCATTTTGGAATATTAACAAATATTAACATGTATTCATCACTGCCCCCCGCCCCCCATTATGAGATCCAGTCTTGCTTATTGAGCCACAGCTACCAGTAGTATGTCGCTGCTGCTCTCTGCCTGAGAGATACTCTGTCTCCACCACCGCCCTGTTGCTTCCACCTCACTGATTTTTTCTTCTCAGAAAGCATGTGGGCTGAGGTGTTTTGGAGAAAGGAAGGCTCTTCCCATCAACTCCTGCCCTAGGCTTAGCAGTAAGTCTGACCTGGCTACAAATACAACCGTTTCCTAAAGTGCCCATAAAGTTTTATGATAGGTTTAGCGAGTTAATGCCATAAATCGCCACGCTGCATGATTCAGAATAATTAATTTAATAAGTGTGTCATATGAGGAAAGTAAATAAAGGGGGAGAAGTGAATATCAGTGAAGCATAAAGGATTGAAAGGAAAAAAAAACAAAATCATCAGCCAGCACAGAATATTAAAAGCTTGATGGATTTTTTCCCCTTCCTCCTCTGCCCCAAATCTTCCTTGAGCTATTTCTTAAATTCCATACAGCAGCGATGTCCAGCTTCTTTCCTACCCAAAAACCAACCAGGGAACCAGAAACGTGCTTTGACATACTCTGCCCCTGTCGTGGATGTTCATGATATTAGGTGTTCTTCAAGTTTGGGTCCCCAGATGTTGTTGAACTACTGGTCCTATCAGCCCCAGCCAGCCTAGCCAATGGTGAGGGATGATGAGAGATGTAGTTTGACAACATCTGGGGACCCAAGCTTGAAGAGCACTCTTATAGAACATGAAAGTTGGCGTCATCCAACAACTAAGGGCTTCACAGGTATGGATCAACAGCACTCAGGTGGAGTGAGGCAGGAAAGTGCTTTCTGGAAAATCCCTCAAAGAGGCAATGGGCAGCATTCCATTGCATTTTCACAGGTGAGTATGTATACATACTCTAATGAAGTTTTTCTAAGCATCAAACAGCACTTCACACAAGCTTGCTCTGGATCCCTTTTGGGATTCAGTTAATCACTGAAATAATATATATGATACTGTGATTAACAAAACTGATATTTAATTTCTGTTGCAAAACATTTCACCTTCTGCCTCCATCAGCTGCTCTGGTAAAAATGTCAGTATGCTATTGCCAAAGAAGCAGTTAACAGAGCATTATGGATGAAATGTTCGGATGAGCTTCATTTGCTTAAGGTAAATCATGTCAGTACTATCTTCCAGGCTGAGGTCATGTATTTATCTAAGCATGCATGCAAACTCTGAATCTAGCCATAGATCTGTGGGTCGTCAGAGGCCCCCAAAATTTGCTTCAGGGCATGCAGCTTATCTACAGGTTGCCATTCAACCATTCTTTGCATATGCAGCCCACTAATTTTTGCTTTCATTCAAGGATGTCCTCTCAGATGGTCCATTTAGTATGACACAAGGATCCAGACCATAACAGTGGTAAGTAGAAGGTATCATCTCAAGCAACAGAAACTTCAGGGAGTAGATTCCAGAGGAGGTGCCCTTGATGGCAATCTCAATTGTTCTGCCCCAAGATTAATGTAAAGGATACAACAGCATCATGTTAGAGTTGCAATTAATGCAGGGTTAATGGTAGGCTAGAACAGGGACATGCCATATATATATGGGTACGCATACCCCTAAACATTTTATGAATCTAAGTTTGGCCTCATTGAGGGGCAGTATTTCAATATGAGTAGGAAAATGAGAGTACCCCTTGTAATGGATTGGCCCTAAGATGAAGGAGTTAATGCCTCCTGGTTCAGAAAGAGTTAATCCACCCTCACGTTGACTGGCAGTTCATCCTTTAGGGGCAGGACAATCCCCAGTTTAAAAGGAGGGAACAGCCGTTTTGACAGTTGAGAAGAGGGAGGGTGTGTGTGGTGACAGGGAGAAGAAGGGTGTGGGGCCAGGATAGTGGTGGTATAGGTTAGGTGAAAACTATAAAGTTACTGTTACTGTGAACAAGATTGTGAATGCGTGAATCTTTAAATCAACTATGTTCTATAAGAAATAAAGTACAGTTCTTTTTGTGCCATAAAGGAATCGTCATTATTAATCCAGCTGGGTATCAAAGCTCGCAGAGGTGTGTACTCGGGAAGGGGGCAAAACTTACCTGAGAAAAGGGTGTTAGTTTGTGTCTCAGAGTCACACAGAGAGGGGTTAGAAGGTGAAAACCTGGAGTGCCATTAAGTTGCCAGAAGTGTGAGGAAAATTGATACAGTGGGGAGCCGAGCTGAGGACGGCACTGTAGGCAAAAGGTGGTTCACCTAAATAGCCCAGAGCATTAAGGAGACTAGGCCACGTAAGCTGGATACGGACTCTCATTAATAATAAAAACATTATAGTGAGAGAGAGTTGGTTTCGAGGACGAACCTCCTTTCGAGTGAGAGAGAGACAAGAGGGAGGGGGTTCGTCGCACCTCTAAACATTGTTTTTAGAAAAAAAGCACTGTGTGTGTGTGTGTGTGTGTACAAATAGACAACATCCATGGGGGGGCAGCGGCGTTCATTCTGTTTTCTAGGAACGTGCAGCCCACAGTTAAATTTCATGTGTTTCTAATATCATGATTTCTATAGATACGGGGTCCCATAGAGACAGCTATACAGTGCTGCAAAACTTCAAGAACTTTTGGCTCTGGCTCCACCCACCATTGGCTCTGGTACCCAGGTGCAAAGTGAATTTTGTCACACAAATTCACACACATCCCGCTAAACTAACCATAATGAGGCCCTTCTTTGTGTGCCTCCTATGAGAGGTCTGGAGGGTGGCAACACGAGAATGGGCCTTTTTTTTCCCAGTGGCTCCCCATCTGTGGAATGCTCTCCCCAGGGAAGTTCACATGGCACATTCATTATATACCTTTAAACACCAGTCAAAAATGTTCCTTTTTAACCAGGCCTTTGGTTGATTGTCATCCAATGGCCATTTTAAATGTGTGGGTTTTTTGGGGGGGAGGGGGGTGTTATTTGATTGTTTTTGTTTTTATTAAGTATTCTGTGTTTTTATATAGTGATATTATCTTGTGAAGTGCTCTAAGACCTGTGGGTGTGGGGCATTATATAAATTTAGTAAGTACTACTATACTACTACTGCTGCTGCTGCTACTACTACCACTCTAGCAATAAGAACTTCACTATTTAGAAGCATTTGTATTCAAAGAATACAGGGGACCTTTATATTCAAAATCTGAAAAGTGCTATTAACTGTAAATTATAGGATCACTCATACAAGAACCATTTTCAGAAACTTTTTTTAGTGAAAATGTGAGAAAACTCTTCCAAATCATGATTGTAAAAGTTTGTGGTAGAGCGATGAAGGGATCAGGGGGGGAAAGTGTTTTAGAGGTAGATTCCACCATGTGATAACAGTCAGTGCTAATCATGAGCATCTTGTTGAATATTTGAATTACAACAATCCAAAAATCAATTCTACAAGACATAAGATATGGGTAGGGCTAGTTTTATAAGTTTTATGAGTTTGGCCAAACTGCGAGAGGCAGTGAAGGATAGGCGTGCCTGGCGTGCTCTGGTCCATGGGGTCACGAAGAGTCGGACACGACTGAACGACTGAACAACAACAAGTTTTATAAAGCAGCAGCATGAATCAGTCACTTCAATCACCAGATTTCAGACAGGCACCGTTTCCCAGCCTTTAGCTGTGTGTTCATTTAAAAACAATAACAAGTGACTCCACAGCAGGGATGTGGGGCCACCATTTTGACTTTTCCTTCAGCTGTGGAAATGTGAAAGGCAAGCGTTGCCCATGGGCAACTGTGACATTCCTTTGAAGCTGTCTCTATCTTTTTTTTAAAAAAATAAAATACTGCCTAATGTATATACAGGAACAAGGCATACAATATTCTACACCAGATTAAAATATATTATTTGTTACTAATGCTCTATTTGCACCTGATAACTGCAGTAGAAAGGGATCTGGATTATCTGAATAATTATATATAGAAATTGCTGGAAAATATGACATCACTAAAAGGGAAAGTCTGATCTGTGGGTTAAATACCCCCTTATAGGAGGCTTGGTACGGAATAGAGATTGGATGTTTTGGTGTTAGCCAATATCTTGCATACAGCTCATCCTCTCTGCAGGTCGAGGGTCCATTCACGAATCTCTTCCCTAGAAGCCCCAAACTTCCTGAAGTCAACCCTGCATATAATGTTGAGTATCACTAACTAAACTGTACTGATCATTAGAAATACTTTTTCTATTGAAACAGGATGTGTTGTTATCAAAATTCCTCTCTCACTTTCAAACATAATGCAAACTTCAATCACAAGCAGATTTTTATTTTTTTTTTAAACCAGCTTCTACCTGCAAAATGTATACTGTTTTCCCTGCCCTCACACTTCAACATTAAACATATCCTCCATGTTTCGGGAGAACCTTCTTAGCGAAGATCATTTTTTAAACCATTTTAGGCAGGTGATAACTCTTTGCTGTCCTTTACAAGTTTCACTGATAATCACAAAAAAGAAGACCTGACCTCTTGTGGTTTCCGCTCATTTATGATCAAGAATAATATTTTAAGCATTTCCCCATTTCTCTCCCTCCTGGGATGCAGTGGCGATTTGCACTGTTATTATTGATGCCAAGTATATGAACACTTACCGGCAGTGTTTGTGGGAGCCTGTTAGGGTTTCAATGACAAAACATTCCCCATCGTTGAGACAGTATGCAAGATCCTTATCTTTGCATGGCTTAAAGTGCTCAGATTGTTCAGTGGAGTAAGTTGTGGTATCTGGAGAGAAAGGAAAATGGAGAGAAAATGCTGTCAGTATAGGAAAACATATTAGAGATGTGTGCCCTTGACCAGGTTCCCAACATTTGGTTTCCAAAAACAAGAACAGGGATGGTAGAGCTAGGGGATAACCTGGACTGGGGATCAGTGATGAGAACATAAAGAAGAGCCTGCAGGATCAGGCCAATGGCCAACATCCTGTCTACACAAAGTTAAATTGTAAGACCTGGAGTACTTTCAGAACAGCATCTAGCAGATAAAAGGGTGAGATCCATCAGAATACAGGGTCTACTGCACTGTAGTTCAGAGACAGAGTGCATAGTTTGCATGCAGAAGATCCCAGGTCCCTGGAACCTTCAGGCAGGGCTAGGAAACACTATTGGCTGAAACACTGCAGAGTCACTGCAAGCTAGTGTAAAGAATGCACACTCTCCAATGTTTCTCAGATGAAAATAGTGATGTCCTATAACACAGTAATGACAACCACCCTGAGACCTGCGGGTATAGGGCAGTATACAATAATAATTTAATGATTTATATCCCATCTATCTGACTGGATTGCCCTAACCACCTTCCAACATTTGGAAAAACATAATAAAACATTAAACATTTAAAAACTTCCCTATACAGCAGGGGTCAGCAAACTTTTTCAGTAGGGGGCCGGCCCACTGTCCCTCAGGCCTTGTGGGGGGCTGGACTATATTTTGAAGAAGAAAAATGAACAAATTTCTATGCCTCACAAATAACCCAGAGATGCATTTTAAATAAAAGCACACATTCTACTCATGTAAAAATACGCTGATTCCCAGCCAGTCCGCGGGCCAGATTTAGAAGGCGATTGGGTCAGATCCGGCCCCCGGGCCTTAGTTTGCCTGCCCATGCTATACAGGGCTGCCTCCAGGTGTCTTCTAAATGTTGTCTAGTTACTTTTCTCCTTGGCTCGGGGGTCACATAACTCCAAGTCCTCCAACATTTCTCAAATGAAAATAGGGACCACCCTAAGGAAAAGCGGGACATTCTGGGATCAAATCAGAAACCAGGACAGCTTCTGTAAACATGGGACTGTCCCTGGAAAATAGGGACACTTGGAGGGTCTGGAGAAGCTGAGATCAGTAAAATATTGACTAGAAATACTTTTCAATTCAATCCCTTTAGGGCTGGAAACACCCCGGTGTTATGGCACATATTCTACAAACAACTATGACAGCAACAGAGATCTCAGTAAAAACTGAACGCTGCAGACACTGGACTTCTCATCAGAGACAATGTAGTAACCCTACTAACCCTAGTCAGTATTATCCTAATACTGGAGTCAGCCAAATTGCAAGGTGAGAGAACTTGTAATTACCACCACAATCATTTCCCTTTGTAGCTTTACTCAACCCTTTCAAACTGTGATAACTTGCCAATTTAAGCACATCTAGAAATGTGTAACTGAAATGTCATGCAACAGGAGAGAAACCAGGGCCCTTTTTCAGCTGGAATTCACCAGAACTGAGTTCCGGCACCTCTCAGGTGGGCACCATTGCCATTATAAGAGAACAAGTTCATGGTGAGTTCTGACACCTCTTTTTCTAGAAAAATAGCACTGGGAAGGACTACCGACCTTCCAAACAGCAAACACCAGGTAAAAAAATGGCTACTTAATGTGGAAGAGACAGTTTTTAAAAAAGCTCTCTCCAGAGTTTGCTTTATGTTGCATTCATTGTAGTTACAAGATGAAAAGGTTTTCCACACAATATGATTTGTTTGTTTCTCCCAAGACCACACATATTTTTGTTACAACATCATTAAATTTTGAAAGGGGACACTTGGAACATGGTGCTCTAAAGAGAACCAGAGCAAGCACATTTTTAACTATGAAAGGAAAACCACTGCAGGGATTACCAAAAACACAGGTTTCAGTTTTACAAAACTGATCTCCTTCAAGAGGATTATTGCAAAACCTTGTCCTCTAAAATGTGAACATGACACAAGTCACTCTGTATGTTGGGTCCTACAAAAGAAAACATTCAAAATATATGGCATGGTTCTCTTGTATTGCCTAACTCAGTGATGGCTAACCTTGACACTCCAGATGTTTTGGGACTACAACTCCCATCATCCCCGACCACTGATCCTGTTAGCTGGCGATGATGGGAGTTGTAGTTCCAAAACATCTGGGGTGTCAAGGTTAGCCATCACTGGCCTAACTGATGACTCTTCAGTGCTCAAATTACAGTCACATATCAGCTCTACGGGAACTAAATACCCCCTTTCAAAAAATCAAATGTTGCAATTGAACATTCAGAACCGGCCAGGGATCCAGCCCCAGAAAATCCAGCACAGAGAAAACTAGTATGTAAGAGGGGAGGCTACAACATAACATTTCCTCTGACATGTAGTAGTTGTCAGGGATGCCAACAGAATTTCTTGGGCCCAGTACACTGCAGGTGGATTGGACCCTTTCATTCATTGCCAGCCACCAGAATCTATTGACAAGATCTGCTGCTTATGTGCATATATTAGCATAGCATAACAGAAGGCTGTTGTAAATATAAAAGACAGAGAAAAGGAAAACATACACAAGCTAAGCTCCTGAGTAGAAAAGCAAGATACAAATAGAGATCACACAGCACATAATTAAACCATGAAATACACTCCCATTGAAGCCTCTATTGTGGGCCATGCCCATATGGAGGAGTTGTGACCACTCTTCATTATGCTCAAGGCTACATTCAACTTCCTTCTCATGTTGGCGTTTACCTCTCCCGGAAAAATCTAGAAGCAGTCCTTCCCTACATTGCCTATAGTCCCTAAATACTCAGATGCTCCATTAAACTAAAGCTAGGCTGTAACCAGGGAAGAATGGAACCAGGGAGCATTTCAAAAGTGTTGGATGGAAATGGTGAAAGGGGGAACACACAGGTTTAGTGTAGTGTAGTGGTTAAGAGCGGTAGACTCGTAATCTGGTGAACCGGGTTTGCGTCTCCACTCCTCCACATGTGGCTGCTGGGTGACCTTGGGCTAGTCACACTTCTCTGAAGTCTCTCAGCCCCACGCACCTCACAGAGTGTTTGTTGTGGGGGAGGAAGGGAAAGGAGAATGTGAGCCGCTTTGAGACTCCTTAGGGTAGTGATAAAGCGGGATATCAAATCCAAATCCAAACTCTTCTACCACAGCAAGAGGATATATACCGTGAACATCTTAGCTAAAGTCACCAATTTTCATCTCCTAGGTGCACTGAAATTTCAGGAACATTTCATAATGTTCTCATTATTTCCACAGTTGCCACAGCCTAAACCTTCATTGCACATGCCTGAACAACAGCTACTCTGGCTCACCATCCTCGATTAAGTCAATGCCATTCTGTACCTTTAATTTTCCATTACCCATTTACCATTAATTCCTTCGCCAAGCTAAATAGTAAGAAGTTACATTCTATTTTTTTAATCAGCACTTTTAAACTGCTGCACGCTCAACATGCAATACAATGACAATCCAATTCCATTCAATTAGATTTCATCTGACAGCCACTCTCTGGTGGATATAACACCATATTACGGGGGTGGGGTGAATCCCACTTCTGGAAATGTGAAATTATAGTAATTTCAGGAGCATCAGTCTCTTTATAGAAGGGCAGCAAGTGCCCAATGCCCTGGTAGTCATTCAACTGTAATACAGTGCTTTCATTTCTGCATTACAAAAATAAGCTTGACAACCACTGGAGATTTATGCAAAAGATGGAACATTTCCCAAAAAAAAGGCGGTTGGGGTGGGGAGAAAACCAGAAACTGCCAGCACAATTTTGTGGTATATATTTCATAAAATGGAAAATGGGCAAAATTTTAAGTATACTGGAAACTGACTTTTAAACAAAAAGAGCTTATTCCTTATTTTCCTTAGAGAGCTTTGAAAGTAGTTTCTGTTGTGGCTGCAGATGGACAAGGAACTTTTAAAAGGGCTGAGAGCAATTTGACAGAGGGGTTTCTTCTCCATATAAGTATTTCATTTTATTTTATCCTTCCATTATTGACTCTGGTCAAAACAAGTATTGTAGGGTTTCGCAACAATATCCCAGAAGGAAAGGGGAGGGGATTAATTGGTGTGCTGTGGAGGGTTGTAGGGTTAAAAATTAACTATGTGATATCTGAATCCCTTTATGAAAATATTGCCCCAAAGGGCAAATGCAGATCAAGTGTGCAATGCGGATGACACCTAAACTTTAAATCAATCAGCTACATGGGGGTTGATTCCAAAAGAACCTAAATAATGTGTATGTCTTATGAAACCTTATTAAATATATGCCCACTGAAATAATTAGTAAAGAACTGAGAAGCTGGACAATCTTAATTGATCTTCTTCTTAGGTGGAGTAGTGGAGGGGGTGAAAATCAGTCCTCCCCCAGCTGATATTTATGTTTCAGGTGCTTCTGATTTCAATTCCAGAAAAAGTGCATGGGAAATGGCAAACTTTCAGGAATAACTTTAGTTTTCAGAATATTTTCAGAATGGACAGCTTGCTTGTAATTTACTGTAGAAAAGGACAATCCACTGGGGCGGGGGAGGAAAGTCCACATCTGAAAATGCATATATTATGAAGCTTTGCAGTTGCACCAATTAAATTACATAATACTAAAGAGAAGCCTTGGATGGAGGTGAACTGACAGGATCAAATAATTTTCCGTCATAGGCACAACCTCAAATCCATATGACTGCAAAACTCTGCAATATGTTTTGGTGCATAAAAAGCATGGCAGTCTAAATTAATCCCACAATACCCAGATCTGCCCTTCTACTCCATGGAACTGTGGCAGAATTTAGGAACTGGGAAGCGGCTGTACCAGCTTTGGAACATCTGTATCACCACATGCCCATTTACTGAAGTACAGCTGATAGATGGGCATTCATGATAGAGCAAGAAGCTGCCTTATCCTCAGACAGAACAGTATGCCACATACTTCACCCCTCGGACTGACATGGGTTTTCAGCCCTTCCGCACAGCCCTCGCTCCCAGACCTACCTGCAGGTCTCGCCCTAGGAGAGGGTTATTCTTCCCACTGGCTCTACCCCTTAGCCAACCACACAGAACCTTCATTCACAAAGACGGAGAAGCAGAACTCAACTTGACTCTTGCCTCTAGGTGACATTCTAACTCAAGGTCTTGTTCAGCTTAAAGACACGGCAACAGGCAGCAGCAGCTCCTGTCTCTCTCCCTCTCCCTCTCTTCTTGCACACTTGCATCAGGGCAGGAGCCAGCCTGCCTGCCCTTATAGACAGCCACTCTTGATGCCTTGACCACCGACAACATGTGCTGTGCAGGGAGACACCTCTCTAGCCTTGTGTTAATCCGCAAAGGCCTAAAAACATGAGGCTAAAGCACCTTAGGGCAGTGTTTCTCAAACCTGGGTCCCCAGCTGTTGTTTGACTACAACTCCCATCATCTCTGGCCACTGGCCCTGCTAGCTAGGGATGATGGGAGTTGTAGTCCATCAGCAGCTGGGGACCCAAGTCTGAGAAACACGGCTAGGGACTGCCTAAGATGGGTATGATTTAAGGTCAGTCTTCCTATTTGGTTACAGTGGGTAGACCTGGGGCCATCTTAGTAAGGGTCCCTGGTCTACCTCCCTCCCATTTGAGATCCACAGTATTGTACATTGTTGTGAATGCATGATAAATGGGAGGATCTAAATAAACAGGGAGGAAATTCTACCTAGACAATGTTGTAACTGTCGTGTTCTATTCCTGCATACATCAGAGGCTATATATTTAAAACCCACAAAGCCCATTGAGATCAACACATGTACTAGCTATAATGTGCTCAGATTGTTGCTGGGGTTGTATTCATCTGTGGTAGGAGTGCCCAAAGTCAGTGAGATTTTTGAATGAGGTTCGCAAGGAGGTGATCATCATAACTGCACAAAGAATGGTTAAATCACCAAAGCTTACTTGGTGTTGTGCATATCTATTAGGCAGAGGTGTGACTCATCAAAGCATACCAACATCTTTAAAGTGTAATGTGAGAACCATCCCTCACACTAAATGACAGATGAAAAACCCTGCTTTTCACTCAGTGAATAATACCATTCTTGATCATTCTCACTTTTGATATGAAACAAGCATTTAAGGAGAACAGGCTTATGCCAACAGTGGCATGGCACACATTTTCCAAATACTAAATGAAAGGGTTAGAAATGTAGCTAGATAGCCCCTGACAATACATAGCTGTGTCTTGTTTACCAAAAGAGACACAAATATATCAGCTTGCCACTGAATACAAATGAGAACATTTTTAGTACCCGCAAAACACAGGCAATTTCCTCTATATTTATGCATTCAACTCTATGCAGCACTCTTAATCAAGCTCAGAATTTCCCTGTGGCAGTTCCATGGACAAGAAAACAGAGATGACATTGCGCAGAACAGTAGACAATAGTGATTACCCCAGTGTGCAGCTTTATGGATAAAATATTACCTATTTAATCTCAAGCTCCACCTACTCTCACCCACTCAATTCATCTTGAAAGGAACCCAACTCATCTTGGTAAGATGCAAAATTCACTTTGAACTGATGGCAATGATATCCCTCCACTACCAAAAAGTAATATAAATTATCAGTCTGTATTTTTGCCATCATGGAAGCTTGGAGGACACAACAGGCAGGAAACTAGACACGAACTTTGTTGTCTCTCTTCATCAGGAACAGCAACAGGAAACCTGACTCTCTCCAGATACAGCTACGCCCAGTGCCACCTACACTAAACTATATAATAGATTTGTCCACAGAAATACTATGTTTGAATCACATTTGGGATGATAGCCAACTAAATCATACACAGAGTAAATCCACAGAAATCAGTAGACTTGAGTTACTGATGTCCATTTTTTTCAACAGGTCTACTGTATGACTAACATTGGATAGCTAAAGTTATCATTATGCTTAAATAATGTTTTAAAATTATTTACCCCTTTGTATGTCTTCTACTGCATCATTGCAGATAGCAGGGCAGATTATAAGGAGTATATTCATCTTATTTCTTTTTTAAAAAAACCCTGTGTAGCTGATGCTGATTTTGGGGAAAATACAGTTGAAAATGATATTGCTACAAATAGCCACTCTAAGACTAGGAAGAACTGTAAGACTGTAAGACCATAAAGAAGGCTGATCACTGAAGAATTGATGCTTTTGAATTATGGTGCTGGAGGAGACTCTTGAGAGTCCCATGGACTGCAAGAAGATCAAACCTATCCATTCTTAAAGAAATCAGCCCTGAGTGCTCACTGGAAGGACAGATCCTGAGGTTAAGGCTCCAGTACTTTGGCCACCTCATGAGAAGAGAAGATTCCCTAGAAAAGACCCTGATGTTGGGAAAGATGGAGGGCACAAGGAGAAGGGGACGGCAGAGGATGAGATGGTTGGACAGTGTTCTCGAAGCTACTAACATGAGTTTGGCCAAACTGCGAGAGGCAGTGAAGGATAGGTGTGCCTGGCGTGCTCTGGCCCATGGGGTCACGAAGAGTCGGACACGACTGAACAACTGAACAACAAAGACTAGGAAGATTTCACTATCTCCCACCACAGCTAGTTGACTGGGTATTTATTAATCTTTTTGTGAATTTTTGGGAGTCAAAACTTGTACCTCTGCACCAGAGTTCTTTGGGAAGCTCCTCTACTGTCACTGTCATTTGTGTCTGCCAATTTCTCTCCTTCCCTACTCTGCCAAGCTTATCAAACTGCGAGGAAGGACAAGGAGGGAAAACAGCATGGAGAGAGCAGGCAAAAGCCAAGGGTATTTTAAGGCAGGAATAACCAAAATGGCAGCTAGACATTGTAGACCACATGCATCTTCCATCATCCCAGGCCACGCTGAATGGGGCTGATGGGAGTTGTAGTCCATTGGGCACCACATTGGCTACCTTCATTTTAAGGAATTCCTTACTCTGGAATTATGCAGAGCAAAGAGAAGCTCTATGTTTTAACTCTTCCTGGTGAAGGAGTCTGTTTTTTTTTAAAAAAAGCTTTGTTATTATTACCGTCTTCATTTATTTATATTTATTTCAAACTAATTTTGAAATAAATACAATAATAATTGTTGAAATGTACTCGTAATAAGACTAGATCTATTAGGAAGTGTATACTAATATGCCTCATTGTGGCTCAGCAGATCTCATGGGAGGTCATTTGTGTTAATAATCTTGACATCAAATGGCTTGAATTATCGTTTTAATTATGATAACTGATTGTAAAATTGTGTTATTAAACCTTCAACAAAGTTGTTAACAGAATAGAGAAAGAGAGAGCTTTTTTTGTCCGCCCCCTTGGCTACAGACTCCCCCCCAAAACAACAACAACAACAACACAACACTTTTGGGAAACCCTGAGAAGGAGGAGAGCAGGAAAACAAAAATGGGAGGATTGTTACCAAAGAATCCAATCAGTAATATATCTTATCATGTTATAATAATAATAATAATAATAATAATAATAATAATAATAATAATTCTTTTATTTGTACCCCGCCCATCTGGCCGGGTCTCCCCAGCCACTCTGGGCGGCCTCCAACAGATATAAAAATACATTAAAATCACAGGTTAAAAACTTCCCTAAATAGGGCTGCCTTGAGGTATCTTCTGAATGTCAGATAGTTGTTCATCTCCTTAACCTCTGCTGGGAGGGCGTTCCACAGGGCGGGCGCCACTACCGAGAAGGCCCTCTGCCTGGTTCCCTGTAGCTTTGCTTCTCGCAGTGAGGGAACTGCCAGAAGGCCCTCGGCGCTGGATCTCAGTGTCTGGGCTGAATGGTAGGGGTGGAGACGCTCCTTCAGGTATATAGGACCGAGGCCATTTAGGGATTTAAAGGTCAGCACCAACACTTTGAATTGTGCTCGGAAACGTACTGGGAGCCAATGTAGTTCTCTCAGGACTGGTGTTATGTGGTCCCAGCGGCCACTCCCAGTCACCAGTCTAGCTGCCGCATTCTGGATTAATTGCAGTTTCCGGGTCACCTTCAAAGGTAGCCCCACATAGAGCGCATTGCAGTAGTCCAAGCGGGAGATAACCAGAGCATGCACCACTCTGGCGAGACAGTCCGCGGGCAGGTAGGGTCTCAGCCTGCGTACCAGATGGAGCTGGTAGACAGCCGCCCTGGACACAGAATTAACCTGCGCCTCCATGGACAGCTGTGAGTCCAAAATGACTCCCAGGCTGCGCACCTGATCCTTCAGGGGCACAGTTACCCCATCCAGGACCAGGGAGTCCCCCACACCCGCCCGCACCCTGTCCCCCAAGAACAGTACTTCTGTCTTGTCAGGATTCAACCTCAATCTGTTAGCCGCCATCCATCCTCCATGTTCTTTGTACTTACTGAGATCTTCTAGAAATCCTTCAGAAATATTTTCCAGTCATCATGACCTTTCTTAACCTTTCCCCCCTTTCTTTACTATAAGTAAACATACTTCTCATATGCCTTGGGGAACTCTCATACCCACAAGGCTCAATGTCCTACACTGCTGATCGTGGTCTGCTAACAAGGCTGGAAGCTTTAGTTCTTGACAATTTTGGAAGGTTTGCTGCTACATCCATCACTTCATTCCAACTTGAATCCAATTGTAGCCTATGTGTTTTGCTCTCAGCACAAATTTTGTTACGCGTTCGCATTATCTTGACAGGTTTGGCAGACACTTGCACCTTCCCCCCCTTTTTTTTTAAAAAAGGGGAGTGCATCTTGACATTTTGCCTTGCCAAAAGTAGTAAATAAATATTTCATAGCCCTTTACCATTAGCATTGTGTGCAAATGGTGGGGCTGGATGGCTGCCATATTTCTCTTATCAATATTAACATCCCCAATATTTTACTATGAATGCAGCCATCATAATCATCTGTGGGCATTTATTTCTACTTACAACCCACCTCAGGCTCTGTTGTACAGTTTACAGTTATTATTCTCAGAAATGAAATGTGCTTATAGGGATTATGTGTGACAGAACAGAGGGTAGTTTTAGTGGTGGCTTGTGGGAATCATCCTAGACATTAGGGGGAAAGTTTTAATGTGCCTAGTGCCTCAAAAGGGGCACCATTGGGTGGGGGGCTGAGGGGCTGAGGGTTCCCTGAAATAATCTGCGGCCTGAGGCGGGCCTCTGTGGGCCTTCCTGAGGCTGTGGCGGGTCTCCCTCCTCCTGATGCATGATGTCAGAGGTGCATGCCGTGTGCCCCAAGGAGTGGCTTGCTGGACATCGCTGCAGGGAGTGTAGAGAAAATAGAAACAGCATTTAGGCCAAGTTCAAAATAGCTGACCACTTTTGTTCTGTATCTCCTCCTCCTAACATTTTAATCCTTCTCCCAGAAACCCTGAGATGGCGGCTAAATTCTTGCAACTCCAGGTCAGAGCCTCAGATCTGACAACCCTACCTGCAGAATGTGTCCCAGAACTCTGAAAATGCCTGTTGATTGCCTGGATGGAGAAGAAGAAGAGTTTGGATTTGATATCCCGCTTTATCACTACCCGAAGGAGTCTCAAAGCGGCTGGACGCAGATAAGTGTGTGAGTGTGCGTAGAAAGTAGCCTGCTGTGCAAAGGGACACTCATGGCTCTGCCAACATTTGCCTACCACTGGCATGTGACCCCGAAAGGTTGCTCAGAAGGCAACGAGGCCCTCATGTGAGAAAGTGTCCTCCATCCGTGCCTTAGACATTCAACAAACTCACTGTGTCAAGTATCAGCTGATTACTGGCTTGTTTCCAGGGCCAATTTCAGCTGCCTTTTATTATGGCAATATCCTAACAATGTTCTGGGTTCTACTTGCATTAAGGAAAGCATCTCTTCCCATTTACAATCATAGCAGGTAGACTGGCGTGATCTTGGGCTTAGACCTCCCCCCCCCCCATTGAGATGCTGCTGGTTATAAAATGCTCTCCCCTGATTGCTTCCTTCAGTGCTACAATAAAGTTTAAAAATCAGAATAACAAGGGGAGGAGCAAATACACACGTTCTTCCCACCTGATGATATCCTTGCATGGAGGACAGCAGCTTTAATGGAAAGACTTATAGATATCATAGAATTGTAGAGTTGGAAAGGAACCCTGAGGATCATCTAGTTCAACCACCTGCAATGCAGGAATATGCAGCTGTCCCATATGGGGACTGAATCTGCAACCTTGGCATTATCAGCACCATGCTCTAACAAACTGAGGATATGACCCTACATGGTTGCAGCTTGCAAACCAGACCATGTTAGCACAAGGGTAGTAGATGAAGGGGCAGTGACTGGTCAGGCAAGGTGAAGCTTTGTACCCTCAACCATCTCCTTCTGTTTTCTCACAGTTACAGGTACAAATAAGGGGAAAACATCTGTTAGTCTTATGGAGCAACTTGTATGGATTAGAGTTCATTTCATCAAAAGCATTATATACTATCCTCAGGTGTTTGAGGATCCTCTAGTCCACAGAACCTTATGCCATAATAAAATTATTAGTCTTTAAGGTGCCACAAGACTGCTTTGTTGTTTTTGCCGCAGTAGACTAACAGAGCTACCCTTCTGAAGATCAGGTAAGAAAAAGAAAACATCCAAAGTCAGTCTCAGGAATTTGTGAGGTTTTAATCAGGCAGTATGAGGAGGTGGCACAGAGAAATCTACAGTGAAAATCTATGCTTATCTACTCATTGAGATTGTTGGGGCTTATTCCATTGTAAGTGTGTGCAGCATTGCAGGTATAGTCATATCTTTTATACGCTTGCTATAGAAAAGCATCCCCTGTTGTTAAAACATGTGCAGCTGGAATCTTTTTATATCTAAAAAAAATCTGTGTGCAACCTAACACCACAGAAGTGTTTAGTTGCAAAAAAAGTTATTTGTTGTCAAAGACTTGTTAATAGCTTATCTCACTGACAATGTTGCCCTCTTCCAGAGAAGCAGAGAAGTGGGTCAAGGAATCTGCTTCAGAGAAAGGCATGGTGGAGATAAATAATACAATTTTAACCCTCAGCTGGTTCCATCTTCCAAGGTAAAATGTCTAAAAAATTATTATTCACTACAGCATCTATCATTCTGACATCCTAATGGTATGGGAATATACAATCAGGCTATGAAACTTTTACATTATTCTCAGAATCCTTTCACATAAAGGGATCCATACATCATTCATTTTATGTTATGTGTATTTTTTTTTTTTTTTTAAAAACTTGTCTCCAACCCTTTAATCTTTTCACTGCCTGTTTGAGTCTTTTACTTCAGAATCCCATAGGAAATAGAAGAACCGTGGAGGTGAGTCTGTAGTATCACTGTGAATGGGTGTGCTCAATATAACTTGCTCTGATATTTATTTCTGCTGAGCAACATGAATAGATGAGTTAGAAGGGTTTTTTTCCAACATGGTGACCTCCAGATATTGTTACACTACAACTCCCATCATCCCTGTCCATGGACCATGCTGGCTGGGGCACATCTGTTTCTGGATCAGAAACAGATTCCTTCTTCGGTGGCTGCAAATCTGAAACAATGGCAGCATAATCGTCTCTTTAAATGGATCTGCACCAATTACATATAAAGCAGAGGGTTACTAAACCCTCCCGCAATTTAACTTTCTGCAATCCTAAAGTATCACTGATTAACCAGAGGCAGGAGAATTATCATGGAGTGCAGATTGGGGAGATATACCACAATCAGGGAGAGGGGTTAATTCAGACCCTGACTTGAAATGGGACAGATGCCACACCCACTTTGACCCTGAACAGGAAGTTAGTATCAGGAGCAACAAAGTTTAGTGCAAACTGTACTAGGATGGGCGCCAGCTGGGCATGCACTTCCTTCATAATAAGAAATCAGGCATATTCTGTCCTCAGAATCTCTGCCATAAGCCCAGCAGCATGTTACTAAATTTGTCTGGAAATGTGCCATCAAATCCCCACAGGTGACAAAAGATTCCAAACTCAGCTTATGTTTAGATAAAGATGTTCAGCCTGCAGAATGGAATCAAGTGTAGATTCAAGACTTTGCAGGGTATTTTTTACTCTTGAGAGTCTGGCATCTAATAAACTTGTGTAATGTAAGATCACATCATGCTCTGTAGTTTTAAATGATCCGGAGTGGAATGAGGTTAAGTACACCCCTGGAATGGCAACATGCAGAGCAAAATTATGGTAGAACTACAGTGCTCTGAGTGCAATGACAGTGGAGAAGTAGCATAAACTGTGTAATAGCAGTCTGCAAACTATCTTCCTTCTCTGGTACCTGTCATTCCACTCTGGAAATGTATTTGGGGGGGGGGGGACACATTGACCTTGAGGCAATGAAATTCTGATCTAATAATGGTGTGAATTATTTAAAATACAGAAGAGGAATCTCAGTATCCTTGCCTTCATGTCGGATATTGTATCTGTATTAACAAATTGGTTGCCACTCTTCCAGATGCTTTCATGACAATACTGAGCAATTATCACAAATAATATTTCTTCCGGGGTAATTAAATGCAAGAGACAATACCTTTACAGATGTGCATCTGTAAAGAAAGAATCATTAAAAAGGCACATCTAACATCTGTTTCCTTACTAGAGACAAATTCCATTTGGCAAAAATTTAAAGTCAAATCTATCAAATTTGCACTTCATGAAACAACATGCAAACTGAAATACAGCTATCCTTCAAGCCGTGCACTTGTTCGATTTTTTCCCTTAATAATAATTTTTATTAGTTTTCAATTACAGTCCAAACACTTGTTCAAATTTTATGATGCAGTTCTCCAACCATGTGTACAAAAATGCATATTGTAGGGGAAAGTGTGCATAAAAATATGTGGATCAGGCCATGGCTACTAATGTTCAACAACAGGAAGCTTCTAAATGTCCCAGAAAGACACCCAACTTAGTTGTCCAACAAAGGAGTGGGCTGGTAGGGGGTTCTACTTCCCCATCATTCAGCTACACAGTCATGCTGCCCATCTGCCAGCTACAGAAGGATTGTGGGGAACTTGGCTTTTGAGAGTCACATATCCATTCTGAAGGTGTAGGAAGCTGAAAGTCTTTTTTTTTCTTCCCCTAATCAGCATGCAATATGTGATATTTGGGAAATCTTATTACCGAAGAGGAAAGAGACTATTTTAAGACGCCTACACTAGGAATAGATCTAGACTTGTGGCAGAATAAGGTGAAAATGAGCTGGTAGAATAGACTGCAATGGGGAAGTCACTGTGACATTCCAGAATTCTCCTGCATGGGTCTGGTTGCTTAAGGTCACTTGCTATGTCACCCAGTTACCCCCATTGAATCTAGACATTCCTGACTGGTCCACACAATATCCGTTGTCATCACCTACTGAGTTACAGAGAGCAGCAGGACACTTCCTTTATCTATGCTCTCTTGGATGAAACTTGTTTTTTTTAAAGATCCATTTCAATCAGGGTTCAGCCTCTGTTTTGGTACGGTGATTGACTTGATCACTCTTTATGATGACCTCTGTCAAGAGAAAGATTGGGGGGAGGGAGAAAGACTGGGATCTCTCAGCAGCTTTTGATACCATTGATCATGGCATACTTTTGGAGTGGCTATCTGAGTTGGGGGTAGGAGGCATCATTCTGTTCCAGGTCTACTTGGATGGCTGTTTTGAGACATATTGTTTGTTCTCAGAGAAATTTCAGTGTGGGGTTCTGTACAGTTCAGTTTTAGCACACACACCCTTGATGTCTACATAAAATAGCTTAGTGGGATCATCCAGAGTCTTGGAGTACGTCATCAGCAATATGCCCATAACCCATAGTTCTACTTCATAGTTCCTTTACATCTGTAGATTAATCACCACCACCACCTAATTATACTGCATACACAAAGCATGTGGGTGGGATATCCTAAACTCAGAATCCACACTGGCCAGAACATAGGCAGATAAAATTGTAAACATAATTTTGTTTAGGGAGCATCAGATCAAGGATATATACAGAATAGTAAATAAAGAGTTCTAATATCCGAACCCAACAGAACCTTGTATTTCTCTTCACAGCCATCACCATAACTTTTACCTCATTCTCTCCCTCAGTTCCTTCCCCTTCACTCTCTTCTGTGTCTGCTCAGATATGTCTTTGTACAATTCTACACACAACTGTCATTCTCATCCAACTGTCACCACCTGTCACTCACTCAGACGTCACCCAGCATTCCATCACATCCTCCTGCAGCCATTCTTTCTTCCATTCACTCTTCTATTATAGTTACATGTTTAAATCTCTCTACGGCTTAACTAGCTGCAAGCAGAAAACTAGCACAGCAGGGAAAGGGGCCGACTACAGCCTCTCCTTGATGTGACAGTGGTTTTCATTCTTCGTTCCCTGTAAAGAATAGGTAAAGGTAAAGGGACCCCTGACCATTAGGTCCAGTCGTGTCCGACTCTGGGGTTGTGGCGCTCATCTCTCTCTATAGGCCGAGAGCCGGCGTACAGCTTCCAGGTCATGTGGCCAGCATGACTAAGGTGCTTCTGGCGAACCAGAGCAGCGCACGGAAACGCCGTTTACCTTCCCGCCAGAGCGGTTCCTATTTATCTACTTGCACTTTGACATGCTTTCGAACTGCTAGGTGGGCAGGAGCTGGGACCAAGCAACGGGAGCTCACCCCATCGCAGGGATTCGAACCGCTGACCTTCTGATCAGCAAGCCCTAGGATCTGTGGTTTAACCCACAGCACCACCTGGGTCCCCTCTGTAAAGAATAGGACAGCACTAAAAATGGCATCGCTCACCTGAGGTAGCACAGTCCATTCTACCACTTTGGGATTGTGCCACCTCATTCTGCTGCATGTGTAAATTTAGCCTTAGAATAGAGATAGGGGGAAATATATATTTTGAATTTTTAAAGGAGATAAGCATTTTACACACTGCTTCAATTGTTATGCTTGTTTCCTAGATAATTTAGCAAGGAAAAGAAACTTCTACAATATTGAATGGAAGGAAAAGCTGATAGCACATTTTACCAGATGCTACTTACATTATTGACAAAATATCTACAAGTTTCAAAATAAATACTGTGCACAGATTGCTCTGTCTACAAACTGCACCTCCAATGGCAAGCAATTAAAACTAGCTTTAGACATTTCTGCTTATACACCTACACACCTAGACTTATCATTTCCTTTGCTTACATCAATCCACATACTTCCTCACATTCAGAACATCAGTTAATAATTTGATAATATTTTCTCACAGCACAAAGAGCTGCATTTTTTAATACATGATGTTTCTTGGAACAATTCCCTTTATGTATCCTAGGGTAGTCACTTACACACTGCAAAAGAAGAGGACATGCATCACCCTCAAATAGGATGAAAGAGGGCAGATATTTGCAAAAAAAAAATGCAATTTCTCATTTCTGTGTATCCACGAACATTTAGAAGCAATGACTACAATTTCGACAGAAATACAATGCATCTCAGAGAACATAGTCAAGTGACCTATGTGCCTGCCTGCTCGGGCTATTGTGCAAGTGCCAACAAACTGCAGATGGACAACTTCAAGACCTCTGGGTTTTTACTCTCTTGGAAAGAAAAGCCCTTCAAATATAGGATGCTTTTCAAATAGAAGACTGTCCTCTGCAATTTTAGGCACATTGTATGTCCATTGCTGGATGTGAGTAAGAGAAACTTAACAGATTTCAGGGAATAGAAACGGAAACAAGTGCTCCACCTTTTGGACTGGCAAAATTATAAGCACCTTCCTATAAGTTCACCAAAGTCTTGCTTTTTAAGGTACTTTCAAAACTGAGGACTAATCCACAACTATCTCATGCTGTTCAAGTGTCTTCAAATGGGGGATCAGTTAGAAACATTCCTTTGTATAGTTTACAGAAGATAATTCCATATTATTGGGGGAGGGGGAGATATCAAGAGCCAGACAATGCAGTTAAACTCTGGCACAAGTTGCAGAAGACCAGACAAAGCAAGGGACAGACAATTAATCAATGTGTGATACATATTACTTCAGCTGACAGGTTTATCCCAGACAACTCTGCATGAGAGTTCTGAAAGACTTCCTTCGATAAGATACAGTGGTACCTCTGGTTACGAACTTAATTCGTTCTGGAGGTCTGTACTTAACTTGAAAACGTTCTTAACCTGAGGTACAACTTTAGCTAATGGGGCATCCCATTTCTGTTCTCATTTTGGGGCAAAGTTCTTAACCCGAGGTACTACTTCCGAGTTAGCAGAGTCTGTAACCCGAAGTGTTTGTAACCCAAGGTGTTTGTAACCTGAGGTGTTTGTAACCTGAGGTACCACTGTACTTTGAAGTGTCTCATCCAAACAGAGATAATGCTGCCAACGTTGCCAAACATTTTGGGTCAGACACCACATTCACAACCCATGCGATAGTTTTACACACTTAATTGCAATACTTTGGCCTATTATGATTTTCTAGGGTTGCAATCCTAGGGATAGTTACTATTTAAATCAGGCATTCCCAACCTGCCTGATGTTTTGGCCTACAACTCTCATGATCCCTAGCTAACAGGACCAGTGGTCAGGGATGATGGGAATTGTAGTCCAAAACATCTGGAGGGTCGAAAGGTTGGGGATGCCTGATTTAAATCAATGTGTTTCAGGAAGCTCATTCATAGGATTAGCCTATTATCAGCCTAGACAAAATGCCCAGAAATTACTTATCACCATTAAAGTTCATGAAGACAAAATATCTCATAGGAATGATTACTGAGGTTGACTGTGCTTTTGAAAAAAGAAAACAAGACCTTGCAGATGTAACTTAAAGCTCATTCCAACTTCCTTTTGCACCACACTTTCCAGGCCCAGGTCCACACTTTAAAGCTCTGTGTCTGAGCGGTTTTAAAAGAAAAATTTGGTCTCAGCACTTTCCTTGGGAAAACCTGCATTTTACTGCTGAATCAGAGCAAATGGCAACTCACAGGAAACCTGATTGCTCTGATGTAGTGGTAAAACATAGGTTTCCCTGGGGAAAGCACAGGGACACCCCCCCACACACACACACAACCAGGACTGCTCAGACATGGAACTTTAAAGCACAGACCTGTTCCTAGAACCATAGCACTAAATGAAGTCTGGATGAGCCCTTAGTAAACCAACATAACACCATCACTAAGGAATTGATACCATTTCTACTGTACTTCATTAAAAACCTCTAAAAATGCATTTGTTATTTAATTAAACCTGCTGAGGGAAAGGGAGAAAACCCTCTGGGTGAAACAATCTATATGGCAAGAACATTTATGCACCTTTTAAATACCTGAATATGCATGGTTAAGTCATCTTTTGAGAGAAACCCAGCACAGCAGTAATTTTCTGCTTTTGAGGTTAGCCACAGCTACTTCCCAATTAATAACCCTGTGAGTCTACACCTCATGATGATTAAACTCAATTCAGGAAATCCCAACTGAAATCTCATCTTGGCCATGACTTACTTAAGAGTTGTATTCAACTACATTATATTCAGATTATATACATTATACACAAAGTGTGGGGAATGTGCTCTGTTACATCAAGGATCTTGTTACATTGATAAAGGGTTGCTTTTGTTTTAGTGGTTGCTCTGACCAAGAGGATTAGAGTTCAACACAGGATGAGCATGATAGTTAAAGGAAAAGGAAACGAAAATATTTCAGGAGGAAAAAGAGAAGCTTAACAGATTTCAAAAAATAGAGACGGAAACAAGTGTTCCACCACCCTTTGGACTGGCAAAACGTTTGGGAGGGGAAATACTTGTGTGTAAGTAAAGAAAATAGTTGAAGAATAAAGAAAAGTTACACTGACAGAGAAATGATACATTGCAAGAAAGAAAAAGAGCTAAAATACTGTGAGACAGGTGAAGTACTGCGGAAGAGTTTAGAGAACAATACTGGAACGCTGTAGAAGAAAGAAGCCAAGACAAAGCTGCAAAGGGACCCAGATGCTGTACTGAGGAATGCAAATTGTTACATATTGGCTTGGTTAGTGAAGCAGCAGTCTACATTTATCTGGATGTGTTTTCCTCTGTGATCTTTATATTTAACTGATGAATAACTGTTCAAGCTGTATCTAAAATAAATTTGTGAGGTCTTATTGCCCCCCACCCATTGCATTCACTACTTTATCTGGTGTAACAAGCTGGTTAGTCCAGTTTTTAAGACGTCACAAAGGTTAAAGGGCTGTTCAGTGGAGGCAGCTGGAGGGGTGGGGTATTCACTTGGTAGCAGCAGCAGTGAAGTAGGGGAGGACGAGGACCTGGGTGTAGTTTCCTTGCTTGCCCCCTCTCTCATGGTACAGACCACACCCTCTGCCTTCGCATCCGAACACTTGAAAATTCAGTGCAGCAATGCCAAGGAGGACTTAAAAGCTATCAGGTGGCCTAACATCATGACCACAAACCTGACACCCCAAACAGGACTCCTTTGTGAATGGAGCAAAACAGCCACTCCTAATTTGACACCCAATTGAAGTTAGCCAATTGGGGTGGGCGGGCTACATTTTCCATTTAGTACATCAGATACCTCTGGGAACGAGGCTAGTTTAAAAATTGTTTTAAAAAGAAGGAATAAGTAAGGAACTCCCCCTATTAGTTGCAACTCCCCCACAAAAAAGCATTCTTGCCTGACCCCTGAATAATTTCAAACATGAATAATTTCAACCATTGTAACGTGGCCATTCTCTGGACCTGTCCAGAAATAATTCTATCCCAACTGGTGCTCTGGCTTTTAGTAGAAATTCTTATTGGAGAGGCATATAGCCTGTTCAAAAAACACAGTGCTCATAGCATATGCTCCCACCCACTTCTAGTCCCTTGCAAATCAGTAAGACAACCCCATCACCAGAAACAGGGAGCTTCCACAGCCTTAAACAAATGGCTGTCATGCATAGGCACATCATGTGCACCAGAACTACAGAAGCATTGCTGTTGAATCTTGACATTTCTGTCTCCAAATCGGGAAACGCAGATCAAATTTCCATCAGATTGGGCTACCATCAGAAAAATGGATTGTGACAGGATTTTCAGTCAAGCTTTGGATTAGCTGCTTCAGTCCTAGAAGCCAGATTAGTTTGTGCCAAAATTTCAAAAGCTATGCCCTGGAGATGGTGCTTGAAATAGCAGCCAGAATCTAATCAGGTAGTTTTGTAAGATTTCATTTTGAATGACAGCAGTCTCCATGGATCTCCTATTCATTATATATCTGCTACTCGGCTGAATTCCTCTCCCCACTCCTTCCTTTTTCATAGAACTTGGAACCTGAAAATAGGTAACTTGATAATCTCTGCAATCAAACCATGATGGAACTTTACATTCTATTTAAATGTTCTGCACTTAACTCTTCTGCAAGCCTGCCCCATCATCACTATTATAATTCGTGTATTGATTAAATATGTTAGGTATCCAACAGAACAGAAAGAAAATAAAAGGATATACTTTGTGAGTACAGACTTTATGGAAGCAGTACCTGAACACTCCTTTGCCTGTCAGAATTAATATTTGAGACACATGTCACTGTTACCTCTAAAAAAGGTTATTTTAAAAAGCGAACATTTAAGGCATTATCCAGTTTTTAAAATGACCTCCCCTATGTTTGTTTATAGGGACCCAGGTGGTGCTGTGGGTTAAACCACAGAGCCTAGGGCTTGCTGATCAGAAGGTCGGCGGTTCGAATCCCTGCGACGGGGTGAGCTCCCGTTGCTTGGTCCCTGCTCCTGCCAACCTAGCAGTTCGAAAGCACGTCAAAGTGCAAGTAGATAAATAGGAACCGCTCTGGCGGGAAGGTAAACGGCATTTCCGTGCTCTGCTCTGGTTCGCCAGAAGCGGCTTTGTCATGCTGGCCACATGACCTGGAAGCTGTACACCGGCTCTCGGCCAATAAAGCGAGATGAGCACTGCAACCCCAGAGTCGGACATGACTGGACCTAATGGTCAGGGGTCCCTTTACCTTTTTATGTTTGTTTATTAGTAATTTACCTGGGCATGCTTTCAATTTATGTAAACTGCTTGGCAGAGGCACTGCCTTGGGTTCCAGGTTATGGGTGCTCAGTAGCGCCTGTGATATAACATGACATTGTGATGTCATGATGTTGTGTCATCACAATGTCACATGGCAGTGGCAGGGCAGCTTTTCTGAGGCCTTGTGGGGTCTCGGAGATTAAGTCCAAGACCTCGCGGGATCTCCGAACACAACTTCTGGTTTCTACAAGATGTCACGTTCAGAGGCCTGGCAGAGCCTCCGACATCGTCTGGGAAGCCGCGTCGGGGCTCCGATTCAAGTACCGGTAACCGGAAGTCACCTCGGAGCTTGGTGTTGTTGTGGAGTGTTTTCTAAAATTCTTAGGTGAACAATTAAAGAAAGAAATAAGCACAGTCTTCTCTGAGGATGAGTAGTTTTGCTGCATCTCCCCAATGCTACTGCTTGGTTTTGTGGTTGCCATATGTCCTCTTTTTCCAGGACACGCCCTCTTTTTCATGGGTATGTAAAATGAGAGTCGTCATAGCGATCCATAGTTAAAAGGTAAGTCTGCAAATGGGTCCTCTTTTTTGCTCTTCAAAATATGGCAACCCTAAATGTGGCAAAAATATACCCAGGTCTCGATCACACCATACATTTAAAACAGTCATGGCTTTCCCCCAAAGAATCCTGGGAGCTGTAGCTTGTTAAGAGCTACAATTTCCAGCACCCTTTAAAACTTAAATTTTCAGGATTCCACATTCTATTAAAGTGGTATAATAGTCACCATAGTATAATGTATGGTGTGGAGGTGACCCCCAGATACTGCTAGGGTGCATCCCCCCAAAACTTTTTAAACTCGCAAGCAGGGCTTTTTTCTTCCAGAACTCACTGGAACTCAGTTCCGGCACTTCTCAGGTGGGAGCCATTGCCATTCTAAGAGAGGCGTTTATGGTGAGTTCAAGCACCTCTTTTTTTCTAGAAAAATAGCACTCCCTGCAAGGCTCCAGAGAGACAGATGATGATGATGATGATGATGAAGAAGAAGAAGAAGAAGAAGAAGAAGAGTTTGGACTTGATATCCCGCCTTTCACTCCCCTTAGGGAGTCTCAAAGCGGCTAACAATCTCCTTTCCCTTCCTCCCCCACAACAAACTCTCTGTGAGGTGAGTGAGGCTGAGAGACTTCAGAGAAGTGTGACTAGCCCAAGGTCACCCAGCAGCTGCATGTGGAGGAGCGGAGACGCAAACCCGGTTCACCAGATTACTAGTCCAGCCCTCTTAACCACTACAGCCAGTGCTCCCCAACCTTTTTATCGTCGCGGACCGGTCAACGTTTGATAATTTTACCATGGCCCGCTGAGGGGGGGACATTGATTGTTTATATTTTAGATTGTTTTGATATCATAATTTTAATTTAATTGTATTTAAACATGCCTTCAAAATAAAATACAGTTACACCCAAAAATGAATAGAAAGTGATTTAACATTTTAACACCACAGTAAATAAAATTGAAATAATTTAATGTTCCTTGGGCGGCCCAGTACCATTTGATCCACGGACCAGTACCGGGCCGCAGACCGGGGGTTGTGGACCACTGCACTACACCATGCTGGCTGAAGCATTGCCCTCACTTTGATTTGGTGCATTGATGATGCCACGTGAAGACATTTGGAAGTCAAATGAGAGGGCAATCCTTTATTCACACTGGAGACTTGTGGGTAAAGGAAG
The DNA here is from genome assembly GCA_034641385.1 of Darevskia mixta. NCBI lineage: Eukaryota > Metazoa > Chordata > Lepidosauria > Squamata > Lacertidae > Darevskia > Darevskia mixta. Next base: position 3,363,375 of record JAWWNH010000027.1, read on the forward strand.
TTTGGGTGGGGTGTCCCCACCCAGTGGGGACAAGTTAAGTTCACCCCACACTACCAAACCCGCCCCCAAACTTTGAGGCCTGTAGCCAAGTTTCCTCAAAGTGGGTGGAAATGTGATGGAGGAGATGACAGGGAAGTTATTAAGTTAGGAAGAAGCAGTGCAGTTTCAGCGAGGATCAAAGATTCTGTGACTGGCAAGATATATCAACTCATTAGGCCTATTGCTGTTCTAGGGCAACAGCCCTGCAGTTGACACCCACACATAACTGACATACTCTGTCATATGCTTGAAATGTGGAGTGTTACCAAACATCAGGCAGATGCACAATCTTGCTGTTAGTACCATGTAGATGCTATTAGTTATAGCTGCTGACAGCTGACAGCTATCAGACTGATTTACATTTCAAATCTTATGGCAGTAAATCTGATAACCAAGGTTAGCATCTGCATGGTTGTTAATCATTTTTTCCCTTTCTCACAGATATTTCGCTTGCTCTGTTGTTTTTTTAAAAAGCTTGCATGCTGAACATCAAATTCCTACAATTTGATGTATGGTGGAAATCTTTCCTAATTAGCTAAACTTCATATTTTCAGAGGAGAGAGATAACTTTTAAAAAAGAAAATCTAAGCGTTTGTTCTCTGCCATTAGCCGTGATTTTATGGCATCAAACCACATTGCCCATGTTACTTCAGGATTAGGCACAGAGACAGAGAGCAGAAGTCTCTGCACAGTGGCCAGCTGTTTATAGATGTATTTTAACATTTATTGGCCACCTTACCAAAAGAAAATAAGTAATAATTTCTGTCCGAGTAATAAAAATTAGCACAAAAGAAGCAATAAAACTTAATGAGCAGAGCTGTCATGAAATATAGGGAAGCAGAAAGTTTTTATTTCACAGCCCGAAAGCTGACTGCGGTGGGAGGATGTTTCACTTGCCTCCTGAAAGTGTGCAGAGAAGGATTCACAAGAAATACTTCTTGTGCCTGAAGCTCTTCCAATTTAGTATCAAGGGTCTGAGGAATTTTAACCAATACAAGGGCTGTCGTCCGTTTGGATTTTCCCAGACATTACCAGGATTTCAAAGACAGAATTGATGTCGGGGGGGGGGGTGTCGGAAAGGTAGCCCCTTATCCTAGATCTGGCAAGTCCATCATTGTTGTTTTTTGAAGTTTTTGTAAATAATTTTCAGGTTTTCGGGGTGTCCTGGTTTTTACTTTTTGAAATATGGCAACCCTATCAGTACATTTATTAATTTATCAACTAAGCTTACATTTGTTTGCATATTACCAACTTCAAAAAAATGCTTTATTTGTGTACTGAGGGAAGTGAAAGTTTATTTACATATGAATAAACAAAGGGTAACACACTTTGATAGACTAAAAGGCCATATTTTATATTTTCTTTGTCATTCATGATTACAGTAATACATCAGAACCAGTATTGCTCGACAAAATAAAGAAGTCTGTTTTTAAGTTATAGCACCATCAGGTACAATGTCTCTCAACAACTAATCAATTAAAGGCTAGTTGATTGACTACCAACTGAACCCGAAACATCAATCTGTCACAAAGAGAGGCCTCCTTTGCAGGACACACACAAAAGTTGCATATTAATTATGTTAAACACCACACAATGGTAGCGACCAGAGATGTACAGTATTAAAATCTCAACCGAAACTTAATTGAACTCAAATTCAGAGTTGAGACATCTGTGGAATACAGAAGGAAGACAAAAGACAGAACTTGCGATGTTTCTAGGATGAGCAGAGCATTCTGCAAGTTAAATTGGAGGCTTCAGGAAGGAAACTTTTTTTTAACATGCATTTTAGTGGCTACACTTGGAGCAACCATTCCCCTTCCCTCTTATGTACTACATTCTACAAATGGCATAACAAGTTTCATGTCTTGTAACGGGCAAAAATAATCCTGCCACCTATAAGTTCCCTATCTAGTAACACAGATGTTCTGGGCACAGGGATCAGTCAACCACAGAATCTGGGAAGAGGTTTTGAGAACACAAAAATTAAAGATTTTGCTCTTTAAAATATTGGATCAGGCCAAAGGCCCAATTGCCTCTGACTGGAAATAGAACATAACCAGCATGTACTAATAGACTTATCTTCCATAAATATGTCTATCCTTCTTTTAAAGCCATCCAATTAACAGTTTTTCTTAAAACCGTTAAGAACAACTGAATATGAAATCTAATTGCTATCAAAAGTAAAATTTAGTTATTTTTAAGGCAGATTGGCCCCAAAACAGTGAAGATGGAGAGCTCCCACCTGTTGCAGGAAATATATTGTCTCCTCCCCTTATCATTTCCTACCTAACAGGAGCGGCTCTGATAATGATCCACCGAGTGGTGTGGTTCTGGTCAGGAGGGGATAGATCTCAGGCATTCAATGGATGTCCTCCTCCTCCCCCCCCCTTTGTCAGCTGTAGAAGTGACCTGCACGCCAAAACCTATTTCTGCTGGTTGTGAATTTTCATGGAATTAGACCAATCACATTTTAGCTTTCTTCTACACTCCAAAATGAAATAATGTTGTAATCTGCACTGCATCCTTTGGCTACGGCAGACTATAAATCTCAATTAATAATGGGTTGTGTTGTTTTCATTTTCTTATCTTTTTTTAAAAGAAGCATTCAGATAAGAAATGACAGATGCACCTTTTAATAGCACTAGTGTTGCATTAAGGTATAATCAAAACCATTCATCTTATCAAGCAACTATTATATAACTTAAACGGTTATTAATGTATTCTTGGAAATGCCAACATATATTTCCCCCAGAAAAATCAGTTCAAAGAAGAAATATTATAAAACACTTTCTCTAATTCTCTCATCATCCCCCCCCCCATTTGTTTTGAAGTATCAGAAAAGTAATACAATGCTTCCGGGGTTTACTTTTTTGTATCTGATCACTTGCTTCAGAGAAGTTACATCATGCGCAGAAAAGTCAGAAGAGCAGACATCTAGCACAGCATTCTCTTGCTAAGAGCAAGCAACCACTCAGTTGTCTCTGAAAGCTCTCAAGCAGCACATCTTCTGTTGTTTATCCCCAGTTTCTGATACTCGCATGTGTGCCCTCTGATCATGGAAGTTCCACTTAGGATCCCAGCTAATAGATTTAACAGGCCTGCCTTCCGGGAATTTCTCCAATCTTTTCCTTAAAACTATTTAACGTAGAGGCCACAATCACAACTTCTGGTAAGAAGTTCTGATTGTGAATCAATATTAAAAGGACAAGAAAAACCCTCATTTGCATGTGTGTAAGGCACAATAGGGACCCAGGTGGCGCTGTGGGTTAAACCACAGAGCCTAGGGCTTGCTGATCAGAAGGTCAGCGGTTCGAATCCCTGAGATGGGGTGAGCTCCCGTTGCTCGGTCCCAGCTCCTGCCAACCTAGCAGTTGGAAAGCATGTCAAAGTGCAAGTAGATAAATAGGAACCGCTCTGGCGGGAAGGTAAACGGCGTTTCTGTGTGCTGCTCTGGTTCGCCAGAAGCGGCTTTGTCATGCTGGCCACATGACCCAGAAGCTATACGCTGGCTCTTGGCCCATAAAGCGAGATGAGCGCCGCAACCCCAGAGTCGGACACGACTGGACCTAATGGTCAGGGGTACCTTTACCTTTACCTTTAAGGCACAATATTGTGTTATTCTGCTTCCTTTCCAATTGCATGTTTTTATTAAGGGACATCACACACTATGTTTACACACCACCACGACAACTACAACTACAACAACATTCCCTCCATAATGTGCAGAATAGGAGTAGGGAACCTTTAGCCCCTGGTCATAATTAGGACCACCAGATCTCTCTGTTTGGCCCACAAGGTGCTATTTTGACCAAATGGCTGGTTGCCACAAGGAGGCCATCTTGGGGAGCAACCTCATAAAAAATATAAAGTGTGTTTTTAGCAGAAAGGGAGACTAAGATGTCCCAGAAAGTCATGGGAACGAGCAACAGGGGCCGTTAGAACAGATGCAGCAGTAGGGGCTGTGGGGGTTAATAATTTGGAAGGAAGGAGCAGAAACAGCAAGGGCTGTGAAGGGCACAGTGGGATAGGAATCACTAGACAGGACCTTGCATCTTGCGGCTCTCATGCGGAGGAGAGGGGATTCGATTATAAAGCTTCCCACAGAACAGTGGAATAATTGGCTCGTTTTTGTGGAAAACAACAATTACGAGGGAAAGGGAAATTATGTAGGGCATGAGGGACACAAGATGGTCTGAAACCCATATGCAAATTGCGCTCCTTGGAGGTATCAATTTGCTTGTAGCTAGATATAGGCCGTCTAATGTTAAATTATGCATACAAGAGACTGATTTGCCACAGCGCTGCTTCACACAGAGAGCAGAAGACAAAATACAGATGCTTGCCTCCACAGCGTTTGGAAGCCACAGTATCTCATTCACAAAGCAAACAGCATTGTTATATCTGCTTATGGTTTTCCAGATGCTCAGCCTGAGAGAGAGAAGCTACTAAACTAAAATTAAGATTACTAGGGAAATACTGGCGTGCCTGAAACAATTATTGGGGTTAATGGGTTTCTTAAGGAACATGATACCATGCACACATGGCTGGCTTACTAGGAAAAAGGGGAATTTGTGTGTTCATAATATTCACACCATGGAAAGAAATTAGACAAAATGCTGCTGAAGTTTAGCTAGAAAAAGAAAAAGTTTATCACTTCAGGAGAACTATTCTCCCCTCCCCAGTTTCAGTATAAAATAATTGTTCCAGGACCCATAATTATGTTGGTGACAGCATTGCACCATCTGGAGAAGGCTCTCCACCAATAATATCATTTTGGCGTCTCTGATTTGCCCCTGCCTACACCACACTTAAAACACTATCCACGACTTTCCCCTGGCCTGTTAAGGAAGGTAGAAATAAAATACTGTATATTCCTGCGTATAAGACTACTTTTTAACCCAGGAAAATCTTCTCAAAAGTCGGGGGTCATCTTATACGCCGGGTCGTATTTCTTATACGGCGAGTATATCCCAAACTCTTTATTTTAACTGGAAAAGTTGGGTGTCGTCTTATACGCCCAGTCGTCTTATACGCCGGAATATATGGTACATTACTAACATATAACTTGAGGTACCTCAAAATCGATGTGCTGTGTCCTATTGGTGTAGTCGTGGTGGGAAAAAAATGGGGAGTTGAGGAGGGTCAGTTGGGGAGGAGTGAAAAACATTCCTATTTTCACCTGAGGAATGTTGGAGGGTATTTTTGTAGAGTTAGAATCATAGAATCATAGAATTGCAGAGTTGGAAGGGACCCCAAGGGTCATCTAGTCCAACCTTCTGAAATACAGGAATCTTAGCTAAAGCATCCATGATAGGTGGCCATCCAATCTCTGCTTAAAAACCTCCAAGGATGGAGAGCCCACCATTTCCCAGGGGAGACCGTTCCACTGTTGAACAGCTTTTACTACCAGAATTTTTTTTTTCTGATGTTTAGTCAGAATCTCCTTTCTTGTAATTTGAATCCACTGGTTCAAGTCCTACCACCCAGAGCAGGTTTGTTTCCTCATCCATGTGAAAATCCTTGAGATATTTGAATATTGCTATCATATCTCCTCTCAGTCTACTCTTTTCCAGGCTAAACATACCCAGCTCCATCAACCGTTCCTCATAAGGCTTGGAAGGGACCATGAGAGCCTCATAATCCATCCATCCATCCATCCATACATGAATAACATGATGCATGAGAGGTGGCGTTGCAGAGGTGATGCAGTATACCCTGAGCTACTTTTCAAATGCTTGGCAGCCATTGTTATATCAGAAAGAATGTGGTACACTTGCAGTTCCTGCAAATGTGTGATATTCAGCACAAACTTTAATATGTGTAGATCCCCTTTCAAAAGCATCACAGAAAATAAATGGCTGACTCTTAGTGAACATTAAAAGGTAAAGGTAAAGGGACCCCTGACCATTAGGTCCAGTCGTGACCGACTCTGGGGTTGCGGCGCTCATCTCGCATTATTGGCCAAGGGAGCCGGCGTACAGCTTCCAGGTCATGTGGCCAGCATGACAAAGCCGCTTCTGGCGAACCAGAGCAGAGCACGGAAATGTCGTTTTCCTTCCCGCTGCAGCGGTACCTATTTATCTACTTACAGTTTGACGTGCTTTCGAACTGCTAGGTTGGCAGGAGCAGGGACCGAGCAACGCGAGCTCACCCCGTTGTGGGGATTCGAACCGCCGACCTTCTGATCGGCAAGCCCTAGGCTCTGTGGTTTAACCCACAGCGCCACCCGTGTCCCAATTAGTGAACATTAGGAGACTCCTAATTTCTGCACTATGTGAATTAGTTCCAACAAGCAAAACATGCAGCAACTGCAGCCAACAGTATTTTTCAGAATTATTCCAGTATCTCGGCTTCTGGTAGAACACTCTTGACAGCCCCCTCTCTGCCTTTGCAGTCAATCCAGATAAACCAAAATAGTACCCATTAATAAAAAATAAGCTCCAAAGCCAATTAGCTCAAGTCCTCTTTAGCAAAACTTTCCCAGGATTTCCATCTGGGAGAAAGAGAGTTATTTGTGGGTACAGCTATACACATAAGAGTTCTCGACACACATTATAATGAATGTTCACAGACTGGGGGCACAGCCTGTTGACACAATATTGCTCCCTCCCTCCATGCATATGATCTTTGTATTTGGCAGCCAACTCTATGCAACTGGTGAGACACAGCATCTGCTTACAGTGTACTATCTATGCCAAAAAACAATTTTAAAAGATGCAGCTTTCTTGCACCCAGGAAATTTATGAGTTATGCAAACAATTGGGTGTGGGTAGACCAGTTACTGAAAAGGATAAAAATAAATAAATCCCCAGACTTATATACTTACATATGTATTTTAGCACATTCTTCAGCATGTGATCCCAGGGTAGGTTTCAACATAATTAGAACAGCAACAATTGTAAAGCTATCAAGAGCAGACAAACATACAACACTAAAATTGAGTCCTAGCTTCACGAATCGCAGCAATGCACAAGATTCCATAAACACTGAGGCAAACAGGTAGGTCTTTGCCTGGCACTAAGAGACCAAAAGCTTCAGTGCCAGATGTGCTTCCAGGTATCCTCTCCAACTGGATTCAGCTACAAATAGATAAAACATGAGTCCACAAATATAAAATGTGTGCATATTCATTTGCCCAGGCTAGAGCCTGCAAGGGAATGCTTGCTTCAACAGTGAAGCAGCTCAGAGTGGGAGCTTGTATAGGAGCTGGAAGCTCCAGTCCTTCCTGTCTCTCAGGGAGGCCCTGATCCAAGAAGGTTATTCCATGCACTTCCTTCTCTTCCCATGTTACCTCATGTGTTTTGCAGCTGAGGCCTTGGAACTCCTGCTTGGCTCACTCTCCCCTCTACTCCTGTGGTTCTGGGGGACATGCAGAAGGGTTTGAGAGCTACCCAGGCAGGTGGTGTGGGGACCCCAAGTCCTGGGGCATGGATGTCTGGTTGGAACAGTTCTTTGAGGTCACTGGCAGTGTGTACATATCATCATCATCATCATCATCATCATCATCATCATCATCAAATCTGCATGCTGTCCATAAATCTTAGGGTGCTTCACAACACAAAATTACAACATAAAAAACAAACAAAACAAATTAATAATCCCCCCTTCCCTGGCAAGGCAGATCTTCAGAGGGGTGTTCCTACTTCCCCAGCTCCTCCTCCTGAGGAGACTCCAGTTTCAAAGTTTGAGCATGACTGAACCCTGAGGGTTAAACACTTGCCTATGGCTTAAATCATAGCCTCTCCACACACAACAAATCTACTATGCATACAGCAAATTCAAGGCATATCAGAGCTGGCCCATCAGCAAAGAGGTTGGCTGGTTATTTTGCATACAGGCCTAAACAGATTGCTTTTCAGAAACTTTTTGAATAAATAGAATGGGATAGCAACAGCACCCCCTAGATTTAGGGCTGATTCATGTACTGTACATTAGACATTCAGAGTCCAAGCTTTCGTATCTCCTCAAACACTTATGTGGTGGAGTGGGTAGAGTTCACAGTGTAACCAGAGTCAGAGCAACGTGGAGTCCAGTCTCAATGGGGAGGTGAGGGTGAGCAGGATGAAATGAAGGATGAGAGGCTGGGGTTACGTAGGGCTGTGCGAGCACAGCCTGACCCACGGATGGGGCTCAGAACATGTGTGTGTCAATGCCCCACATTGGATGTATTAGGTTCATTCTGAATTCAAAATAAACTGCACATCAGCAACTGGTATACTGGCATAAATGCATCCTGCTCAGGGGAATGATATGGGCATGGTTTCTGAATCTTTTCCGTCTGTAACAGTCATAACATTTTCCACAGTAAAAGCAACTGTTAGCCTGTCCCCTCACATTCTACCTCTTTCTTGTGATCTGAGGTGTCAAAGACAAATGGTTCCTGGATGTATTGCACCCAAATCACTGCCACAGGCCTGTTTCTTCATGCTCAGCCCAGGTGGGAAAGATGGAACTAGAAGCCAAGGTCCTGAGTGGAGAAGGAATTTGTAGAACAGGGCTTCAGAAGGGAAGGGAGAAGTGGACGGTGCTGAATGGGGAAGCTGATTTGGAGGGGAGATGTTAGGAGTTCAGATTGCTTCAAGAGAAATGAAATGAAAGGTAAGAGGTTTGGAACCCTCCTCCTTCACTGTGAAATTTAATGGACAGCAGTCAGTAATACTTTTATGTAACCCTGCATAGTGCAATAGGAGATATGAGATTAAGCAATAGATTTTAACAGCAATGTTTACATAATATTCCAGTTAATTATAATAAAAGATAAATGATGAATCAATGGACCATGAATAAAAAAGTAATCAAATACTAGAATGATCCAGAGTTGAATTGAAACAAGAAAAATTGTTATAATCTGAAGTCTAAATTTCTACATTGGCTAATTTTAAAAAATAATTTTAAAAAATGCAGGATTGATGTTTTAATATTAACATTCACCTGTTTTGATTGACATGAATGCAAAAGGTTTCCGAGATTCTATGACACATTGGCTGTCAAATTCTATCAACTGCTGAATGTCTGATGCTTTCAGCTATTGACATCAACTGGATACTAGCTGTCAAACAGTATCCAATGTTGTCACAGAAAGAAAAAAGGTGGATACCACATTAAAGAGAAATCTGACACCACCAGATGTTCCTAATTCAATCTACTTTTAACCTCTGCAATCTAGTTTGAAGCAGCAAGGTCTAATTCACTATGCACTGACCTTGGTGGTAAAGCAAGTGTCAGAGCAGGGGAAGAATGAATGCTCGTGAATAATATATGCAGCATTTGGGCCACCAGAAGGTTTTCCTTAATGTGGAAGTCATGTATGTGTCCCTATGTCATCCTTATTCTCCATCAACATGTATAATTCACTAAGCCACAAGCAAGAAGACACTTTCTGTTTGGGCTGGAACTAGCGCCTATCTCCTGAGCTCGATAGGAGCACACAACCTCATTTTTAAATGCACACCTCTTTTTTCTTCTTCAATGCCATTGTTATCAACAGGAAGAAGATACTAGAAACTTGAGTCTGCAGCAGATATAGGAAGCCAGCTACGCTTCTAGCTGGGAGGGTAGTAAATACTACATCCAGCAGAAGTGGTGGATGTAGCACCCTGGACAGCTTCAGGTGCAGTGGTAATACAGTGGGACCTCGACTTACGAGTGACCCGACTTACGTGTTTTTCGACTTCCGAATGACTTCCGGAAGAAAAAAAATGGCCGCCGCAACCAAATTTTTCTACTTCCGAAAGGAAGTCGCGGCCACTTTGAATAGGATTTTTTCGACTTACGATTTTTTTTCGCTCAATGCATTCCTATGGGGATTCGACTTATGAGTGTTTTCGACTACTGAAGATCGCGTCGGAACGCATTATCTTCGTAAGTCGAGGTCCCACTGTACTTAAGACTGAGACCTTCCTCCTCAACTTCTGTTTCAAGAAGGTTTGGGTGCCATGGACATCTGGCTCCAGATCCCTATCACAAAAGTCTAGATCATGCATGAATAATCTTATCTCAGAACCAATAAACTCCACCCTACACCTTTGTTAGGAATAATGGTTTCACCAGAAGACATAAGCTCTTATTTACAAGTGCCAAGCAGACACCTAGCATTAACTCCTTTCCAAATACAAGAACAGCAGTGCAGCATAGATGGTTTAAATACTATTTACAGTTTTAACTGCCTTCTCATCAAAGTGCAAGACTGTTCAGAGAGCATGTGAGCCCCTCAGTACACAATAAATGGTGCTTCCAAACAGCATGCACGACTTTTCTCTGCTTCCGTGCCGAGGCATCTGAAACAGCCAGCTTGGAGTCAACAACATTTTATGCTGCCAGAAACATTTGTGTTACTGCCAATTAATCTGTGGTCGAGTAATTGGAGAGTGAAAGGAGTGGATGTCAGTCTAGTTATAATGCTGTGCCTTTATATTTAATGAGTAATGAGATCTGTCATATCTACAACTACCAATAGGAGGGAGACAGCTGTGGTTATTAGCTACTTATGAGAATAAAGCATATTTACTAGTAAATCCTCACTTAAATCATTCCTGTTTCCAGAAATTACACTCTCCTTATTATTAGCACAAATGAAATGGAGGTCACATGAATGCTAAGGGTGTGTAAGGCCATCACCATAATTTTTCTCAGAAGGAATTTTGACAGTCCATCCAAGCTGAGCACTGCTAGTGGCATATTTTCTCCCCACCACACTGTTCTAGATATGAGCAGTTCCCAATACTGTTTTCAAGCTTAGAGCAGCTGAAGAGATCAAACTGAGGACTCCCCAATCAGTTAGCCATTTGCTATTTTTCTAGAGAAAGAGGTACTGGAACTCACAATGAGCACCTCCCTTATTCTCTTATAATGGCAATGGCGTCCACCTGGGAGGTGTTGGAACTGTGTTCCAGTGAGTTCTGGCTCAAAAAGAGCCCTGGTGCCAAGTACCCAGGCAGTGTGGGGATACGTCAATGACCATGAGAGGCAAACACCACACAAATTAGCTCTCACTCCATGTATAATTAAATCACAAGGGAAATGTGCTTTGTGTAGTGAATTGGGGGTCTGGCTTCTCAGAATGAGCTTGATGGATATTTCTCAGGAGAATTCTAGTTCCTCGAGAGACCAGACTTTGGGTCCATGGCCTTCCCAGTTTATCAGAAGCCATGGCTGGTGCTAGCAATTGGGAATGTTGAACAGTTGCTGAGACCCAGACCACTTTGGAGGTCAAATGGGCCAAGAGCCACTGCTGTTGCTTCTGGGACACTCTCTCAATTCCATGGTGACATGGCCAAATCAGAGGGAATGATTACACAGCTTCTTCTGTCATACCCCGCCCCCCTCTGAATAGTACTTCAAGACTGCAACAATGAAAGATGCTCATTGATGTTATCCTGCCCAGCATAACACAAAACCTGGCACTGCAGATCTTTTTGAGCCTTGCAACCCCAGCCTCTGTTGTAGCCCTTGCTTCAGCCATAGGAAACCATGTTGATGCATTCATATTGTCATGGCTTGGCTTAAGAAGGGTTAACCTAAGTCCTGCCCTTGTAAAGGCTGGAGTGTCAGCATTTTTTGCTGCCTTGGGCTACAGGAGTAGCTGAGCGTCTGGAGACCTGAAAGCCATTAATTCTCTGCCCCCCCCCATGTTGCCATTCTGCAGTTGGCTGGTGCCTGTGTTTTGTGTATATGTATGCGGCTGCCATGGATCATTACACACTGTAACCACTCCTTTGAAACCATTACAAGATCAATGCCGAGCTGGTTCAAGGATACTGCTAGGTGTTTTGATTGGGCAGAACCTTAGTGTGCTTTGCTAAATGAGGCACAACAGTATGGATTGAAATTGGGGAAGGTGGAATTAAAACTCACCAGGAGCAGTAATAAAACCTCTTGGGTTTTCCCACTCCTCGCCAGCCTTTATGATTATTATTTCTTTATAATGCTCTGAACATTTAAAAGATTTTTACAGGCTAGTCTGCCCTATGGTGCAGCAAATGTCTTGTTTAGTGGGCAAAGTTCCCAGACAAAAGCAAAAAAGATGCATTGGATATTACCGCTCTTCCTGCTTGCACGGTAAAAATGTCATCCCAGTCTACTATTCAGCTTAGCAATTCAGACCCCATGGTACTGGCAGCAAGAAAGAGGTCTTTGAAATTACCCTTAATTATGACTGCTCAGGCAAATTGTAAGTTGGGAAACACAGAGACTAATTCTTCAAGTAACGTTTAGAAAAAGCAATACTGCAGTGTGGTCTAGGGGATAGAAACAGAGAATTTAAAGATCTGAGTTAAGTTGCTACGAGATCCAGTGGAACTGCTACATAGCTTTGGTGAAACCATTGTGTTTCGATCTGAATTCTCAACGTGCAAAATTGGCCTTATAACAAAGGTAGGTGTGACAACTAAATATAGTTCGGAGGAAATTAAAACGTGAAAGTAATTGAACATGTTTCAGTTCATAGGGCTATAATTTTATGTGTACCACCAGGTAACCAGCTTCACTTCATGGTGGTGAAACTCCCCCCCCTCCTGGCAAATGTTCCACAAGTCAAGTCTAAAATGTTGATGTAGTATCACTCAAGCACACTTAGATATCTGCCCAGCAATCCATCTACCCAACCACACATACCATGCAACATCCTGTACATGGGTGTTTGTCATTAACCTATTGTGACTATTTCCTGGCTCATGAGAGGCAGGCAGGAGTACAGACCTGACTCTCTACCCCAGCCAGGGCCATTTGCTCTCTTGCTCTGGTATAACAGAGTGATGCCCACTCGTTCAAAGGGTAGACCCCAGAGCAGGTCCAGGGACAGATCAAAGGGGTAAGCCCCCCCTTTTTTAATGTAGCCAACAGCTTGGGGCATGTATGTAGAGCAGTGTTTCCCAACCTTGAGTCTCCAGCTGTTTTCGGACTACAATTCCCATCATCCCTGGCCACTGGTCTTGCTAGCTAGGGATAATGGGAGTTGTAGTCCAAAAACTGCTAGAGACCCAAGGTTGGGAAACACTGATGTAGAGGAATGGCATTGCCCTTTGTTTTCCTGGCAACTGTCCTAGAAAGCAAAACAACCAGGCAGGCCAATTGTTGTTGTTGTTGCTGTGGTTGCTGTCGTCGTTGTTGTTGTTTTCCTGATCAGTTGGTAAGGCTAAGTGTCAAGACACTCTGTCGATTTGTGTTACTTGTGGCTCCCATCCAACAGGTTAGTCCAGTCTCATCTCACATTTTGGACAATCACTTTATGATTCTAGGTATGCAAGAACCCATGGGGAGAATCTCAATTATACATATATATACACACACCACAAATAATGTACAAGGCTGAAAAGTTTGAAATATAAAATGGGGAAAATAATCAATAGGAAATGCAATCAAGCTTGCCTTAGAAGAAATCAAACAAAATAAATGCCTACTTACATATCACCAGTATCAGATTTTGTCTAAATTGCAGACATCAATATGGTTTGATGTAGTTATTAGTTATTGTGTATCTGAAGAAGTGTGCATGCACACGAAAGCTCATACCAAGAACAAACTTAGTTGGTCTCTAAGGTGCTACTGGAAGGATTTTTTTTATTTTGTTTTAGTTATTGTACTTATTGATGTATTATTATTTGTTAAATTTCTATACCACCCTTTATCTGAGGGCAGCTAACAATATAAAAACACAAAAATACATATCATAATAGCAAACCAAAACAATAACCACCACCACCCTGCCACACATACACCGTTTAGAAGGCCATAGATTGTTTAATTTGCCAAAGGCCTGGAAGATGAGGAATGTTTTTTGCCTGGAGCCTAAAGATATATACTGAAGGCAACAGGTGAGCCTTCCTGGGAAGAACATTCCAGAAATGGAGAGCCACCACAGAAAAGGCCCATTCTCATGGTGGTTTTAGATGCTGATTGAGGAGTCCAGGTCAGTTCACAGTCCTTGAGGTGTTGTGGTCCTGAACTATTTAAGGCTTTATAGGTCAAAACCAGCACTTTGAATTTAGCTGCCAGTGGAGTCGGGTCAGGGTTGGTGTTATATGCTCAAACTGTATTCCCAAACTCCAGATGGCCCCACTCAGCAGTTTCCTGCATTGTTTTAAATATGAAGATTGCTCCAAAATTGTTTAACTTTATAATGCCCTGAATTAAAGTACATCTTGGTGAATGGGTTAAAAAAGGTGAGTCACTTAAAATAGACAACAAGCCATGTGCACTTCAAAAATATTCTAGTGTTTCAAGCAAACAAGACTTAACAGAATGTATGGCTTTACAGTAACAACAATTTGTCAACTAAATTGTAGCAATAAATACTTATAATCTCTAAAGGTAAAGGTAAAGGGACCCCTGACCATTTGGTCCAGTCGTGTCCGACTCTGGGGTTGCGGCGCTCATCTCGCTTTATTGGCCAAGAGCCGGCGTACAGCTTCCAGATCATGTGGCCAGCATGACAAAGCCGCTTCTGGCGAACCAGAGCAGCGCACGGAAACTCTGTTTACCTTCCTGCCGGAGCAGTTCCTATTTATCTACTAGCACTTTGACATGCTTTCGAACTGCTAGGTTGGCAGGAGCAGGGACCGAGTAACGGGAGCTCACCCCGTCACAGGGATTCGAACTGCCAACCTTCTGATCAGCAAGCCCTAGGCTCTGTGGTTTAACCCACAGCGCCACCTGGGTCCCTACGCATAGACTACGCATAGTCTACGCATAGACTTACATTTTGATCTGGTGTAAACAGTACAGAAAACAAATACCAGTTGAAAATCTGCTGTCAAATGTTGAACACTCAAAAAATCTTTTAAAATCGTTTTTCAAAATCTAAAACCAAAACATTTAAAGGGCACTGCAGAACAATTCTTCGCCAAACTGGAAAAAACCCACAGGTAGGGTGTAACGTTTGTTGCACTGTTTGTTCCATCCTTTTCAACCCGACCCATCAAGGGTTAACTGACTGGACTGACTGAACATTCCATGAAGGGAGGGGCGGCTGAATGTGGGAGGAGAATGTGCAGCCGTTTTTTCAGTTGAGAGAGGGGTTTGGGACGGTGTGGGGTGGTTGAAAAGAAGGTCTGTGAGAGTAGGTTTAGATTAGGTAATTGTATGGTTATCTTTTATATGATTAACAAAGATATTACCACTGAAACTAAGAATGTACACAAGAAACCTTAATACAACCATTACGATCTTAAGCAAATAAAATTTCCATATTTAAAGTGCCAATATCAAAGTAGTATGTATTATTTTCCAGTAAAGGAACGTGAAACCCACAGGAGGGGATACCCATTAAAAAGACTAGGCTTTCCTCCAGAGTGGAACGGATAGGTTGTGACTGCGTAGTGCACTGAGAGGGCTTAATAGGTAGACAGACCCAGGTTGTCGATAAGTTGCCTCAGGGAGGAGACGAGCTTTTCTGTAAGGGATTTACAGGTGCTGAACCCCTTAAACAGTAGACACAAAGGGATAGTCTTATATATAGCCCAGGGTGTAAAAGGGTACCTGGCCACGTTAGTTGCTGGAAAGGGACTCTCTTTTATTTGTAAAAAAGAAAAATCCTTCAAAGGCTAGAGGGTTTACTGGAAAGGCTAACGGGATAAGTGGGAGGTTAGATTTACCTGATCAATCCCTGTTAGTTCTTTTAATAAATTGAGAGGGCGAAGTGAGAAGACCGAAAGCAAAGGGGCTTTTCGTTACATAGGGGTTGGCAGCGGGGGGGGGGGTAACCTGGGAAGGGGGGGCCAGGAAGGAAAGGATATAACCGGAGGGGAAGGATGAGGGCACGGGTTCAATGAGGGTTTGTTCTCTGTTGTTCTTCTTTTCTTTTCTTCCCCTTTTCAGCCTCTGGTAGAAATCTTCTTTTGGGCTTTGATAATCTCTCCCATACAGAGGGATCCTCTTTCTTCTTTTCCTTTGGTGGGGGCACTGGAGAGTCTTTGGGATGTGCCTTTCCCTTTCAGGGTTGTTCCTTCATCGCCATTTCAAACAGCATATCTATTTTTTCCCCTGGATTTCAAGAACTTGTTGTGAAGTCACTATTGGGGGAAATTTGTATGTTCTTTCCTTCATCGGCATCCCAAATAAAATGTCAATCTTTTTTCCCTCCACCTCGAGGATTTCTTTGGAGGTGACTATTTTTGGGAATCTAAAATTTCTTTCTCGTCTTGGAGGTGCTGGTTTTTCTGGCGGGGGGGGGGACTGGCTGGTTGAGGCGGGTGGGGTCTGGGTAGAGAGGTTTTTGGTTCTTCCAGATTTCTTTTGCTTCCTATCACATGTATATGTGGTAGGTGAGGGAACCTTGCTGGGGATATTTGTCGTCTTCCTTTCATCTGGCTTTCTTTCCTGTCACAACATGTTCCGGGTTTAAATTCATCAAACATGGTGGTGGTGGGAGGGGAATAGCAGGCTTAGGGGGAAAGGTTGCCACCTGTCCTTTAAAACACAAATTGGTTCCCCTGTCCCTCCATTTGCGTTGCCTATTGTCACCTTTTGGATGTCACAATAACACCTGTAGGTTTTTGCCTTTCCCTTTCTGGGTTGTTCCTTCATCGCCATTTCAAACAGCATATCTATTCCCCTCCCCCCTGGATTTCAAGAACTTCTTGTGAAGTCACTATTGGGGGAAATTTGTAGTGGTGGGAGTGGAATAACAGGGTTGACAGGAGTGGAATTGGATAGGTTGTGACTGCGTAGTGCACTGAGAGGGCTTAATAGGTGGACAGACCCAGGCTGTCAATCAGTTGCCTCAGGAGGAGATGAGCTTTTCTGTAAGGGATTTCCAGGTGCTGAACCCCTTACACAGTAGACACAAAGGGATAGTCTTATATATAGCCCAGGGTGTAAAAGCGTACCTTGCCACGGACAAAAGCAAAGGGGCTTTTCGTTACATAGGAGTTGGCAGCAGGGGGGGGGGAATTACCGGGAAAGAGGGGGCAGGAAGGAAAGGATATAACCGGAGGGGAATGAAGAGGGGACGGGTTCAATGAGGGTTTGTTCTCTGTTGTTGTTCTTCTTTTCTTTTCTTTTCTTCCCCTTTTCAGCCTCTGGTAGGAATCTTCTTTTGGGCTTTGATAATCTCTCCCATACAGAGGAATCCTCTTTCTTCTTTCCCTTTGGTGGAGGCGCTGGAGAGTCTTTGGGATGTGCCTTTCCCTTTCTGGGTTGTTCCTTCATCGCCATTTCAAACAGCATATCTATTTTCCCCCCTGGATTTCAAGAACTTCTTGTGAAGTCACTATTGGGGGATATTTGTATGTTCTTTCCTTCATCGCCATCTCAAATAAAATGTCAATCTTTTTTCCCTCCACCTCGAGGATTTCTTTGGAGGTGACTATTTTTGGGAATCTAAAATTTCTTTCTCGTCTTGGAGGTGCTGGTTTTCCTGCCGGGGCGGGGGGACTGGCTGGTTGAGGCGGGTGGGGTCTGGGTAGAGAGGTTTTTGGTTCTTCCAGATTTATTTTGCTTCCTATCACATGTATATGGGGTAGGTGAGGGAACCTTGCTGGGGAGATTTGTCGTCTTCCTTTCATCTGGCTTTCTTTCCTGTCACAACATGTTCCGGGTACAAATTCATCAAAAATGGTGGTGGTGGGAGGGGAATAGCAGGCTTAGGGGGAAAGGTTGCCACCTGTCCTTTAAAACACAAATTGGTTCCCCTGTCCCTCCATTTGCGTTGCCTAATGTCACAATAACACCTGTAGGTTTTTGCCTGCCTCGTGTGGCCTAGCAGTGCAGTTTCGTGCAGATGTTAAACAGCATGGGGGATAAAATGAGGCCCTGAGGAAGCCCACACTGAAGGCTTCACAGGACCAAAGAACACTCCCCAAGCATCATCCTCTGGAAACCACCATCCAAGTAGGAAAAGAACCACCACAAAGCAGTGCCACCCACCCCTAACTTGGACAGCTGCTCCAGTAGGATATCAAATGGTATCAAAAGCCGCTGAGAAGTTGAGAATTAGCAAGGGCACATTTCCTCTGTCTCTTTCCCAACAGAGGTAATCATACAGGGTGACCAAAGCAGTTTTTGTGCCAAAACTGGGCCTAAACTCTGATGGAAATGGATCTATAAAATCAATTTCCTCTACGAGTGCCTGGATCTGGTCTACCCACTTGTAATGGACCAGCCCTTTTGGCAAGAAAAACGTTTAGTTTCTCCCAGCATTTTATGGGTTAAGTTATAACACTGTTTGAATGGCAGCTCGCTCTTGGGAGGCGGAACATTCTAAGGTTTAAAAGGAGGGAGCAGCCGTTGGTTCGGGGTGGAGTGTTCGTGGGAGTGAGTTAGATAGGAGAAGGAGAGGGATGAGATAGAATAGTGTGAGGGAGGTTTTGGGTAGGTTTAGTTAATGTTTGTGAAACTAGTAGAGAACTAAGCTGTAATGAAACTAAGCTCAATAACAATGAAATACTGAAACCGTTATGTTTTTTGGAAAATAAAGTCTTGTTGTGCAAAGAAGCATCGTCATCTGTTTGGTCCAGCACATATGCTCTCAACAGAGTGAACTCAGAGGAAAGGCAAAACTGACCTGAGGGGGAAAGTTTGTGTCTTGGAGTTGCACTAAGGAGGGGCTAGAGGGTGGAAACCTTGGACATGCCACAGAGTTGCTAGTGGTGGCTAGGCAGCTGATACAGTGAGGGATCCAGAGTGAAGGAGGCCCTAGACTGTAGGCATAGGGGTTTTTCAATTTAACAGCCCAGAGCAGGAGATATAACTGGCCATGGCAGCTGGACAGGAGCACTCACGTTACTGGGATCCCCTTAGAGTAAATGGAGATCGGTCGCAAAGTCGAACCTCGGAGGATAAGGTGGAAGGGGATAAGGTTATATCCTGCACACCTTGGGAAAATCATAAATTAGTAACGGAGTGGCTGAGTGGAAAAAGGGGGGTTCGCAACACCACTCAACAACCTTGCCCAAGAAGGGGAGACTGGCAACTGGCCAGTAGTTACTTAGATCTTTTGAATCCATGGAGAGTTTCTTGAGAAATGGTTTTACCACTGCCTCCTTCAAGCAGGCAAGGGCCATCCCCTCCCACAAGCAGGCATTAATCACCTCCCTGGCCCAGTCAGTTGTCCCCTCCCTGCTAGTTTTTATCAGTCAAGGGGGCAAGGGTCCAGAGCACAAGCAGTTATCAAAATGAGATTGCTATACTAGATTCCAATGCAAAATGTTTGGTATAAATATTACAATGCAGATCTAACACGGAATATATATAAGAGAGAGAGAGGGGGGGGCAAGATTTGGCTGATATGCTTGTTTCAAAGTATTTGCTATATTTAGCTCACACAAAGATAAAATTGGATTCTGGAAATTATTTCCCTCCGGCTCTGCCCAAATGTTTAATTCTATGAATTGTTTTAAATTTATGGTATGAGCGACCTTGAGCTACTATAGAAAAGCTACATAATAAAGATACCGTGGTCAATTATCTTTCTCTGCTAAGTTCTATATATAAAAAACAGTACGAATCACTGTGAATCAAGTTCTTCCCTGTAGAATTTTAATCAGGAAGGATGACGTTCTGCACAAGCCTTGATGCTGGGCCATAACTCTCACAGTCCTTGACCATTTGCTACATTGGCTGGGGCAAATGGAAGTCGGATGCTGACATCTGGAGGGCACCAGGCTGTTCTATACATTATGACTGAGCTCATAGGTTGCTGCTCTAACAGGAGATGATGAAGGAAGTCACGACAGAACCTAATGGTCAGGGGTCCCTTTACCTTTACCTTACTCCCTGGTAGGGGGGTACAGGGCAGCAACCCAGGTTTAGGATTGGTGTTTGGGTTAGATCAGAGTTCTTGTGCCTTTAACAGCTCCCCCCCCCCCAAGCAGCACCAGGTTGAAGAGAGGCAACAATGACTGTGCTCACTCCAAAGGCCCATGGGGCAGCCATTTTGTAAATCTCGGCACTCTCTCAAAATCCAAACTGTGCCCTGTGGTCCAAAAAGCTTGGCGACACCTGACCCATGTTATGGTAGCACTTAGGGGCAACACTGTCCTGGGGGGGGGGGTGGTAGTGTAGACACACTCAGCACCCCCCCCAACGCATGGAAGATACTATCATATAAAGACTCAACAAATGACTACACTCCGACATTGTGGCTTTGGACTCCCAGGCACTGATCTGCAGCAGGGGGAGAGAAGAGGATGAGCCAGGGTACAGCATATCTCCCATTTCCACAGGACACAGAAGTTTTGTGGTGTGCAAGGAGGTGACCAAAGAACCTCCCCCCCCCCCAATAACAGCATTGCAATAACACAAACTGGAGGAGGGGTAGCTGGACTATGCAGTCTCCCTTAAACCACCCAGCCAGTTTTAAAGCTGAAAGTGCTGAATTCTCTCTCTCTCTCTCTCTCTCTCTCTCTCTCTCTCTCACACACACACACACACACACACAACTATTCCCCCTTTGACGGATATGCTGTTGTGCATACTGGGGCCATTGTGAAGGCAGCAATCAGAGCTGTAACTGTATTAAGGAATTGTACCGAGTAAATACAGATCACAATCAACTTGCAAACAGAATTTTAATTAAGTGCTGCCAGGAAACTGCAATAAACTCACCATACTTCATGTTTTGTTATATTATTTCTATCGCTTTATCATTTGTGTGTCAGCAAAAGCTATGGAAGATGGGGTTTGGCAATGCAGAGAACAGCAGTGAAATGGATACAAAAATAATGGCATAAATAATGCCACCATGGCTTCCAGGGAATAGGATAGTCTATAAATCTAAATAAAAGAATGAACAATATGGATGGCGATTAGAATCCAGTTTCTCCTACTTACTTTATATGCATTAAACAAGAAATGAGCTTGTGTAATCTAAGCCACGAATATGTAAAGAGAAAACACCCTCTCTTCCTTTTTTGGAAGGTGTATGATGATTCGACTTCTTTCCTTTATCACTCCTGTAAAGCAGAAGGCAAGCAAAAGAAATGGCTCAGCAAATAAAGATGTGGGAGTTGCCCGGTGTGCAACAAACAAACAAAGCTTCTACTGCTCAGAGGAGAGTCTGCACAAAGCTTAAGAGTCATTTTCATACATGCATGCTCATCATTTGATGTCAGCAACCTATGATGCTGATGGTTTGCATGCGTGGAACAGCCTTCCCAGAACAACCAAGGCACAACATCAGGAAGAACTTTCTGATGGTAAGAGCTGTTTGAGAGTGGAGCAGACTCCCATGAGAGGTGGTGGACTCTCCTTCCTTGGAGGCTTTCGAGCAGAGTTTGGATGACCACCTGTCATGTATGATCTAGTTGAGATTCTTTCATTGCAGGGGGTTGGAGTAGAGGACCCTTGGGGTCCCTTGCAATTCTATAGTTCTATGGACGTTCTGTTACATCAACAGCCATGCTACAGAAGAGATACTGTCCTGCCCCAGCAGGTTTTGTTTACATAGATTTCTTCTTGCTTTGGGCACTGAGACTCTGTGAAGCACAGCACTTAGAGGAGAGAAGCTTTCAGCGGTTCTGTTGGGAAGCTTCTTTAATGCAGCGCTTAAGCACTAAATCAGACAGATCATCCACCAGAGTTTGCCTTGCCAGCTAGGAAGACAGATTATAAGGAATTTAAACAAACAATTCCCATTGTCCATCTGGCACAGATCTTGAGAGCCCTACCTTGGAGCTGATTCATATCAACTTCTCAGTGTTAATAACTTGGAAATCTCTCATCTTATACAACCTCTTTGAAGTGAATTATTATTCATTTATTCTCTTTTCTGCCAAGCTCTCTGGCTGAGAAATCCAGGATTGGCTGAGATAGAAGGAGGGAGGGCCCCCCCACTTGTTCTTATTTTGCTCCCTATGTTTAGCCCAAAACCACATTGCAACTGAAATGGAGGATAATAGCACTGTGAAGTTTAAACTTCCTTTAAAATAGCTGTTTATAAATGAAAGAATGATTCCAGTTGCTGCTAGAAATTCTACACTCTTATCTGTCACAAATGCTTGAGCACAAATTTAGGATGATTGGTTACAATTTAGAGGGGTGTCATGCAAGTCCATCAGAAGGGTAGTCTCCAGCATCCTCATTTTTACTGTATAGCTCACAGGACTGTAGATGACATTTTCATTAGTTTATATTAAAATTGAAGGTATTTAATAGACTATATTTAATATGCTACCAAGGCAACATGGGTTCTTGACAGCTAGCAATAATATATAAAAAACATAATTTTTGTAAATATTAAAACCCACACAATTTATCAGCCAGTGAGAGCCAGTGTGGTGTAGTGGTTAAGAGCGGTAGACTCATAATCTGGTGAACCGGGTTCACGTCCCCACTCCTCCACATGCAGCTACTGGGTGACCTTGGGCTAGTCACACTTCTCTGAAGTCTCTTAGCCCCACTCACCTCACAGAGTGTTTGTTGTGGGGGAGGAAGGAAAAGGAGATTGTTAGCCACTTTGAGACTCCTTAGGGTAGTGATAAAGCGGGGTATCAAATCCAAACTCCTCCTCCTCCTCTTCTTCTGCCAACCAATACGACTCAACCAAAGCCAGTAACAGCCACCAGACTCTCAGAAAGAACAAAAGAATATCTGTTATCTAAAAGACTTCAACAGCTGACCTCCCTAAGCAGAGATGTCCTTAAAGAGAGTCCTATCCATGCCCCCTGCCTTGTGATCATATGAACTGTCCTAAGGGTAAGGGTGAATACGGTAATACATACCCTTACTGTGACCATCAACCGCCTATAAAACACTGATGTGAATGAGGATGGTGAGATGAATTGAAGGGCTCAACTGTCATATTTGCCTGAGAAGGGACTTGTGGGATAAATCCAGCCTCATAAAGCAAGCATGCTTAGCTCTAGTTAATCCATCAAGGGGTTAAGACCACAGAGTAAGCTGTTTTGCCAGACATAGCTAGGTGACACTCCCTCATATGGGGAGCAAGGGTTAACAAAGATCTTTTTTAACTCTCTTCTACCACATGAATCTGACCAGAAAGGATGTCTGGGCTGATCACTCCAAGCCCAGACAACATGTTTAGAAACATTTTGCTCAATTCTGAAACTAAGTTTTACTACCGACAAAATTCAGGAAGCCAGGGACTGAATCAATGTAGAATCTTGTGGGTTGAGTGAATCTCACTTCTTTTCATCAGGACCCAGCCCCGGTCATTGGCTAGGAGACCATGATTTCACTTGGCTTATCAATAAATATTGTTAACTAGCTGGCCCGGGCCACGCGTTGCTGTGGCTGATTTTATGCTTATTACCATCAGCATCAGTGTCAGCGGCGGTAGATTGCAGCGCTGCGGCGCCTCTAATGGTGGCGGGAGGCTGTCAGCGGTGGCTGTAAATGGCTGCTGAGGGCCGCAGATTGCAGCGTTGAGGCGCCTGTAATGGCGGCGGGAGGCTGTCAGCGGCGGGAAAATGTCTTCGTCGGGTGAAGGCCTCAGATTGCGGTCCTGAGGTGCCTGTAATGGCGGCGGGAGGGTGTCAGTGGCGGCTTGGAGGCTGCGGTTTGGGTGGTGTGAGGGCGCAAATGGCTGTGAGGCGTTGTAGGCACTGTGTGAAATGGTGGACAGAGAGGGCGAGGTTTTGCTGGGTTGTCATACGTAAGCGCAAATTTCTTGCTTTTTTAGCTGTAGTACCAGCATAGCCGTCGCTAGAGGGCGCTGTTTTGCTGGTGGTGTCATATGTGTGGGACAGATTTTTTTGCGGTTTTTCTTTATTTTAGGTATGACAGGTGTGGTTTTTCTGAATTTTTATTACGCCAGATCCTTCCTTGATGGTCATGCTACGATGTGTCCTAAATTTGATGCGATTCGGTCCAGCGGTTACGGAGCACGGTGGGGTCCGCCGCGCACGCAATGGGAACATTTTTATATATATTGTTAATGCCAACAATGGTAGCTCTAATGTGTAAAACATGACTAACCAACGTGGTGCTCTCTAAATGTTGGGCTACATCACTCCTATCATCCCTGACCATTAGCCATGCTGGCTGGAGCTGTTGCCAAACAATATCTGGAGAGTACCACATTGAGTAACCCCAGCACCATGTAAAACACTTCCCAGAACATAGGGCCTCCTCCTAGTAAAAGATCCCAGGGACAAGTGCATGTTGGCTTCCTTAGCTTGTGTAACCTTATTAGTAAGATGAATGCCAGTTGCTAACCCTCCCCCCCCCCAAATATGGTCTGCATTCTATTACAAAAAGTAATTAAGATTTCCCACAAGTCACAAGCAGAACAAAAATGTGGTCAGGCAGATTAGAATCGTCCATGGCTGCTCAATAGGCATTATGCATTACCATCTCTCACAGTGCCTCTGATTTACTGTGAGTGGTGGACAGCTTTTTGCAATTGTGATGAATAAATTGCTAAATCTCTGACCCAGATCACACAATCCTGTTCTCATCACTGGCCTTTTGCTAACTGGAGAAGCTGCCACCCAGCTCGCCCCAGTTGATGGGGATAATGCGCACACCACAGCAGCAAGCAGCAGCAGCAGCAGCATCTCCTTATGTAACTAAACAATCATCTGTTCTGAGAGGTATTAATAAAGGCCAATGGGCAGAGTTAAGCATCTAGCATGTAATTAGAGCATTTAATTAGATGAAAAAAGAAAGCAGTAGCCAACTTGAGCACAGTAAGGGAAGCTAATACCAGACTACCAAATCAAAGATAAACCAGATATATAGTTAAATAGTGGGAGGGTTGCAAGAATACTTAAAAAATAAACACGAGAAAAAGAAAATACTGTGTCCTGTAATAAGGGGCAGGACATGAAAAATAAAGCAAGTTACAAACCCTTTGCAAAAATATTTCTCCAGTGGTTTGTTCATATGGATATGGGCATTTCTTACTTCACTTGATTATTTGGTAGCCCACAGGATTCCACTGAAAACCACAAGGTGAGATGATACAGTGTTTAGTTGTGGTGACTCCTTCATAAATGCAAGCTGTTGTTCATTTACAGACCTCTATCATTTCACATAGGGGCGTGGGTGGCACTGTGGGTTAAACCACAGAACCTAGGGCTTGCCAATCAGAAGGTCAGCTGTTTGAATCCCCACGACGAGGTGAGCTCCTGTTGCTCGGTCCCTGCTCCTGCCAACCTAGCAGTTTGAAAGCACAAAGTGCAAGTAGATAAATAGGTACCGCTCCGGCGGGAAGGTAAACTGCGTTTTCGTGTGCTGCTCTGGTTCGCCAGAAGCAGCTTAGTCATGCTGGCCACGTGACCCAGAAGCTGTACGCTGGCTCCCTCGGCCAGTAAAGCAAGATGAGTGACGCAACCCCAGAGTCATCTGCGACTGGACCAAATGGTCAGGGGTCCCTTTATCCTTTACCTTTATCATTTCACATGGCACTTTGCAGAGCAACATAGTAAAGAAGGGAGATCCCTGCCCCAAGGAGCTTACAATCTGCATGTTGACGAAAACAACAACAAAGGAATGGCAGAGGCAACACTAAAACTGGGCAAATATGAGCAAATGCAGTCATATGCTCAGCTGGAGATGAAGACTATAAGGGGTTAAACTACTGCATCATGGAAGAAGTGGGTCTTGAGGAGAGATTTGATATCGGGTTAGCCATTATGGAAGACATTGCTGTAGAGAACAGTGTACTGTATGGCAGTAACTGCAGTCTACAGCCTTTACTTTCAGATCTTATACAAGAAGGTAATATTACATTGAGAACAATTATTAATCCCAGGGAAATAACTCACATCCCTGATTTTGCTACAAAGTACATCGGGTCATGAGACACCTCATATGAAACTTGCTGGGGGATTTTTATTAGGAGAAATACCCATATCATAAAGGTGTTCAACACCAGGTATCACACAGTAGACCAGTAGCTAAAACACCATGGATCACCCCCAGGTAAGCCTTTAAAGCCTCTGCTCTAGACTAACCTCCTTTTCTAGAGAGCTCTGGAGCCTCAAAGGGCCCACCCTTTGGCTTGAAGATGGGGAAGCTTTCTCCATTTCCTAGCACCCCACCACCGCTCCCTGCACCGCTATACTGGTAATGTATACAAGGAGGCATCTGATTCTTCATGATCAGAGGACAGTGCGGGTCCAGACTCTGGCCCTGTAGGTTCTGATGGCCTGAGAGGATCCCCTGGGGGCTCCTGTCCAAGTGCTTCAGGTCCAATGGTCTCTGATGTCCAGCAGTCTACTATGTGCCCTGAACTTGACCGAGCTCCCCATCAGGTGCTCCTGCAGCCTCCAACTTAGTGTTCAGATCACGGATAAATTCAAGGGGTCATCTCCCAACTAGCCTGAAGATGGGTGCTTTTTTTGTCTTTTACTGGCCCCCCACTTAGCACACTCACTGCACAGTTCAGCAAACATGGGAGCCTGATAAGTCGGGCTTGGGGGACGGCAGATTTGAGGGTGCCATCTCAGACACTGGACCGCCAGCTCCTTCCTCTACATGTCTGTAAAGGTTCAGCTAGGGATTGGGACAAGCGTAAAATAAAACCCATGGCAATCACATCATTTCCTACCAAATCTGATTACCTTCTGCACAATTTGTACTTGTTCGTTATGTCTGAAAAATGTGAGGGATTCTTAAACAGAAGGGGGGGATATTTTTGTGACTCAGGTTATAGATTTCATTTTTCTCAGTTTCTTAAAGTATTCCTCCTGCAATGGTCATTCCTCAGTTTTGGCTCGCTTACTGTCACAGCAAAGGTGACTGCTACATATCTCCTAATGAAGATAAATATCCCTTTCCAATCAGGCAGCTATATGCTCTGCTAGGCACCCTGAGTTGAGTACTGGTATGTGACAACGTTTTTCATAAAAGTACTGAGAAGGCATTGCACCACAAAGTTACTTGTTAAATTTTCTGACAGGGGCTACACACACACTATACCATTAAAGGACACCCCCCCAAAGAATTCTGGACCTTGCAGTTCACCCCTCACAGAGCAACAACTCTTAAAAAATATATTAAAAACACATTTACTCAAAAGCTTTGTTTAACAACTCCAAAGAACCCTTAACAAACCACAGTGACCTAGAATTCCTTGATGGGGGAAAATATGCTTTGAATGTGCTTTAACAACACAGTGTGTACACAGTTTCTGCCATTCCTAATCAATTTCTCTTCTACCCTAATTTTCCTTCCAGCTCTTCTAAAGGTCTCTCCACACTTTCCATCTTTTCCCTCCACAGTTCACCAAAGACATATCTACTCTCAGGCATCTCGATGTTTTTCCAAGCCCCACTCTCGGTTACAATGCCAATTTATTCCCTCTGTCCTTTTCATAAAATTGGGCAAAAAATACTGACTCTTTCAAAGATTCACATTGCTCATAAACAAGTCCTGTTAAGAGTAATAGAAAATAGCAGGAGATATGCCTTATATGAAATTCAGGGAAGTGTTAGGGTGTCAGGAAGATTGTAATTGAGGCCTAAACACAAGGGGGGGGGGTTTAAATGCAAATAACTGAGAAATGGACTAACAGGAGGTTTCATAGACAGTAAGATTAGAGAAATAACGGTTGAGAGAAAATGATGAGCAAGACACTAATATAGACACTTGTCCCAAATAAGGGAGGGTAAAGAGAAGCTATCTCCCGAGTTTCACTGTGACCTATTGGTGGACAATCATAGTTCAATCCAGGGCTCTTGGCAAAGGCTCAAAAAGTAGTTTCAAAATGCAGTTACAGCTAGCTGCTGCAGCCATCTGATTGGTTATCCAGCAACTTCAGGCTTTGTGTACAAAGGCTAAGAGTTGCATCTGCGGCTCCACCCACATTTTTTGCTCTGGCTCCACCTATCAGCAGCCTGGGGGCCTTCTTGGTAGTGGCACCCAGCCTATGGAACGTCCTCCCATCAGATGTCAAGAAGATGAATAACTATATAACCTTTAGAAGACATCTGAAGGCAGTCCTGTATAGGGAAGCCATTTAATGTGTTATATATATATATATATATATATATATATATATATATATATATATGTTGGAAGTTGCCCAGAGTGACTAGGGCAACCGAGTCAGATGGGCGGGGCATTATTATAATTATCTATCCCTGCATGAGAGGTATGCTGAGGTTGAACTGCCACACCTTGCGCCAAATCCCTGTAATAGCACCACACTAATTGCTTAGGTCCCAGCTCCTGCCAACCTAACAGTTTGAAAGCACGTCAAAGTGCAAGTAGTACAGTACAGCGGGAAGGTAAATGGCGCTGCTCTGGTTCGCCAGAAGAGGCTTAGTCATGCTGACCACATGACCTGGAAGCTGTATGCCAGCTCCCTCGGCCAATAATGCGAGATGAGCGCCGCAACCCCAGAGTCATCTGCGACTGGACCTAATGGTCAGGGGTCCCTTTACCTTTAATTGCTTAGGGGAGGGAAGACAAAATCTGTCCTGAATATACAGTATATGAATGCAGCTCAGTCCCATGAGAATCTCTCTGTCACTACTAATGAATCAAGTTTTTATCCATGGCCCATTCCCCTAGCATCAGACTCCCTTGGCAAATTTGAGTCACAGTTGCAACCATGCCCAGAATTTCCCATGTGTATCCTCCATATTATCTCCATCGCTATGTGGGCAACCAGCCCCATAACATTGGACAATTTGCAAGACTTTGCTTATTAAAACAATCTACTGTGAAGCCTGAATATATCTGAGCCTCAGCTAACAGAAAACAAAAACTCTGAGATTAAAAAAAAATATAGTGGTTGCTTTGAGCATAATTTTAATTTACCAAATACCAGATCCTAAGCATTAAGACTCTCCTGTTTGTAAACAGGCAAAGAGAATTACCGGAAGGCAATTAGAGACCATGCCAATCAATTTACTAATTGATGTTATTTGCTTAACATTATCCAGGGAAACAAAGAAAGCAGTGCTATACTTAGCAATATCTTCTAAACAACATATTTGTATGGTCTAACACCAGTCTGGGTTGCTGATCAATGATCAATATAATGTCCATATACTGGGGGAACCAGAGAAGTCTGTCAAGAACAACTATAACAGAACAATTCCTATTTTAGGTACAAGCCCTGCTCTTCTTCTTTTCCATTTCCTAAAATAGAGACTTTTTTCCTTCTCCAGTCTACTGCCATGAAATTTCATTGTAGCAGAATTGTAAGTTGAAAGATCACCTGTCATTTATGGGATTCTGGCAGTACATTGACTTCAGCATGCAGTTTTGTCTAATATCCCATCCATACCATAACCAAGATGTTACAATATAGGTATGGAGTACAATGAACAAAAACTCATTTATACATTGGCACTGATAAATAAAATCAAAGAGGCTTCTTCAAATAAGCGATTAGCAAGTGTTACAATTCCAAAGCATTCCCCCTCCCTTTGTTAAGCTTTCTAGCTATGCTCAGCTGGAAAGTCAGCTCCTGCATTACGAGAATCTTCCACATCTTATTATTAAATTGCTTTGTATTTGAACCACTATTTATTTTATAAAATGGCATTTAGCTGCTTTCTTTTTTGTGCTGAAAATTTCCATAGCCTACCAATATTATATTATATTACCATATTAAAATTTATAGGGGCCGTGGGTCGGTAGTGTTTGGGAGAGGCGGTAACTCAGTGGCAGGGAGCAATGTTTGTATGCTGATGAATGTCCCAGGTATTTTCAGTTTAAATGATCTTGCAGAGCTGCAAGAGTTTCTGCCTAACACCCTGGAGAGAGTGACTGATAAACCAAATTAAGTCTGTAGTATGACTATGCCTCTAGTGTACTAGAGTACATGAGAAAAACTCAGCATTCCGTTTTGTGTTCACTCCTCCTTTAATCTTAAATATTCTTTCATTGGCAAGTGACAAAAGCTTACTTTCTTCCATTTCCGTCAGCACTGTTGATTTAGCCAGCAGCATACCTCTAAGTGCTTATAAAAATCAGAGGCTCTTATGTTATGAAAATGCCTTTAGATTTCATAGAGCACTTAAAACTCTAAGTAAAATGCATCGAGACAGCTCCGAAAATGCAGAGACTCGCTTGTAGATTTATGCCATTCACTATGTCAGCCTCTAAACTAAAACATTTAGCACTTAAAAAGAAAAAGGGGAAAGGAAAACTGGAAGTGCAAGTCTGGAAAGAGTGACAGTTCATTTAAATGAAAAGGAAGAATTTAAAGCAGTATAGTCACGGGTCTAAGAACTTCTGCATAACTGCTGCATCTTTTGTTTTACAACATTCAATCGCTGCCGCCGCCACTTTGCACCATTTCCACCATTAAAAAGTACCCAAAGCTTTATGTAGACAATGATACAATGTTGTGGACAATGTATTATTTGAAACATGTCCCACGTTGCAGACAACATTGATTAAAACAAGACAAAAGAAGACATTTATACTCTATAAACATTCAGTGTCAATTGAGTTGTGGAGTTGTGGAGAAGGATAACTAACACATGTGCATCAACATACGCTAAGAAAGTTCTATGATCCTTGCCATGTGGTCACTGCTATAGAGTAATTAGAATGCCACTAGTGGAGTTTTTGCCTATCAGAGAGCTTATTAAAATTATTGTAAGGCTGAATTTCTCCTTGTGTGACAAAGCATTGCCTATGACAATGATGGCTAACCTTGACACTCCAGATGTTTTGGAACTACAACTCCCATCATCCCTAGCTAACAGGATCAGTGGTCAGGGATGATGGGAGTTGTAGTCCCAAAACATCTGGAGTGTCAAGGTTAGCCATCACTGGCCTATGAAGTAGTATCAACTCCTAGTAGTCAGAGCCTACCAGTGGCATATCCCTTTTCATGTGGTTTTAGTTTCTCAGAGAGAGCTGAGTGGTGACAACTCACAAGGTCTTTCTGCTTCTTTGTATAACAATATGTATTAGACAGTAGCAAAGGATAGAGATCAGCTTCTACATGGCTAAACAGAGAACACTGTTCAAATCCAAGGATGCTCAAGATCCAGCACAACACTGTCTTTGGCCCTGGAGCTGGAACACAACTTCATGGACAGAATATAAGGGGAGTATCCAGATAATGGTGCTGGAGGAGACTCTTGAGAGTTCTATGGACTGCAAGAAGATCAAACCTATCCATTCTTAAGGAAATCAGCCATGAGTGGATCTGTCTGGAAGGACAGATCCTGAAGCTTAGGCTCCAATACTTTGGCCACCTCATGAGAAGAGAAGACTCCCTGGAAAAGACCCTGGTGTTGGGAAAGATTGAGGGCACAAAGAGAATGGGACAACAGAGGACGAGATGGTTGGACAGTGTTATCGAAGCTACCAACATGAGTCTGACCAAACTGCGGGGGGCAGTGGAAGACAGGAGTGCCTGGCATTCTCTGGTCCATGGGGTCACGAAGTGTCGGACATGACTAAATGACTAAACAACAACATCCAGATAATAATAGCGTGAACAGCATCTAGGCTAGGGGTCAGGCTTGGAACAAGACAGGCATAGCAAGAAGGGCCAGGGATTGTCTAATGCTCACCACTCCTGTAAGAGCTCCAAGGTTATGATTCCAGACTAGGTTAAATGATCAGCAATGCAGGCCAAGGCGTGTAAGAGGACTGTCAAGAAAGCAGATCTCTACAGAGCAGCTGGGAGACAGATTGGATGTGACAAGGCTGAAAGAAGTAAAGCTCTAAGAAGGAGCCAGTAGCTCTGATCAATTGGATCTTGACTATGCCTACTTGCCTGCTTATGAGAACAGAGTGCTTTATGACCTAGCATATCCAGTTATGTCAACACTCTGGACAAGCCAATCAGAAATAATGACATGGCAACCTCAACAGACTGTTCCTGGTTGATGAACCACGAGCATCTTGAGCCATATTGCCCAATGGGAGACTTAAAGTGCAGTTCTGTAGTCTGACACTAGACTACTTTGGTTACAGTGGAAACCACTCAGCTGATAATCAGAAACTCAAGGGAGAATAATTGAACTCTGTCTCATTTGCAGTTTTCAAAAAAAAAATGAGATTCTGGAACAATTTTTACATCACTCAGCACATTACAGAGCTGCTTCTACACTGTTCTGGGCTTGTTTGAAAATATCACATGCATGAAACTCACAATGTAGTTTCTGCCTATGAAATCTTCCTTCCTATGTTACTAGACAGCATGGGAAAAGTCACATTGGAGTCGCTCTTCTGAAAAATATATACTGGTATGGTCATAAAGCGAGAATAAACATTGTCAGTGTAGCAGACAGTGATGAATGGATAGAAGATGCTTACTTAAGTGAGTGTTGGTGGTTTTCATTGGCTGGGGGTTACTAGCTATCAGATATACCACATTGGCTTGGATGGGGACTGAAGAACAGATAGGCAGTTGTGCTGTAGCTGGAGAAGGAGGTAGAACTAGATTTTGCAATGGGCTGTTGGCAAAGAGCTTTGGAAGACTTAAGGAATGTGCTATTGCCTTTTGATGTTGCACTGTTCCTGGGTGGCAGTCTGCTGTTCTATCCCAGCTATATTTGTATATATGTAAATTGATATATATTACACAATACCATAAGTATCTGATCCAAATCACAAGGAAACTAGACCCTGCAAAGTGAGTGGCTCAGAAACCCTCTTACCAGGAAAGTGGGGAACATTGAAGTTTGTATATAATATATCAAGTCTGTTTTCACTCCTTAAGATGCAATCAAGCAAATGGTCAACTTGTTCCAGCTGCTTCATTATGAATGTGCAAGCAGACAAATCCATAGCAACTGTTCTTTTATTAACATCAGAATTTATGATACTGCATTTACTTGGTTGTCTAGGAATTTCTCTTTATTTTTAAAATGACAAAATGATGTTGTTTGTTCACCTACATTGGTATCCTGACTGCCTAGAAGATGAGACTAAATTTGAAACTGCCAAACCCTCAAACGGTTGTCCATAGGCAAATAAAATCCCTATCTGCAGACAGTAATAGTGGTTTCTCAGTGTAAAAATGCATATGGTGGCTGCAAACCAGTGGCTGGCTTATTATACAACAAACAAAAAACTACCAAACAACAAACGTAACAGGCTGGCAGAAATTAATTCCGATAACTCAAGACATAAATGATGAAAGCACATGCATATACAAGACCAAAATCTGTGTATAATATGATATGAGCTAACGGAAAACACAACACATGAATATTATCCGCTATAAAAGTCTATATGCTTAAAGGTTCATACGTGGAGGTACATAGCAAGTATCACAAGTCCGGTGTCCTCCATATAATACAAATAATAGTTCCAACTGGAAGTTGAGCTTGATTTGACAGTGATGATGCAACACTCCAAAGTGTGAATGTAGTTTTCATGAAGATTCGGAGCAAGCAGGACAAGGATACCCGGATTATTTATCCCTGTTTCGCCACTTTCGGCTTCATCAGCAGAATAATAACTACATACAATAACAGATAGTGTACAAACAGAGACCCAACAGGTACTCCGAAGATCAAAATTATTCAGGTACAATAGGAGAGTGTAGAGCCATACTTCTCAAGAGTATTGGCCATCATCTGAGCACAAATGTATATGTATGTTATACGACTGTGGAGTCTTACAAATATATTTCCCAACAGGCCCTGCTATGGCTTGCATCTCTGACCTAGGGAGTAGGGTTGTCATCCCGCAGAAATGAGGGGAAGAGAAAGGATTATAGCCTGAGAGCTGCTCTGGAGGGCTGGTGACACATTCAAGAGATGGAGAAGAAGCATCATGACTGCAGTTTGAAAGCAAACATAGCCTTAGTTTGTTGCTAGGCAAAGAACCTTTATGGGAATGGCCCTTGGGAGATAGACAGGAAGACCAAACATAGTGTTGAAACAGTGCAGGCCTACTAGTACATGGTCAAAGCTTAGGCTTTTGCATGTTTAACTCAGTTCTTTTGTGCCCCTCCTTCCCACTCCTGATGTGGTTGCAGGTTTCCCTGTGTAAAGGTAAAGGGACCCCTGACCATTAGGTCCAGTCGTGACCGACTCTGGGGTTGCGGCACTCATCTCACATTATTGGCCGAGGGAGCCAGCGTACAACTTCCAGGTCATGTGGCCAGCATGACTAAGCCGCTTCTGGCAAACCAGAGCAGCACACGGAAATGCCGTTTACCTTCCCGCTGCAGTGGTACCTATTTATCTACTTGCACTTTGACGTGCTTTCGCACTGCTAGGTTGGCAGGAGCTGGGACCGAGCAACGGGAACTCAGCCCGTCGCGGAGATTTGAACCGCCAACCTTCTGATCGGCAAGCCCTAGGCTCTGTGGTTTATTATTATTATTATTATTATTATTTGGTTAGCTGTGTGTCAGTGTGTGACTGCTGAAACTCACATTGCTAACAATGATTGTACTTGCACACTTATGTATATGTAACATCGTGTAACCACAGTAGACACAGGCACATACTCAATAGCCTCCTTCCAATGTCTCTTTCTGCTGTGGTGGATAATTTTGACATATCAGTTCATTGCTCAACTATTCTTCATGCGGAGAAAGTCCAGAATTTACTGTCAGAGGAAAGATATCCAAAACAGTGACTCATGCAGAAGCAACTTTCTAGGTGTACATGAGATTCCATTGAATCACAGAACTGTAGAGTTGGAAGGGACCACGAGGGTAATCTATTTATTGTGTCTCCCATTTTAATTCAGAGAAAAGAGTGTTCCAGCTATCAGAAATTTGAGGAAGAAAATTCCATTGTTAAAATGTTGGAAGTATATGTGCCACCCTCCTAGACAGAATAACAATAATCTGTCCCATCATAGTCCTCTAACTCAACCAAATATCCTCAACTATACCAATCTGACATTATCTGGATAAGTCACTGTCTTGAAATTCAAGTTATGGAATGACACCAAAGAGAAGCAATATATAAAACTGTTACCCTGTTTTTAAATATCTATTGTAGAGAATGTTCTTAATTTTGTGAATGTTCCTGCTTGACAGACATACATGGCTGAGTGCTGACAATCTCATTTTGTTGACCATCAAAGTCCCTGGTGTCTCTCTTGAGTTTTTGGATAGTGGCAAACTTGGGTGGTCAACCAACATTCACCCACATATTAACATAACAGTGATAGCCAAATTGCATTTGTTGATCCTAGGATAATTTTACACCCTGCTTCTGCCCTGAAGCCTTTGGCTTTGGATGGGATCAAAATTTAAATCTGAAATCCTCTAATACGGTATGCTACTTCAGTTATTTCATTCATCTTTCATTTCCCTTCTTTTATGTAATCATGATTGGTTCCCACAGGCTCCTAACATTTGAGGACCAAGCAGACAATTTGATGTTAGATCCAAATGCTTTTATTTCATGAATCTCGTAAGGGTAATTAATTAAATATTGCCAACTATGTAAATCTTTAATTTAAGGACTAAAAGAGAACAAAATGAAATCTTGCCATACTTAATTATTAATCCCCTCCAATCATCACTGAGATTGCTGTAATTAGAGAAAATGAGACAACAGTAAAACCATTATAACAATATATTATGGTTTACTTGCTTTGTTTAGAGTGAATTTGCTCCTACATGGCAGCCACAACAATTCAGATGATAATCTGCCTAAAATATTATGTATTGCAACTGGAGGTTCCCTTGCCTGGTATTAGCATGCTTCTGCAACTATAGATCACTGTCCCACCCCACAGAAACACATACTAATAAATAATAATAATTGAATTTATATTCCACCCTTTCTCCCCAAGGAATCCGTAAACTGCTGCTCTGATTTATGATTTGACCCCGGTATCTTCAGTGACCTATCCCTGGGTATTTTTCTCTGAAAAAACACTAACATTGCTACAACAGTCAAATACACCCCAATGACAAAATTCAGTGCTTTATGCTGCAGTTGTTATTGTTTTGTTTCCAGAAGGGAAACAGTAAGTTGTAAATGCCAGAAATTTGGGGAGGCTGTGTGGGTGGCAATTTGTGAAAATGTTCTAGAAGGACTACCCTCTAGGTCTACTTAAATGTGAATTGTAGAATTGAAAGTATGCCAGGGAGATGCTTTGGCCCACACAAAATTCAATGAAGATTGCCCTGCTTCCCCTCTAATGAGTTCAGAGTGGTTTACTGGTTACCTTTCATCCCAGGCAATTTGCA
Source organism: Darevskia mixta (assembly GCA_034641385.1). Lineage (NCBI taxonomy): Eukaryota > Metazoa > Chordata > Lepidosauria > Squamata > Lacertidae > Darevskia > Darevskia mixta. The sequence goes on from JAWWNH010000027.1 coordinate 3,399,403, forward strand.
GGCCAAAACTTGCTTAGCTTCAGCAACAAACCTGCACAATGTGCCCTCAGGACCATTCTCTAGCCGTCCAAGGCAACCTTCTCAGCCTCTCTGACCACTGCATGCAAGAATTTAACAAGAACTATCAAAAGGCTATGGCAGGTAATTTCAGAGAGAGAGGTGATAGCTGACCTTATCAAATTCTATACCGGTGACAGGTTGATTCATCAAAGTCACTCGTAAAAATGTGGGGCTTTGGGGAAAACATATTATCTTCAATCTAAAGCAGTTGCAATGACTTATTTTACTGCGAATTCTCTATTACCAAGATGCAGTGGAGGAACACAACAAGAGGCAGAACTCAGCATGCTAGGCTTAGACTCAGGGATGAAATTTGTCTCCATAGGCTGCTTCCCTAACCTCAAAGTAATCAGAGCATGGAGGTACTGCAACTTCCAGTTCATCAGCCATCAGATGACACAAGAGAGGTTCACTGCACTCTGGAAAGCCTCTGATATGGGTCCAGAGTCACTGAGAGGTACCAGACCCACAGCCGGCAGGGTCCCCAGATTATGAGCTTTCTTAAAAAATAAATTAAAAAGTATTCGGTCCTCACAGAAAGAAAGTTACAAAGAGAAATGTGCAGGTGCCCTTCTAAGAGATTACTGTGAAATGAGCCTGCCTGCTTCCATTGGCCAGTGTTTTTAACATATGAATGAAATCAGGGCTGTGAATTGTATGTAAGGGAGCAGTTTTGATAAGAGGCAAAAAAATCCCTGAGGTCCTAAAGAGCTTCTCCCCCCCCTCCCTTTGGTGCACTTTGCTTGCTTCTGCCTCATTTTCTAGACTTGAAATGTCTATTTTGCTCCTCCTTTCCCCCTAGCAACCAGGCTGTATATTTCCTGTGATGAATTCATCTGAAATCAAGTACTCCTTAGAAATTATTTTCTGCAAATGCACAGTGAGTGCAAGTGGATGTTAAAGAAATCTACCACCACCACCAAATGTTAAACACAAAATGCAAAAATTGTGCAGAGAAGCTTAGACATGTCTCCTGCTGCGCAAGACCTCCAAGCGCTTCTTTTAAAAATCACTGTACAGTGGTACCTCGGGTTACAGACGCTTCAGGCTACAGACGCTTCAGGTTACAGACTCCGCTTACCCGGAAGTAGTACCTCGGGTTAAGAACTTTGTTTCAGGATGAGAACAGAAATCGGGCGGCGGCGGTGTGGCGGCAGCAGGAGGCCCCATTAGCTAAAGTGGTACCTCAGGTTAAGAACAGTTTCAGGTTAAGAACGGACCTCCAGAACGAATTAAGTTCTTAACCCGAGGTACCACTGTATAGAGAGGGACGTGGGTGGCGCTGTGGGTTAAACCACAGAGCCTAGGGCTTGCCGATCAGAAGGTCGGCGGTTCAAATCCCCGCGATGGGGTGAGCTCCCGTTGCTTGGTCCCTGCTCCTGCCAACCTAGCAGTTTGAAAGCACGTCAAAGTGCAAGTAGATAAATAAGTACTGCTCCGGCGGGAAGGTAAACGGTGTTTCCGTGCGCTGCTCTAGTTCGCCAGAATCGGCTTAGTCGTGCTGGCCACATGACCTGGAAGCTGTACGCCGGCTCCCTCAGCCAATAATGCGAGATGAGCGCCACAACCCCAGAGTCGGTCATGACTGGACCTAACGGTCAGGGGTCCCTTTACCACTGTATAGATAACTTACAGTACAATGGTGTACAAGTCTACTCTGAAGTAAGTCTCTTTGTGTTTAATAGGGTTTACTCCCAGGGAAGTGGGTACAGGAATGCAGCTTAGGCTTAGGTTTAGCATTGGCATTTGGGGAAAGCAGGATCACTGTGATTTTTAACAGCTCTATGCCAGGCAGAAACAGGTTATACATTTTCTAGTGTGGAAACACAATTATGGAAAAGCTGTTCACATTCTACCAGACATTTTTATTACATGTGTGGCCATTGATGTATTATTAGGCCCTCTACTGCCATCTGCAAAAGATGACACACATTTGATGATGATGGTGATGATGATATATTTAGTTACCGGTATTTATACCCCACCCATCTGGCTAATAATAATAATAATAATAATCTTATTTCTGCTTCGCCCATCTGGCTGGGTTTCCCCAGCCACTCTGGGCAGCTCCCAACAGAACATTAAAAACATGATAAAACATCAAACATTAAAAACTTCCCTAAACAGGGCTGCTTTCAGATGTCTTATAAAAGTCAGATAGTTGTTTATTTCCTTGACATCTGATGGGAGGGTGTTCCACAGGGTGTGCGCCACTACAGAGTAGGCCTTCTGCCTGGTTCCCTGGTTGCGTATGGTGAGGCATATGCAAATTTTATGCAAATCAGTGTCCTCTTTTGGGTCAAAGGGCCCAACCCATATGCAATGTACCAGGCCCAGAGAATCCTGCTGGCATCCTTATCTGGGTTCACAGTCTGAACAACTGTATCCAAAGCCAACGTTCTGTCACATTGCTGCTTGCCCACTTGGCATTTCCTTTGCTGCCAGACTGCCAGGCCTGATAGTGTCCTTCCAGCTTCCTCAGCAACTCTTTTATCAGTTCTGCATCGGCAGCATCTCCTATGCTCTCCTGCACCACCATCATTATTTTCTCAGTACATTTGCTTGATGTTCACCATGTGCCTGCTATCTATGCTCTATCTGGCTGGACACAATGGTTGAATCCTTTTCTCTTTGGACTCAGCTGATTTTTAAAAATCTTTCCGAACAGCGTTTTTTTTAAAAAAACGAATCTCCCTGCTTCTCCCAATCCACTTTCCCCATCTCTGCCATTACTCTTATTATAGCATGGGATCATAACAACAACACCATTTTCTTGGTGGCAGGCTAGCGTAATAGAACGATGATCCTCTGTATGAGGGTTTTTAAAAGATGTCCCTTAATATACTCGCAATAACCCTGACGCTGCTGACAAGAGATTGGGGAAGTTGTATAAAACACAGCATCCGCTGATCTACTCTACAAACTGCAGATAGTCTGAGGTTCTTTTGGGGTCACATGGGAGCAACAATAGCAATAGCAGATCATGTTGATGGAGAACTACCACTAAGCAGAGGCCTCTTAGCTCAGATGTACCTGTTTCAAAGTACAGAACCATATTACCAGCTCATCTCCCTGTGTCTCCAAGAGTTTACTTCCAGTAATTTTAACTTGGTTACCTCAAAAAAGGTACTTGCTAACATTCTAAGAAAGCCGTTCCACTTCTGGGTGGGACGGTGTTGCTGTCAGGCCAAGTGGCCTCCACACACAGTGGGGGCTGGCGAAGCACCGTGTCATGGCCCCGGCTGGCCAATCCAGTTGGCCAGAGGGCGTGGCTTATCCCTTTAAATCAGCCATGTCATAAAAGGATGTCATATAGAGGAGGGAGAAAGGTTGTTTTCTGCTGCTCCAGAGAAGCGGACACGGAGCAATGGATTCAAACTACAAGAAAGAAGATTCCACCTAAACATTAGGAAGAACTTCCTGACAGTAAGAGCTGTTCGACAGTGGAATTTGCTGCCAAGGAGTGTGGTGGAGTCTCCTTCTTTGGAGGTCTTTAAGCAGAGGCTTGACAGCCACCTGTCAGGAATGCTTTGATGGTGTTCCTGCTTGGCAGGGGGTTGGACTGGATGGCCCTTGTGGTCTCTTCCAACTCTATGATTCTATGATTCTATGTGGGGGAGGAGGTGTGGCCATCACCGCCCCCTCCATTCTAAAGGGTATTCTGTTAAAGGAATCCAGGGGTCGTGTCCAAAGCCCGGGTGGAGACTAGGGCCATGACACAACCTTACGGTGACCCTGGGGGAGCTCCGAGTTGATGTACATCAACACGGCTCCCCCTACTGGTGGTGAGACTTCCTGCAGGCGAGCAGGAGTCAGCTATAGTCGGTTCAATTCCAATGCCTAACCCAGGGGTCAGCAATGTGTGTCCCATGGGCCGGATGCAGCCCACGAAGACCGTTTTACCGGCCCCCGAGCCTCCCCCGAACCAAGCAGCCCACTTGGTGAGTCGCCCATGCACTGCGCCAAACTGGCACAGCGTGGCACAGGGACTCACCAAACGGCACCGGAAACCGCGTCTACGCATGTCCAGATGCCGGAAATCACTTCTGCACAGACGCAATTTTCGGCATCTGGGCATGCGCAGACGCGGTTTCCGGTGCCACTGACATGCGCAGACGCGGTTTCCGGTGCCGTGCTGCACCATCCCAGCCCGTGGGAGTCATCCAGCCCATGGCCGATAAACCTTGCCGACCCCTGGCCTAAGCAATACAGCTCAAATTCTGTAACCAATAAAGTTGTGGCCTAAATTTTGCCTATTAACCTAAAATATGGTGCCCACATGTTATTATTCAACATAAGGGGGAGACCTTGGGGTCTTGACACGCATCTGGTGAACAATACAAATGAGGAGAAGAGATTGAATGTGGCACTGAATTAAGCATATATTGCAAGTTCACTTATCTCAATAACAGAACTTTCAGAATCTATACAATTTACCGTAAACGAAATTTCCAAAAGTTACATCTCACTCTAGTGTTCTGCTCATGATCAATAAAGTTCATAAAATAAAATATAAATATTGCATAACAATATGCGAGTAATTTTATTTTAGCTTATGCACTGCAGCTCAAAAAGAAACACACACACTTGAAGTACAACAAAGAGCAGAGAAAGCCAAAAAGAGAAACTATGTCTGTCATCTTTCCAGAAATCAACAGGAATGACAGAAAAAGTGCAAAAGGTAGAGACAGATCATCACAGAACTTCTGGCCTCCTAACAGAAAACCTCCTAGATGCACGACCTGGTTATCAATGAACCATACCTGAATGTGTGAACTGTCTTCATCTGCAAGAGATAGGAATGGACAGATAAGACTATTTCTGCTACAGGTCAGTTTCACATGCATTCATTCATAAATCTGTCCTGTCCTGCTTTGAATCAGTTTGTGCGAACTGCAGATAAATCATTCACTTCAAAATGCTCACTGAGCAAAATTCTTGAGCATCCCTAATATAAGAGGTCCTTTGAAAGTTCTGTAATCTCGGGCGGCTCGTTATGAATCATCACTTGATGCTACTTGTATGTTATTACTTACTTACTTTATTTATTTATTTATTTAAGCGTAGCCAAAGCCATTACAAAATATAAGCTACATAAAAACAGAATAAAATACATCACACAGCTGACTATTATTAAAACCAGACATTCTTTCAGATAAGAAGAATGCATGTTGATGATAGATTAAAAGGGAAGCTGCCTCGTGGTGAAGCAATAAAACTGCTACCGGTAGCTCATTTGCAAAGCTAAGCAGTGTCCGGTATGATTGCAATTGGGAGCCAGTGTGGTGTAGTGGTTAAGAGCGGTAGACTCGTAATCTGGGGAACCGGGTTTGCGTCTCCGCTCCTCCACATGCAGCTGCTGGGTGACCTTGGGCTAGTCACACTTCTTTGAAGTCTCTCAGCCCCACTCACCTCACAGAGCGTTTGTTGTGGGGGAGGAAGGGAAAGGAGAACGTTAGCCGCTTTGAGACTCCTTAGGGTAGTGATAAAGCGGGATATCAAATCCAAACTCTTCCTCTTCTTCAATTGGATGGGCAACTGTGTGTTGAGATTCCTGCATTTTAGGGGTTGGACTAGATGACCCTCAGGGTCCCTTCCAACATTATAATTCTATGATTCTATGCAAGTCACATCAATGGTCCACCTAGTTCAGTACTGACTATCCAGTATTTCAGAAATAAGTTTTTCCCTGCATTACCTTCCAGGCTAGGGATTGAACCTGGGATGTTTTGCATGCAATGATCTGCTCTACAACAGAGCTACAACCTTTCCCCAAAGTGCTTTATAATCAGTTCTTCTTACCCTACCCAAAAAGTATGCCAGATATTGTCTGGATAGCCTCCTACTCCTTCAGGGCTGCATAAATTCCAATCCTCTCTGAACTGCCAGAAAACTGAATGACAGAACTGATGATAATCTTTATCTCCTCTAGATTTATTTGGTATTTTGAATTGTAGGGTTGAGGCATCTAAAAACTACAGCAGATATTATTGTGGCATTCAGTGTTTCATGTACTGAAAGGTTATACCTGTGTTCTTCGGATCTAATATGAATATACAATTCACTGCCTTAAAGTCACTTGAGGAAATTAATTATCATTACTTAAGCTAATTAGCTGACACAACTGAACATAATTAGCCAGCACTACAAACTGAACAAAGATTGCAAGATCACAATAAATAATCACAGGTATCGGAGCAAATATTTAATTTACTATGGAAACTGGCTCCTAAAATATATTTAAGTAGTACTCACAAGGTAAACCAAATGCCAAAATTGTTCAGCCTTTAATGGTTTATAAAGGGGAGAGTTACATGCTGACTTTTTGTGTGGGGAGATTGTATTCTGATTGGTAATTCTTACTGCTGCAAAATAAGCTGAGCTGTGAGTGGGGGTGCTGTAAATATCTGTGATCTTCCACTTCCAGTTCTGTGGCACACAAGCAGGCTTGAAACGATAATAAAATCCATACATACGTGTAGCAACTGAGCACACAAGCCGTTGTGAAATTAAGAGGCAGGGTGGTACGAAATGGAGTGAGCATGTGGAGACATGTTCACTGCAAGGACCTAGGTTTGAGAGAACACAATACACTGCACTTTTCCAGACTAACGATCTTCAACCGATTAGTAGAGCTTGTTGAACTGAGTGGAGCAATGCACTAAGAGAGCCATATAAAAGAGACTGTCTTGCTGCGAGGACTTGACCCATTTTACTACAGGGAAGTCTGAAAGCACTCCTAAATATGGGACGATCTGAACTTCAGCGCACACTGACAACTGTATGCCATTTTCCCCCTGGACTCTGTCCAGCTTAACCAAGGTAGACAACACATGGATCAATTTCTTTTCAAATTCCACCTTACAAAAAAAAAATAATGGATGGCATCCTGAGCAAAAGAAACTAGTTACAGGTAGGTTGGTCTGCCGTAGTCAAAACAAAATAAAAAATTAAAAAAATCCTTCCAGTAGCACCTTAGAGACCAACTAAGTTTGTTATTGGTATGAGCTTTCGTGTGCATGCACGCTTCTTCAGATACACTGAAACAGAAGTCACCAGACCCTTATATATAGTGGGAGGGGTATTACTCAGAAGGGTGGTGGGAATGGGTGATAGGCTGATAGCTGTGGTAAACCTGTTGACTGTTAACGACTGCAATTAGTCTTACAGGAAAAAGCAAGGGGTGAGAAGGTTAAAAATAGCTTTGTCATGTATAATGAGAATCCAATGTCTCTATTCAGAAACTAGCTAATTGTATTTTATTTGTTCCTCACAATTACAGCAGGGATTTCCAATGGGATACCATAGTCAGTCCCATGGGTTTTATGCATTAGAAAAGTGCTAGAAGCAGGCACTGGAACAATACATCTTAGAAACAGCTATGGGGACATGGGTTGCAGTCTGCAGGTGTCTAAGAAACAACTTCCTTCAATCAATCATTCAGGAATATCTGTCCAAAGGCACTGCTCTTGCACAAATTACACTGAAATGAATGAAGCTTGATCTTGGATAGCTCAGTTGGTTAGTGTGTGGTACTGATAACGCCAAGGTTGCAGGTTCGATCCCCGTTTGAGACAACTGCATATTCCTGCACTGCAGGGGGCTGGACTAGATGATCGCCCGGGGTCCCCCTTCCAACTCTACAATTCAATGATTCTAAGTAGAAGTAATAGTTGCCAGGCCACTGAATGTAATGGTGCAACAGCCTTTGATATTTGCTTTTGACAACCATGCAATCATTTATATATGCTTACATCAGTTGCCTGAAGCCCTGTTTAGTAATCTAAATAAGAGAAAAACAGATCCTTCAGGCTGGGATGGTGCAAGCTAAAATGCCAATGTCTTCAAGAGTCAGGTCAACAGAAGGACTTTCAGAGGACAGCTCCGTGGTTATGAGCCACTAACATAAATGCATGGGTGGCAGCAAAACTTGCACAAGGCAAAACTCTCCATCAACTAGCAGTGGGGCTCCAATGTTTGGGCACTCTTGCTTGCCCACAATTTATCAATTGCAAAACCGTGGCCAACTTACGGTTCAATGTGAGAATGAATGAGAGAGAGCTGTGATGCAAATAAACGGCAACGAGTATATAACCATCAGTTCCTCCTTGGTTAGGCTGAACCTGTTTTGTGCGGTGAAACTGGAAGGAACAGCAAAACAAAAACAAATGTAAACATACCTTTTAGGGTCTGCGGAGTCTGCTCAATGAAATGAGAGGATGGGCTGCAGAAGGGATGTAGGGTGATTCCTTCATCGGGTGGGCACCAGCCTATCCTTACATCAGGGAGATTGGAACGTACAAGGTAAAGAGGGCATCCTACTTTCCCTGCAGAGCCCAGTCACAACACAACCCCAAGTGCTGCCTTATACACAACCCATTGCGGTCTGAATGGATGAGCAATGAATAGGGAGCATTGTACTACAAAATCAGATGACCAGGGCTCCATACTATCTTGTGCTCAGCAAAGGAAACTACGGCTAGTCAGTTCCATCTAGGGATATAATCTTACCATCAACGTTCTCAAATTCGCTTCGCTTCGGTGGCCAGTATTTGGATATACAAATCGGAGAACAGGGCCAGGGAAACAGTATGAATGGGGCAAATGATGCAGAGAAAAGGGAGAGATGTTTTCACATTTTCAAAGGCAATAGCATTAAGAACAACATACGCTGCACACTGAAATTTCATCCTTTGAGTGAGCAAGAGAATGCCCCTTACGGCGCCACGGAAAGAACACTGGAGAAAACATACATATAATTTCAAACGGATTCCATGAAGCCCCCTTCAGAATCATCTCTTTTATTTCTGTTTATCATCCTGGGTGTTGTGATATATAATGTTATAGATTTGTGCCATATAATGCAGCTGTTGAGCATCTGACTAGCTGAAAGGGGCTATAAAGCGGCTTAGTCTATGCGCTGCAGATGTGAAGCAAGGTGAATGCCCTTCCTTTTCTCTGTCTTCTCGCTTTATGCGATTCCACAAAGAGGAAGCTGTGAGATGCCAACCAGAAGACTCGCTAATGCTTTACCTCTCCCGCCCCTGTAACGCAGCTCATACGTGTTTTTGTTTCTTTTAAATCCATTACTTATTTGACAGCAATATATTTACTCCCAAGAGCGTGCCACTTGACAGATTTTTAAGTGCAGGTAGGTAACAAAGCCTAATACAGCTTTTAAGACAAGAGGCTACAATATCAGCAAGGAAAGAGGCTGTATGTACAACATTATTGATAATTATTATCCTTACAGTACACAGCATCTTAACACAGAAAAATCCTTTCTCCTCAATGACAATCAAGTTTATATCAACATTGTCATTTTAATTTCATAGAACCATAGACTCATAGAACTGTAGATTTGGAAGAGACTATGAGGGTTATCCAGTCCAACCCCCCCCCCCCCATGCAGGGATCTTTTTTGTCCCACGTGGGGCTCGAACCCACGACCCTGAGATTCATGTCCCACGTGGGGCTCGAACCCATGACCCTGAGTTTCATGTTCTACTGACTGAGCTATCCTTGACTCCGCCTTTCTGTCTTTTGCAAGAGTCCCCAAGGCGGCTCACATAAAACAATTAACATTCAATTGCAATGGGTAAATAATTAAAGCCACCCAATCAATAACAAGCATCCACAAAAATGATTAACACAAAAATAAACAGAACAGTCCCACAAAAAAAAGAGCGATTGGCAAGAGAGTTGATCTCAAATTGAATATAAGCTCTCCTAAAATGAGCTAATTTAGGTGGATTTGGATCAGACCTCAAATTCAAATAGCTCCTTATTCTGAGTACTACGCTTTGGCATGCTCTCATTGATTCCTAATTTTAAATAAATAGTGGAGACTAGAAGCACTTCTAATTTTCACAGCAAAGCTTTCATGGTGCTGCAGCCTATGACGGTCCCTGTCAGTCCACCCTGTGGGCAAGTGCAGACTGAGGAGTCTATGCAGCTACTGGGACACTTTCTGGAATTTTAGCTTTGTCCTGGAGTTTGTAACCTGTGAGCAAGCTCCCTGGACCCAGCCCCTAGAGCAGGGGTCGGCAAGGTTTACCGGCCATGGGCCGGATCACTCCCACGGAGATCGTCCGTGGGCCATACTGGTGCAGTGTGATGCCGGAAATCGCGTCTGCGCATGTCCATGGCGCCAGAAATTGCTTCTGTGCATGCCCAGATCCCAAAAATCGTGCCTGCGCAGAAGCAATTTTCAGTGTCTGGACATGCGCAGACACAAATATAGGAACTCTATTTTACCCCTCTTAATTAATGAATATGTTTCCCTCAGACAGAAGTATAAACTTCTGCTAAGATGGAAAGAAAACAGAAAGCAGAAAAACATGCTTGGCATATCTTAATAAAGGCCTCTCATGATAAGGAGATTTTGCTCTTCTGGCATACAATATCAGGCCTTCTGGAGAGTGTTTTTAATGTTCCAGCATGTACTATTGGACCCAATGAATGGATGTGATATTATCATTCACTCTATCATGGGCAGGATGATGAGGTCAACCAAATAACAGAAACTTTGGGAACTTTGGCAAATACTCATGTAACATGCAGCTGCAGTGCATTCATGGGGGAAAGTACAGCTGTATCAATTTCCCCACTTAGATCTCCCCGCTTAGGAGTTTCTGTGCCTAGATTTCAAGCCTCCAGCCTTCCATGCATGTTCTTCTGATTATATAGTTGTCTGAGGGGACTGTACCACATGAATGTTTGAAAGAGCTCTTCATATCGCTTGACTTATTCGTGGTCTATTCCTCAATGGCACTCATTCACTCTCTATCTCCAATGCCACCATTTCTATTAGGCCGCCTTCTACAGGCACCCCGTTTCCCACCAAATAAAAGCTCCATGCTGTGTTTGATCTATATGCACAAGACAGCCACAAACACAAGCTCCGCTTTAAAAGAAATGGAAGGAAGCCTGTAACATCCCCTCCGTTGCTGCAGTCCTTAGGCCAAATGTTCCTGGGGTATTTTCCCTGCTTTGTCCTATTCTGCTTAATCTCCATCTCCTTTTAATTCTTCTGTACATTTTAATTAAGCCCGCTCTGGGTGCCTTGAACATTTTTCTATTCAGTGAAATAGTATGCCCGCTCACCAGGTGGGCATCTCCAAGCACTCTTAGCTCTGTTCTCAATGGTGTATTTTTCATAGCAGTGTGCCTGCTTCTGGCACCGCAGGGGTGGGGAAACACATCATTAGAGAACATTTGAATTCAAAAGATGCATTAGGGGAAGCAAGACAGCTGCATTTTACTGATTATTTTGGAGGTGTAAACAACTCTGATGATACCACTGCTGTAATTTGTTGCACAACACGGAAAAGGGGAGAAACATACACGCTAAAATCTGACACACGGAACTACAGGAATATAGTATTTTCTTACACTTAAAATGGAAAAGAAAAAGAACATGGAATTACTGCTTGCTTTATATACATTGTTCCTGTTTGGTAGACCAATAGTGGCTGTGGCCCGGAGTGCCTTTTCCCCATCAATTCCTGAAGAGCATGCATCTAGCCACCATTATATATACTGTGGTAGTAACATCACAATTAGATGTGGCTGGTTTTGTAAAGTGTTCAGAAGCTACAAGAAATGCAAAGTGCTGGAAACCCCAAACCCTAATGCTGGAAGAAGTTCCCAGAATAATAATTTAAAAAACCCACATAGATCTAAGCATGGATCTAAATACCATGCCAGAGGGGCCATGGAGACAGAAAATTTCTGTGTGGCAAGATTATTTATTTATTTTATTGCTATGCAGCCTTTTCTTCCAAGCATGGACACGGGATGGCGTCCAAAAACTGCTCTTGCGTTTTATATTGTTATAATATTGTAATGATATTTGGGTGACTGGGTGGGACGGGGTTAATAGATTGGGAAGAAGACTGCCTTAATGGCTATGGAAAGGCTGGCAAGTATCTCTATGGTTAGGGAAATGATAAGTAAATGGCCCACAGTGAGTAGAAAATTGTCAGGAGACTCTATTATTATTATTATTATTATTATTATTATTATTATTATTATTTGCACCCTTGGCTCAGTGCCCTGTGCAGGGGCACTGCCCGCATTGCCATTGCAGTGCTTAAGTTATGCCTCCACCTTTCCTCAAGCTACACACACACACACACACACACACACACACAGTTCCCTAAGCCTCTAGTGACCACCTTCCAAGGGAAATCCAACCTGGATAAGCATTGTGCCTCTGTGTCGCACGGAGTGCAACATCAGTGAGCCGCCGTGAGAGCATTTAGGCTAAAAAACATAATAAAGTGTCACAGGGAAAGGGGGGGGAAGCACCACACAATTATTTGGACAATAAAAGTGGAATGGCTGCACTGAATGACAAAACAAACTGAACATGCTTTGCATCGTAAGCATGGATATCTACTTTTTTTCTGGGAACTGTACCATTAAAGGACACCATTAATATTCAGGATGAAACTAGACATTTAGCAGCTAACATGGGACTGGGATTGTCATCGCTATGCAATGCACACACAGCTTTTAAAGGTAGCGATGTACCAAAATTAAAATGGTTGTGCTTCCCAGTTGCCTCTTTCACCTTTACTGTGGAGAAAGCCATACATTTACGCATGTGTGCACCATTCACAATTGATGGCATCAAGTGTGTAAGGCTATTTAAACTCAGACACTTTTGAAACTTTTTAAAAGTAGGTTCTCTTTCTGGCTGCCCCTTTGCTCTCTTCACGCAAGAAAGACTTGCCAGAGTCAAACAACTGTTCAAACATCTAACAGTTTAATCATCCTCATCATCCTTTCCCAATCTGTGAGCAAGAGTCCCTGCGAGAGGAAGAAGTGGAGCTGGGGGAAAGTAAAAATGGTTTTGTGACCTAAGTGTCAGTACAGAAATATGAAAGAGTGAATGCTTAGCTGCTGTACATTACACAGGCTCGCTAACACATGTTGCCCGGACTGCACACTTAGGCAGAGATACGCCTTGTATGGATTTCTTGGATGGGCATTTCAACCCAGTAGAATCGAAATGAGAATGAAGAAACCAGAAAAATGGGGAAGCTCACGTGCAAATAAAGCATAAGGTGAGCAGGACCTATGAGAAAAAGGAAAGTAGATAGACATGAGAGGAGCAGCATGCAATCATTCCCTGTTCTGAGGAAGATGGAAGCAGAAGGGAAAGCTATACCAATGTTCCTGGGGCTTTCATTGTAACTAATCTGTAGATAGCTACCAGCAGTGGCAGACGGGCACCATGGTGCTCCGTGCAAGGCCAAAACTTGAAAACTTTCCCCCTGTCCTAGCACTGCCTTCCCCAAAGTGGGTAAGCAGGTGCCCAGCTTTGGGAAGAAGGCGCAAGGGCTCTGGTAGTGTCCTAGAGCCCCCCATCCTCCTTCGCTAAGAGTGGAAAGCACTAACTAGACCAGGCATCCCCAACCTTTGGCCCTCCAGATGTTTTGGACTACAATTCCCATCATCCCTGACCACTGGTCCTGTTAGCTAGGGATCATGGGAGTTGTAGGCTAAAACATCTGGAAGGCCGCAGGTTGGGGATGCCTGAACTAGGCTTTGGGAAGGAGGTGGGAGGACTCCAGGGCCCTGTCAGAGCCTCATGCCTCCTTCCCAAAGCTCAGTGCCTCACTTACTGGGCTTTGAGATGGCGCTCCCTCGGTTCAGCATCCTGTGCATGCACACTGCTTGCACATCCCTAAATTCACCTTGGCTACCACTAAATTGGGACGCGGGTGGCGCTGTGGGTTAAACCACAGAGCCTAGGGCTTGCAGATCAGGTCAGTGGTTCGAATCCCCACAACGGGGTAGCTCCCATTGCTCAGTCCCTGCTTCTGCCAGCCTAGCAGTTTGAAAGCACGTCAAAGTGCAAGTAGATAAATAGGTACCGCTCTGGTGGGAAGGTAAATGCCGTTTCTGTGCACTGCTCTGGTTCGCCAGAAGTGGCTTAGTCATGCTGGCCACATGACCTGGAAGCTGTACGCCGGCTCCCTTGGCCAATAAAGCGAGATGAGAGCCGCAACCCCAGAGTTGTCCGTGACTGGAACTAATGGTCAGGGGTACCTTTACCTTTACCACTAAATTCCTAAGATCCTGCAGGGTCCCATTGTATGAGAATTTAAGATAATTCTCCCCGCTTCCCTGGGTCTCAAAGGGGTAGTCAGCAAACTGGCCACTGGGCTAAGCCTTTTAACTTTCCCTGGGTTCCTTAGAAGCCCTCTTCTATAGAGGGAAATGGCCATGCTTCTTTGTAGAACACATTTCTTGGTGCTCTCTTCAGGGTACCCTTGATTAGTTCTGGGGAAAACAAAGAAAGATTTGTGGAGAAAAGTATGAACTTGCTGCGATTTTGACAATGAAGCTGAAAAACAAAAGACTACTAAGAGGTAAGGATACTACGAATATTCCTTAGTATCCATTTCCCCTGGGGGGGGGGTATATTTTGTCCAGGACTGATGGATCCACGAAAGGGGTCAGAGTAACTGTGCAACAATTCAGGCTGACATTATTCTGTGTTTTCTGTAATTTTGAATGGGGAAAATGTTTCATCAGACTCATTGATTTTTGCAGATGCTGTTGCACACAGCATGCACATTCAGAAATCACAAAACTAAAGGATATCCAATAACTGCATATTCATTTTAGGGGTGAAGTGTGGCCAACACAATGCTTATATTTGGGGCAGGAGGCACTGAAATATCTACAAAAACAAACCGGATGGTTTCATGCTTCCCAATTAAAAAGGAAACACTTAAGTGATGCAAGACTTTTCCTCCTCACATTTGCCGTCTGCATCTTTTGCCTCGGCTCTCTCTACACACTTGCCAAATCTGGGATCTGGCATCTGGGCCCCATAAGATATTCAATACAAATGAATTAAACATGGAGAAAAGTACAACTCATGCCTGCCATCTTCAAAGTTTCATTTGCTGAAACTGTCTATAATTAGCGTGCCTGGATGTTACAATAGAAATTAAAATATTTTAAAATTTCACAAATGTAATCTGGCTTCTGTTGAATTATCTACTCCAATACACACAGGGGATTGAATGGATTTCCTGTCACTAAATAGGTTCCCATAGTGAAATCCTTTTATAAAGGCTTCTCTGCATTGGATACTAGCTATTACATGATAATTTTACGATAAAGATAATTTTTGATAAAGAGCCTAGACCCTCAAACTACTTACCACTGTGAATGTGCAAACTGGTCCATAATATGCCATTTTACTCTCAAAGCATATATATTTCTTCCATATTACAGTGAAACAGCGAGCGCATACTGCCATTGTACCACATGCTGATATCTAATGTGTGGCAAAATCCTCCTTCCTGTCTTTGCAGGATGAATTTGCTTGCAAAAAATGCACATTCGTAAAATAATGTGTACAAAAGATGTAAGTAAATATTAAGGAGAAATGCATATGAAAATGCATATGAATTTTCATGTGGAATTGAAAAGAAATCAGAAACATATGCAGAAACTAGTGAATAGAAACAAAAATTGACTGATTTATCCAACCCAACCCCAGGGAACATGGGTTGTCTGTCTGGGCTAAGTGTTTGTTATGGCTTGGAGCAGCACATATTATCTCACAGGATTTGAGTTTCTAGTGGTCAACCAGTAGTCACTGCTAGATGGATCTTTCCTAACTTGGCAAACGGGGAGAGGGATGAAAGAGACGCATAGACGGAAAGCCAAACTGAAGTCTGTGGCTTATGAGCTGCACACAGGAGGTGCTTCACTGCACAGATGGTCTTCTAGCAAGAATTTATAACTGGTACACAGAAGAGTAATGATCAGTCATAAAGGGGAGAGGTGGAGCACTATAACGGATGAGCGATATTGCTTGGGGCCTCAGAAAACCTGTTGTTTTCAAGGGAAAGTGGTGGCTTAGGGAACAAGGCTTCATTTTAGCTCACAGAGGCCATTGGCTTGAATCCACCCCGCACACACAACTGACAGACACAGCAATATCCACAATATTGCCAGTGTGGTACAGTGGAAAGTGTGAGATGTGGATTCAGAAGGCCCGAGCTCAGATTCACTCTGAAA
Source organism: Darevskia mixta (assembly GCA_034641385.1). Classification (NCBI taxonomy): domain Eukaryota; kingdom Metazoa; phylum Chordata; class Lepidosauria; order Squamata; family Lacertidae; genus Darevskia; species Darevskia mixta. Next base: position 3,415,516 of record JAWWNH010000027.1, read on the forward strand.
ACTCCCTTGGTTAGTTCGAGCCAGAAACTCTCACACACCCCCAACCTACCTCAAGTAATTGGTGCTGTGTGGGTTAAAAGTGTGCTTGTAGGGGGTGGGGGTGAATGCATTGCCCCGAGGAAGGGAGGAAGAAAAATGAAATAAATAGATACACTAAATTTCTGCTCTGTCCTGTAAACCTGGAACATTAATTGGCTCAATAAAGTTTCCTCAAATGTCTACATACATCTTCCTGATCTGACCTTGTAAAGACTGAACTTTTGGCTCAATGCAATTAGGAACACTAGCAAACTTATACTTTCACCACAGAGCCGTTATCTCTGAGGCATATTGCTTGTAATGATGCATACCACAGGCTGAACAAAGAGATTTACTCACCCAGTACTCTGAGCAGTTATCCAGTTCTTTAAAATAGACCACTCTAAATTATATGGTCATTCAGGCAGCTCCTCTCATTAATCAATGAGAAAGTACAATCTCATAGTTCATAATCAACTCTAAAGTGCATATATATATATGGAAAAACCCAGGTGACCATTTCTAAAAGGAATGTAAGAGCTCTAAAACAAACATTGAAAACTGGATTATAGATCAGATGGAAACGGAGGTGTCTTCTGGGATTAGTCTTTTGGGGTAAGGACCTTTCAGATTGCTGGTAGAGAGCTAAACTGGGGTGGTAAGTAGATAGAAAGGGGCATATGTGCTGAACGACGCATCAAAAGAGAATGGCAGTGAAGAAAAACGTAGAGGAAGGAAGGGGGAGAAATGCTGTTGCTCAGCTGGAAATGTGGACACAGGGAGCATTTTCTATCTCTGGAGAGTCATTGGGCATTTCTGGAACCCTGACTTCTACATAGGCAGGTGGAAAGGTCTCCTCTCTTCACACCTTCCTTGCGTTGGAAGGTGACTGAACTGGTGTTGTGGGGTGAGGGAAAGAGGATGTGTGGAGCCAGCACATTTCTCCCCACCGCCCCCCACCCAATCTGGTAAATTCCTCAGATTCAGAACACCTGAAGAGAGCTTTGTGAGTCCAGGATAAAGGACAATGCAGAAGAGGGAGGGGTGATTCGTTGAGCCCCTAACATCTTATACTAGCCTGGGTATAAGCATTAGGGTTGCAGAGATTGCATACCAGATTAACAAAATATTTTACCCATGTTATATTCCTCACTCCCACATCCCAACCAATTTGGTACATCTCTGGCAGGGTAGTGGAGGGCAGGGAGAGAGTAATGCAGCATGGCTTGTCCTCCTGATCCACCCCTGGTGTATGAAAGAGCTCTCTAACGGCTGTTTCCTCCTTATATTTACCATACAAAACAAAATAGCAAAGCTTGCTATGCTGTGTGCCATCTGAGTTCCAACTCCAAAGCCTTATAATTTATAAAAGCGTGGAGAAATTGCAGCAACATTACTGTCAGCATCTGATTGCCTCAGAGTTCTCCATCTTCACACTTGCCCTGAAAGTGATCTCCGCCAACAGAGATTTGGCTTCTTTGGCTGAATCTTTCCAACAAAGTTCCGTGTGTTTCTGGGAATCTCCTATTCCCACCCTTGTGGTCTACTTTGATTTCTTGTGCCATTGTTTACCCAGTCAACAGCATTTGCCTTCAGGCAGTACACATGTTACATATCTTTTGATACCCAAAGCGGGCTTTAATGGATTTTCCCAGTCACAGAATGTACAACATGTTTTGATGTAAGCACAGTAATCTGTGATCTCAGGTTTAATTTTTGATAGAACCTTTAAAGTATTCAAGAAGCTTGGAGTGTCAGACTTATGGCAATATATCCTGGTGGTATTCAGGTCACACCCTGGATGCATGCCAGATACTTCATCATTCCCCCTACTTCCAGTGCTCAGGTTGCATTATTGCTTGTGCAGCCAAAACAGCACCACCACCCCACAAGAATGGGTCATCAGCAGGCTTTGGATACCTCACAGTTTGCAGCAGTACAAACATATTAAGGGGGTGGGCACCATAAGGGCCAAATAGAGCAATGAGGGCTGAGCCTGTCCATTGGTGGCAAAATGCTGTCTGATGGCTGGGGAGGGGACCTCTCCCCACTGAAAACTAGGAGGGAGAAGAAATGGAACGGAGTATCCTAAAACTCTTGTACTTCATGGTCCTTTCCAACTCTATGATCTTCACATATATTTTTTTTTCTAACTCTCATTTCTCTTCTTGATCTTGTTGAAAAGAGATGGGGTGGTGGTGAGTTTTTTTTTACCAGTTCTGCTAAAAATACAAACACTCCTCATATATTATACACATATTTCCATCTCTATTCAGGTGACCTCTGTGGCGAGGAGTGGCTATTATCAGATTGTCACACCAACTGTACCCTTTCCTGGACAGGGGTAGCTTCTCAGACACAGCAACTGGGTGCAGGGGAGACTATTACGGAATGTTGTGTCCTCTCCAGAATGCAACACCTGGTCAAGGCGTGGTGCAAATGCAATGGCAGAACCAACCTGCTGCTTCCTGATGGTGTGTTTGCACCACACCAGCCTCTCCACTGTTTTCCCCCACTCTCTCCCAGTAAGCAGCAATAACCTGCAGGGAAGCTAGTGTTGCGGCTCTGCCCCATAGAGGACCTCATCTGGGTGAGCCCTGTCTCCATTCCCCTCTCCTTTCCCCTTGTGTTTGAATACAAATTGTTAGTCCCTGAAGTGGGTACCTGGCCTCCTGCACTTTGTAAAAGCACCGTTCACAAAGTTGCCTGAAGTGCAATCCACTCTACAATGTTACGATGCTACCATCTCATTCTGCTGCATATCTATACCATGCCGTAGAATCTAAGGCTTAGAATTCAGTGATGGCTAACCTTGACACCCCAGATGTTTTGGAACTACAACTCCCATCATCCCTAGCTAACAGGATCAGTGGTCAGGGATGATGGGAGTTGTAGTCCCAAAACATCTGGAGTGTCAAGGTTAGCCATCACTGGCTTAGATCATCAATTAAAACAGCAAGGATCCCAGAAAGTGTCCTGGAATCGGTCTATGAAACATTCATGGGCAAATGTTTCTATTTTGACAATATTCTGAGGGCAACTTTCGAATTTTCTATGTCCTTCTGCAACCTTTCCTTTAGATTATATGGGATTTTTAACGGGTTGCTGGTTTCATTCCGTGCTGTATTTGTCTCCCAAGGCTTATCCTTTGATCTTACTTTATTTTTTTTGTCCCACACCCAAACTACTGGCATAGCAAGAAAGCAATTTTCTCCAGAGTCAGAATTAGTGTTGCATGATGAATTATTCCATCAGAGAAGATGCCTAGTGATGCACTATATACTTTCCCAAAAGGCTGCATACATTCTCTTTCACAGTGCCCTAGTTTGCCCATATGTTAGCTTAGTATACTGCCACTGTACCATCTCATTGGCTCTGATTTCCTCATACAACTTGCTCTACAAACTTCCTTAACAAACACAGCCAGCTTTAATCACAGGAGCACATCTTTTGGACCTCCAGGAACACATTTCTCCTAAAAATAGCAGTTGTCTGTATTTTTCTGCCCCCAGATTGATAATTCCACCTGCAGTCAAGGCTGCCTTCCCACTAAATATTGTTGGTTAATTAACTGGTCAAATGGAAGATTGCCTAATCAACTGATTAAATATGGATATGTCTACATTTCACCCAAACCTCCATGTTTCAAGATATTAACAAGCATGTAAAGTAAGGTACAATGCAAAGAACAGAACAAAATCAATTGGCCCTTTTATCTAACCCCTTATTACAGAAATCAAAAGCAGCAACCTAAAGGTTTTGCCGCTGCCTCTTAACTTTTAAAGACTTCATGATGTACAATATGGAGGGATGTGAAAAACAGATTCTTTTATTTCTGCTGTTTTCTCTCCTTTTTCTGACCTACAATCTCAGATATCTGCAGAAACTCCCTGGAGTGGCTTGGGTAGCATTGCTTCCTAAGAACCAGAAACATGAGCCAGAAATGTGTTTGAATGTGCACACAAGTACAGCCATCCTCTGGCTATCTCATTACTTTAATAGGATGTGTGTTTCCAACAACTTCAATCATCCCTGACCACTAGTATTGCGGTTGGGACTATAAGGAGTTGGGAGTCCCGCAACACCTGGGAGCCAAATATTCCTCACCCGTGCAATAATTGTTAGGAACGTATGAAGGTGACATATAGATCCAAGACCACTGGTCCTTCAAGGCCAGTACTGTCTACACTGACTGGAAGGATATCAGGCATGGGTCTTTCGCACTGAGCTATGGGCCTTCCTAACCAACTACTCAACTGCCTTGTGCAAGAATTGGCTGATAAATAGCTCCAGACAGGACATAAATCAGACAGAAACAAAGGTTTCAGAATAACTGGCTACAGTAGCATGAGACTGGGCAGTGGAGGAATGGTGGAGAATGCCTCCCCAGCCTGACCCTTCCAGAGAAGAATGAGACAGTTCAGAATTGCAACAGGGATTTGAGGGAGGTCACAGCTCAGAGGCAGATGAGGGGAAAAGCTCATGTGAAATAACGGGAGAGGAGGAAGAAGGAGCACCAGGGGAGAGACAGCTGACAGACTCAGTGTCTTTAGAAAGCATTCCAGACCCTACCCCACCCAGAACCCGGTGAGCCTTGAAAGTAGGAGAGCAAAGAGCTCAAAGGCAAAGCCCTTTCCAACTCCCGTAGCCATGACTCATGAGGAAGTGGGAGAGATGGAGGGGGTGGAGTTTCATTCAGAGCAACACCATTAATCCAAGAAGCTGCATTTCTAAGCCTCTCTCTGTGAATATTGAATGAAAAGCATTGGTAAGAACTTTCCGTTCCTGGCAACCTACCGTGGGGGGCTGGATCCTCTGGTGCCTGACACATATTTACCATATATGGGTCGGACTTATCCAGCTTGACATGAACTTTGATCTGCCTGATCCATGAGTTCCCATAGTGGATTACTCATCAGTTCCAGATACAGACATGCAAACATGTCCATGTCATCCTGACTCTTAGAGGTATAATGCAGTCTCCATCCCAACTAATTCAATAACACCGTCCAAAGTCACAGTATCCACAGAAAGGGCAAGGAACTCAGTATCACCTCTGGCCAACATCTGGCTCAATGATTTTCTCCATCTCAAGCAGCGAAGTAATCCTACGAGCAATCTTTGTGCCTTACACCAGCCACTACAAGGTGGGTGTAATGGAGGATCTGAGGCAGGAAATTAACAACACTGAACACAAATCACTCCTTGCCTTGTAGACCACTTGACAAGATCAGTACAATAGGCTTCTTCAGACCACTAGGCTTTCAGCGTCAGACTTCTGAAATTGCACTTGATTTGGCTTTTGTTGCCCATGAAAAAGAAAACCCTCTTCCTCCTCTCAATGTCATGTAGTTGTAAGAAGAGAAATTTTGGTGCAGTCCCCTGAGGCTAGCTGATGAGAGCTCACCATATGTTTCTTCACTTCTTCTGAGATTGCTGTATGTTACATTTGCAGAGCGGTTTCCGAAAGCCATGTCAGACTTCTTCGGATTACATTAGCAGATTGCTAATGGTCCATTGTGTCAGTTGCCATATTTTAGCAATATTTATTAAATTGTTATGAGGCATGAAGTCGCTTGGCTTTACCTCTAAGATGATGAATGGGAGGTGAGAAGATAGATGGGTTTGTTACTCTGTGCAAGCATCTTGTAATTTGCTCATTTGTATTGTTCGCGTGTTTCTTTTTTCTTTCTTTCTTTTTTGTCTGCAAAAACAACTGAAAATGCAAATTTCCATAATGTTTAGCATGTCCTGCAGCAGTTACAAAATGGAGGCTTATACAGAGGTCAGTTCTGAATTTGGATGAAGACACAGGAAGCAAAGTTCATTTACATGTTGTTGTTGTTGTTGTTGTTGTTGTTGTTGTTGTTGTTGTTGTTGTTGTTCTTTTGGGGTTTCCCTTGAAGGCTGCAATGTGACTGTAATGTGGAGGCAGACTGTCAGGAAGTCCTGGAAGTCCATATTTCAGCTAAGACACAAATTTAAAAAAAATGTGGCTTGGACAAGAAAAGCTTAGATCCTATGCAAATTAAAAACCATCTTTTTTAGGGATGGAAGGATTAGTTAATTTATGTTTCAATAAAACGTCAATTCCATCCCATTGGCAGCAGATTTAGTCACATTTAAAATGGGCACATTTATGTGTGCACTTTCCCCTACAATACATATTTTGAATGCATACTCCCCCTAGAATACGCATTTGAGTGCATTTTTCCTCCATGCAATACATATTTTTGTATGCATCACAAAATTCAGAAGAGTAAACAACGCATTTGCTAACTGTGTTCCAATCTGTGTATAAGGCTGGGAACTACAAATTAGGTCAGCTCACTTTGAAATGCAGACCAAACAAAATTCTCCTCCACCCGTGTACTGTTTATATTACATTAGGTGAACTTCTTTTGAGCGTACTTCCTGCATATCAAAAGCATATGGAACATATTTCTGAAAGCCTGATTCACACTCTGCAAACCAGTCATGAGATGATATCACAGCCAAAATATCAAAGCATCACTAACAAACATAGAAGTAGCCTAGTAGTATCTAGTCCAATGACTGCCTTGTCCATATTATGTTCCCAACTGGAAAATACCGGTACCTTTGGGCACTCACATGAAGGTAATCACCTTCCCCTGCTTATCCCTATTGCCCTATCCAAGTAGATCTACCTAACTGGGCAAAGTTTGAATAGGTTTTTTTATGTCATTCTTTTTCTTTTCTTTTTTTTTAAACTTACAATCCTTTTACTCACCCCCCCCCCCGGGTTGTAAATTTCCAAATAAAATACAATAAAAGTTCTTTGATTTGTGAAAAATACATGTTTCACCTCATAGAAATTGCACATGCAATTACCACATCGATGTTGTCTTCAACTAAAATCACCCACTATCTTCTAAAATATTTATTGCTGACCAGTCCTGACCTTGGGCATGTGTGAAGTACCTGACAGGACCAAAAAATTGGAGAAATGTCAGAACAGAAAAAATGATAGTTCTAGAAGTGTCAGACAAATCTCAAGAACTGCTCTGTGGGGCAGATTATATCTTTCCACAGGCCAATCTGTTCATAGCATTTCCAGGCAATGTACTAACATATGCCATAGAAAGTGGGCACTTATTGATTTCACCTGAGCACACCTTGATACATCTATGTTTTTGACTGGGATTATAACAATTGAATTTAAATTAAGCAAAAAAGAAATGGGACACAGGAACCAAAGACTACTTAAAGGCAGCATTTCTCACAGACTATGTGATAATTATAAGAGAGAAGTTGTGGTAACCATGTTTTCTTGTACTAGCAAGAAGAAAGTTTCTACTCACTCCTAACTAATTGAGAACTAATTGCATGTTGGTACAATGGATTTCCCAATTGGTATAATAGATTAAAATGTATACCATTGTATTCAAAAGTAAACCGAAACGAGCCTCATTAATGTAAATTAGAAACAATTTCTGCACAGTATGTGGTAGTCTATTGACTTTCCCCCATGTGCATCTTGAATGCAATGACAACTGAGAGAATATAAACTTTTCTGCTGGCAAAAGAAATTGACGGGATCTTAATATTTACAGCCTCTGCCATAGAAAGTCAATTGTAAATGAACCATCAAGCGGGCAGAGGAGAACTGTATTGCTTTCCAATAGCTGCCTGTCATTTGAAGTTTAGCACTTGTTGTTGCCGTAGATAGTGATACTTTGAATAGTCTAGCCTTTATGCTGTCTGACACAGAGTTGGTGGCTTAAGCCCAACACTGATGCCCTGGAGACATAGCTGCATTCAAGTCAGGTGGACAGATGACTGGCTGCAGAGATGAACCCGTCTTAAATAAGCTACCCACAAGTTTGGCTTCTTTGCGCACCAGGGATCATTTGGGGGCCTGTACATTTTGGGGCATATGGACACATTTGCAAAGGGAGGAAACTGCCATGGGCACCACTCACAGACCCTGGCAACCAAGCAGACACGGCAAACTATTATATTGGCTACAGTACAAGGTTTCTTTCAAGTCTAGTTTCAGCAGGGCTGGGGGAAACTCTGTGTGACAGACAAGGTATGTGCACCCATGATGGCACCTGTTGTAAAGCATTAGGTATACTGAAGGGGCTTTTTCAAATCAGAAATACTCCCCAAAGGAAGTCTTAGTTGAGTCGCTATATGAATTATAATCATAAATTGGCATATTAATTAAACAATGGTTTTAGAGGGAAAGATATGCAGGGTTAGCCAAAGGCATTTTGTTGCCTGAAGCAAAGGACAAGATGGGAAACAAACACACACATAAGCACACATTCAGAAGTCAACTACAGACCCTCCAGGTATCTCTATTTTCCACGTATTTACAGAAGCCTCCCAGTGTCTGTTTGATCCTAGAATGTTCCCCTTTTCCTTAGGACAGTGATGGCTAACCTTGACACTCCAGATGTTTTGGGACTACAACTCCCATCATCCCTGACCACTGATCCTGTTAGCTAGGGATGATGGGAGTTGTAGTTCCAAAACATCTGGAGTGTCAAGGTTAGCCATCACTGCCTTAGGACATCCCTATTTTCATCGGAGAAATGTTGGAGGGTACGGAGTTATGCAAGGAGATAAGTAACTATACAACCTTTAGAAGTATTATTTGAACCTTTAGAAGACTTGTGAAGGCAGCCCTGTATGGGGAAGTTTTTAAATGTTTTATTATGTTTTTATATATGTTGGAAGCCACTGGGACAACCCAGTCAAATGGGCAGATTATTATTATTATTATTATTATTATTATTATTATTATTATTATTGAATAGGACACCCCTATTTTCATCAGAGGAATGTTGGAGAGTTTTTGAATTTCATTCAGAATTGCTGACTCCTCTGCCACACATACCTGTAAGGGCAGCAGGTAGCTTAGGATGAAGTACCATTTAGTACACATTACTATGTTGTCAAATGTCTCCCCACCATTCCACAGTGCCCATCCCCTGAGGGAGGCACCTCACACTATCTATTGGTAGGGCCAGCTCACTTTATTTTCAGATGAGCATTGCAGCAAACACCTTCTTAGGAATATAACTTCCTCCAGTCTGGAATAAGGGAGAGGATGAATCTTCTAAGTTGGCACCTGTCATCTTAGACGGGCCATCGTCTGGTGGCTGCATGCATGCTTTGTATAGAGAATCCCTGGCAGCTCAAGTTAGGGTTGGAGAGACCAAGGGGAGCTTTTGTCAGGCAGTGTATGCCAGCCTTTCTCAACCTTGGGTCCCCAAAGGTTGTTGGACTACAGCTCTCATCATTCCTAGCTAGCAGGACCAGCGGTCAGGGATGATGATAGTTGTAGCCCAACAACATCTGGGCACCCAAGGATGAGAAAGGCTGGTGTAGACAATACACAGTTACAAAGACAGCTTTGCACAAAGGCAATTTCCTTATGTTGCCACCTACATTTTTACACAATGCATAAGTACATTAAACATTGCATACATTAAAAATTAATATTTAAAGATATGATCCCCAGTTAACTGGTGCCTTTTTAGCAAATAATTCAATAAATGTTACAATTCCCAATAATTAATATGCAATAGTCTTTTTAATGCAGGCTTTTATCTCTGAGTACTACTGGTCCTTTTACCGGGAATTGCTGACTTACTTTTGAACTACACAGATATTCACAAGGAATAAATTGGGATGTAAAATTGTGAACTGGTATGTGGATAATTTTATCATCTGAGCATTTCACTTCCCACTCATCTCTTTCCACAGCCTCTTTTTTTTAGTTTTGTTTTTTAAATGATTTTTGTGCTAGTTATAGAGCATTATTATACTCATCTGAGGGAGAAAAACTTATTAGAAACCAATGAAAATGACACTTAATGACTTCCAGTACAGTGGAGCTTATTTCTTTCGAGATGCAATTAGAGCACATAAAGGATTACATAAATATTTCACTGCAGCTAAAATGATAAATACTAGACACACTTCAACAAATCCAAAAACATTAAGGAGTCACAATCCTTTATAGGCTAAGAACCTTCCTGCTACAAAATGAATGCTTGCTTCTAATATTTCAAACATCGGCATACATTTTAAATAAACATTATTAAAACTTGCAAAAAATAGTTCCCTATTATCCATATTGGCCCCGTAGCTGAATGCGTAAGTTCAGTTAAGGAGAGAAACCTTTGTAAAAAGACCTTTGTAGATACAAGAGGTTGGCCTTCCTTCTACATATCTCCTCATATTTATTTATTACAATGTTATCCTGCCTGGGATTCTGCCAGGGGTCTCAGGGCAGCATGCACGGGGCTGCCCACGTTTATCCTGACAACTCTGGGAGGTAGGTTAGTGTTACAAGTGAATTGGTGCACAGCCAACATGGTGTGCAGCCTTTCGGAGAATAGATTATGGCTGCTTTGCTCCTTTCCTCAGTCTTGCTGCTACTGCACTGCTGCGAGATAAACTAACATGCTTCCCAAACCTGGGATAATGGTTGCTCTTCAAGACCCCCAAGCCACCCCCAGGAAAATCAAGACACAAGGACACAGAATATAGGTTAATGTTAATGGGCAAAATGTAGGCCACAACTTTATTGGTTACAGAACTTTATTGGATAGGGAGGGCTGTATGGAAAGCGTGTGGAAGGGATGGTAGGAGAACATGGGCATGTAAGAGTGTAGGTAAGAATGTTGAAAGTATATATGGGAGTGTAGGTAAGAATGTTGAAAGTATATATAGGATGTATGGGGTATGTAAGAGAATTGTAATGTAGAATGTATGAGGTTTATATGGGGGTGGAGAGGAGGATCGAATGTTGTTTGTATGTATGATGTATATATGTTGCTGGTTTGGATGTTGTAATTTTTTGTGGAAAGTTAATAAATATAATTTTAAATCCTTAAAAAAAAACTTTATTGGTTACAGAATGTGAGCGGTATTGGCTTAGGTACTGGCATCAACAGACAATATCTGACTCCTGACTGCCTTGCAGGAAGTATGGAAGGGTAAACCACCAGTAGGGGGAGCCCCGCCGATGTGGATCAACTCGAGCCCCCCTGGGTTCCCGCTGGGGTCGTGGCATTGCCCTAGCCTCTCCTTGGGCTTCGGACGAGATCCACACCCTGGATTCCTTTAACGAAATACCCTTAAGCATGAAGGGGCTGGTGATGGCCGCACCTCACCTCCCCCCCCCACATCGCTATTCCAATGCCTAATCGCCAAACCTAACAAAGTTGTGACGATTTGCTACGAGGTAGGCGGAAACCAAGTGGCTGGTGCCAATTTGCCAAGTGGAAAATGTCCTACCAGGCCCCTCAACGGCGACCAACCGAAATTCATAGCAAGGCCAGCGACCCTACCTCAAAGAGGGTGGGAGGGCGGGAGATCTGCGGTGCGAGGCTGAAAGAGGAGCTTCCAGAGTCACGCCATGGTTTAATTGGCCACGGCCATGCCCCCACAGCGCCCTGATTGGCCGTCTGGCAAATGGCACGGCCAGGTCACCCTCAGCGTGACGCGGGACGCTATCCCACACCATGCTGAGGCAGGGGTAGGGCCTGGTGGCCTGAGTGCAACCCGGTCCCACTCGGAAGTGGAACCGATTTCTCTCACTTCAGATAAGCCAGAGACTGTCGCCAAGGTGTGTCCTAGGGCTTGCCACTCAGGATTTGTCTGGAAGAGACAAAATACCAGCCTGGATACAGATAACATGCTAGGTCAAACCACGACTTTGCTAGCAGCATGGTCCAGTAACTACCGGTATATGGTGGGTGAGGCAGGGTATAAAGTCATTTCCCCTGCTTTTTCATAGATTTCTCCATAAGCAAACAAGGGAAGTGCAGGAGTCTATCCTTTTTCTGAGTGGTTCTTATTTCACAGCAGGTGATTAAATGTTACTTCAAGTTTGGATGCATCTGGATACAGGAGAACTTCCTTTGTCCGACCCTCTGCTACAATTTTGAGGCATATATATATGTGCTTTTATTTGGCATATTACAGAAAAAGCTCTGCACAGCTCACCTCTTCAGGCTTCCCTTTTGAAGTGGTGCTTGAAGGAAAGGTGGCCTGGATAAAAATCAATGCTTTTTGCTTGCAGCCAAATTTACTGCAGTGAATGAAAGCCAACACCTATTGACATTTCTGGCAGAGAATTTAACAAAAGAGCAGCTCAGGAAAATAAAGAGTTTTGTTCTTCTTCTTTCATACCAGTCTGAGCCTAACTGCTGAACACAGCATATAGCAGTAGCAAGGAAATCATTACCAAGCTGCAATAGAGTGGAGAAGACTTGGGACATTAATTTTGAGCAGGTGCATTATTTTTTGTAAAAAAAAATAACCAAAAAAATAAATAACCCCACCTTTGATAGCTGGAACTAGAATGCTCTTGAATTGGGTATCAAACACTGCTCAAAATGGAAAGCAACACAATATACAATGGTGGAATTCTACCTGTTGATAATTCTAACTGCAATTCTAACTGTTGATTAGAACTGGCTCACAAAGCAATTTTATCTCTGCACCCCTGTTTTCCTACCAAATTTTAATCAATATATAATTAAGATTTTGCTCAGTTTCACTTGACAGAAGTCTCAAACAGAGCTTTCTGATAACTAGACACCAGTGCCTTGCTTCCTACATTATCTTGATGGGCTGGCAAAGGAGGAGTCTGTTGGCCTGCTCTCTAACCAACAATGCCATGAGCTAGAAAGTGGCAGTGATGCAACTTTTAGTTTAGCAGTTGTCAGGTGACAATAGAGCTTGACCTGGATTGGATCCTGAAGGAGCATCTCCACCCCATCATTCAGCCCGGAAACAGATCCAACGCCGAGGGCCTTCTGGCTGTTCTCTCATTGTGAGAGGTGAGGTTACAGGGAACCAGACAGTGGGCCTTCTCGGTAGTGGCGCCCACCCTGTGGAACACCCTTCCATCAGATGTCAAGGAAATAAGCAGCTATCCTATTTTTAAGAGACAGCTGAAGGCAGCCCTGTTTAGGGAAGTTTTTAATAATGCTGTATTGTTTTAACATTCGATTGGGAGCCGCCCAGAATGGCTGGGGAAACTCAGCCAGATGGGTGGGGTACAAATAATAAATTATTATTATTATTATTATTATTATTATTATTATTATTATTATCCTCCATTTAAGCCAGTGATGGCTAACCTTGACACCCCAGATGTTTTGGAACTACAACTCCCATCATCCCTAGCTAACAGGATCAGTGGTCAGGGATGATGGGAGTTGTAGTCCCAAAACATCTGGAGTGTCAAGGTTAGCCATCACTGATTTAAGCCATGTAAGTTAAATCTGAAGAGCTTCCAGACTGTCCATAGCTGGGTACCTCCTTGATGTTTACTTTGCCTCAGGAGCACAATCGCTGGCATGTATTTCGCAAATATGAAGTCGGACCATCTCTGAAAATAAGCTGCCTGATTAAAATATCTCTTTCACTCACACCTGTCTTTGCTTTTTTTCCTGACTCAGAGTGACATTTACACACAGATTTGTCACTGCCTAGGAATAAATTGTTATATTTCTACTGGAGCCCATCTGGCGGATGATTTTCTTTAAAAAAAAAAAAAAATAGCATGCCATGCTTTCTGAAATCGTAATAACACTTACTCATCTTCTTATAAGGATGATTAAAGGTGCTTTGCTTTTGTACCTCTGCACTTTAGGGCGTTGTAATGTGACACCAGCATGAAGTGTTAACTGCCAACTCACACTCTGAAACATGATTCTGAACTTTGGGGGCAAAGCTCTGTGCTGTGCCTGTGACCCTCTACTGGCTACATGCTAATGAGGGCACTTCCGGATGATTCCACCTTTGGTTTCAGATTACTTAGGACTCCAGACTGACACCAAAAGTACCAAATAGCAACATTGTATTTTGGGTGGCATGGAATGGGTCACTTGTTGTCAAAACTGAAACACACCATCAAGAAATAATGTCATTCTGTAGGGGGGGGGTAACCCAAATCTGGGTTACCTGAAGCTACCAAAAGGCCAACACCTAACTAACTATTTAGCTCCTGTACTAGATTTCAAGTTCTCTACCAAATTGCCCTCTAGCCCAGTAGCCCAGTGGCACGGCTCCATTAGTTTAAGACACAACAAGAGCACGAGATGATCTCTTCATTAGTACATGACGGCGGCAGTCCAAGGACATGGCTTGCGTACAAAGTTAGACTAGATTAGTGTCCCGTGATGTGTCAGTAGCCAAAGTTCAGGAGGAAGGAAAATCCTTATAAGGTCGGCAGAACATCATAAGACTATTCCTTATATGGGTAAAGGAAGAGTTTCCTTATTAGGTTAGAGCTTCCTGGGAAGAAATGTATAAATGCTGGATGTCAACAACATTTCGTGGGCTTGCTTGAGGAATGATCCCGCAAGTCACTTCTACAGTTCTAGGATGTAGAATAAAGCTTTTTCTCTGATTCTCGGTGACATTTTTGTCTCCCTTCATTCCTCTCCCTTGGGAGCAACGTTGAACCCTGGTTCTGCAAAGGCTTCAATTCAAGTCAGAATGTGGGGAAAGGGGTCATGTGGATACTCAACTACATGCACACACACATTCTCTGTGGATACAGAACAAGATGGATCTAATTTTGATTTCTAGGTTACCCCAGCAATGGAAAGATGGACATTGATTTAAAAAGATACTCGGAAGAGGTAACTCTTCCCAGTCTTTAGACATTAATAGGAAAAACCAGCAATTCCTTATGAACGTATTGGGAAAATGGAGATGTTTCTGATTGGCACTAATACCTTACCTATCATCCTTTGCATCACATATACAGCATTAAGCACTTATTTCACGCTCATAAAATTAAAATGTATTGAGCATAATGATCCTCTCTTTTAATATTAGCTGACACCTGTTTTTACTGCATCAAAGCCCTTTAAATGGTGTGCTTATTAAAAGAAATTATTGCTTTACAAGAAATGTCACAGGAAATTTTTATTAAGGGTTTTGGGCTTTTATTTTACTTTCAACATATCTCGCTACAATAGAAGTAAAAAAAAATATGCACAATCAAAGGTATGGTTTAATTAGGCTGTGATGTGATTGACCAGCTGGAAGTGAGAGCTCATAGCATCCCAGGTTCTTCTTTCTCCACCAGATGGTGGAAGGAGAAATATTGTTGCTGTCTTTGTTGGCAACAGCCAGAGTGGAGCATGGAGATTTCTTGTTTCAAAGCAGACAGTGGTGGGACCATCACTATTTTTCAAGTCCCAGTTTTGTTTTGTTTTTGTTAAGTATTTTCTGCTTGTGAATCCTGATTATTTTCTCTCTCTGGCATGCAGTTAAAAAACCTTTCAATATTATCTTGTGCTTGGAAATGTCATTCTTTGGAGCTAAGGTCTCTTTTCTCCAGGTTTCTGCAAATTAATTTTTCTGAGCAAAGGGCAGATGCATCTTGTGTCTGGTGCACTTGCATGCAAATAAAGGTGTATGTTCAGGAAGGGTTGGTTTACTTCACTGCCTGTAATTTATCACACTAGAGCTCATAAACGTTTGCTTTGAGCTTTCGGTAAGGTATTATAGGACCATTAGACTTTTCTGTAATGGGTCGGAACCAAAGATCTGTGAGCAGTGCAAACAGAAGGGCAGGGAGGTGTCATAGACTGGTTGGATGCCAAGGAATGGTGGCAGAAACTAGCTGGCGAACCACCAAGGGGAGAAGGCTCAGAGCTTGGGGAGTGGTGGTGGGACAATGGTGAAGGGTCAGAGGGAGAAGACTGGGAAGAGAAGACTAAGGAGGTAACAGGATTTAGTGAGCTGGAAGAGTCAGTGGTAGAGGCAAGTGCAGATGCAGAAGCTGAAGCAGGAGGGAGGGAGGAGAGAGGCCAAAAAGGCAGAGATGAGTTGGGATGGTGAAGAGTCACAGGTGTCTCCCCCTCCTGCTGCGACTAGTTCCCCTCACCCCTTGTCTCCCAGAAGCAAAGGAAGCTGTAAAAATGACAAGAGGAGAGATTGGTGACATGCAGACACAGTCTGAGTGCTTGGGAAAAAATCATAGATAGGAGGGTACTTAGGAAGCTGTTGGGTGGTGAGGACCTTCAGTCTCAGAAACTGCTTCATGGGGGCAAGACTTACCAGAGATGAGTTGCTGTGCTCATTAGGTCTGACATTCCCATGCCGATCATTTTTTTTTTTTGTTAACTAATAAAGATTTAACTCCAATTTGCACAGTGTGATTTACTGCTGGCTTGCTCCTGACAGGAGGGGATTATTGCCAAGTCCCCCTTCCACCTATAGCTCCTTGTAAATCTGCTCCAAAGAGTTGAGGGACACTCTAGAACAGTGTGGAAAGCAGCACAGGTAAGGATGGCTGAATCTGTCCCTTTCGATTTCTTGCAGTATTTCATTGCTCCAATCAAATCTCAATGCTCCTTCATTACTTTGCAATTTTGCTTTTTTTTAAAAAGTCCTCATGATTGTCAGCATTTTAGTGTGTGTTTCTCGTAATACGTGTTTCTATCCAATTTATCCCATGACATACATTTTGAAGCAATTTCCCTGAAGACAATGCATTTCAAATGTTCTTTTTACAAATACATTGATTTTTGTGCACAATTCCTCCTAATGTATGCATTTTGCACATATAATTTGGATGCATCACAAAATCCAGAGAAGTTTGAATTTTGAGCGAGGTCTGCAACATTTTGGTTTGTGCATTGTTTCAGAAAGTGCAGATTAGATAGCTTTGTCACATTAAAATGCAAACTAATTTCTCATCCATCTGCAATTGCAAATGGACAAAAAACACCTCCCTTTCCCCATTCACTTAATTACACCCCCATTCACAGGTGAAATATATCCAACTTTTTGCAAGAAGGCAACTCTAGATCCATCTATCAGTCTTGAACTGGAAGAACATTAAGAGCAGCCCTGCAGGATCAGGCCAATTCTGTTCCAGCATCCTGTTCTCATAGTGGCCAACCAGATGCCTGTGGAAAACCCAAAAGCAGGACCTGAGCAGAAGAGCACTCTCTTCCCCCTCCCCCAGTTTCCGCCAACATCACCATTACATTTACATTCTTGAAAAAGAGACGACTGTATTGTAAAGAAAATACCAACTGCATACGATAACCAGGGGGGAGCCTCCAGCAAAGTGTAATAGGGGTGATGAGAGAAGAAATGATCCCGAATGTGATAATATGAGCATTTTATGCAAGAAAACTCTTCCTGATTTCATTTGTGAAATGTTGAAGAACACGCTCTGTGCCTATCGCCTTTCTCAGGGAGAGACAAGCACAGGATTTTATGCACCACCACTGTTGACAGGAATCCAGAAGGACAAGGAGGGAACAGGGTGCAACTGCCAATTGGACAGATTGAAGGAAAAGGTGGTAGTCTTGTGCCCTTCTGGGCGACACAGAACTTGCCTCCATCAGTCACATCCTACCTCCTCAAGAGCAACTCCCTGCTTCCTCTGGAATATTTGCCAAAACACAACCCCACTTCTAATATGATATGGTGAGGGACAATCCTGATGGTGTGACTGCGGATTCCTGGCAGAGCTACCGGAAATTAGCTCCAAATGAAATAGGTAGTCCTCTCCCAAGAATCAAAAAGTATACTAGCACTGTTGAATGGGTTCCCACAGATAAGAGGAATGGAAGCATTTTTGAGAGGGAATCAGGTATCTCAACAATGTGGAAGCGGCAAGCGCAGAGCCTTCAAGGAATTGGGGCTAAAACTGATGTTATGGAACATAGGTTGGTGTTCAAAGCAGAATCATAAACAGTTGATGCATTATTTTGAGCAATTTGATATTATTCTGCTACAATAAACATGGCACAATGACTCTATAATGGTGTGTGAGAGAGTGAGATACATAGATCAGTATGTTTGTGATGCAAAGTGCAAGAGTGTGTGGCACAGTGCAAATCCAGTCAGAACCAGCAGAGCGGGTGCAAGTGGTGTGAGCAGGGGGACAAAGCCCCCCTGTTGTTATTATATTTGTTGAGAGCTCCTTTGAGAGTGATGGCTGTAGAACTAGATATTGACTTCTAAAAAATAAATAATTGAAAAATGTAAAGACAAACAAAGCCATTACAGAGATACGTTTGGGGCTGGGGTAGAAGAGGCAACAAGGGACCACATACAGTGTCAGAGTAACGTGGCAAACCCGGAAGTGTATGCTTCCGGGTTACACTGCGTGCGCATGCGCAAAAGCACTCTGCACACCCCACACATGTGCAGAAAAACACCTCGCACGTGCACAGAAGTGGCACCTCTACTTTCATAATTTTCAGGGTACGCACGGAGCCCTGGAATGAATTAAATTTGTATCCGGAGAGTCCACTGTATTGCAAATGGGTCAGCGTATTCCCCCCACCTCACCCGTGGAATGTAAAGTTAGGATTAGACGGGGGACAAAAACATGGGTTCGCATTTTGATGCCAATGTCATGTGGATGCTGAATATATCTTGCATGCATGAGAACCTTCAGTCCCACAACGCCCACCTGTCCGGAAGCACACTTCATTTCAGAAACCAACTGCGAAATCAGCCAACTGGAACAGGATCTGCCGCACTCCTCCTAGAATGCATTTCACATTTATTCACACGCTACATGCAGAACTGTAAGGAAGCTGTCACTCGAAAGCACACTGCCAGCATTTGAATTTCCTTTTAAAATCATTTCACTAAAACACAGCAGATTATTTCCTAAACCATCTGATTTATGCATCCTGTGCTGTTTTAAAAAAGGCACATTAGAGAATTAGACAAATAATTTACACCTAGTTGGCTTCAACAGATGTTGCAGACAGGGTGGAAAATAATGCTTATTTACATTGACAGGAGATATTAATATAATGTACGAAGATGAAAGGAAAACACTTACAACCCTAACAGAACCTGGAGTGCAACTTTTATTAGCTTGAATAGTTTCCAATTTGCAAGATCTGCAGAATAGGATACAGTGATGCTACAAGGCTGCAGGGAGAGTGCAGGCCTATGTATACTTGTAAGAGTAAGGTAAAGGTAAAGGGACCCCTGACCATTAGGTCCAGTCGTGTCCGACTCTGGGGTTGCGGCGCTCATCTCGCTTTATTGGCTGAGAGCCGGCGTACAGCTTCCGGGTCATGTGGCCAGCATGACTAAGCCGCTTCTGGCGAACCAGAGCAGCGCACGGAAACGCCGTTTACCTTCCCGCCGTTTACCTTCCCGCCAGAGCGGTTCCTATTTATCTACTTGCACTTTGACGTGCTTTCGAACTGCTAGGTTGGCAGGAGCTGGGACCGAGCAACGGGAGCTTCCCACCAATACAAGGAGAGCCCAGCCCCTTCCAAATGTGTGCTTGAATTTGATTTGTCCCATGTTGGGTTTATTCTCCAATACCAGCCACCATCCCTCTCCTCCCCACACCAAACTGTTTCTCATCCCGAAGTGCCTTGGCAAAGGGACAGGAATGGTTGTAACAGCACTCTGTTGTGTCAACTAGAGAGCAAGGAGTCCTGGAGGGTTACATTACCTCCAGCGAAATTTAGAAGCTTGCCAGGTGGGCATGCCAATCCATCGGGACATCTCTGTTGCTTCTGTGCAGCTCTGCACTCCTGGCCTTGATTTTGGACTCATTAAACTTGGACCACTGCCAGACTCACTCTTCCTGTCATCTAGCCTGAGCATAACGGCTACTGTGACTCATCACCTGTTTCTGAGCTTGTATGTCTTCTCTGCTTCAATAAAAATCTTTCATTTACTCTCCTGTAAGAGATCTTCTCATCGTGGTCAGTGCAGGATCCAGGACAGAACCACGGTTACTGCTGCTAGCTCAGCAGCATGGCAGTATTAACACAAGAGGAGTTCATAGGAGGGATATGTAGGAGTCACAAAATTCACTTTTCACCATCTTTCACTGCAACTGTCACTAAAGACTCAGAGGTTTTATTCACTACTCTCCCAAGTGTTCACAAAGAGACATTGCAAAAAGAGAAAGAAGAAGAATGGAAATTGAGACAAGCTAAATGGAGTTCACGCATTATTTCTTGCACTTCTCCAAAGACCTACACAATTTGTTATTTCTGCAAATTAAAAATGGCCTCAGATTGTCTGAATTCTACTTTATTCACCAATTCTGTCAACCAAGATCCAGAGTTACTAACACAATTGGCTTCTTTTGTCCTTCTTCCCATAAACTAATTCTCTTTAAATAAATGGCAACATGGATTAAAGCAGTAGCAGTGTTGTTGTTTATAATGGAACACACCATGTTAGATTCAGCACCATACAAATGTGCTCACTGCTTTTAAAATAAAAATAACCCCCTACACTTTATAACTTGTGTGCAAGATGCATTTCCAGTAATATACAGTGGTACTAAAAACTGTATGTCGAATCTTCAGGGACCTTATTTCCGCTATATATTCACTAGTGCTTGGGCTTGGGATGCAATAAACTTTTAGTGGTATATGAGACAGCAATATATCTTATGTGTTTTTTTGGAACTGGGAGAGATAAGCCCTGATATTAACAGGGCTAAAGACTAATGATGCTTTAACAGAACCAATAAAGTAAAGGGAGGTAGTGACCATTCTGCCCCCACACACTTTAACTGAGCCATCCATTAACTCTTTCATGCATGCAGAACAAAAGGCTCAGGTTGCTTCTAGCCCTTGTATATTTTTTCCCTCCAGGTTAAGAAAAGTTTTGGTGCAACTCTAAAGTGAAAGTTGAAGTAAATTTGAGAGTTCCTTCTCAGTCAGAATATCCAAGGAGTTTCATGCGAATCCAAACACATTAGACAACCTTCTAGATTTATTAAAATGCCACAATGATAAGCACAGAAGTATTTTATCAAAGAGAGTTAACTGACTCCATGGATTAATCAATCCCATATCGTTTAGCGACTGCATGGTAGCAACACACATTTGTCTAAACAGTGTACCTACCAAAGATGCTGTAGGTATAACTGCAAGAGCAAGGTATCAAAACCCATACGTGGGGGATTTGTGCGCCCCAAATATAGTGTAGTGTTTGTTTCAATATCCACAATCCAGGAAGGATATGATGGGCAGGGATTAAAAGGGCATGTAGTTAGCCGCACTGCTGCAAGTATCAGCTGCATGAGGTGAAATTCCAAGGCAAGGTGTTTAGGAAGCATCCTTAAGAGGTTTTGGCAATTACTTAATACTCCCATTGAAATCAGCTTCACTTGAAAATGTTCTACTTTGGCCAGACTGTGTTCAGTCTTTGAAAGTGTGTGCTGTAATTCATTGTGGAGTCCACCCTCTGACTTGGAATAGTTTACCATATGAACATTGCTTGTGGTTATTTATTTGTGTCACTGGTTTGGCCATGAAAGTGAAATCCACAGCATGAAAACTAATATTCTAAGGAATTAAGCCAACGAGAAAAGCCAGCAAGTAGGACTTGTCTAACAACGAGGACCTATGGGAGACTGCCCACCCATAGTTTTCTATAAGTCCAAAAGAATAATATAAATGCATCAGCTATAAATGGTACATGTTTACTTGTAAAAGCAGGGAGGCAATATTTTCCTGATCACTGCATCTTCTGTACTTATTTATAGAGAAGCCCAGTTTCACCCATTACAGAGCAAACCAAACCAGATCTACAATCAATAGCAATTGGAAAGGAGCCACAGTCAATCTCAACACTCTGGCAAGTATATCTTTATGATGTATATGTTTTTCATACACCTGATTGACAAATTCATGTATGTATTCACTCAAAAAAGTATTCCGTAAAATAGAACTTGGATACATCCTTATGACATCTCTCTTCCAGCTACCCTGGCTACCTGCACTAAAAAGCCCTTTAATATTTTGGACTTTAAACTGGCTTACACTATTCCCCTCTGCTGCTAACAATGGTACATCATATATGCATGAGGTGAATAACAAGGCTGCAGATGAATTTTTTTGTTCCAACCATGCAATTATTTATTACTCCTCTTTCAACAAACCTTTCAAAATATTTATCCCAGTTGAGTTCTCTCTTGGATTTGAATTGTTGTTGTTTTTTACATACCGTATGTGCTGTTGTTGTTTTAAACCATGTTATATGTATAATTATTTTTAATTTTTTAATTGTTTTATATATGTTATTATACTGTGAATTGCTTTACAATGCTTTAGGGTGTCTCATGGGAAATGATTCATAAATGAAATAAAGTTTTAGAAAAGCTAAATAGTTTTTAATGAAAGCTTTTTTATTGGGTAGTATGTGTGTGGAGAGTGTTCGTGCTGCAGTATGAGTAAATGCCCTGAAGACAGATAAAAATTAACACATTCAGCTAAACCTTTTCTAGATAGTTTCCGTAACAAAGCCAATAGTTATCAATGAGCATCTTTCAAGTTAATTTCTGTTACTTTGTTGTTTTCTACTTGTTCCTTTCTGCTATAGGCCACACTCAACATTTTTCTAGTGTTGTTGCCCTCTCAGTTCCCCAATGCCAGCCCATCACTTTTTATCACTAAGACTCTTTAACTATTTTTCAGCTTAACCTATATAAAATATTTCCACCTCTCCCATTTTTTATTCAATCAGAAGGACAGCAGAGTCCTGTTTTAGTTTCTCCGCAATTGCCAGGTTCCTAGGTCGAACCTTTGACCCTCCTATGCAAAAGTTCCTGAGAAAAACATCCCCTTGAAAACTTTTGACTCCCCAGTTCAGAATTTTCCCTGGTGTACTTTTAACCTTCTTGTGCACATTTGTCCCACTTGTACAGAAGAGCCTCTAAAATCAAAAGCAACCATTTTATAACAACCACATAGAACACAACATGATGGAACAGTTTCCTTCCTTCCCTCTTGATGGCATTATGCTAGTTAAACTTTTGTGTTTCAGCCAATCTCAGACTGTGAAGTCAGAGTAATTTTTTCCCTATTATTTGATAGTCACCAATTTATCATTTATTCAATACATGCTTCTTAGTTCTTCCCAGCTATATGCATATTAATGAGCTTGTCTGAGATACCTTTATTATGCTATCAGACATCCTTTATTATGCAGTCAGATGACTAACTGCAGAAACACTTGATACTGTTATGTTTGTACTGGTAAAATGCTACATCTGAGCCCAAGCCACTTCTCTATTAAAAACCCTGATATTGAGATTTCAGAAGCCTTCATTTCTTCCTTTCAAAGCTGATCAGATAAAAGAAAAAGCAGCGGTTTTAGCAGGACATTTAAACAGAGCAAAGGAGAGCCAAAAGGACGAGAGAGGAATTAAAATGTCCTTGTACAGCTTACTGTACACACTTCAACGGATCAGTGATCACAAATTTATGATCACTCGAGTAGAAAAGTGAAAAATGTGACAGTGCAGTCAGGGTTATTGGGATCATGACAGAATAGTACAGGATGGGTTATTTTGCCTCCTTACACTTACTGCTAAAACAAAAAGGAACCGTTGGAACTGAAGGCATATAGAGGTAATGTATATCTAACTACAGAGGGATGCGGGTGGCGCTGTGGTCTAAACCACAGGGCCTAGGGCTTGCCGATCAGAAGGTCGATGGTTCGAATCCCTGCGACGGGATGAGCTCCCGTTAATTGGTCCGAGCTCCTGCCAACCTATCAGTTCAAAAGCACGTCAAAAGTGCAAGTAGATAAATAGGTACTGCTGTGGCAGGAAGGTAAACAGCGTTTCCGTGCACTGCTCTGGTTCACCAGAAGTGGCTTAGTCATGCTGGCCACATGACCCAGAAGTCGTACGCCAGCTCCCTCGGCCAGTAAAGCGAGATGAGTGCCGCAACCCCAGAGTCGTTCGCTACTGGAACTAACGGTCAGGGGTACCTTTACCTTTACCTTTATATCTAACTACATTAAGGTTGCATAGCATAGAATAGATTATCTATGGGCATAAACAATGTGAAAGTTCCATAAATACCCAGGGATTTTAGAAGAGCATAATTAGTCTTGTGGTTATACTCCAAATCTTCATGAGTAATTACCTACCAAGACAAACATAGCTCATCAGCCATGGATAGCAACTAATCAGAGCTTACTGTAATGTTCTGATTTCGCTGACTGCTGTCAAGCACCCACAGATCACGGTACGCAAGAACCAGCATGCTGTATTAAATAGTGGGTCTAGAGCAGTGTTTCTCAACCAGTGTGCCTCCAGATGTTTTGGGACTACAACTCCCATCATCCCTCGCTAGCAATACCAGTGGTCAGGGATGATGGGAATTGTAGTCCCAAAACATCTGGAGGCACACTGGTTGGGAAACGCTGGTCTAGAAGACCCAGATTCAAATCCCCACTCAGCCATAAAGCACATTAGGCGATGTGTGGCCAGTCATCAACTTTCAACCTAACTTACCACACATGTAATATATTGCCATTGTCTTTTCTGAACACCTGCTTAAATGAGATGCTGAGTGGCAGTGGCAATCCATTTATCTAAGTACATTTGTTCTTATGAAAATCCAAAGTGAGGAACAATGGGGCGGGGAGTAACAGAAAAATCAGTTGCAGTGGGTATGCACAAACCACAAGATTCAGTTCACACCCCATTTTGGCACCAGAAAACAACCTGATTTGGTTTGAAGTGCTTTGAAGGTCACTCAGTTTGGTTCAATTTCAAATCCAAATCCCAATTTGGAAAAACAAAAACCTTTGTGGCTTCTCTACTATGGGGAAATAAAACTTGTAACCCCCCTGTCTTTTGCAGGCATAGTAGTACCTCTTGAATGGATAAAGCCTGCCAAATTACAGATCAAGGGCTTTTGCAGCTAGATAACTTGTCTTTAATGTTGCTGTTTCAGTTTCAGCAGAACTGTATGGCATTTCCAGGCATGGTAACAACTTCTGAGCAAATAAATCCTGCCAAATCTTAGGTTGATAGCTGCTGTGGTTTTCCTGCAGAAACAGACTTTATAGCTATGGGAGTTGTGGGTGGGGTGGGGGGTTGGTTGGTTGGTTGAAAAACGATTGACTTATTGTTTTGTGGATAATTTTTATGAAAATAGCACACATCATAGAGGTTCCATGTGCTAATAAATCTGTCTAATTTTAGAAGGATAAATGTCGGGGTGGGGGGAAGGTTGCATGTGCTAGCAACTATGATAGGAGGTAGAACTGCAAAGGAATTTGCTGCCCTCCCTGTGGGTCTGTGGGCAATTATTTTATTATGAAAATGGCATACATTGTAGAGATGATCCAAGGAAAGTAACCTCAGCTTTAAAAAATCAGAACAGGTGCAAGGGAGCTAAGATGAACTGGGGAGGGGGCAGGGAGAGCCTTAGACTTGCATTCTGCACAAAAAGTCACAGAAACACACAGAGATGATTTGACAGGAGTGGGTGGGTGGGCATGTAGAAGAAAGAAAGACTTGCATATCCAGCATGTTCCACACGAGCCCCACTAAAAGAACTAGTGAAGATAACAGAGCAGACAAGAGCAAGGTGATACATTATTGCTGGACCAATCCTGCCTCCTGTATTGTGCACCACCAGCTGTTCCGTTTTGATTTGTTTTCAAAGCCTAGCTAATTTCTATGCAAGAGTAACACAATATAGATAGATAGATAGATAGATAGATAGATAGATAGATAGATAGATAGATAGTACAATTCAGGGTAGTAGATCTGAACCCAGATAACAGAGGGCTTTAACAGATACACTGAATTGTGTCTGGAAGCCCATATGCAAAACCCAACAAAACTGGTGATGTATTATAACCACTTTGCATAGGCAACAACTTTCTGCCCCAGATGAAGCTTCTGAACACACACTTCAAGGCCAGCCTTATGTAATCACAGACACCAACTTGTTAAGTGACAGATACAATCTTGATTGTTTCAATAATTATGCTGTTAGCCAACTTAATTTGCTTGCAAGAACCAAATACAAATTCTCAAACATTAATTAGCATATTAGATGTACAACAAAGCCATTTCCCTTCCCCGGGGAAATGGAGTTGCGGGCTGGACACGATCCTGCCCCGTGCGCGGGGGTGTGGCTAGCCCCCGCGTCATAGGGAGTCCCCTCCGTGCCGTGCCCTAGGCCGACCAATCTGGTCAGGCCAGGGGGCATGGTGCACAGCATTTAAGCAGCCCGTGGGTGGGAACACGCCCCCCTTTTTTTTGTTCCCGCTGGCGCAGTTCTGATCTCCTTGCTTCCTCCTCCCACGTGGCGCCAACGCTGGATCAACAACTAAAACAACAAAACAACTCTCAACAAACAACAACTAAAAAAGTCTCAAAGTTTTCATAATCCCTTGATTTCCATATATCATTACCAAATGCTTGGAGGAAACCCAAAATAATTTGTTGGGATATTTTTGAGAACTTGGTATTATTCTTATGCAACAGGCAATTGCTGTGTTCACACATCTGTTTTCCCTCACCTCTAAGAATTTACATGGCTTACAAAAAGCAACAGAATATGCTAACTGAGCTAAGATTATGGGTTTCCTAGCAAAGGGCTGAGGCATCTCAAACTGAAGTTAGTGGCAGACTCTGGGCTTTCAAATTTCGGCGGCACCCTGTGTGGCGCCAAAGTTCGTTGCCCCCACCTTTTCCCTTCCATTCTAAGTCATTGTTGCAGTGCCTTCTCAGCTGCGAATGAACTGGTCATGATCTCATAAATCCATCTCTGCTGAATAGAATAGAATAGAATAGAATAGAATAGAATAGAATAGAATAGAATAGAATAGAATAGAATATATTTATTGTCATTGTCCCCTTCGGGAACAACGAAATTATTTGGCTGCTTCATCCACCCAGATAGGGCACTCCACACAAAGACAAAACAACTACAAAAACACTGATTAAAACCAAACACACCGATTAAAACAATGATAAAACATAACAGGTAAGATTAGATGACTTCAAAGTCCAGGCCTCCCATTCAAGGCCGCGATCGCTCTGGAAAAGAAGCGACCAACCAAAGGTGTATAGACATTCTCCAGAAGTAATTCCTAGAGGTAGACCTTGTAGTCTGTGTTTAGACAAAAAATAAAGAGGGGAGTAGTCAAGGGGACAGGTTTCAATAGTTCCCATGGCTACCTGGACATCTAAAAGAATATAGATACCCAACATTGATTGCTACCGATTATGATTTACAGCCTAAGACACTCTTAAAAGCAGGGGTGGGGAATCTTTTTTGCTCATCAGGCCTGATCTTTGATAGGTGTGAACTTTGACAGGTGGGCAGAGCTACCTGCCTGTCAATCATTTGATACCATGACACCATCAAGTGACTGGTAGGTGCGCACTCCCACCTCCCTGTCAAACCTGACCCACATGGTAGGGAAAGAGATCTATTTTGCCAGTGTGTTCCCCACAGGTTATGCACTGGCGAAGAAGCACCCAGCAGGATTGCACCCTGCCAATCAATTGACATCACCTAATGACATAAGCTGATTGATAGGTGGGTGTGGTTTGGATAAAATGACCTTGTGAGGCAAACTGGAGCCCCGGATTTAAAGCTGCTCATCAACTTTTCATCTCAAAATGCAAAAGGGGGGGGGATGTGGCAGACAATAATGAGTAATCCAGTGTGGTGCCCAAGTACTTTTGTCTTCATTAGCACTTTTTAAAGACAGCAACCAGAACCCGCGGTATAGCTTCATTATGCTTGCATTTCAACTATGACAGCATCAGCAACTGAAATAATAATTTCAAGCAAGGGGAGCAAAATTCCAATTATTACAATACTGAGTGGAGAATAATAATAATAATAATAATAATAGTAATAATAATAATAATAATAATAATAATAATAAATCTTTCCAAGAGGATGGGGAATGGGCTTTTCCTACAAACAGGAGGCATACATGTCAAAATCTTTGGGGCAACAGTAGTAGCACATTTATCTTAAACACATACAAAATCTGACATAAACACAGGCCATTTTTAGACAGTACAGTACCTACCAGTCTTAAAACCTACAACAATAAAAAAAGTTTTTAATTGAATTTGTAGAAGCAAAACCCAAAATAGAAATGCAACACTTAAAATAAATGCAATATAAAGGGTCGTGAGTAATACTGTGTTGTAATTTTGTGTTGATTAACTGATCAATATTTTGCTGTTGGTCCATCAGAACTGTAACGGATTCATTATCCATCTGCAGAATTCGTCTTAGCCAGTCTAGTCTTGCATAGGTTTTGCTGTGAATTCCAATGTGATCAACACCTCTCAGACTAATGCAGAGTGCAATCATTCTTCAGATGCCACACTTTTCTGAATTTTCTGATAGCATTCTTGACTCAAAAACTGCACCAACATGTATTTAAAAAGGATAAAACATGTTCAGAAATGTGTACGTTGAGATACAAATATAAAATACACATCTAAACACTTTTTTCATTCGGGTTTTTATATATTTATAATGCAGATTCACATGGAAATGGGATGAGATGGATTTATAACCACTTGTTAGCTGCGCCATATGGAAGATTATCCCTGTTTATTTACCCAAGGCAAGACACAGATTCTCAAATAATATTGTTCTAACTGACAAGCAACAATAAGTTTTGTTTATATTCTGGAATATAAAATGTTACCCTATCCACTCAAGTGCTCATTGCTATGAGTAAAAGATGCCAAAGTTAGTAAGAAACACGACTCCCAGAATTTGAACCTTCGGTTTGCAAGAAAATCACTCAGCACTCCGGACACAGGATTATATTGACTGGTAAGAAATGTGGAGTATCTGTATTCACCATGCTTGTTGTTCAACATCTACATCCCTTCAGATACCTGGAGATTGCTCTAAGGCAGGAACAAAACAGTCCCTGGATTCTTACTAAAGCTAGTCCCTGTCTTTTGTTTAGGTCCCCCATTTCAACCATGAAGCCCTTTCAAGTGGGAGAGATATTTTTCACTCTATAAGGCGCACCTGACCATAGGATGCACCTAGTTTTTAGAGGGGAAAAGCCCCATTTTTTGAGGATCAGCTCCAATTTCTGAAGCTTCTTTTGCAAAGGAGAAAAGCCCCATTTTTTTGAGGATCAGCTCAAAGTTGTTGAGCTTACTTTGCAAAGGGAAAAAATCCTGTTTTATGGGGTTTAACTCACAGTTCTGCAGCTTCAGGAATGGGAGCCATTTCTACAGTTTCCAGACAGATAATCTAATCAGCCAGTCACATGTCGCTGGGGAAACAGCCTCCCTCTGCAAGGGGGCGGATCTGGAATCTCTCTCCCTTATCTCTCTCCCCGATCGTTTGCTGAGCAGCTGCTCAGCGGGCTTCCTTTCAACACCCTTCTCTCTCTCTTTTTTTAAAAAAAAGCACAATCTGCTTTTGCCCCTGGGCAGTTCAGCTCCAGGGACGACACATTCACTCCATAAGACGCGCAGACATTTTCCCTTACTTTTTAGGAGGAAAAAAGTGTGTCTTATGGAGCAAAAAATACGGGTAGATCAGAAGAAGCTGAGAAAGTTGGACCAAGGTGCAGAAAGAGACATGTATTAAGTCAAAGGCAATTTTGGCATCAATATGGCAAACACCCCAAGAAATATTGATGGAAACTTTGCTACTTCTCAGTAATGTTCCTTATATTATTGGTTTTCAAGGAACTGTGAGTTCTAATACTGGAAGTGTGCTTTTGGCTTGCAGATAACACTGTTTCAAGCAGCTCCATCATAAACAGGAAGTCAAATTAACAGGAACTCGTTAGCCTTGAGTTATGTCGCTCTTTATTGCAATATATTTTAATTAGCGTTTACAAGACAAGCTTATGAGACGTAGTGAAGCATGGGGCACCCAAGATAGGTGCTTATGGCATTCACTTCTGTCTGTTTGATAATTACAGTGATATATTGCACACTAAGCAGGTTATTAGAGATGTTCAGAAGGGATATTATCTTCACTCTCCAGGAGGGATTTTATTTTTGCATGCTGTTTGGAAGAAACATGCAAATATATATTTATCTATTTCACCAACTTGGGGCACAATCCGCCAGAACCTGGACATAATTGCATTGCCTCCTCCTGAACCAGACCCAGCACTCGGAAAATTCCTTTAAAAAAGGAACTAGTTCCAAGTTCATCCTGTCCAAAGTGAAAGTTTACAGAAGGAACTAGTTCCATTCAAGTTTATCAAGTTTTCCATTCCTAGAAAGTTGCTTCTCTGCAGTTTTCTCCAGAATTCAGAACGTTACAAGCTGTTGTGATGTAGTATAAAGACCAAAAGTAAATCAGGGGATACACACAAGCAATATGTTTGACAGACAGAATTCCAACAGGTGAAGCTTTCCCCATAATTGTATTTCATTGCTAGGAAAGGCTTACACCATTTTATTTGTGTGGGTCACACAGCTCTTAAAGGCACAAGGCACCATTCACTTTGCTCCTGTACCTACTACATCTCACAGCAAGCTGCTCCTTCTGACAGAGAGCAAATATCATCAGAGGGAAAGACACAGGAAATAGCTCTCATTCCTTCCTTCCGATTGCTTAGAGACAATGATTAAGTGACTTCTTGTTCACTCTGCAATTTGGGGGAACTACCTTAGGTTTTTGAAGTAGTTCAGTGCATTCCGCTGTTAAATCGTGCAAGGCTGATGTGACACTAGCACCCTGAGAGCTTCCCAGCCCCTGGGGGTGGCAACCAAAGAAGTGGAGAGTAGATAGAGAAACTCTTAGCACAGAGGCCTCAAGCAATACTACAGTATGTGTTTCAAGGCACCGACAGTGGGAGATGGATGGATGCTGTTTTCAGGGTCAAAAACAGGGTCTCTCCACAACATCTAGTTCCAGCTTTGGCTTCTTTTGGAAGAATACAAAAGATCCCTTCTCTCTAGGTCAGGGGTAGGCAACCTAAGGCCCGTGGGCCGGATGCGGCCCAATCGCCTTCTCAATCCGGCCCGCGGATGGTCCAGGAATCAGCGTGTTTTTACATGAGTAGAATGTGTGCTTTTATTTAAAATGCATCTCTGGGTTATTTGTGGGGCCTGCCTGGTGTTTTTACATGAGTAGAATGTGTGCTTTTATTTAAAATGCATCTCTGGGTTATTTGTGGGGCCTGCCTGGTGTTTTTACACGAGTAGAATGTGTGCTTTTATTTGAAATGCATCTCTGGGTTATTTGTGGGGCCTGCCTGGTGTTTTTACATGAGTAGAATGTGTCCTTTTATTTAAAATGCATCTCTGGGTTATTTGTGGGGCATGCCTAGTGTTTTTACATGAGTAGAATGTGTGCTTTTATTTAAAATGCATCTCTGGGTTATTTGTGGGGCCTGCCTGGTGTTTTTACATGAGTAGAATGTGTGCTTTTATTTAAAATGCATCTCTGGGTTATTTGTGGGGCATAGGAATTCGTTCATTCCCGCCCCCCCAAAAAAAAATAGTCCGGCCCACCACATGGTCTGAGGGACGGTGGACCGGCCCACGGCTGAAAAAGGTTGCTGATCCCTGCTCTAGGTCAACTCTGTAAACAAATCCATAATCCCCAGTGTTACAGAGGCCTGGCTAGCCTCAACCAGAAGTTGGGCATTTAGTGCTTCCATTCTCATGCTGGGGAACACTTTTCCAGCAGAGCTTTGACAGGCATAATCACTTTTCTTTCTCTTCCACATTTACGTGCCTCTTGAAAACTTTTTAAATGCCAACAGGCCTATGCAATTGTCTAAAATATCCATTGGGACGCCAGTCATTTTAATGATGGTTTTGTATTGCTTTTAGAAGTTTTTATTTTGTACACGGCCCTGCGAGAGCATGGTATATAAATATTTTTAAATAAATAAACAAAAATAGCCCAGTCTTAAATCAATACTCTTCCTTGATTTCAGGCCCACAAATACTTGACAATAATTTCTTCCCCTACTTGTCCCCAGCCCTTGCAATTAGTTGGGATGAGTACTTGAGCGACAATTTTACTTTTCAGTCAAAGTAAATGACAACCCCAACACTGTCCGGGAGACTACTAAATCTTCCGTTGCCATTTCCTTATAAAGAATTAATTGTCACAAATTGTCTATTGAAGAGGAATCATTCAAGGAATGATTAAATTATCAAAACCCACAAGAAGATGATAATATCTAGGTTTCCATGGTAAATCATTAGATCTGGGGAATGGCAGCAACATAAGTTATCTGTGGCCTGCAATTCTAAACAGGATGAGAGAGAGACTGCATCAGAGAATAATTGTGGAGTATAGATTTAAGCAATTTGGCAGAAGACATTTGAAGGACAAATGAGGCTTAGCCAAAAGGATGTGTGTGGGCACTACTCTGAGTTCTTCAGCTGGGGGAACAGCTTACATAGTGGATAGTGTCCAAGCCAAATGATTTGTATTCTTTATTATTATTATTATTATTATTATTATTATTATTATTATTATTAATATACCGCCCTATAACTGGGGGTCTCAGGGCGGTTCACAGTAGTAGTATATTATATAATTATTGTGTAATATAATATATTAATACATTAATATTACTATTAATATATGAATATTACTTGCATTATAATCATTGGTCCTTGGCATCTGTCTGCCTCAAGACTATGGAATGCACCTCTGGGGGTGAAGTCAAATCATTGGAGAATCACAGAGCCTGCTGTGTCTGTAGAGTCCAGTAACTGTAATCAGTATTACTATCATTATGATATACCGTATTGGCCCGAAAATAAGTCACACATTTTTTCCAAATTCCGATTGTGAAAAGTTAAAGTGTGGCTTATATTTGCGACCTTACGCCGCTGGCAAAGTGGTGCCCCCCCCCCCTGGAAGCAGTCCAGGAGAGCGGGGCAATGGCACCCAGCCCACCTGCCACTCCCAAGCCTCCCCCAAGCCATCAGAATGAAGCGGGAAGGGGGTGAGGCCGCTGACAACGCGGCACGGCTCCGCCCCTCCAAGAGCAGCCTGGGAGCATAGCCTGCCCGCCACTCCCAAGCCTCCCCCACACCGGCTGAGAGAAGGGGGAAGGGGGGAAGGCCTCCGGTAAAGCGGCGCAGCTCCCCCCCCCCAGAAAGCAGCCTGGGAGCGTGGGGCAACGGCGCCCATCCTGTTCCTGGTTTCCAAGCTTCCCCCAAGCCGCCAAATTTTAAAGAGGCAGCTTATTTGCGGGTGCGGCTTATATTTGGGCCAATACAGTAATTAATACTGGGAAATTGCTCCAATGGGAAGCAGAAGAGTAACTTGAAGGCACAAAATGAAACGCATGCACACAGCAGTACCTACAGATCCCGTCACGAAGTGCAACAGAGGGTGCCACAGAGCTGCAGCAAACCTTTCAGACTGTAGAAACGTGTCAGATTCTCCTGGTTGAATTCAAGAGGAGCAAAAGGCAGGGAAGAGCAAACCCACAGAAGAGAATAGGGAACATTTGGTCATCATTAAAAGGCATCCCACCTGAGGACAGTCCACCAGGTCACCACTAAAGCACTTAACATTGTTGCTTGCATGGAACTGAAAAGGGGGCCATGTCAAATACATGGTAAGACCCAATCCACACTCAGAGAGCTGCATGCATCTTGATGGGTGGGCCACAGGTTGCACAGACTGACTGAATGAGGAAAGGCACTATCTGCATCTTAAGGATGAATTCAAGGTTAAGGAAGGGATACCTCATTTGGTGGTCAACAGAAGAGTGTGCAATCTGAGTTGGCCACCTATAGTCAGTCATTCATCTACCTAGCTAAGTACACACAGAAATTGGATTACCAATTCCCCTATGGAGAACAAGCAATTGCTTCCTTTGTTGACTGCGATGCCATTCCACAGTTGGACGAGTAAATAGCTTTTGATGAATGCTGCCACCAGATATGAAAGAAAGGCAATATCACTTGCCTAGGGAACAATAACTGTGTACTGTCACCCTATAAACACGGATTTATTATCAAGTGCCTTTGATGCTTTTTGTGTCATCATGGTTTAGTGGATAATGTGCTAACTACTTTATGATACTTCTACGTTTAGGAGTTTATTTCAAGACAATGCTGTCAAAGAATGCTCATTTATCAAGTACAGAATATACCCATCCCAAAACATGCAAATACAATGTCCTATGTACCACAACGTATACCAAATGTCTGCATTTCAACAGCAGGCACATTTATCAGTACATTTTTCATATAACAGCAGATTTGGCGGGGTTATAACTGCATTAAAGGCATCGCGAAAAGACAGAACTGTCACCAAATGAACGCCCTCAAACCTTTTATGGATAAAAAAATGGAGTATATTTGTATCACACTCTCACACCGAACATTGCCTAAGCTGCACCCACCACAAATTACACAGGATCAGCGAGGCTAAGAATAGAAAAAAAAAATTCAGCCCAAGGGCTACACTTCCTTGTGGTGAACCTTCCACAGTCCACACACTAGTGATGGTTGGGACCAGAGGCAAGAGTGGGCAGTGGATGAGAGCCTTACCTTTCAACAACAAGTGTCATGGCCTGGCTGGACACAGAGGAATGGTGGGAGGCACCAGCTGGGGAACCCCCAAAGGAAGAAGGCTCAGTGCCAGGGGATTGGTGGTGGGATGATGATGAGTGGTCAGAGGCAGAAGACTGGGGGGAGGAGGAGGTGCCGGAACCTGAAGAGGTAGCAGGGCTTAGTGAGCAGGAAGAGTCTGTGGCAGAGAGCAGTCCAGAAGAGGAGGCATGAGAGGAGGGGGGGGGAGAGCCAAGAAGCAGAGATGAGTTAGGCTGGTGAAAAAGCCAGGGTGTCTCCCCTTCCTGCTGCGACAAACTCCCCTCCTCCCTGTTCTCCCAGGAGCAGGAGAGGTATTAAAAATGAAGCCCTCAGATTTGCATAAAATGGGTATCCTTAATACAGGCAAACATCTATAGCAGGCTTCCTCAACCTCGGCCCTCCAGATGTTTTGAGACTACAATTTCCATCATCCCTGACCACTGGTCCTGCCAGCTAGTGATCATGGGATTTGTAGGCCAAAAACATCTGGAGGGCCGAGGTTGAGGAAGCCTGATCTATAATGTCTTTGTGTAAGAGGTCATGGAAACATGACCCCACACCCAACTGTTTGCTAGCCACAATGTAAAAGTCAATAATGTAAAGGTCATGACAAATTTAAGGAAGGAAGGAAGGAAGGAAGGAAGGAAGGAAGGAAGGAAGGAAGGAAGGAAGGAAATTATGTCCTGTCAGCAACAAACAATATTATTTCATATACAAAAAGTCAGACCACAGATAACAAATACTACCGTTTGATTTTCCAGTTGAGTCTATGTGATTCCACAAAAGGGTACATTCCATTCCAAGCAGGTCATGGGAAATGGTTATTTATGGGTATGGTTCTTGCCAAGTTTATTACACATCTTCCTTACCGCCATCCCTCATAAGAGAAGGGAGTAAGGTGAAAGCAGGAGCCTTGCTTCAGTAGCTTTTATGCCCAAGGAGACGAGGCTGCAGAGCAGCATCAAGTCCAAAAAGATATGACTGGACAGCAGGTAAAAGACCTGGTATATGGCTTTTGTGAAGTATGAACATCCCCTGGGGGTTTAAGAAATTGTGGAATACATTCCATATAAAAATATCTTGACATCCTATTAAGGAGAAACCTTGAAAATAGAGAATGTCTCCCTCCACCACCACCGCCATCCCAGGACTTTGCCATATATATCTGAAAGTGTTAACCATTTAGATCGCGTAGAAGCCTTGGCCTTCAAAGAAAACAGTGCACTCGTAAACAAGTTATCAATCATAGAACTTGCCACAGTTCCAACTGGCTAGTCATTATCCCATATAGACTGTTATAGAGCTGTTTTATCCCCTTGCTGGTGTGTTCCGTCAGCTCAATTTTAGAAGCACGTTTTATTGCTGGGAAATGCATTTTTCTAAGATATGTTAGCAACTGTTAAATGATTTTATTACACTTGTATCCTGCTTTTAGTTTGGGAAGTCTGGAGCGGGTTGCCTGGGACTCGCTGTCGGTCTCTCACATGAGAACGCACCAGGGTTAGACTTCCTTAGCTTTAAAAGTCTTTCCACATATGTTGTGATCTCAAGTCATTGCCTGTCCAATGAACAGCCAGCTCTTCCTTAGGCTTATCAGGGCTGAAAACCACTGTGAGGTTACTTCCCGACCACTGTCCCAAAATTATAGGAGCACAATGTTGTTCATACTATACAGCCTGCTCAGAATAAGGTTGCTTTTCAAGAGTGGAGGGTGGCGGAGGAACCTGAACTTAATTTTCCTTAAGCAGCGTGACCTTCAATCTCTGAGCACAAAACTCTGGTAAAGGCAGAAACAATTAATGATACAATTGGCAGAATCAGCAAAATTATCAACTGGTAAACAGACAGTGGATAGCTGATAATCACATTCCGTAAATTGCTTTACGTTTGTAGTGTGAACAACCTCCTGCGGTTTTTAAAAACTGAATTATCAGCTGCAGCTGCAGCCTAGAAAATTCAAAAGACCCAATATGATAACACTGGTCTTTTTCATCACTCCACAGTTCCTTTCGATGGAGAAGAGAGCAATTTAGCATTTTATGTAACACAGTTTTGCTTTTCCTGACTACCACTTGACAGCTTTCATCATAAACTCAAACAGCAAAAGCAAGTGATACGAGAGATTTCCCAAAACAAAACTCACAGATAAAGGGGTCTAGTTAATTGCTTAAACTCACAGCATTTCTACACAGTGCAGATGGCTTAAAAATGGATTAGATGGATAAAGTTGTACTTTGCAAGGAAGCAAAATAAAATTCCCAAGGCTTTTTCGGATGTGCTTCCCTTGACTTCCATAGAAATGGCAATCTGGAGGCAGTGGGGCTGACGGCAGAAGATTTCACAGGTAAAAGTATGGTCTCATCTTGCATAGGGGTTACATTCTAGGGTTAGTGCGTATACACAGAAACGTGTATACCCAAACCACCCCCACATGACCATCCTTACCTTCAAAGCAAGGCAGAGAACAATTTGCTTACCATATCTGTATAAAGCTGCTGAGAGTAGCCATTGGGACCTTAGAGGCAAGGTGTAACCTGCACATTGTATTTCTCTATTACATCTGATTCAGGAGAGGCTATATAAGACTGGAGGAGACTTTTGAGAGTCCCATGGACTGCAAGAAGATCAAACCTATCCATTCTTAAAGAAATCAGCCCTGAGTGCTCATTAGAAGGACAGATCCTGAAGTTGAGGCTCCAGTACTTTGGCCACCTCATGAGAAGAGAAGACTCCCTAGAAAAGACCCTGATGTTGGGAAAGATGGAGGGCACAAGGAGAAGGGGACGACAGAGGATGAGATGGTTGGACAGTGTTCTTGAGGCTACTAACATGAGTTTGGCCAAACTGCGAGAGGCAGTGAAGGATAGGCGTGCCTGGCGTGCTCTGGTCCATGGGGTCACGAAGAGTCGGACACGACTGAACAACAACATATAAGACCAGGTCCAGTGTGTGGATGCAGTGGTGGACTAGATGAGAGTGAAAACTCTAACAGATGCCTGGTGGGTGGGTG
Organism: Darevskia mixta; assembly: GCA_034641385.1. Taxonomy (NCBI): domain Eukaryota; kingdom Metazoa; phylum Chordata; class Lepidosauria; order Squamata; family Lacertidae; genus Darevskia; species Darevskia mixta. Next base: position 3,452,862 of record JAWWNH010000027.1, read on the forward strand.
GCTCTCAGATCCAGGAGATGGACCAGTTGCCTGCCCTGGATGGGGTTGCAGTCCCTCCGAAGGAGCAGGTACATAGTTTGAAGTATAATTGTATGTCAGCTATGGCCATTCCTGGATACGGGCCACTGGTGGTCATGTGTTGGTAACTGCAAGACTGAATTATTGCAACATGCTCTTTGTGAGGCTGCCCTTGGGGCTGCTCCAAAAACCTCAGCTAGCATAGAAAGCTGCACCTAGACCAGGGGTCTGCAACCTTTAAGACAAAAAGAGCCACTTGGACCCATTTCCGAAGAAAAAACAAAACCTGGGAGCCGCAAAACCATTGCGACATTTAAAACAAATATAACACTGCATATATTGTTTCTTACCTTAATGCTATATATACAGGATCGTGCAGTCAGCTGTCAAAAATGGAGGAGGAACCCCCAGCAATGGTGTGCAAGCTCCTATATAGACTTTTGAAATCCCCCCCTTGGAGTCCCGTCCACCCCCAGACACATCATCCTACATCACAGATACATCAGAACTGGTATCTGAAGAAGTGTGCATGCACATGAAAGCTCATACCAAGAACAAACTTAGTTGGTCTCTAAGGTGCTACTGGAAGGATTTTTTTTGTTTTGTTTTATTTTGTTTTGACATCAGAACTACATCACAAATAGGGAGAGTCAGAGGAGGTAACCTGAGAATTCTCACACCTGTGCCATCTCTCCTTGACCCCTCCCAGACACACATTTCTGCAAAACTGGTTTCCTGCCCTGGCCAGGCAAGGCTAATGTAGAGCTAAGGACTATCCTTTGTTCTAGCCCGGGCCAAATCCACAAATTAAAGTGGAATGATATTCCCTTTGTGAAATGATATTCCCTTTGTGAGGGAAATGGCCCATCATCTAGCACTCAGGCAGAGCCTCCCCTTCCTTGCAGAGAAACAGCTTGTCAGTTTAGGAGTGAAAAAAAATGGTTCTTCTTGTGCTGCTTTATTCATTTTAATTAATTTTGTAAGCAGTAGCACTGGAAACTTTAGCAAGAGCACACTAAATCCTGAATTCTTTGATTACTGAAGAAGTTTCTCAGGATCCTCAGCCCTCGCAAAGGAACTACATGCCAGGGAACTCAATTTCCCAAGCTCCCTTGCAACGATGAATCCCGTCGGCATGAGGGAGGGGGGGAAACAGCCCGTGCAACACACACACACACACAGTGACCAGCTGTGTGTCGGAAGGAGTTCTCCCTGCAATTGCCCATTGTCATTGAGATTTTGGGAGGGGGAGAAAGACGTTGTTGAGCTTTTTTTTCCTTTTTTGGCTGCTGATCACTAAGGCAGCAAGAGAGGCAAGTCAGCGCCGGGGGTACTTAGAGCCTTTCCCTCCCCCTCTCTGATTCGCTCCTTCGCAGCCAGTACAGCGCCAGGAGCCGCCGCAAAGGTGTAAGAGAGCCACGTGCGGCTCCGGAGCCGCGGGTTGCCGACCCCTGACCTAGACTATGACAGGAACAGACTACCACCAACACATTATGCTGATGTTAAATGACCTGCACTGGCTTCCCATTTGCTACTGGGCCAAGTTCATATTATTGTACTAGTGCACAAAACCCTGAATAACTTGGGCCCAGGATACTTTAAGGACCACCTTCCCTTGTACATCCCAAGTTGAGATCATCGCGGGATAACTCCATCAGTGGTTGACAACGGGCCAAAACTCGTGTCGATGAGTTGTGCCTTCAGTGTTGTAGATCCAATTGTATAGCACAAATTACTACAAGAAGTTAGACAGGTCTGTGTTTCAGACACCACTCAAAACTGTTCTGCACCCTGCATGCTTCTCAGATGTTTCCTCCACACTTTTAATAGATTATAAATTCCCAAGGTTTTAAATTTTGGAAATTTATGTTTTAAATATTGTAAATGGCCTCGGCCCAGTATACCTGAGGTTACAGGGAACCAGGCAGAGGGCCTTCTCGGTAGTGGCGCCAGCCCTGTGGAACGCCCTCCTATCAGATGTCAAGGAAATAAACAACTATCTGACTTTTAGAAGACATCTGAAGGCAACCCTGTTTAGGGAAGTTTTTAATGTTTGATGTTTTATCGCATTTTTAATATTCTGCTGGGGGCTGCCCAGAGTGGCTGGGGAAACCCAGCCAGATGGGCGAGGCAGAAATAAGATATTACTACTACTACTACTACTACTACTACTATTATTATTATTATTATTATTATTATTATTATTATTATTCCTATTGTTGTAAGCTTCTTTGAGATCTACATGGTGAAACGCTGGATATAATTTTTGAAATGAATGAATGAAACTTACCCATCACTGCCCTCTCCCCCACATCTCAAGTCTGCATGATATTCATGAGTCGATAATCGTCTTAAGTGCTTGAAACACCACGCTGTAGTGTAGACCAGTGTTCTTCTACCTTGCATCTCTAGATGGTGGGGGCTACAACCCTGGCCACTGGCTGAGTGGGAAAGGTGGGAGTTGTATTTGGGGGCTTTAGTGTTTCAGTTTCTATATAGAATACTCCACCTAGCTTTCCCTGCAGAGTGTTTTTTGCCCAAGCAGATGATCAATGCAAGGTCTGGAATGGATGACCTTGAATTTAACCAAGGGTATTCTGCAATACTAGTTGGGAAGATCAACAAATGGTTCCATCACAGACACTGCACATGTAAAGATGTGAAGGCAAAAGGAAATAAGGCCTTTTTTCTTTATTTCAGGAGTCTAGTTGGTGGCTTGGAAAAAGAGGTGATTTGAAAGGGGTAAGCTTGTTTCCAACCCAAGCAATTATCACCCACAGTGTATTGGGAAAGCTGTAAACCTCTTTCACCAAGCAAATCAATACGCCATTTAAGATAATCACCTGTTAAATTTATTCATACACAAACCATCTAAAAATATTCCAGCCGAGTTTCATTTTTCAAGTGCAAAACAGGGTTTTTTTTTTAATCTGGAGGAAAGAATGTTTGTCTTTCTTTTTTAAAGCCACAGCCCTCTGTCCACTTCACTCTCTTCTCTGTGCCTACGCACCACTTCAGTTTCCTGCTCTAGTCCGCTTTCACATCAATATTTGCCATGAGAACTTGTCCTGCCATGGAGGATAATGCTACCAATGGCTAATAGTCCTGATCAGTGGCGGAGCTTCATGCTCTGGCACTGGGGGGGGGGGTGTGGAGAGCAGGCGGGGGCGGGGTTGGCGCGCATCCCGGGGGCATGGCGCGCCACCCACAGGGGTGTGGCGTGCACCCTGGGGGCATAGCTGTCAACCCTCCCTTTTTTTGCGGGAAACTCCCTTATTCCAATGCCGTTTCCCGCTGCTATCCCGGATTGTTGATATCCCTTAAATTTCCCAGATTTCAAAGGAAGCAGCTCCTCTCCCTTCCTGCCAGCCAGGGAGGCTCCTCAGCTGCGTTGCTAGGCTGCCAATAAGGAGTCTGAGACTGACTGGGGGCGGAGCTTGCATGCTTTGTGCAGCCAGACCCGTCTATGCGCTCGCTCTTTCGCTCACCCGTTCGCACGCAGCCTCTGGAGCGCAGGGTGGCAAGGCTACTTGGTGCCACTGCACCGCCCTCGCGGCTTCCCTTATTTTCAAATCCGAAAGTTTTGGGGAAATCCCTTATTTTCAAATCCGAAAGTTGACAGCTATGTTGTGGGGGCGTGGTGCCCAGCACGGGCCAGCCGTGATGGCACCCCACCAGGATCGCGCTGCCTTGGGCGGTGCGCTTCCCCCACACTCCTCTTCCTCCGCCACTGGCCCTGATGACTGTGTGCTACCTCCACTGTTAGAGGACATAAGCTTCTGAATACCAGCTATCAGGGAGCATGAGTAGGAGAGTGTTTCTGCACTCATGTAATGGAATGGCTTCCTACGGACATTTGGCTGGCTACTGTAGGAACAGAATGCAGGACTAGCTGGATCCAACAGGACTATTTCTGTTTCTTTAACAGAAAAAATCATCATGATAAAATTGAGAAAATAGATTCAGTACAGGGTGAGTCTGGCAGCTAATAGTTTTACCATGACCAGCCAGCAACTCAAAGTTCTATACAACAGAAGTGCATAATTCAGACACTAATGCATGTTGAATCCACATTATCATTTGTTTACTTTGTTTACTCTGACTTCATGCAGTGTCAAGGACTTTTGGTTTGTAGGTTTATCTGCCTTGAAACATTGAAAAAAATTCATTAAGCACTGGGCTTCCCAGCACAGACATGCTACTTTCTATTAGAATTATTATGAGTTGTTATAGCAGACATACACATGTGGCTTAATTTAGCCCAACAGAGTAGGAGCAATTAATAAAGTAGCTCAATTTCTTAAGAAGTTGTGATTAGGATTGCCACCACCTCCCTTCCCCTCCCCCCTCAAAAAAATCTTGCTCCTCAGTTTAATTGCCTCTGAATACAGCTAGAAGACCACTTGGGGCAAAATGCTTTAGAAAAAAGAATATGTCAATCCTTTTTTGATAGGAAACAGGTTCTAATTAAAAAGTAAAATGAGAATGCCTTTTGAGTCCATGCAGAGAGATCCTCTTGCTAAGACCACAATATTTTCTGTAAAAAGAACAACTCACATGAAGAACAGGATGTAAAAATTGAGCAAGCTTTCTAGAGTTTTTAATCTTCCTGTTCTAGAAGGGGTGGATGTACACACAGGGGGTGAAACACTATAAATAAGGAAGAAATTAAATCGTTATAACGAAAGAAAAAAACTCTATGGAAAATCGCAATTATTATTATTTTGCTCTTCAGTGCCATCTGGTGTTGCATGTTTATAACACATTCAAAACACTGTTTTTTGACTAAAGTGGCTGAGAATGAGATATTGGTAAGGACAGCAAAATTCCAGGTAAAAACCTTTTGAGCACCTGCCAAGTTGGATCTCAGGGATAGTCCTAGTGGCCTGCTTTTTACTACTGCTGTTAAAAGAGATTCTCTCCCGCCGTCTTTGATTGACTGGTAACCCTGCAGTTCCCTTCTTTGGACAAACTTTAGAGTAGAACCACACATTATAAGGAGGCAAACACAAAGTTCCCAACTCCATGTTTGCCATGAGGTTCTGGACAGCAGGGGGCATTTTCAGGAGAGAATTTCTGAATGGAAGAATGGCACTGACTCAACCTCTTGCCTGCTGATTCTATCCCCCTCCACACAAACACCTGGTTATTCTCTTCTTCGGATCCAAGGCCAAATATAAGCCTGACAGGAGAAAGCCCAGGAGGAAGGGACGTGGAAGGGTTAACCACCCCTCTCCTGTCTGCTGAAAATCCCACCACCTTAATGGCTTCATTTTAGTGTTACCTGGGAATTGAGATTTAACAATTACAGAGTTGCAAGATGTAGGAAAGGTAACTTCAAACCATTTTCGTAACTGTGTAGGAAAAGTACCCACCTCTGTCCTCTACTCAGGTAGAAGAGAGGTCGCCTAATCATAATTATGTATGGTGGAAAACTCACAAATCCTCACAAAAGTACATCCAGAAAGACACGCCATCACCCCTAATACCAAAAATCAAGCTTTTGGCACATAAACACCTTTTCTTTCTACTTAGATCTGAAAATTACACATCATTCTCCTTCCATACTTCAATTAAAACCGTCTTGTCAACTGTAATTTAAAAGTGCTTTCCTTCCTTAGACATGTAATTGGAAGCATTGACTGAAAATTATACCGGAATTGCCGAATAGTTTTGATAATGCAATACTCTACTTTTTTGTAGCACTTTTAAAAATGATGCTTTCTTGTTTATTTCTCACTTCCAATAAATATCTGCATACGAAGGCGCAAGCTATTTTGCTCCATGGGGTTAAAAGAAGAAGAAGAATACCCTGCCCTGCCCTCCATATCTTATTATATGTAAAGGGGATATGATTCCTACCCAAACACCCCCCCCCCATTGCAGACACTTTCTTCTGTTCTGAACTATAATTGAGTAGGGTCAAGGGAAGGAACTGAATTGCATTCAATCAGGTAAGCCTCAACTATATTCTGAAATGGTGCATCCCAGACAGATACCTTGCCACCTCATTGAGAATTAGGTATTAGGCACTTCACCTTTCATCGCTCTGTCTGAGATCTTCCAAGACACATAAGACCCTCAGACTAGTGATGGATGGTCTTTCTTCAGCTGAATTTGGGTCAGCGGCTAAGTTGCGCAAATCTTAAAAGGGCCCAACGTGCCAGGAGAAGGAAGGTTGTGCATACAGCAGTGGGTACATTATTACACCATCCCAAGAGCTAATAGCTAGCATACAAGGGCTAACATGCAGTAACTTCCAGCTGAGAACATCTGCTCAGAATGTCCTGGGCCATACTGGATTGAAATTCACAATATTTGAACACACATCACATGCCAGAATTCCTGATACCTTCCACTGCAGCAATGCCAGAACATAAATGAAACAACTGAGATCATTGTGAGGATGCTTCATTTACAAAGCTGCTTATTGAATATGATATGATATGATATTGAATATGATAACCTCTGCTTCTTTTTATGAAGCCACACCTTAAACAGATACAATGCCAAATATAGCTGCAAAGAAAGAGACAGGATACCGAAGCCGAAGCCTCCACTTCTCCTACAGATGTTAAACTGTCAGGCAATAAACCGAATCAGTTAACCCTCATGCAATAAAACCGAATCTTTATTTAATCTCTCCCCCTTCTCAGAAAGGGATTGCTAATATATTGCATCCATCTGTAGACTGATTGTCTTTAAGAAATGATATACAATTTCACACACACACACACACACACACACACACACACACACGGTCTATTTAAGCAGTAAAGGAGGTCACTCCTCAGAGAGTTGCCATAGTAACCAACCCCAGCAATGACTTGAGAAAGGTGTTGCTTGATCTGCTTCCTTAATAAATGTGGATCTGCCACACGATTTCACCCCCCACTATATTTCTAGCAAAAGGTGCCTTAAAAGGCCTTGTTCATTTTATTTCTGATGCCTACAAGTAACTCATGCAGTGAGTTGAATACTGAAAGCCATTCTTGCAGGCAGACAAGGGTGGGGGACCTTGAGTATCTTAAGAGCCATATACATTCTGCCACAGTTCTCCTGCTTTAAAAAGCTGCATTGTGGCAGGGAAGAATATGATGTAAACATGGCAATGAAACCTTACAGTCTATACAGTGGTTAGCATGAGTAAGCGTTTGACTTTTCACCCCTATGGATGTTGCCCTTCAAAGCAAACTCTGCATTTGAAAATGGCATACCCTTATTAGTTAGCATGGAAAGACTCTTTGGTTCTCATTAGCGATGGGACAGAAACCAGGGCCACCCCATGAGGTGGGGTGAGGCAGCCACTTCGGGGGGGGGTGAAAGCCCAAGAGGGGGTTCCCACCCCTCGCACTGCGAGCAGAGAATCGGTGCAGGCAGTGGCGCCAACTTCCATCGAGATGTTGCAAGATCTCACAAAATCCTTGCAAGATTTCCCGCGATCTTAGAGAGGTCTTGCAGGATCTCATCAGAAGTCGATGCCACTGCTGCCGCCACTTTGCCAGTGCTGCAACGCAACCCATGTAAGGGGGGCAGTGGTGTGGTGGTGGCCCAAAGGGCCACAATAAATGTGATAAGGTGTATTCCTGTAAATCCTTGAGTGTGCTTCTAATAGAGAAGTTATGGTAACCCGTTGCTTTATGAAACTGATGATTTTGCAAGTTGCCCCCCCCCCAAATCGGGGCAGAAGTACAGCTAATATGTGAATCACAAAGATACAGCTCATAAACTAGAACATAAGTTGCTATATGGTGCAAATGGCTACACGTAACACAGGTTCCCAACATGCATACTAACACAATGTAACAGAAATTAGAACTTTAACAGAAAGCGGTGGGACTCAGAACTGAATCAGCAGAAATTGCTAATGCTTATTGCGCATGTGTATTAACAGGAGAGCGCAAAATATGGTCTGAAGCTCAACATCAAAAAAACTAAGATCATGGCCACTGGTCCCATCACCTCCTGGCAAATAGAAGGGGAAGAAATGGAGGCAGTGAGAGATTTTACTTTCTTGGGTTCCATGATCACTGCAGATGGTGACAGCAGTCATGAAATTAGAAGACGCCTGCTTCTTGGGAGAAAAGCAATGACAAACCTAGACAGCATCTTAAAAAGCAGAGACATCACCTTGCTGACAAAGGTCCGTATAGTTAAAGCTATGATTTCCCCAGTAGTAATGTACGGAAGTGAGAGCTGGACCATAAAGAAGGCCGATTGCTGAAGAATTGATGCTTTTGAATTATGGTGCTGGAGGATACTCTTGAGAGTCCCATGGACTGCAACAACAACAACATTAAACATGAAATGTACATGATTGGTGAAAATTGAAATCCTTTGTTTGAAATGTTATAAATACCACCGCCTGGACCTACAGTATATTAATCTTTTAGGCTTTTAGACATACTCCAGGGGCTGATCAATGGCAGAGAAGAAGAGAAGAAGAGTTTGGATTTGATATCCCGCTTTATCACTACCCGAAGGAGTCTCAAAGCGGCTCACATTCTCCTTTCCCTTCCTCCCCCACAACAAACACTCTGTGAGGTGAGTGGGGCTGAGAGACTTCAAAGAAGTGTGACTAGCCCAAGGTCACCCAGCAGCTGCATGTGGAGGAGCGGAGACGCGAACCCGGTTCACCAGATTACGAGTCTACCGCTTTTAACCACTACACCACACTGGGAGAATGTAGGGAGTGTGGTTAGTGCCCAATGCCTCCCAATACAGAGGGCAGGAGGAAGCACTGCAAATTACATCTCCTAGTGCTTCTCCATGGCAATGTGAGTCAGTCAGGTCTTAAGAAGGAGGCCTTTCCCTTTGTTGCAAGCACTCCTTGGTGTTAGTCTCTCCACTTCCATTGAAACAGCATTAGGAAAAGGATGACTGGGGAGAGGGCCAGCACCAATAATATGAGCTAGAACTACTGGGAAAGCCTCAGACTCCAAGAGGTCTCCAAGTAAGCTCAGAAAGATCAACTTAATTTACAAATTGTGTCAAAGGAAGCGAGTCGTCATTGGACTCCCTGACCAGCTCCGTAGCCAGCAAAGGATACTTTGTGCATCTTAATCGCAGTCTTGGCTTCCAAACAGCTCATGGCCTTTCCCCATGCCAATGTTTCCAAATTTTCAATTCTGAGAACTAATCCTCACATATCAGATAAGCCGGGAAACGGCTCTAGCAAAAGTTGCCTGGGGACTTCGTTTTTGGTGGTGAGCACCTAAATAATAATAATCATATAATTTGTTCCTATTAGGAAAAAGAAAAATGATCTTGCGTGTAGTACAAAGTAATGAAGAGAACGTGAGGAGTAACTGCCTGATGTGGGGTTTCGGGGAGGAAAAATAAAAGCTTCTAAATGTCACTGTGAGTTTGCTGTTGAAAGGCGCAACACTGAAAGTAGTGACCATATTACTCTATTGCAGAAAATAACGTCAAAGTCAGTTAAAGGCACATGAATAGGGCCAACATAAAAAGTGGCAGATTACTAAAAAGAACTGTTTCAGATTAATATTCAGAGAAAGAAGGGTCTGCCCCATTAGAGAATACGGCTTTGTAAAAATCAGTAATTTACAAAAAGTTTAATGTCGCTAAGTTGAACTGGGGCCTCCTTTCTGCACTGATTTGTTTCACCCAAAACAAAGCCACTGAAACATTCTTTATAGTTTCCCTAAATTTACATTTTACAGAAGCAATAAACAGCACACACAAAAGTTACTGCCACCCCTCAAGAAATGGGACTTATCCTCATATGCTGTGCTTGATTTTGAACTCTCGTTGCGGGTAATAAAGGAGGGTTAAACCTCTGTGCCATTCTGTCGCCATCACCCAACAGCTTCCTATTCATTTTTTATTGACTCCTTAGCAATATTTTTTTTATTTAAAAAATTGCATACATATTGAAAGCAGCTTAATGTTATCTCTGCCTCTGACTGGGTACAGCAAAGCTATAAAAAAATCTTTTTAAGGTGATAGCACAAAAGCAGCATGCTGACAATGTGATTTAGATCTGCTTCGGACCAGAAAGGAATGTAAATCCTGTTCAAGTTGAAGCTGAAATAATGAATCCAACTTATCGGCCAGTGGCTAGAGAATGTGGGGGGACAGTCCTGTTACTGGAAAGGATGTGGTTTGAAAAATGACTCAGCACCTTATTATTTCAGACCTATTGAAAAACACCAGAGAGCTTTCTTTCCATTAGTAGGCCTCATTCATCTCCTAAAATGTCAAACTCAAAGCTACTCCCAATAAGACAGCAGTAGTGCTATGTGAAATTGTTAAAAAGAATTATTCCCCCAATTACCAGATTTCAGAAAAGCGTTCAATTTTCAGCTTACCCAACATGCAGTGCTCTGCTCAACGGTTAAACATAGCACCAAAACATGAGTGCAGGCAATCCTTGATTTGAACAGGAGTTACGTTCTGGGACCCCCGCCCCCCACGTGTCAGTGGGGCCTGCGTAAAGCATTCAATCCCCCCTTTTAGTGACATTTTTGGGTCACATCCGGGTTCAGCACCATGCATGTGTGTGCAATCGCACATCCATCAGTCATTGCCTGTAAAGGGTTGCATAACATACATTTTGGTTATTCCAAACATGACTATGCCAAGTGGTAAGATAGCCAAGGAGACATCAGTAAGTGGAGCCAGAGCCAATGAGTGTTGGAGCAAGCTAATTATAGCTTTGCCCCCCTCTTCCTCCCTGCTGAGTTCTACATGGGTCAAAACCCATATTGTATTGTTTTAACATTTGACTGTAAGCCACCCAGAGTGGCTGGGGAAACTTGGCCAGATGGGCGGGGTAAAAATAATAAATTATTATAAATTATTATTATATAAAACTGAGAAGGAAGTTGACAGCCAGTGCCATCCCCTAGATTTGGTGCACATGAGAAGGCAGGCATGTGGTGTTGGTGAGAGCATACCGAGGTTGGTGGAGCAGGGCCCCATTTGCCCTAGTTGGCTGGCTCCCAAGGTCTATGTCCTCTATAGCAGTGTTCCCCAACCTTGGGTCTCCAGCTGTTTTTGGACTACAACTCCCATCATCCCTCGCTAGTAAGACCAGTGGTCAGGGATGATGGGAATTGTAGTCCGGAAACAGCTGGAGACCCAAGGTTGGGGAACACTGCTCTATAGCATGCAGCAACAAGTACAGAAAAAGCTGAGCTCATAATCATTTCTCATTGATTCAACCTTTTCTAGCCAAGTATGTTTGCGTGTGTGCTACTAAATGTCACATTTCTCAGAAGGTCGGCGGTTCGAATCCCCGCGACGGGGTGAGCTCCTGTTGCTCAGTCCCTGCTCCTGCCAACCTAGCAGTTCAAAAGCATGCAGTGCAAGTAGATAAATAGGTACCACTCCGGTGGGAAGGTAAACGGTGTTTCAGTGCGCTGCTCTGGTTCGCCAGAAGCAGCTTAGTCATGCTGGCCACATGACCCGGAAGCTGTCTGCGGACAAATGCCAGCTCGCTCAGCCAGTAAAGTGTGATTAGCGCCACAACCCCAGAGTCGTCCGCGACTGGACCTAACTGTCAGGGGTCCCTTTATGTTTGTGTGTGTGCTACAAAACGTGACATTTCTAAAGAGGCTGGGGTGTTGTTTGGGGTGGGGTGGGTTTTTTGGGGGGGTTGGGTTTTGGGGCAGTTGTTGCTGTTGGTTCCTTGTACCTTTTAATAGTTATGTGGAAATTGTTCAGTTTGGTTTTGTATTTTTAATGCTTTATTTGTTGTTTATGACTACCTTTTGTTACATTGTAGTTGTTGTTTTTCTTGTAAGCTGCCTTGAAAATTTCCCTGTGGAAAGGGGGCACACAAATAAAATTACATACCTGTATGTATGTATGTATGTAGGGACCCAGGTGGCGCTGTGGGTTAAACCACAGAGCCTAGGGCTTGCCGATCAGAAGGTCGGCGGTTCGAATCCCTGCGACGGGGTGAGCTCCTGTTGCTCAGTCCCTGCTCCTGCCAACCTAGCAGTTCAAAAGCATGCAGTGCAAGTAGATAAATAGGTACCACTCCGGTGGGAAGGTAAACGGTGTTTCAGTGCGCTGCTCTGGTTCGCCAGAAGCAGCTTAGTCATGCTGGCCACATGACCCGGAAGCTGTCTGCGGACAAATGCCAGCTCGCTCAGCCAGTAAAGTGTGATTAGCGCCACAACCCCAGAGTCGTCCGCAACTGGACCTAACTGTCAGGGGTCCCTTTATGTTTGTGTGTGTGCTACAAAACGTGACATTTCTAAAGAGGCTGGGGTGTTGTTTGGGGTGGGGTGGGTTTTTTTGGGGGGGTTGGGTTTTGGGGCGGTTGTTGCTGTTGGTTCCTTGTACCTTTTAAGAGTTATATGGAAATTGTTCAGTTTGGTTTTGTATTTTTAATGCTTTATTTGTTGTTTATGACTACCTTTTGTTACATTGTAGTTGTTGCTTTTCTTGTAAGTTGCCTTGAAAATTTCCCTGTGGAAAGGGGGCACACAAATAAAATCACATACCTGTATGTACGTATGGACCCAGGTGGCGCTGTGGGTTAAACCACAGAGCCTAGGGCTTGCTGATCAGAAGGTCGGCAGTTCGAATCCCTGCGACGGGGTGAGCTCCCGTTGCTCGGTCCCAGCTCCTGCCCACCTACCAGTTCGAAAGCATGTCAAAGTGCAAGTAGATCAATAGGAACCGCTCTGGCGGGAAGGTAAACGGCATTTCCGTGCGCTGCTCTGGTTCGCCAAAAGCGGCTTTGTCATGCTGGCAACATGACCTGGAAGCTGTACGCCGGCTCTCGGCTAATAAAGCGAGATGAGCGCCGCAACCCCAGAGTCGGACACGACTGGACCAAATGGTCAGGGGTCCCTTTACCTTTACCTATGTATGTATGTATGTATTCCAAGGCAAAAATAGAGGTTTCTCCTTGGAATAATGCCTTTTAAGGAATGTTAAGGAATGCAACAGTTCAAGAAGATTCTATAAAATCCTAACTGACATTGAAAATGCTAACTGCTTCCAAATGCTTCCAAAACATAATATTGGGAGAAAATTATTTTCCAATGATACTGGATGACGCCAATAATCAAATAAAGTGAACCTATCCAAGAAAATGAAAATCATTGCATTTTTAGCCCACTGACCATTGTGCTTCCACCTTTATGAAACTCTAATTTTTCAGAGTAAAGACAAGCATAGGCTCCTAGCTCCAAGATGAGGCAAAGAGCCTACACTGTTTTGAAACCAATTCTGTTTATGTTTTGCTACCACGTAGGAATAAGATCTCAAGCGTTCCAGTATCTTCACAAACACCTACCCTTTCATCTCATGCAGGCCATTAAAACTGAAGATGAAATCTGCTAGCTCAGAGGTAGTAATGAAACTCAGCACACATTGTGTACTGAAGTGTCAGGTGGGCTTCCCCAGAACTGGTTTTCTCCATGCAATCTGAGGTTACCCAGCTCCCTTTCTGCCTCCTTGCAGAGAAAGCCTGCCTTTAAAACTATTTAGAGGCACAAAAGAGGTTTGCGAGCCATGCCCTATAATTAAATTATCAAATTCTTCCCAGGCCTGTGTTGCACAGATTGCTTCTCAGAAAGAGGCCAACCATCCAATTGCATGCTGTGCATTAAAGCCTTGTTTGAAGTAGGACACTTGGATCCTCCAGTCTATAATTCACAATAGCAGGAAACCAAAAGGCATTCATGACAATTGGCAGCCTGTCGTTTCCCCTCTGTCTTTAGAACAGTTATGGTGGCTCAGGATTAGGACGAAAGTTCAGGGCTGGATCGCTATGCCTTCCTCCCCCTGGCTAAAATGGAGACCCCAAAGTTATAACAGCCACACAAAGGTATAACAGTCACACAAGACACAAGTAGATATAAATGTTGCTTTCTGCCCTTTTGTGGTGGAGAAAATGGTACCCATAGGATGGTCACTTAAACACATGCAAAATGGGGCAGAAGAGGACACAAATTTGCACATGCTAATTTATATGCATAGATGCAAATGTATAAATAATTTATTACTATCTGAATAGAAACACAACTCACATGGCAGGGCATAAATAAGATAAAAAGAAATCAAGGAAAGGAATGCCAGCAAAGCAAATCAGAAAACGTGTCCTCAAAATAGCACAATGGGTTATCTCAGTAATATCCATCAGGGATGAAAAGCAAGTAGAAATCTTGGTTCATTGCAAAATCTTGGAGTGTTCTTATCAGTCATAGATGTATAGACTGTACTAAAATTCACATGTTTAGAAACTGATGTGTTCATAGTGTGTGGGAGGGGGAAGAGTGGTGATGTGTGTGTGTGTGTGTGTGTGTTTCCCCTCTCTCTCCCCCCGCCCACCTTCTTCCCTGATGGGACACAATGCAGCGTACAGATAAAAATAAATACACAGAGAAAAAACAACTAAAAACAACTAACCTTTGATAAAATTAAACCTATATAAATATATAAAATCTTTTAGAACCATACAAATAATTACAATAAACACAGCACAGCAGCTGCCTTTTCATTAAAAGCAGTCAGTTCCCAAAAGCTGGTTGGAACAAGAAAGTCTCCACCTGTCAGCGGAAGGACAACAAGGAGGGAACCAGTCTAGTTTCTCTAGGGAGGGAGTTCCAACGTCTGGGAGCATCCATCTGGCAGCATTCAGGCACTTACCAGATTCACATATGCCTTAAGGTTGGGGAAACAGAACAAATGGAAAAACAGAACAGAAAGGACTTATGAGTAAACAAATTAAAAACTAATTTAGACTGGGGAGGAGATGCCAATTTGTTCAATTTCTGCAAAGATCCTTATTGCTTATGTTGCTTTGTGGCTATTTTTGAACCCAGTATCAGCAAGAAGGGGGAAAGTGTGTACTATTGGCAAAAAGTGATGGCAGACATTTAACTGAGGGTTTTTAAACAGTTAATTGGCTTGCTTTTAAATTGGCTTGCTCTTACGTTAATTTACCAGTCAATTCAGTAACTAAATTAAATACCATTGTCTGTATACAGGTTAGGGAACATTCAACAAAGGTAACAAATTCTTCCATCTAAAGGAGGAAACAAAAGGTATAAATAGTTTATTTTAATTGTGTGTGTTTTCCATTGAAGCCTTCCTATTAATATTATATGCAGCCTGTGATTAATAAAGAAGAATTAACTGCATGGATTACTGCTCTCAACAGTGAGAAAATGACAAAGCAATTTCCCAGTAATATCATTTTCTACCTACCCCCCATCAAGCCCTGTTTTTACACCAGGTCCACTGAAATGAATCTGTGTTCTACGAGACTAAAGAGCAGGGATGAACCTCTCAGGTAAATACAGTCGTTCTATTCAATTTACCGGTATGTCTAGATGCAATATCTAGATTTGTCCTGTTTCCGTGCATGTGGTTCAGTGCTTTGGATGAAGCCAATCAGGTCTATTGTTTACTTCAGTCCTTAAGAGGTTTTTAGGCTGGAAAGTGAAAAACCGGGGAACAAGAAATACTTTGTTATGCTTGCCAAAGAGAGAGTTCCAGGTTTATTATTATTAAATGCAGAAGGCTTAGCACAGCAAAGATTGCCTGACCCTCCCTCTGCATATTTATTATTTAAATAAGATTTTATAAAAGCTCTTCCATAATACAGTAAGATAAAAGAAACTAATCTAAATCAAAACAAAAGCAGAGGAAGGAAGGAAGGAAGGAAGGAAGGAAGGAAGGAAGGAAGGAAGGAAGGAAGGAAGGAAGGGAAACGCAGAGTCCTTTCTCAAAAGTAGCTCAACCCTTATCACCCACAGAAAGTAGTGGATCCTCCCAGGTTTCACCTGATGGTTTTCCTTTCTTCTCCCAGTCTTTCACCCTGTGAAATCTTCATTTCCCTGTCTCTCACTTCTACCACCTTCAATGCCACCCCAATAATGGCCCAGAACAGAAGACACCAAAGGAAAGAGAAGAGAAGACATTGTTCAGCATTTTGCAGATTTACTGTACGCCCAGTTCCCAAGATGGGGGAGTTCCTGGATAGCCGACTAAGTAAAATGTATCAGCCCACCAGTTTGTTCAAGATTTTGTTCTTGACATATGCAGTCTTAAACAACTTGGAACATGCATACCTAGTTGAGAGCCTTCCCTGTTATGTACCCTCTTTGGAGAGGCCCTGATAACTATACTATCTTGGGCAGACTGTCCTTTAATGATTTCTTGGAAGCAGGCCTTTCCTGTTATAGCAGCAGTTCTCTGGAATGTCCTCGCTATTGCATTATAGGAGGAGGCACCAGATATGAGGCACTTCAAATAAAAGTTGAAAACTCATCTACTGTATTCTGACCAACTTTCCTCAGCTCTTATGATTTTTTTAAACTGTGCTGCTAAGTTTTGTTTTGTTGGGTTTTTTTTTCTGTTTTGCCTTTCTGGGATTTTATTATTTTGTTGTCTTTTAGTTTCACTGTTCTTTTTTCTCTCTCTCTCGCACGCACGCACAAACACACACTAGTTATCATTTTGTAAACCACTTAGAGATTTTTATGAGACGTAGAAACACATGCTACATTGAAGAGCAAACACACACATAGGGGGGGTGGGATGATGCAGTCAATTATAATCTGCTTTCACAGAAGTTTGGAGTTATGTTTATGCCACCTGATAGACTCGTGGCTTTGAATACTGTAGCTCAGCCTTCCTCAACCTGATCTCCTCCAGATATTTTGGAATACAACTCCCATCAGCCCAAGCCCATGGTATGCCCCGTGTAGGACCTTAAGGTACTCAAATAATAAATAACATCTTAGAGGTCCCGAGCCATAAGGATGCTAGGCTGGCAGCAACTAGGGCCAGGGCCTTCTCAGTACTGGCCCCGACTTGGTGGAACGGTCTGTCGCAAGAGACCAGGGCCCTGCGAGATTTGGCATCTTTCCACAGGGCCTGCAAGACAGAGCTGTTCCACCTGGCCTTTGGGTTGGTTTTAGTTTAACCCTGATGTTTTATTCCTTTATGGTTTTATTGGTGGGCTACTTAAAAATGAGGCTGCATTTTAAATTTTAAATTGTATTTTAACTTGCATTTTAACTGATTGTTTTGTATGTTTTGTTGTGGTTTTTATGGTTGTTAGCCGCTCTGAGCCCGGTCTTGGCTGGGAAGGGCGGGGTATAAATAAAAAATTATTATTATTATTATTTATTATATTCTGGCTACAGATGATGGGAGCGGCCTTCAGTACACATGGAGGGAACCAGGTTTGGGGAAATTGCTGTAGGTCTCTGTTGGAAGTAATGCAGGCCATATCAGAACCCATCATTCCTATTGAATGGGAAGAAACAATGGGAAGAGTTTTTAAAACTGTAAAGATTTGGGTGCTTGCTACATACTGTATTCATTTGAGGCCTTCTTTCATCCTTGGTTCATTTGCAATGTCATTGTTTGGATATATCTATATCTATACACCCACACGTGACATTCACATCTAATGGGTTGCAGCAACTCAGCATCAACACATTTTCTTTTTTGATTAGATTTTTTTAAAAAAAGAAACAGGTAAGAAGAAAATGGGAGAGTGAGAAAGAAGGCAGGCAGGCAAGTAAAATTAAAGAAGATTCACACACATTACCAAAAAAGTAGATCTCATGTTGCAGTCTGGGGAAAAGGTGGGTCCCAGGTCTGAAAAGGCTAGCAAGTATAGCCAAACTAATGCTAGGGATAATTATTGGAAATGTGTTCCTTCACCCCTTGATTTCCATGAGAGTATATAAGGAATAAGGAATAATAAGGAATAATTTATTGGCCAAGTACATTTTCCAACATACTTGGAATTTTGCTTCGGCTACATTGCAATGTAAACATACCTTTTATACAAACACTGTTCCACTAACAATACAATGACACAGCAAAGAAACCCCACCCATAACTGACCTCCCTTCTGCTACACAACTATGAATTTAACAATTTAATGGCACAAGGGAAAAAACTATTCCTGTGCCTGGCCGATTTTCTGTATAAAGTCCTGTAGCGACGTCCAGATGGAAGTAAATCAAACAGATGATGACCGGGATGCAAAGGATCTGCGACAATTCCCTCTGCTCTCTTCCTAACTCAGGTAGCAGAGAGTGTCTCTATTGAAGGCAAGCTAGCACCAATTACCCTTTCTGCAATTCTTACTACTCATTGGAGCCTTTTCTTGTCTATCTTGGAGGCTGTGCCGTACCAAGCAGTAATAGAATTACCAAGAACAGTTTCAGTGATGCCTCTGTAAAATTGGATCAACACTTCCTGGGGCAATTTAAATGTCCTTAGTTGACGCAGGAAATACAACCTCTGGTGGACCTTTTTAATAATACTGTTGATGCTGCATGACCAATTTAAGTTTTGAGAAATTATAGAGCCCAGGAACTTAAATGACTCTACTACTACAACCATGCTACCAAGGATGGAAAGTGGCGGCAGGATGGAAGAGTGCCTTCTAAAATCAATTACCATTTCCACTGGGGTTTTTTTTGGGGGGGGGCATTTAGCACCAAATTATTTCTAAAGGTAAAGGTAAAGGGACCCCTGACCATTAGGTCCAGTCGTGTCCGACTCTGGGGTTGCGTGCTCATCTCGCTTTATTGGCCGAGAGTCGGCGTACAGCTTCCGGGTCATGTGGCCAGCATGACAAAGCCGCTTCTGGCGAACCAGAGCAGCGCATGGAAACGCCGTTTACCTTCCCGCCAGAGCAGTTCCTATTTATCTACTTGCACTTTGATGTGCTTTCGAACTGCTAGGTGGGCAGGAGCTGGGACCGAGCAACAGGAGCTCACCCCGTCGCAGGGATTCGAACCGCCGACCTTCTGATCAGCAAGCCCTAGGCTCTGTGGTTTAACCCACAGCGTCACCTGGTACACCACAAAACAAGATTGTCTACTTCCCGCCTATACATAGATTCATCGTCCTCCTGGAAAAGCCCAATAACTGTTGTGTCATCGGCAAATTTGGTCCAACTTTCAGCCACTGGTTCACTTGTCATAGCAAAGAAGAGTTTGTAAAGATGGAAAGCAGAAGCAGATGCAATGAATAAATGTCAGAACGCACCCCTCAGCTCCTTCTTCCAACACAATTACTTGCAAGTTCCTCCAGCTGCCAGACAACATCTCCTTGCCCAAACTTCGCATCAACTAACTACTACAGTAAGCGTCCAAAGATCCAGAAATAAGTAGCTTTTCAAATGAAATGAAAGATGCCGTTAGACTTTCATATGAGACAAGACTAACAACTCCTAGTAGAAAGCAGCTCTACTACTTAAAAAAAAAGCCAGGGGCTATAATCTCAGTACTCACAGCACCTATGGATAACATCTGTTTAAAATTATATGAAGACACTGTTATCACTAGCAGCTACCTATGTGTTTACATAGATTTGCTTTCAAAAGTAAAGATGGTTAACTGTCAATATGTTCTTTCTTCCGGAATAGAATTTTTATGCGGTAGAGCATTCTGGCTGGCACAGGAGTTTCTCAGACTCAGTGTGTGTGTTTCCTGAAAGATAATTGCACAGGTAGGAAATCGCTTCGGCTGCATTCATCCCAACCATTTTAGAAATATGCAGCTGTTTTCCCTTAGAACCTGACACAATAAAATAAATAAATAAACCCCATTGAGTTTGATGCCAGAAATATATCTCTGTTGAAGATGGCAATGAGTGTCCCCCCTTCTGCACTCAGTTTGAGGATGAGTTACAATAGCACAACCCAGCCAGGGGTTTGATACTAATAAGTCACGCGGCAGACTCCAACTCATGTCATAAATCATAAGCCACGTATACAGCTCAGCACGGGGGGGGGGCATATTATGCACAAATTGCAGAGAGGCAAAGTATAAAGAAAAATAAGGGTGAGGAGGTTTAAAAGGTAAAATGTACTTACATTAACAATATCCAGCTCTCAGGCATGCATACATTCACACCCATACCCTCCATACATACAACCGACTCAAGAATAGGTTAACACAACAGCTGAGTTTCAATGCCCTGAACTGTTAAGGTTTTTATATAACCCCTCAGGGGGCATCCTCAATTTTGATTAAAGACACAAATTCCACCAACATAAACTGCAGATTTCCAGTAAAAGCTTTACTCCCCGTCTTCAAGTATTGCATGCAACAGAACACTGTGTATGAGCCCTGGCTTATACTTCTGCAAACATGCAAAGCTATGGGACGAAAGCACCAGAATCATTTCTAAGTACCAGTGGTGGCCGTTTCCGGTGAGCTCTCGCTGAAACCTTGCAAGATCTCATGAGCTCTGAGAGGTCTCACTGCCACCGATATGCGGGGCCTGCCACACAACCCAGGTAAGGGAGGCAGTGGCGGCAGGACAGCACTTTCCTATTTTGCCTCAGGTGGCAGAATGCGAAATGCTGCTCCCGGCTGTTATCTATCACAGAGGATGCTTCTCAAAAGTGGCGCTGCACTAACACAAGGAGGAAACACAACATGGTCAGCTTAGATCATCACTCCCTCTAATAGCAAACTTGGAGTCAGCTTCAAAACAAAACAAGGGGATTGCTTCTACACACTTAGAGGACTGGGAACACAGATAAAGTTGTAAATGAAAGGAAAAGAGAAAATTCAACAACAGTTTAGTGCAAATTTAACCAAATATACCAATTTTTGTATGCATATGCAAACCATTTTAGAGCTAGCCTAGCGATGTTGAAGCTTTTCCCCATTCTGATTGGAGCAACAAGAGGAATCTGCTGCTCCCTAGTCTAGCTTCTTGTCACAGAGCTGTCTTTCCTTTCCTTGCCAACAGCTTATTCTCAGCTCCAGGACATCATCATAATCATTAATTGGATTCATATACCACTTTTCATCCTAAGATCTCAGAGAGGTTCACAGAATAAATCAGCAAGACTAAACATACAGTGGCATCTCGGATTAAGAACTTAATTCGTTCTGGAGGTCCGTTCTTAACCTGAAACTGTTCTTAAACTGAGGTACCACTTTAGCTAATGGGGCCTCCCACTGCCGCCATGTCACCACTGCCCAATTTCCGTTCTCATCCTGAAGTAAAGTTCTTAACCCGAGGTACTATTTCTGGGTTAGTGGAGTCTGTAACCTGAAGCATCTGTAACCTGAAGCGTCTGTAACCCGAGGTACCACTGTACTAGTATTGAACACACACTGATGTCAAAATGGCTGCCAAGCATCCATAAACTAATTGAAAAATGGAGGAGGCTGTGAGGCCTCACAGGATTTGGCCCAAAACATTTTGCCACTTAAGGCAAAGCGGCAAGTTCCCGCCCAACCTCACCCCACTGTTCACAGTACCCTAGGCCAACAAAGTTACTATGTTCTCAGAGGCAAAAAATCCTCTAGGCACCTCCCTCCCTCCCTTGAAGTAAAAATGCAAAACAAACATAAAATCAGGACCGACTTACCCATAGGCGCTCGGGGTGCAGGGCACCCGGGCGCTGGGCTCTCAGGGGCACCAGGCCAAGAGTCCAGGGCCCGAGAGTTGAGTCCAGGGAAGAGCCTGCCCATCGGCGAGAACGCCGTGGCGGGCTCTTCTGCTGTGGGAGGCTCTGCGCCACGAGTTTGGGGGCTACCGAGCCAGCAAGATGCTGAGGCGGCCAGCTCTGCCCTCCTGCGCTCCTGGGACTGGTCAACCTGGGGGGGGGGGCGCCGGGTGGATCTTTGCACCCCAGCACCGCATATGCTTAAGACAGCCCTGCATAAAATAAATAGCTAACAATTTGCTGTCCTTTCATAACACCTAAAATTAGCTGCCTGAGGAGACTGCCTTACTTTTCCTAATGGTAGGGCTGGCTCTGCCCTCTCACCCATCTGTTGTTGTTGTTGTTGTTCAGTCGTTCAGTCGTGTCCGACTCTTCGTGACCCCATGGACCAGAGCATGCCAGGCACGCCTATCCTTCACTGCCTCTCGCAGTTTGGCCAAACTCATGTTGGTAGCTTCAAGAACACTGTCCAACCATCTCATCCTCTGTCGTCCCCTTCTCCTTGTGCCCTCCATCTTTCCCAACATCAGGGTCTTTTCTAGGGAGTCTTCTCTTCTCATGAGGTGGCCAAAGTACTGGGAGCCTCAACTTCAGGATCTGTCCTTCTAGTGAGCACGCAGGGCTGATTTCTTTAAGAATGGATAGGTTTGATCTTCTTGCAGTCCATGGGACTCTCAAGAGTCTCCTCCAGCACCATAATTCAAAACCCATCTACTCACCCATCTACTCATAGCCAATGGAAATTGTTGTGGCAGGAGTCTATCCCACCAAATATCTGATCTAGGAGGAGAGAGATGCATGACACTGTTTGAGAGTAAGATAAGGAGACAGAGTCCACAGAACAAATGTTAAATGGATTTTTAAACATGTATTTTGTTTGGTTTTTGTTTTTGTTTTTAAAAAACAGCTGTGTCGGGGAAAACTACAGGACACCAAGTGAAAGGCATTCAAGAGGAATTTAGGATGTGCTTTTTGAAACACTATTAGCATTAACCAAATTCACACCAGTAATCTGGAAAGGAAATTTGATTTTCCTCTTATTCTGTATGTCAGCACGGTCTGCTTCCAGCAAATCAGACTCCCCAAATCCCATGCCATATGCCAGAAAATAAATAAATAAATAAATCAGAAAATACTAGTCAAAAGGAAAACCGCAAGCATCAAATCTGTGTAGGAAGGCCTTAAATAAGAAATCACACTTTCTAATAAACTTGTCTGCCTCACTGTATCCAATAGAAGCTTGCAGGTTTGATCTATTGCTCCCAACAATCTGTCCTTGGATTTAGTGCAGCGACCTCAATAAAGCAACGGAGGTGCTAGTCACCAACTCCCCTTTCGGGATATTCTCCACAAGCATGATGGAAGAGACTTTGGAAATATTCTTTTAAAAAGCTGGATCCAATTCCCCATTGATGCACTGCTGTCTAGGATGGTGCTGGGCAGATTAAAAGAAGAGGCAGGATGTTGACAGGCAATTACAACTCCAGAATGGAGGACTTTATTCATCTGCAGTTCTCCGTTCCAGACCTTCAGCAGAATGCCTTTTCACGCCACATTCTTAAGCCTTTCTCATCAAAATGTAAACTTAAAAGGTCCTTTAATTTGGAAGTTAAAAATAAACAGTCTTCCATATAAAAATTGAAATCACCCATACCATTTTTTTAGGGTGGCTTTTTTGGCATTTTCATAGAAATGTATAAAGGAGACAGCCATTTCAAGATTCTGTGTATGCAAGTATCGGCTTCTTTGATCTTGTGCTCCCCTGCCCTCGCCCACTCCCCAAAATGGGTTGCTTTAACAGGTTTTCATAGACCAGCATCCATAGACTAGCATTCACCTCCATTTTATAATAAAAAAACAGAGGAAAAATACAGGAATTATATGTTCATTTCATTCCATTCTATCTGCCACCATACCCACCACATGTTACCGTAGGGACCAGGTCCCCTAAATTATTTCAGTTCCCATTAAATCTACATGCAAAGAGACTGTTATTTTGCTGTTTTGCAATTCATCACTCAGAGGTAGTGGTTTTGCTGCTTTATGGGGCCGAAACTGCATTTCTAACATATTCTGTGATCTCTGCTTACCTTCTGCAGCAAACCACGCTGCATTTATCCTAGCAAGCAAGTGGGTGTGCATTTCAGATTATTTCGACTCTGCTGTATCAGCTGGCATTTGTTGCAGAAAAACCATATTCTGTTAAATGAGTTTATACTGTTACATTCCATTCCCTGCATTTTCTTTTGCTGCAGATGAACATTGGAGGGTGTGTGTGAAACTCTCTGTGTTAGAAGTCTATTCACTACACAGCTGCTCATGCATAGATCTTTTTTCTTCTTCAAAAAATGCTTTCATAGATTGTAAACATATTTCACATATAATGTACATACAGTAGTCAGTCTGATAATATGAGAATTACACTGGAAGGCTTATTTCCCCATATGCACCGGTATTTACTCTAAGGGTAGACAGACAACTGTTGCCAGGCACCTCCTAGGGCAGGGGAACCTGTGGACCTTTCAATGTTGTTGGACCACAATTTTCGTTATCCCTGCCCAATTGACATGCTCATTGGGGCTGTTGGGAGTTAGGGTCTAACAACATCTTAAGAGCCGAAGTTTTCCCATTCCTAGGTTGCTTCAACAAGAAGCAAACCCAGACTGGATCTTAAAATGGACTATAGCTTCCTCTGCACAATGAGCCCCACCGGAACTTTTATTCAGCGGAAACTCACCGGAACTCAGTTCCAGCACCTCTCAGGTGGGTACCATTGCCATTCTAAAAGAACGAAGGAGGCATTCATGGTGAGTTCTTGCACCTCTTTCTACTAGAAAAATAACGCTGAGTCCCACCCCTTTAAGTGAAGCCTCTTAATCAGGAGTAGGCAACCTAAGGCCCGTGGGCCGGATGCGGTCCAATCGCCTTCTCAATCCAGCCCGCGGATGGTCCGGGAATCAGCGTGTTTTTACATGAGCAGCATGTGTCCTTTTATTTAAAACTAGTAAATTAAGCCTGTTAACAAAAACAGGCGCTAGAAAGCTCTCTCTCTCTCTCTGTCTCTCTCTCACACACACACGGGGTGTGGGAATGAGGGGCTCGGCGGCGGCGGCGTAGGGCAGCTTCGTTCCCGTGCGCGGCTCTTTTCCCTCTGCTGTGCCAGGGAGGGGAGCGAGTGATCTTGAGGCTGCGGAGCTCCCTCTCGCACCCCCCTTTGTGTGGCCGGCTCTGTGCGCGGTAGGCGAGGAGGAGAATTGGCAGCAGCCAGTCCCGTCGCGCTCCCTTCCTCTCTGCGCCCTCCTCCTGCTGCCGCCGCCTCCCCCTCTCCGCATTCAGAGAGGATCCTGCATGGGGAAGGCGGCCGCCGCTTGCACCCAGCGGCCTCCCACGAAGCCTCCGGTGCGCACCAGGGAACTGGCAAGCGCCCCTGCGCCCGGGCTGGCGCTGGTGCTGCCGAGGCGGGTGCCGCCGGGCGCTGCTAGCAGGAAGCGAGGGCGGCGGGGAGGAGGAGGGCGAGCGAGCGAGCGGGGCTCGGAGGCCCAGCGACGCCCAGCGGCTGCTCCTCCTCGGTGTCCGCGGCTCGGGGAAGCGGGCGGAGGAGAGCAGCGGAGGCGGCGAGGTCCGGCACGGGCGCGCTCGTCCTTCCTCGGCGCTGCGCTCACCGCTGAGCGATCCGCCGAGGGAGCGCCGGCCCTCTGCGTCCGTGCGAGGCAGCGGCGCTGGCGAAACTGAGAACGCGCGTGCGCCGCCGCCTCTCGGACACGCCCCCTCTCCCGTCGTCCAATCCCTGCGTCCCTCTCCGACATGCGCAGTTAAAATTTCCACTGACACACAGACGGACGCAGGGACATTAGGGAATTATTATATAGGATGCATCTCTGGGTTATTTGTAGGGGCCTGCCTGGTGTTTTTACATGAGTAGAATGTGTGCTTTTATTTAAAATGCATCTCTGGGTTATTTGTGGGGCCTGCCTGGTGTTTTTACATGAGTAGAATGTGTCCTTTTATTTAAAATGCATCTCTGGGTTATTTGTGGGGCATAGGAAATCGTTCATTTCCCCCCCCCCAAATATAATCCGGGCCACCACATGGTCTGAGGGATGGTAGACCGGCCCACTGCTGAAAAAGGTTGCTGACCCCTGCTCTTAATCTTAAAGGAGTGCAATAATTTTTGACTGGCAATGCAGAAGTGTCTAGGGCTCTTCTACCACCTCTGAGATGGAGCCTGAGAAGGACAACACAACATCTTCAAGTGGTGGCATCACAGGCTCCTCTAAAGCTGGGATTCCTGAGGAGGCAGGAATGACACCGTGCTGAGTCTTCCACCTTCTAGGTAACAAATTTATGTCCTTAGGGGAATGGAGTCACTCTCCTTGCAACCAGCTGCAGGATCTACACTTTAACCCTTACATTGCCCACCGTGTTGGCCTGAATATGCAGCCCAAGTGTTGCCCTGCGTTTTGAGGGAGGCTGAAGATGCCCTGCAAATACTTGATTTCACATTCAGTGGGGACATCATAACTCTTGGGTGGGGATTGGTTTACCTTTAATAACAGATGGGTGAGGATGTCTTTCTTCTTACTGGAAATAGAAGCCTTTTACCATTGTTTTAAGTGGCTAGCCTGTCCCCAGCAGCCCAACGATGCTCTCTTCTAATTTGTGACAAATGGAGCAGCCATATTTCTTCCCCAGCCCTCTGGCAAAAAATGACTCCTGAGGAACGATGATATGTTATGACTTAAAACAGAACCCCAATGCAACACGTCTGTTGAAGTCTATAAGATAAGCTCCTTTTGACATTCTTTTTCCTTTTCGTACTTCAAAGTTTCCCATTCACCAATGGCACTGCATAAAGAATTGTTTGTTTGTTAGTTTAAAAACAACCCAAAAAACTTGGAACTTTTTAAAAGGAAAACAATAATCAAAAATTAAAATCATATTCCAGTTCTTTGTCTCTACATTATGAAAATCTGAAAATCTGTGAGTCATGCAGCAGTTGCATCCTGCATAATGAGTAAATCCTGTATGTAGCAGGAGATTGATCTAAATCACCTCCAAAGTCCCTTCCAACCCCATGATTCTATGAAATCACATATCTACTCTTCCAGAGCAGTGTTCTAATAATGTAATGCCATGTTTTGGCTAAATTCCTCTTCCTGGCGCTTAAGTGTCAGAAGCGTAAAATCGAATGCCTCGATGTGGTTTTACCTGTATAATGTTAATAATGCTGCCCGTGTTTTGTTTTGTTTTTACTTGTGTATCTTTTTGATGTTTTTATTGAGAAATGTTTTTCTGACTATCGGTCGAATAAAGGAAAAGTAAAGTAATGCCATGTTTGGGAAAGCGAATATCTATGCACACATAAAGGAAGATGCTTCATACATCTCTACATATTGCCAATCCTTTTTTAGGATCCTGAAGTTGCTGTGAATGCATTTCATCTTGGTCAAGGAGCTAGGAATGACTCATTGGGATTCAAGTGAGATGCCAAAACCGCCATCTTGTCCTTAGCATTTAACGGCCTTCAGGAATAAAGGACAGTCAATCCCAAAATAGCACCGTCTTATGCATTAGTAATGCAGAAGAAATTTCTGTTAGCAGTGTGTTTACACCTTTTTCAACTCCCTGTTATTTTCAGATAAACTCCCTGCTGGTTTGTGCCTCAGAAAGGTTCTCTAGCCCCCAGATTTATTTTTCACACTTTAGCTTGATGCACATCATATGAGCGAATTCAACAAGAGTTAATAATAATAAAGGACAAATGCATCCCCCCCCCCATTTCTCATGGAGACAGAAAAGTGAACTACCAACAAAAACAGAACTAAGATTCACCACAGTTTTTCTTACATGTGTTCAAGACATTTGTGAAACAGTCAAGAATGACCTCTTCTGCTGGCTGGGTAGGAGAACTGATGCGTCCCGGGCACTGGAACAGTGAGATTGTCCGCAGAGTCAAAAGTGGGTATATCACGTCCACTAATCTCTGCTCGGGGTGGGGTGGGGGAACTATTCATAACTATAGCTGAAAATCCTAAGGGCCAAACCAGACATTATGCTAATCACTTATATACAATTTATATGCATATTTAACACATGTTGTTTTTGTTGGCATCTGTCTCAAGAGACAATGGGGTGTGCCTGTGGTGGTGAAGTCAAACTGCTGGAGAATCACAGCGCCTGCTGTGGCTGGTAACTTGTAACTTCCATGTTGTTTTTGCTACATTAGCAGCGCCGAAGTGTTTTCCAGGGCACAGGCCTGGGCAGTGTGGATGAAGGTCCTGGGCTGCCCAGATGACAAGACCCCCCCCACCTCTCAGCCTCACTGGTGTGGTCCAAAGGAAAGCAGAGCAAACAGTACCAACAAATATCACCAGCCCTTCCCAAGCGACTATTTCAATCAGAAGGGACACCTCACCACAGAAGCTCTCTGCATTCATGTTTGATAACCCTCTGTATCTGTAACATTTTAAGAGAGAGAAGACCATCTTCCACCATGCCAAATGTGCACCAAGCTACAGTTCTAACAACAGAGATCCAGAGACCTGGTGTGACGGATTGGCCCTAAGGTGAAAGAGTTTTTACCTCCCGGTTCAGAGGGAGTTAATCCACCTTCACCTTGACTGGCAGCTCATCCTTTAGGGGCGGGGCGGTCCCCGGGTTAAAAGGAGGGGACAGCCGTTTTGACAGTGGAGAAGAGGGAGGGTGTGCGTGGTGACAGGGAGAAGAAGGAGGGTATGGGGCCAGGATAGTGTTGGTATAGGTTAGGATTAGTTTGTCGTGAAACTATAAAATGAAAGAGTTCCTGTATTATGGTAACTAAGATTGTGAATGCATGAATCTTTAAATCAACTATGTTCTCCAGAAAATGAAGTCCAGTTCCTTTTGTGCCAAAGAGGGATCGTCATTATTGGTCCAGCAGGGTATCAAATCTCACAGAGGTGTGTACTCAGGAAAAGGGCAAAACTTACCTGAGAGGAAAGAGGGTGTTAGTTTGTGTCTTAGAGTCACACAGAAAGGGGTTAGAAGGTGAAAACCTGAAGTGCCACAAAGTTGCCAGAGTTGTGAGGCAAATCTTTACAGTGGGGATCCGAGCTGAGGGAGGCCCTTTACTGTAGGCAAGAGGTGGTTCATCTAAGTAGCCCAGAGCATGAAGGATATCAGGCCACGAAAGCTGGATACAGACTCTCATTACTAATAAACCCTTAAAGTAAGAGGGGTTTGTTTTCGAGGCGAACCTAGGAAGAAACCCTGTAACCCTTTGGAGAAATCTGTAGTAATTGAGAGGAGGGGGTTCGTCGCACCTGGGCTGCAACATACCTAGTCCAATCCTGGATTTGAGAACAGCTGTCAGTAGCCACATCCCTCCCCTCCTAACCAGCATGCATCAAAGGAGGGCAACAAGAGTGCTATGGAAAGCTGCCTGCAAATGCTGGCTTCTTCAGATGACTCAAGCCATTTGTTTAATTCACATCCTGTGAGGGAAGACAACATGCTTGCATGGATGCCTTGATACTTTGTCATGCTGTATTTCTGGCAGTTTTTGAAGGGGGTGGGGAAAAATAGTGAATAATTCGCCTTTACAGTGTAAACATTTGTTGTATTATTTAACAGGAGGACTGCTTATAGAGCTCACAGGAGGCAAATGTAAAAGCTTACAAACGGTGAATCTAAAAAGTTTCCAATGTGAACCTTGTGCTGGCTTCCTATCAAATAGGTCAAGGTTAATCTGACAACACTGTTCAAAGCCCACTTGGCAGGAAATAAACTCCGTCCCATATAAAAGTTATTTACCGCAGCACTTAATTTTCCATGCTTCATTTCTGGACTGTGCTTGGCCATTAAAGATTAATATTCATAAGGAGAATGGAATTATTCATTAGATTTAAACATGACTGTATTTCAAAGGCATAGTACCCATCAGCACTTTAAAGGCTACAGTGTATATGGTTCTAGCTTCCTTTTAAGCCTTAGCGCAGTTGAACTGTGCTGTGCTTTACTCTCCATTAATCAACACATCTGGAAGATAATTTCAACACAGTAACAGAACAGCCACTTCAGCTACAAGGCAATATACACCCATATCTGATATATAGTTAAATAAATTGCTTCCTGAGTTCTGCTCTCAGGACAAGGGCCAAGTGGACACTTGAAGGAGGAAGGGGGGAAAGGTAAGCATGAACGGTTTACGTTTCTT